>CM054057.1:732348799-733058683 GCA_028641055.1 Alopecurus myosuroides | reverse complement strand
TTCTCTTCACTATGCTACTCTTAACCACTCTCCGGTCAAATACAACACCAATCCATGCGTAGGGCTTTAACAACACTCCTCAGAGTAAGCTCTTTCCCAACCAAGTAACCCCCATGCTATCACCATGGGACGCAGATGGTTCCACGCAAACACCACAATTTCATAGGGTTATCCAACAAAAAATATAAATATAATGCTAAACCACACGGTGCACACACTGTCACCTTTACGCCGTGATCAAAGCGTTTACGGAGATCTCATAACAAATAAGGAACACTAATCATTGCGTAGGGCTGCAAAAGGCATTCCTTAAAGTAAGAATTCCCATGTCTAGTTAACCCCACGCTGTCACTATGAGCACCCTAGATGGTAGTACACAAACACCACAATTCATAGAGGAGACACACACGTTGTGCACACTGTCACCTTCACATCGCGGTACATGGTGACTCCAAAGTTCGTGTGGCCACCCTGTGGCCCCCCTCCGGGGCTCTTCGGGACTTCTGGAAGCTTCCGGGACTTCTAAGACTTCTGGCTTTTTAATTTTCCAATTCCGAGAATATTTCCAGAACAACTTTTCTGAAACTAAAAACAAAAGAAAACAGTGAACTGACACTTGGCATCTTGTTAATAGGTTAGTCCCGGAAAACGTGTAAAAATGCTATAAAGAAGGGAGAAAACAAGTAGTAATTGGCATAATATCATCGTGGAGCATCAGAAATTATAGATACGTTGGAGACGTATCAGGCACCCGAGGATTCGGTTAGCCATGATTTGTGTAAGATGGATGGGAGGAGTGTCAAACTTTTAAAACCTCTGTTTAATAAAATAAAAGCTCTAATACATGAGTGATCCCTGCTTCCCTCCGCGAAGGGCCTTTTTTTACTTTTATGTTGAGTCTCCACCATATTCTTTGAGCACCTTCTTGAGAGCATAATTGTCATTGTTAGTGTGATGTGTTTGTCCCAAAGCACAGTTGATTGTGGTATAACTTTGATAATTGTATCTTTGATATCTTTACTTCTAGTCTTCCCTTGAACTTCAGAGGTGCCCTGGCATTTATGTTTTGCTCCATAATTAAGGGCAAGCCAGATACCACTCTACCATGCTTTATTATGATCATTATAATCTTGTTGATGTTTATAAATTTCATGTTAGGAGCTCTTAATTAGTTCATTGATACTTTTCATTAGGTAACATGATTGCTAAGTTTTATTTCCATACATCATGGAATTGTTAAGGACCTGATCATAGAATTTACAACCAAAAATAACTTTATTATCATTTACCTACTCGAGGACGAGCAGGAATTAAGCTTAGGGATGTTGATACATCCAAAACGTATCTATAATTTTTGATTGTTTCATGCTAATATTATGCTTTTGACACTTGTTTTTATATAAAGTTTATGATTTATTTGGCCTAACCTATTAATAATTGCAAGAGTGCACAATGTTCTTGTTTTACTCTTTGATGTGTAGGAATTAACAAGAAAATACAAAATGAGACTTGTTGGAAAAGGACTCTGACTTTCCTGAAATCTCTCCACCAATTTTTTTTGAGATCATCAGTTTTACCCCCAAAGACAACGTCAACTGAAAATCACATTTCCTACAAAGTTGTTGGCCATTTCCATACCTTTCATTTAATCCCAAGAACAGCCCAATCCGAGTTTGTATGCGACCTATGGACCTATTTTACAGGAGGATATACAATTGATTAGGGGATTGAGTCCAACTCTTACCATATTTGATGGATTCGGCCAAGCCACGACTTTAGGGCTGAGAGGGGTCCGTAGGAAGGTTCCAGAGGTGCCCAAGAGCCTTTTGATAAAGGGGCCATCCATCAGAGGGCCGGCGAGCATTGTCCCATCACATATAAGGAGAGGAAAACCCTAATTATTGGGCAGCCACCAAAAGCCACGAATTTTTGCCTGCCCCATAGTTTCATCTCCATGGGGGAGGGCTCATCAACAGAACCAAGAAGCCATGGATGAAGTGTGCTAAGGGACGGCGCTCCCCAATGATGGCCGGCCGGCGCAGGAGGAGCCCCCTGCGCCGTCGACGGCTGCCGGCGCCGCCCTGCACCTCACGTGCTGCCCCTTCTCCATCCTCTCCGCCATGATGCACCTTCACCAACACCTCCATCATCATATCCTCCTTGTATTCAGTGGTTCATCCTCCCAAAAACCTCTATACCGTCCTATATAAACATGGTGTTTGATGCTATAATATTTATCCTATGATCTATGTCATGTTTGTGTAGTTTATTTGTCTTTTGATTGCTTGGTTGATTGTCTTTGGTTCATTAGAGTTGTATGTTCATATGGTACTATCCTTTGGTGTCCATTATATTTGTGCGCGCCTGGATCAACACCATAGGGTTAGTAGTATGAGCAAAGGAAGGGGGGTAGTTCTGCCGGAGTGACAGAAACCTAAGGACTCAAACCGGTTAGTTGCACGTATGGGAGTAAGAGGACCATTAACTTAAGGCTATGGTTGGGTATTTTTACCTTGATGTATCTTCTAGTAGTTGCGGATGTTTTCTCGAGTTCCAATCATAAGCACTTGCAATCATTGGATAGTGAGAGCTTGTTAGCTTTGCTTCTCCCACATAGAAAACTGCATCGAAGACAATGAACCCGATATCTTCACTAATTAATCTTGGACAAAGCCACCACAATGACGGCCACTTTTCCACACTCATGTTATTGTTAGTTTATGGTTACTTAGCATATTTTATTGCTACATCACTAACATTTACTTTCTTGTATTTATTATCTTGCAAAGCTATCTCTCATACCCGTATTATTGCTCTAGTTTTATTTCCTAGATAATGCAAACGTTTAGTGTGTGTAGAGTTGTATCAGTGGTCGATTGAACTTGAGAGAATAATTATCCTACCTTTAGCTGCTCGTTGGGTTCGACACTCTTACTTATCGAAAAGGCTACACACGATCCCCTATACTTGTGCGATATCAAGACCTTTTCTGGCTTTGTTGCCGGGGAGCAATAGCGTGGGGTGAATGTTCTTGTGTGCACTTGTTTGCTTTGTCTTTAAGTAATTTTGCTTTAAGTTATAAGTAGTTTTATTTTTCAGTTTTAAGTCGTTTTCTATCTTTAGTTATGGATAGGGAACCCGAATTACAAAAAAAATAGTTGTACTTGGTATCTAAAAATGTTTTCAAAAAGGAAAGTGATTGAAAAAAATGAGTAATGGTTAAGTGGGGGTCGACCTTGAACACTTGTGTTCATGCCTATGAAACCAAAACAATTCTTTCCATGGAAGCTTTTCAGTTAAAAATTGTATATATTTATTATATATTGTACATATTCCTTTAGACCATAAAAATAAAATTTATAGATAACTTCTAGATTGTTCATGATGCAAGTTTGCCACTTTACTGCGTAGAAATAGATTTCTGGGCTCCACCGTAGAAAATTTTAAAAATCACTAGAAAGTGATATTGATCTGAAATTTCTTGAGTGCAAATTATGATTATTATATTTATTTCATTGGAATTACTTTTTATGATTTGAGGTACGTAGATAGGTCTAATAATTCGATCTTTACTGACTGATTCGGTTTAGACAGATTTCCTATGCTTCACTTAAAAAATCGTGATAAATCTCAGAATATTATTTTTACTTGAAAAATTTTGTGTATAAACTTGAGATCATTATATATGTTTCATTAGTTTTGAGTTTCCTAATTTGATCTACGTAGATATCTCGTTAACTATCATCTTTACAGACTGTTCAGTTTTGGCAGATTGTCACGCTTATTTTGTATTGTGCTTATACTCAATGTTTATAATCTGTATTTGATCGATAAATGTTATAAATTGGTTAGTATAAAGTAGGTAATATTAATTTAAACTTGTTAAAACTTGAACATGAGTGGATTTTATTTAATGAGTACTAACCCTACTTATGATTTTTTTTCAAGTTTTATGTAAATGTAGTATTTAAGATCCAATAGAGATGGTGATAAGAGATAAATGAGAAGAGAAAAAGCTCAATCTTGGGAACTCTCGAGTGCACCTCAATTAAATATTCAAGAATATTCAATCATAAAATCTTGGGGATGCCCAAGGCATCCCTCCTTTTTCCATGCGTAGCTAAAAGACGTCAAAGAAAAACACTTCTTGGGAGATAACCCATGTTTTATTCCTTTTTCGTGTTGTTTTCTTTCAGTTTATTTTGTTTTCTTTGAGTCTTGGAAGTTTTTATCTCTGTAGCAACCTCTTCTTATCCTTTATATTTTTTTTTTGTGCCAAGAATAGACTCTAATAGGGAGGAAGTAAGATTTGGGGAAGTTGCTGTCCTAAAACGGATTCTCTGCTGCCACCAAAAAAATTATTTCTCTCAGCCAGAACATCAAATTGAGCTGAAACTTTTTGTGCATATGCCCCAGGTTGTTATACAACTTTCATTAGTTTTGCACGTTTTGATTTGATGAACATAAGATTTTCGAAAAAAATCGATCTTTACCTGCTGTTCTGTTTTGACCTGCCAATATTTGCATTTGCCTCTTAATCTTTTTATTTGGTGTTCTTTTGAGGCGAAGAGCTTTAAAAGAAGTTGTGACAGTAGCTAATGTTGTAATGGGTTTTAGACTTGTGTTGAAACTGAACCAAAGTGGATTTACAATTTTGGTTACACTAATGTTGTTAATGAAGACTGTGTGAAGTTTTGTATGGAGTGAGTTTTCAAGTGTAGGGAGAGAAGAATGGTACGAGAAGATAAAGAATGGACAAAATCTCAAGATTGGGGATGCCCATGTCACACCAGGATATATCCAAGAAGTACAAGCGTCAAAACTTGGGGATTCCCATGGCATCCCGTTCTTCATCAACAAAAATATCAGGTCCTCTTTCAAGACACTATATTTTTATTGCTTCATATATTATGTGTTATTCTTGGAGCGTCATTTATTTTTGATTTCAGTTTTGTTTTGTTTCCCTTGATGTAGCTAGAATGTTTAGATCTTGTTTAGCCTCTGGTCTCTTATTTTATCAAAATTAAAGTACCAAGTTACCCATTTGGCTTAGTTGATACATATGTAAAAAATGGCTTTTATGTTTTCAGCATCTACTACTCACTACGCGATTTTTCATATTTTATCGGTAACTCGAAAAGTCAAGAAATTTTGCAGATTATGTACCACCTAATCCTCTGCATTCAAAAAAATTGGCAAAATTTTCTGACATTTTTAAGTGCACCTAAAAATTATATTTTCCAGATGTTCTTTTTCTTAACAGATTCTGACTTTTGTTGCAAGAGTGGCCTATTTTACGTTTTCATTTGAGTCCTTTTGGGTCTTACCTTTTATTTACAAGTTGTCCACTTAAGAAACCTTTCTATAACTCTAAAACAAAACTTGATTTGTTTTAATAGCAGCAATTTGGAAATATTATCTATTGCACTGATGTCTAACCGCAGAAAAGAAGGGGAAAGTTTTTGTGTTGAAGTTTTTTCACAGAGAATGAAGGAACAATAAACAGAGTAATATTGACGAATGGCCAAATTCATAAGAGTGGGGATGTCTCCGCATCCCTATTCATCAACAACCCCTCTGTTTGCAAACCTTTAAACTTTTTTTTTCGAGCAACATCGAAACTTGAATAAACTAGGAGCGTTTGTATCTTACTATTAATAAATTGATCATCATATTTTTTATTTATCTCTTGTTTAGAGAGGTGTTTCAAAGTTTAGTAAACTTAAAAATGATGTGCAAATGGTATTGTTTAGTAGTTTATGTTTTCTTATGGTTAGTTTCAACTTCCTAATAGTGTATATTATGTCATTTTGATCTTAACATGCATTGTCCTAATCATAGTAGGGTATGGCATTGTGGTATCCTCCTCTGTTTGTTTCATTTGAATCGACTTGGCACATGCTCATGCGTGCTAAGACTGAAAACAAAAAACCAATAAGCCTCGATGATTTATTTTGCCTCAGAGTTCTAGTATCAATTTTATGACTCAGTTAATTTTACTTTGTCGCAAACATGAGTATGGTAATTATTGCTCTCTTGATTGTCGCTTCCCAGTCTATTGCTAACCTTCAGTTGCACTGAGTATGATCTCTACTCGTGCCTCCAAATCCCTGAAAACCAAGTTATTCTACAGAGTCCACTATAAACTCCCATGTGGTATTTAACTGCCACTCCAAAGTAAATTGCTCATGTGCTACCTTTAAAACTTTCAAAATTACTCCTGTTTTGTGTTCTTTTTTTTGCTCATGTGGACGTAAATAGAGAATCTTTATCTAACTTGTTGATTGGATTTCACACCCTCGACTAGTGGCTTCATCCGCTTATCCAATTGATAGAAGAGCTGGCAGCGGGGTGCCCGGCCCCAAATTAATGCAAACAAATTCTCTTCACTATTTTTGCCCCTGATTTATTAGTCAAAGCATAATTACGTAAAGAAAAGAGAAAAAGGGATGACCTTCTACCCAGATGCGTTCTTCATATGGGAGCCTCTCTTGTGAAATCTAGTTGGCTTGTGACGTACTGTATTTTCTATTTACAATTCGTTGACACTAGCATACACCTCTCTTAAAATATGGACACTCCTCCATGGTATGTGATTGTTGGCAGGCACTGATGTCTACGCACGCTTCTATTCTTGTATACAGTGTTGGGCCTCCAAGTGCAGAGGTTTGTAGAACAACAACAAGTTTCTCTTAAGTGGATCACCTAAGGTTTATCGAACTCAGGGAGGTAGAGGTCAAAGATATCCCTCTCAAGCAACCCTGCAATCAAGATACAAGAAGTCTCTTGTGTCCCCAACACACCCAATATACTTGTCAGGTATATAGGTGCACTAGTTTGGCGAAGAGATAGTAAAATGAGAGTAATATGGATGATAATAAGTGATAATAGCAATCTGAAATAAAAATGGCAGCAAGCAAACATGTAGCAGAACAGTCGGAAAACGGTGTTTCAATGCTTGGAAACAAGGCCTAGGGATCCTACTTTCACTACAGGACACTCTCAACAATGATCACATAATTTAATAACTAGATATCTTCTCTTCACTATGCTACTCTTAACCACTCTCCGGTCGAATAACAACACCAATCCATGCGTAGGCCTTTAACAACACTCCTTAGAGTAAGCACTTTCCCAACCAAGTAACCCCCATGCTATCACCATGGGACCCAGATGGTTCCACGCAAACACCACAATTTCGTAGGGTTATCGAACACAAAATAAAACTATAATTCTAAACCACACGATGCACACACTGTCACCTTTACACCGCGATCAAAGCGTTTACGGAGATCTCATAACAAATAAAGAACACTAATCATTGCGTAGGGCCGGAAAAGGCATTCCTTAAAGTAAGAATTCCCATGTCTAGTTAACCTCACGCTGTCACTATGAGCTCCTTAGATGGTACTAGACAAACACCACAATTCATAGAGGAGACACACACGATGTGCACACTGTCACCTTCACACCGCGGGACAAGGTGACTCCAAAATTCATATTAATAAAGTACTTGAGTCGAAAAAGATGAAGAGTAATATCTACGAATTCAACTAGATTACAAAGCTCACGATCACAGATAGATCACACCATGGGAGAGAGAGATGAACCACATAGCTACCGGTAGAGCCCTCAAACTCGGGGAAGAACTACTCCCTCCTCATCATAGGATACAGCAACGGCGATGGAGATGGCGGTGGAGTCGATGGAAATGGTTCCGGGGGCACTTCCCCGTCCTGGCAGGGTGGCAGAACAGAGATCGGTCCCCCAAAACTTGTCGGTGGCGGCGGCTGAGCAAAGGATGTATTTTGTGGAAAAGGTCGATGTTTTTAGGGTTTTCCCTCGGGGGAGTATAGATAGGCGGAAGGGAGATGACGGGGGGTGGCCAGGGGGCCCACACCACTAGGTGGAGCGGCTAGGGGGGACCCACGCCACCCCATGGTGTGGACACCCTGTGGCCCCCCTCTGGGCTCTTCGAGACTTCTGGAAGCTTCTGGGACTTGTAAGACTTTTGGTTTTCGAATTTTCTAATTCCGAGAATATTTCCAGAACAACTTTTCTGACACTAAAAACAACATAAAATAGGGAACTGGCACTTGGCATCTTGTTAATAGGTTAGTCCCGGAACACTTGTAAAAATGCTATAAAGAAGGGAGAAAACTAGTAGCAATTGGCATAATATCATCATGGAGCATCAGCAATTATAGATACGTTGGAGACGTATCAAGCATTCCCAAGCTTAGTTCCTACTCGTCCTCGAGTAGGTAAACGATAAAACAAAATAATTTCTGAGGTGACATGCTACTAACATAAACTTGATCATCATAACATAAAAGCATATGTAAGATGAGATCATAGAACTTTTAAACACAAACATGATAAATAGAACTTTAATAATAAAGCATAGTAATCACTTTGCATCATGAAGAGTATCTCAATTAACGGATCATGAATAATAATGCAAAGAAAGATATATGTTTGTTTCAAGTATAGAGAAAGCATGGCAAAGTGGTATTTCGCTAGTCGTTAAGAGTGGGACAAAACATACATGCGAGGACACCTTCAAAGTTCACGGGGAAGACTAGAGCAAATAATTTGAGAACAAACAATATCACATCATGAATCAATTATTGATGTTTATGGGACAAATGCACATAAAACTCAGAATGGCAAAAATGCTCTCTCAACTATGTATAAGGTTAGAAGATGGAGACTCAACATAAAAGTAAAAGAAAGGCCCTTCGCGGAGGGAAGCAGGGATCGCTCATGTGCTAGAGCTTTTTATGTTACTAAACTAAGGTATTAAAAGTTTGACACTCCTCCCATCCATCTTATACAAACCATGGCTAACCAAATCCTTGGGTGCCAGCCACCAATCACATACCATGGATGAGTGTCTATATTTTAGGAGAGGTGTATGATAATGTCAACGAATGGTAAACAGAAAATACATTACGTCACAAGCCAACTGGATTCACAAGAGCGGATCCCATATGAAGGATGCATCTGGGTAGAAGGTCATCCCTCTTTCTCTTTTTTTTAGACAATTATGCTCTGACTGATAAATCAGGGGGAAAAATAGTGAAGAGAATTTGTTTGCATTAATTCGGAGCTGGGCACCCTCCTGCCAGCTCTTCTGTAATTTGGATAAGCGGATGAAGCCACTAGTCCAGGGTGTCAAATCCAATCAACAAGTGAGATAAAGATTCTCCATTGACGTCCTCATGAGCAAAAACAAGAACACAAAACATGAGTAATGTTGAAAGTTTTAAAGGTAGCACATGAGCAATTTACTTGGAGTGGAAGTGAAATACCACATGTAGGTAGGTATGGTGGACACAATGGGAAAACTTTGGTTTTAGCGAGTTGGATACACGAGTAGAGATCATACTCAGTACATGTGGAGGCTAGCAAAAGACTGGGAGCGACAAATCAAGAGAGCATAGGAGCCATAATCATGCATACCGACATAATCATCATTAATTAAAGCATAAGCGGTATCACAAGTTCAAAAACTAAGTGGTCATGGAGGCCATTCGTGATTGGTTCATAGTCATAAACATGGTGTGAGCATGCGCCAAGTCAAACAAATAAAACATTCAAAAGAGAACCATAAATTTATGCTTTACTCTGACAAGAACAACTCATGAATCTTTCAATGGCATATTAAACACTCTCAGCTATTTGAGGCTATTCATGCTACTCAATAACCACAAGTCTTTAAAACTAAAATAACATTTAGCATGGCATGAAAAAGTTCTAGCCACAGTCTATACAAGCTTCTACGTGCACCGTCATAAATTCTACCTGAAGCAGCAGTTTCTTTTCCCAACAAGCACCAAACAAGATATGCTTTAAAAAAAGTTCTCTGCACGCTACATCAAGCGCACATGAGAGTACTCACATAACACTACTAAAACTAACAACTCTGAATAAGATATGTATGAAAAAAGGCTAAACGCAGTACTAGCAAAAAGTGAATACTCGCAGAACAATAATAATGAAAACTAGAGTGTCCTAAGCAATGAAAACAGAGCGTGTCTCTCTCCCACACAGGTATGAGAAGATCCAACCATAAACTACATCAAATAAAACTAAACAAACTGAAAGCAAAAAAATAAGAGATGCTCCAAGTAAAGCACATAAGATGTGACCGAATAAAAATATAGTTTCACTAGAAGTGACCTGATAATTTGTTGATGAAGAAGGGGATGCCTTGGGCATTCCCAAGCTTAGATGCTTGAGTCTTCTTGGAATTTGCTAGGATGTACCACCGGGGCATCCCCAAGCTTAGAATTTTCACTCTTCTAGATCACATCATATCATCCTCTTTTCTTGACCCTTGAAAACTTCCTTCACACCAAACTTCTCACAATCTTCATTAGCAACGTTTGTGCAAATCGTAATAATAAATTCACATGGTTCAGTTTCAGCACAAGCCTAACACTCATAAACACATTATCTACCGTCACAACTTCTTTTAAAACCCTTTTTCTCAAAAGAACACCAAAAGATTGAGACTAAGAGGCAAATGCAATTATTAGCAGAAATCTGTCAAAACAGAACAACAGGTAAAAATGATTTTCTTCAAAAATCTTCTGTTGCTCAAATCAGAAAGTGTTCAACTAAGAAAATTTGCGGAATTATCTGAGGAATGAGCACAAAACAATTCAAATCATTCTGTTCTTCTAGGATTTTATACGATGTTTTACGGCGGACAACAGTAGTCTGTTTTCTGCGCAGAAATCCGAAAACCAACTCCAACTTTGGTCAGAAACTTTACTTGGAACTACTAAAACATGAAAATAAAGATACCTAGAAGTTTCTACAGAAGTATACAACCCCTTGACTCAAAGAAAACAGAGAAAAACAATGCAAAAATAAAAACATGGGTTATCTCCCAAGAAGTGCTTATCTTTAAAGCCTTTTAGCTAGGCATGATAATTTGAGAAGATGCCCACATGAGAAATATGAATTGAAGCCAAAGAGAGCTTCCATAAGCAAATATAAAACACATTTAAGTCTAACCCACTTCCTATGAAAAATAATCTTGTCGAAAAACGAGTCATGTAAGCACATAGCAACAAGCATAGGAAAGCAAAATAAGTGCAACTTCAAAATTTTAAACATAAAGAGGGGAAACTTAATATTATTGAGAAACATAGAACTATGTTTCCCTCTCTCATAATAACTTTCAGTAGCATGATGAATAAAATTAATAATATAACTATCACAAGAAACATTCTTATCATGAGCCACATGCATAAAAGAATTATTACTCTCCATATAAGCATAGTCAATCTTATTAATAGTAGTGGGAGCAAATTCAACAAAATAGCTATCATTATTATTCTCATCACCATAATCATCAAACATAGGAGGCATTTTGCAATCATAATTAATTTTCTCCTCAATAGTAGGTGGACTGAAAATATCATATTTATCATTGTAAACAGGTGGAACTAGAATACCACAATAATTATAATCATCATATATTGGAGGCAAAGTATCATCAAAGAAAATTTCGTCCTCAAAACTTGGGGAACTAAAAATATCATATTCATCAAAACTAGCTTCCCCAAGCTTAGACTTTTCCATAGCATCAGCAATAAGGGTATTCAAAAAATTAATGCTAACAACATTGCTACTAGCATGCAAATAAAGTTCCATAGGTTTTTTATTTTTCTCTTCAAACACTTCATGTCCTAACTCAAGATAAATATTATAAAGTTCTCCCATATTTTTGTCATTTTCCATCTTATATTTACTAATTGGAGGCACCATAGGGAGCTCCACGTTAATCCCAGAGAAAAATAAGTTTGGTCCGTTCGATTTTACAATCAGACTTAAAGTTACGGTTTAGATTAAACGTCCATGACAAGTAGTCCACGCGCATTGTGTTCCGGTGATAGTCCATGACAAGATTGTGCCGTGTAGAAAATGGACACATTGTAGTGTACGTCAATGTTCCTTGGGTGTCGTTGTCTGATAGAACTCCTTTAAAATTGAAACCATCTCCGTGTAGATCAAAATATCTCAACTACTTTATTGATAGGAGGTTCAAGATACTAATATGCCTGGCGCGCACATTTTCTTTGACCCGAAATAGATGGCTAGCAACGCTAGCTGGTGGCTGAAGTCGGTACACACATAACTGAAAATGGACTAGCTCAAGAAGCACGTAATTTTGAATTGGGTGCATGGATCCATGTATTTTATCATACCGAAAGTTGCTTGATACTAAGTACTGACAGCATAAAATCATTTTGAGATATTAATTTACTGTATTCTTCCATCTCATGTGTACAAAGTATACTTATACTTATACGTCAAGACATAGATGTTTTCCTAATTAGGTTCGCATGAACATATATCTATCACAAAATAAAAATACAACTATGGCATAGTTATATGGTATCCATTTAGAAAATATGCGTCTATAAATATGGAAATTTTCCTAACGGTGAGATGATTCGTGGGAGTCATGGGCTTATTTCGCCCGCAAAATTCCTAACCGGCCATTTCGCTATGCAAGGCGAAAAATAAGAAGAAATATATAATTGTTCCCTTTTTATTAATCTACTCTGCGGTGTTCTATATATCAAGAAAAAGAAGACCCGTCGCCACAATTTTTGTTCTGCAGTGTCGGCGCTTCGACTACCTCTTCGTTTATTTTGTTTGTATATTGCAGGCTGACGCACCTTGCTTATCCAATTTTTCTTTGTATTGCACTTGCACAATCGAAGAACGTCAATGTTGTGATTTGCTGCTCCATGTTTTATGTTCGAAAAAAAGCACATGGGATCGACGAATACAACCAATGGATGCATCATGAAGAAATCACAACGTGAGACCATCAGCCATTATATTAGACGAAGAAATCACAACGTGGGAACCATCATGCAGGCATCCAACGCTCAATGTATTTGAGTTATGTGTCTGGTCCATTGTTTAATGAATCATGCCTATGAAAAATCCTTGCACATGCAAGTTGATGCGCATTCTAGCATAAGTATGACTTTTTTTGTAATAGAGTGGCCTTCTTCTGTTATATTGATTAATTTGTTTGCAACCAGTTTTGAATTTTAAGATTAAATATTTAGGCCCGCTCAACAAATAAATTGACACAAGTTTATTATTTGGCTAATACAAACCGGTGGTCACGAGTTTATCTGAGCTCATACAAATGTCTCAAAAGAAAATTTTAGTAAAGTGGCATACAAGTACTACTACTAAGGAACTTCCTGTTAGATGGCGACGAATACATGATTTGACGTTACTGATAATTAAATTATATATTAAAATTAATTAATCAACAAGTGTAAACACTGCTATGCCAATTAATTTAATATAAAATATTCAAACATGCTTTAAGTTAATCTTATTTGCACAACACACACAAAACAAGTCCTTATTACGGTTCACTTTGATTCCAAAAAATATATATCTTTATTTGAGAAAAAAATTGTGAGGACCCAGAAAATCAGAAGTGTATATAAGGTTAAATTTTGACATGATCTTTGAATTATTTCAGTTGTACGTACCTGCACATATGTAGATAATGTGCTCTTTATACCTTATCATATCGTGAAGGTAAATGGAACTACGGGCAATTAGTCAATAAACTTAGCATGTTACAAAAGTTTCACTTCCGCTTATTTATTTGTTGTTCTCATATGATTGGGTTGATATTAAAACACCATGCCTATAATTCCTTGCATGCTTTCCAATTATCTACAAAATGGCAACTCCTAAAGTTTTTACCATCATCTTTGGCAGCTAGCCCGTGCTGATGCACGGGTTCACGACTAGTTAAGACTAACTAGTAAAAACAAGAAACAAAAAGATTTAATTGTAGGATCTAAAGGAAATAACTTCGAGGACTCACACCCGAGGATGTGAGTACCTTTTACCTTACCTCCCCGGCAACGGCGCCAGAAAAGATCTTGATGTCTACGCACGCTTCTATTCTTGTAGACAGTGTTGGGCCTCCAAGTGCAGAGGTTTGTAGAACAGCAGCAAGTTTCCCTTAAGTGGATCACCCAAGGTTTATCGAACTCAGGGAGGTAGAGGTCAAAGATAGCCCTCTCAAGCAACTCTGCAATCAAGATACAAGAAGTCTCTTGTGTCCCCAACACACCCAATAAACTTGCCAGGTATATAGGTGCACTAGTTCGGCGAAGAGATAGTTAAATGCAAGTAATATGGATGATAATAAGTGATAATTGTAATCTGAAATAAAAATGGCAGCAAGCAAACATGTAGCAGAACATGCGGAAAACGGTGTTTCAATGCTTGGAAACAAGGCCTAGGGATCCTACTTTCACTGGAGGACACTCTCAACAATGATCACATAATTGAATAACTAGATATCTTCTCTTCACTATGCTACTCGTAACCACTCTCCGGTCGAATAACAACACCAATCCATGCGTAGGGCTTTAACATCACTCCTCAGAGTAAGCACTTTCCCAACCAAGTAACCCCCATGATATCACCATGGGACCTAGATGGTTGCACGCAATACCGACAATTTCATAGGGTTATCCAACACAAAATATAAATATAATTCTAAACCACATGGTGCACACACTTTCACCTTTACACCGTGATCAAAGCGTTTACGGAGATCTCATAACAAATAACGAACACTAATCATTGCGTAGGGCTGGAAAAAGCATTCCTTAAAGTAAGCATTCCTAGGTCTAGATAACCTCACGTTGTCATTATGAGCGCCTTAGATGGTACTAGACAAACACCAAAATTCATAGAGGAGACACACACGATGCGCACACTGTCACCTTCATAACGCGGGACAAGGTGACTCCAAAATTCATATCAATAAAATATTTGAGTAGCAAAAGATGAAGAGTAATATCTACGGATTCAACTAGATTACAAAGATCACGATCACATATAGATCACACCATGGGAGAGAGAGATGAACCACATAGCTACCAGTAGAGCCCTCAGACTCGGGGAAGAACTACTCCCTCCTTATCATAGGATACAGCAACGGCGATGGAGATGGCGATGGAGTCGATGGAAATGGTTCCGGGGGCACTTCCCCGTCCCGGCAGGGTGCCAGAACAGAGATCTGTCCCACGAAACTTGTCGGTAGCGGCGGCGGAGCTACGGATGTATTTTTTGGAAAAGGTCGATCTTTTTAGTTTTTTCCCTCGGGGGAGTATAGATAGACGAAAGGGCGATACCGGGGGGGTGGCCAGGGGGGCCACATCACTAGGTGGCGCGGCCAGGGGACCCGCGCCACCCCATGGTGTGGCCACCCTGTGGCCCCCCTCTGGGGCTCTTCGGGACTTCTGGAAACTTCCGGGACTTTTCTAAGACTTCTGGCTTCGAATTTTCCAATTCCGAGAATATTTCTAGAACAACTTTTCTGAAAGTAAAAACAGCAGAAAACAGGGAACTAGCACTTGGCATCTTGTTAATAGTTTAGTCCCGGAAATCGTGTTAAAATGGCATAATATCATCATGGAGCATCAGAAATTATAGATACGTTGGAGACGTATCAGGAACCCGAGGATTCGGTTAGCCATGGTTTGTACAAGATGGATGGGAGGAGTGTCAAACTTTTAATACCAGTGTTTAATAAAATAAAAGCTCTAGCACATGAGTGATCCCTACTTCCCTCCACGAAGGGCCTTTCTTTTTCTTTTATGTTGAGTCTCCACCATATTCTCTGAGAACCTTCTTGAGAGCATAATTGTCATTCTTAGTGTGATGTGTTTGTCCCAAAGCACAGTTCATTGTGGTATAACTTTGATACTTGTATCTTTGATATCTTTACTTCACGTCTTACCTTGAACTTCAGAGGTGCCCTGGCATTTATATTTTCTCCATAATTAAGAGCAAGCGAGATACCACTCTACCATGCTTTATTATGATC
The DNA here is from genome assembly GCA_028641055.1 of Alopecurus myosuroides. NCBI lineage: Eukaryota > Viridiplantae > Streptophyta > Magnoliopsida > Poales > Poaceae > Alopecurus > Alopecurus myosuroides. The sequence goes on along the minus strand of CM054057.1, from coordinate 733,042,776 downwards.
ATTATAATCTTGTTGGTGTTCATAAATTTCATGTTATGAGCTCTTAGTTCATTGATACTTTTCATCAGGTAACATGATTGCTAAGTTTTACTATCCATACATCATGCAATTTTTAAGGACCTGATCATAGCATTTACAATCAAAAATAAGTTTATTATCATTTACCTACTCGAGGACGAGCAGGAAATAAGCTTGGGGATGTTGATACGTCCATAACGTATCTATAATTTTTGATTGTTTCATGCTAATATTATGCATTTGACACTTGTTTTTATATAAAGTTTATGATTTATTTGTACTAACATATTAATAGTTGCAAGAATGCACAATGTTCTTGTTTTACTTTTTGATGTGTAGGAATTAACAAGAAAATACAAAATGAGACTTGTTGGAAAAGGACTCTGAATTTTCAGAAATCTATCCACCAACAGTTTTTAGAGATCATCAGTTTTACCCCCAAATACAACGTCAACTGAAGATTAAATTTCCTACAAAGTTGTTGGCCATTTCCATACCTTTCATTTAAGCCCAATAACATCCCAATCCGAGTTCGTATGCGACCTGTGGACCCATTTTACTGGAGGATATATATTTGAGTACGGGATTACGAGTATCGGTAACGGGATTGAGTCTAACTCCTACCATATTTGATGGATTTGGCCAAGCCACGACTTTGGGGATGATAGGGGTCCCTAGGAAGGGCCGGGGAGCATTGTCCCATCACATATAAGGAGAGTAAAACCCTAATTCTTGGGCAGCCACCAAACGCCACGAATTTGGCCTCCCCCCATGGTCTCATCTGCATGGGGGATGACTCATCTACAACATCAAGAAGCCATGGAGGAAGGGGGATAAGGGGCGGCGCTCCCCCATGATGGCCGGCCATCGCAGGAGGAGCCCCCTGCGCCGTCGACGGCCGCCGACGCCGCCCTGCACCTCACATGCTACCCCTTCTCCATTCTCTCCGCCATGATGCCGCCTTCACCAACACCTCCATCATCATCTCCTCCTTATATTCATTGGTTCATCCTTCCACAAACCTCTATACCGTCCTATGTAAACATGGTGTTTGATGCTATAATATTTATCCTATGATCTATGACATGTTTGTGTAGTTTATTTGTCTTTTGATCGCTTAGTTGAATGTCTTTGGTTCATTAGAGTTGTATGTTGATATGGTATTGTCCTTTGGTGTCCATTATATTCGTGCGCGCTTGATTCAACACCATATGGTTATTAGTATGTGCAAAGGAAGGGGCGTAGTTCTGCCGGAGTGACAGAAACCTAAGGACTCAAACTGGTTAGTTGCACATATGGGAGTAAGAGGACCATTAAGTTAAGGCTATAGTTGAGTATTTTTACCTTAATGTATCTTCTAATAGTTATGGATGTTTGCTAGAGTTCCAATCATAAGTACTTGCAATCATTGGATAGTGAGAACTTGTTAGCTTTGTCTCTCCCACATAGAAAACTGCATCGAAGACAATGAACCCGATATCTTCACTAATTAATCTTGGACAAAGCCACCACAATTACGACCACTTTTCCACACTCATGGTACTGTTAGTTTATGGTTACTTAGTATATTTTATTTCTGCAGCACTTATATTTACTTTCTTGTATTTATTATCTTGCAGAGCTATCTCTCATACCCGTATTATTGCTGTAGTTTTATTTCCTAAATAATGCAAACGTTTAGTGTGTGTAGAGTAGTATCAGTGGTTGATTGAAATTGAGCGAATATTTATCCTACCTTTAGCTCCTCGTTGGGTTCGACACTCTTACTTATCGAAAAGGCTACACACGATCCCCTATACTTGTGGGATATCAAACATGCGGGTTGCCGGTCGAACGATCATACCCACGGCCACGTCCTTCAACACGCCGTCAACTGTGTGTAGGAGAGTGCATGGAACATTGGCGGTTTTCGGAAAACATGCAGGGCGTCTGAGATGCCAGTCTAAGGCAAAGGAAGATGAAGAGGGTCGACGCTCCAACGGTTTACTATTTACCTTGCTGGCGATGGCGTCGACCTCTTTAGTGGCGAGGGGCCAAAGACAGCGGGCATGCTAGTGATGGCTGGTGAGGGACCTCCGATGGTGAGCATGCAACGGATGACCATGCGGTTGTTCGTTCGTGACGCTCTTCATTTGGCCGAGGACCGCCGACTGTGGGCGCACAACGGATGGTCGGACGACTATCGACGGGCGGAGTCATCATCGGCACCGTGTTGTAGACGGGCAGAGTCACCAGTGGGTCCGCCACCGTGGCGTTGGCCGGCGATACACTGGACGTGTCTCTCGAGTTGCTGCCCTGCATGCTAGGCACCGAGCATGTCTCCTGTCGACTTCCCTGATCCCATTGAGTAACTCCCGAGAATAGGGAAGGAACAACGTTGCCCATGTGTTCTTCCAAAGCTTTATTGACAATATTCGGAATATCGTCAACTTTGGACTTGAGATCCACTATCTCGCGATCACAGTCTCCGTGGCGTCGGACATTTCGATGGTCTTCCTTCTATCCCCTTTTGCCTCCTTGGGCTCCTTGTAGTACTCTTCGAGATTCCTCGTCTTGCCCAAGCCGCTAACTCGGCCACCTGACGGCCTTTTGTGTTTATCCTTCCCCTTCGTCACGTTCACCGCCCTGTCAAAATTGTCGTCCCACGAACCGTGCAGCGACGACATGGATGCCGTGCTTCCACCACTTTCAATTTCTATGTTCTGCACAAGTAGCGTGAACCGTTTAGAATTCCCCAAGTACACTATGATGCAATCGACTTGATCGTCGGGAGCAAACTAATTAGGGTGGTGTATTTACTTACCAAGTTACGATACACCTTCTTCACCTTCTCAACATCGGTAGTATACTCATTAGCTATCGGGTCATATGTAAACCGGGCCTTGATGAAGTTTTTTGTCCACATCGAGTACTTTGTGAGGGGGTCAGGGATGCCTCGTGATGCACGTTCGGCTTCCTCCTTCTCCCAATCGGGAATCATTGCTCCGTAACCGCCGCATCCCAGTTTGTGGGCACCTATGTTCAACTCCTGCAGCTTCTGCCCCCATTCACTATGAGCCTTGGCGGCTTCGCTCTCGCAAATTAGCTTGATGTTCGGCTCACTCGCTAAAACCTTCTCAAAGCTTTTTTTGGGGTTGAAGAGCGCAAACTTCAACAGGTGTTTCCAGTTGGACAAGGCGTTGTTCATCTTAACGATGGCGGCGTTATTGACTGGATTCCCCTCCAGATTGTCGTTATTGTACTTTAACGGCTCATTTGGCGGATGCGGGGTACTTGTATTGTCCGTGCAGATTTCTGAAGAGAACGACCGGATAATAGGTATTCTCTGTTTTCCTTAGATCATCGGTCGTGATCTTGACAGTCTCTCGGACCATGCACCCAATTTGGTTTCTGAATCCTCTGACCACCTAATCGGGAGCGAGAGGATACCCTTTCGAGCTCACTTTCGTGAACATTTCACGGCAGGTGCGGAGAGTGTTCCTTTTCCGTTTTCTCGTTGTCGTCTTCTTCTTGGCTTGGCTATCAACATCTGTCTGGCCGCCGGCATCAGTGATTTCATACCCGTCGGCGGCTCCACTAGTGGTATCCCCGGCAGCACTAGCGGTGGCGTCATCCACGTCACCACTAGTGGTGGTGTCATACCCGGCATCCTCCGTCGGATCGTATTCCTCCTCTTCTTCTTGGGATATTTTCCAGAACGACTTAGAACCACCGACCTCGTCGTTATTTTCCATGTTCTGAAGGGGATTTTTTTTTTCATTCTAAAGGCAACAAAATCGACATAATACTCGATCACGAGAAAATGGCTAAGGCCTAAATTCACCGGAAAATCCGGTATGACCGTTGCTAATTTTCTAACACTCGAGTGCCCAACTTTCACCGAAACAGAAATTAATCAACATTTCGGCGAAAATGGGTAACTCATTTGACATCCCCTGCAAAATATTTAATGGATCGATGGCCGGTTAGATTCTTTAGGCCAACACCAACACCAACACCAACACAATTTTTATTATCTGCAAAATTTGTTTCCAAGACTCAGTTCGGCGAAAATGGGCAACTCATTTGAAATCCCCTGCAAAAAATTTAACGGCTCGATGGCCGAATAAATTCTTTAGGCCAACACCAACACCAACACAATTTTTATTATCTGCAAAATTTATTCCCAAGACTCCTGCACTTCACATTCTCAAAATTTGTTCCTAACGCTTTTGTATTTCTACAAGTTTTATTCTGTAGGCCAACACCAACACTCCTGCACTTCACGCACACTTGCACATGCACTGCATCAAAGAAATAGATAAGTTGCTTGTTCAACACCACCATATATACTCCAGTCCAATGGACCTGTCTAGCAATAACAAGAACTGCCAGTATGCGCGCTCAGAGCCAGAAGAAGGTCCAGCATGCATACCCTGATTCAACTACACCTAATTGTACAATGTCCAGGCTATTTTTTTTTAACAGAAGTGTGTCAAAACAACCAAACATAAACTGTTGTACTATTTGGGGATCATGGAACAACCAAGAAGTTTAGGACCAGATCTTGGTGCAAATATTTAAGCATATCACCATGGTTCCACTATTTTCATGCCTGCCATTACTGAACAACATTTACAACCATCATATTTTCTTATCTATACTTCTTATAAAGCAAAACCCCACTAACATGCATTAATTATTTTTCTATCTCAACATGCAAGCTATCCACCTCATCCATCCTCTTAACCAATCAATTGTCCATGTCATCTCCACTAATATTTATTAATTATTACATGCAAAGCTGCATATCATACAATTTTTTAAACCATCCATTTTTAGTTTAATGATTTACGCAAGCTACATATAATACATGCTTTAAACCATATATTTTTCAAACTAATGGTTTATTTTACGCATCACGTATCTATAAAATTTAGTATCGAGTATGATCAACCAAAAATTTCATATTTCTTTAGACTTTATAATGTATCATGTTATTTTTCTTCAAAAAGTAGATTGAGACCCTTGACCTCTACATAAAAAAAAACATGTCATTTGCTTTAAGGAATCCCTGCCGCAACGCGCGGGGTATCTTCTAGTTACTATACAAATTAAAGTCTTTATGCATTAATTAAGCACTCTGTATTGACCTCGGTTTGTAGATCTAAACACTGTTTGGATTAAGTATCTTTAATTTCTGTTCTTGGAAATAACTACACCGGTTGACCACTAACAACGCAGAATGTATGACTGACTACTACTACAGAAAGAATTACAAAATAGAAAGCATCAAACTCATGAATCAGATCACTAAATAAGCTGATGCATCAGCCACACCATTTGAGTGTAAGAAAATTTCTTAAAAAGATAACCAGAGTTGTAAATGACCAATTAATCAATTTTGCAAATCACATAACTTGATGAGCATTAGTCCATGATCCCCAAGAATAACCGTATATATGTGCTATTTAAAGTAAATCTGTAAAAGGACACCCTCCTGTTTTTTTTATCACAAAGGTAGAATATTAAGTGTTTTCATCGATGTGTTGGTATCAAATTATTCTAATTTAACCTTCTCCTGCCATGGGATATACTATCAGGTACATTCCACTACTATCAGACACCGATGTAACAAATACAGGCTTGTAATTTTATACCTTAGGAAGGCTGAGCAATCTGATCTGTAAGCTCTCAGTACCATCCTCCCATTCAAAAATTAATAGTAATTTATTATGCATGCTGTCACCACTACTAGCAACCAACTATGTCAAAAAAAAACTATTGCACTTTTTGTACTTGACTGTTTTTGGGTCTGTTATGTGAATGCCCTGCTGAAAAAGTCATTTTTATTGGCTTGGCTAGTCCATTTTGTGTAGTTCCACTTGTGTTAGATTTTAAAATGTACAAAGAGACACAACAATACCTGCTTTAGATTCAGTTAGTCCCAAGAATTCTGGAGTACTAAATAATAATAGTTTTGGCAAATGAAAAGTTGACTTCATCTCCAACAGAACGATACAAAAATGCAAGCCTAGAAATTAGTGCATTTCATATAATTTTACTACTGATTCCTAACACTCACTTTTTTCCTGTTTGGCAGAATCATATGAAAACCAGGAAGGTCGACAGAAGTTTGTTGAATTGGGAGGGTGGTCGGCCTCTTTGATTTGTAGGGTTCCAAATATTTGGGAATTTGTAGGTGTGGCCGTTCTGGTGCACGCGGGGCTGCAGTGGGCGCAAGCGTCCCTGCTCCTCGCTAACGATGTCGCCTTCTATCTCATCGCCGCCGTGGCCTCATCGCTCCGCCTCGGCCCGCCTTGCCTCCTCTAGAGAAAAACAGAGGACGGGAACAAGCTGGACTCACACTCCACGCGGCGTCGAAGACGGCGGGCTCGTTGGAGGCGCTTGCTGCATCCCGGTCCGGCTCCCCCCTCGCAGTCGGTTCAGACGTCCCGGTCCGGCTCCCTCCTCGTGCGCGGTCGATGCAGACGTCACTGTCCGGCTCCCTCCTCGCGCACGGTCGGTGGAGATGGGTACGGCGCCGCGGACTTGGAGCATGAGAAAGGGCGTTGGGCGGCTAGTGGCCGAGTAGCCGGTGGTGGTGGTGGGTATGTGATGGTGGAGGCGCGGCGGTGGCTAGAGGGGGCTGCAGCGGCGGCGCACTCCGGTGGTTCAGAAATGGCGGCGCGCTCGGGTTCAAAAATGGTGTGGCGAGGGGGATCGATTGAGATCGAGATGTGAAGAAAAGGGGAAAGGGGAACGGTCCCGTGTGGCTATAGCCTAGAATAGCCGTGACGCACCTGGCAGATATGAGCCACGCCTACGCGCATCGTATATTCAAAAGGAAGCATTGCCTCTCTGTATCACAACTACTTCCTTAGCCTAGTGGTTGGGACTGTGTTGTGCCCCAGCACCCGAGTTTGAATCCCCCACACCCATTTGTTTGAATAATTTTAGAAAACACAATATAAATTCATATAAATCAATATAAATTTCGAAATAAAATCTCAAATGATGTGTTGATTAATTTAAACATCATACGAAAACATTTACACAATTCAAGCTATCGATGGAATAAGTTAGGGTTAATCACAACTAATTCAAAAAAAAACATACAACCAATGCACATGGTCTACTTATGCAACTAAGTTGCTATAAAACATATAAAACTTGTTATATATCCATATTTCAATTCCAACATTCAGATGTTCACGATATCGATGGAATGAGCTAGGGTTAATTAAAAAATCAAATAAATATAAAACCAGCGCACATTGTCGTTTTACAAGACATAGTTATCAAAAAAGTTATAAACTTTGATTTTGATTCGGCCAATGTTTTTGTGCAAAGTTTGACAAAATATTCAAATAAGCACAAATAATTCCAAAAAAAATCAGAAAAACATAAAACCGGCGCACATAGTCATTTTACATGACATGGTTATGAAAGAAATAAACTTGTTATATGAGTATATTCATGAGAAATTCTTGACACAAATGAGTTACCACGAATGAAGCTGCAGAGAGTTCAAGGATGTCAGAGAGGATTTCGTGTTTTTAAAAATTCAAAAAAATTGAAAGAATCACCAAAGCTTCATTTTGGTGTGACTAAGAGTGAACCATACTTAGTTTTTCATTTTGGTATTGAAAACTTGTTTAAATTTTGTTCAAACTTGGGTTTGACCAAGTTTGATATAATAATAAAATATTAAAAAAACTTAAAAAAACGAAAATCCAGTGCACATGGTCTTTGTTTGTCATGTACTAATATCTCCAACTGATATATATATATTAAACAAGAAATGCTTCAATATGGTGTGAAATCTCACATATCAAAATGTGAACTCTCATGTGTGAAGAGACGTGGTTTATGTTTTGAGAAATGACTCCATATTGATGCAAGGACACTATATTAGTGCAATATATGTCAAGCCTAGAGTTTGGCATCTCTTGGAGAAGGTAAAAAAAATGATAGGAATAGAAATGAGGCTGTTTCGGCTTTCACTAGTAGAAAACGAGTCCCTAGTCCCAGGCCGTAAGGGGATATAGTCCTAGATGGCAATCCGGGACTAGAGGCCCCCGTTTTGTCCCGCCGGCCCATGAGCCGCGACTAGAGGGCAGCCCACGAGGAGCTCCTGGGGCGCTCTCGGGGCAGGACTTTTAGTCCCAGGTGATAATACAACCTGGAACTCGACTTTTTTCTATTTTGTTTTCTTTGTTTTCGATTTTCCTTTTCATTTAGTCTCTGTTATTTGTAACTCTAATCATTCTCCCTTAGTCTCAATTATTTTTTACTCTAATTACTCTTCTTTCACTCTGAACTGATACTTCCCAGTAGGTCACCCATCGTGAGACTACTCCATTCTCATCACGCTTAACTTCGGGGTTTCTTCACTCTCAGCTTCCAAGAAAAAAATCATGTTTTACTGACAATAGTATGGTGTCAATCAGGTTAACCTTTGAGATATGATTTCGCACGTCTTTATTTTGTGAATCTAAAAATTATTTAGTTAAACACAAATAAATAAGTAATAATAGTCTTGAATTCAAATAATAATTAATTAATTTAAATAATAATTAATTTTGTTGCTTTATTTATATTAATGAATATCCGTAAAATCGAAAATTGGAAAATGATATTTTCTAAGTATATTAGAAAAATTAGAGAAGTTCAAATATATATGATCGACACCTTACATATTATATTTTACATCATTAATTATATATATAGATCGATATGTATAAAATTTACTCCAAATTGTTAATCATTTCAACATATTCTATTATCTTCAGATAGATATTTTTTTTCTCCTACTCCACATTTCAACATAGCTCAGGTGTCAAATTAAATTTCCGAAATTTCATCGCATATACATCAATTGCTTACTTGCTCAGATCGATCATGCATATATATATATATATATATATATATATATATATAATTATAATTATATATAAAACTAAACAAGGACATTTAAAATAGATATAGATATATATATAATTAAAAAGGAGACGTACATAAGTCTTCTAGGGATCGAATATATAAACATCATACACCAAGAAATACATAATATATATATAGGCGTCACGAGAGACAGGCTCCCATCTACACGGACTGCTCGTCCTACGAATCCCAAACAGTAGGAGACCAGGGGGCAAGGTGACTGACACACAAGTATATGGGGTGTATCGTAGTAGTTTCGATAAATAAGAGTGTCGAACCCAACGAGGAGCAGAAGGTGTTAACAAGCAGTTTCGATGAAGGAATAACTGTAAATACTGGAAAATAGATTCGTAGGGTTTTATGATATTGCAGGTAAATAAAGTACGAGTAAATAAAATGCAGTAATAATAGTTGCAGCAAGTGGCCCAATCCTCTCTTCAGGAAAGGACAAGATGGTGAGTTTACTTATGATTAACAAACGTTCTCGAGGACACACAGGAGGTTTCTGTCAAATGCTTTTGTTCCATGCAGCTGAATACATTTTGGTGTTTTGATAAGTGTTGTGTGGGTAAACCTATGCTAATGTACCGTCTCATCGAAGACTAATACATACTTGTGATTATACCCCTTGCAAGCATCCGCAACTACAAGAAAGTAATTAAGAAATAAATCTAAACCACAGCTTTAAACTCCGGAATCCTACGCTCCCTCGTGTAATGGTTTCCTAAAGGGGGTTTAGGTTTTTGTCAGTCCGGCAACCCCACAATTAGTAGCCAAATACACGATGCATTACCCTAGGCCCATAAATGGTGAAGTATCATGTAGTCGACGTTCACATGACACCACTACAAGAATAGAACCACAACTTAAATATCAAACATTAAATATTACTCAACATTACTTCACTACTAACAACTTGACTTATCCCATGTCCTCAAGAACAATACGAACTACTCACAACACATCATATGGATCATGATCAGAGGTGATATAATGGATGATAAAAATCTGGTGATAAAGTGCAAACACCGATAAATCTCACAAGCATCAACTACTAACAAGTAATCCACACCGGGAGAGAGATCTAATGCAAAACAACGATAGAGGCCCCTAATTGTTACAGCGGGATGGCGGTGGATGATGAGGGTGATGGTGGTGGTGGTGATGATGATGATGACGATCTTGGTGATGCCTGGAGTGATGACGGTGACGATGGCGGTGATTTCCCCTCTCCGGAGAGGAATTTCACCGGCAGAGATCTCCCTGCCAGAGAGCTTTTCTCTCTCGGGTGTTTTCCGCCCCGAGGCGGCGGCGGAATAATTCTTCGAAGATGGAATGAAGCTTAGGGTTTACTCGGGGACAAGCACGCCAAAAATATCCTCCAGAGGTGGCCAGGGGGCGCCGCGCCACCCCATGGTGTGGGCCCATGGTGGCCCCCCTCTTGCTCTCCTTCTGGCTGTGTTCTTCCTCTAAACTTTTAGGACACCCATGGTGTCCCACTTCTTCTTCTGATCTTCTTAAATATGGTATCCCGACGGTGCTTTTTCCATCAGATTCCTGGTCCTGGTGTTTATTCTCCAAAAATTATAAAACATGCAAAATAAGATAAAATAACGTAAGAGATGCATCATAACATGAAATATATCGATGAATATAAGAAAATTATGGTATAAAATAGTGATGCAAAATGGACGTATCAACTCCCCCCAAGCTTAGACCTCGCTTGTTCCCAAGCGAAACTGAAGTCAGAAAACATGACCACAGGTTTATGGAGTGAAGAGTCGATAAATAAAATACGGACAAGAAGCATCACATCTATCTATGCACCAATCATTATAGATAACAACTTTCTCTCATATAACCTAACTTGAAACGAGTAATGAAAGTCACAAACAAAGATGCAAAAGATAGAATCAAAATTGGTAATGGCAAACTTCATTCTTGGTTAGAGAACATTTAATGATATCCTGCTTATCTTAGGTGAAGTCTTTATAATAAGGCTCATTTTGTAGAGTTTAACATGTTTAATTATAGCAATTCTTTTACAGTGATTCATAGATTTTCAAATTAATATTCATTAAGATAATAAAGCATGTGTTGAACATAGAAGGATAGAAAACATGATTCAATAAATCAACATATAGATGATGGGATCTCAACAACTCAAATGCTTCCTTGAGACAAAGAGAAATGGGTTTACTGACTCAACATGAAAGTAAAAGAAAGGCCCTTTGCATAGGGAATCATGGATCACTCATGTACTAGAGTTTTTATTTTATTAAACAGAGGCATTGAAAACATTTTTAAGAGAGGTGTATGCGTATGTCAACGAATGGTAAACATACAATATAGTACGTCATAAGCCAACTAGAATTCATAAGAGCGGCTCCCATATGAGGGACGCAACTGGTGTAGAAGGTCATCCCTCATTCTCTTTTGTTTACACGATTATGCTTTGACTGAGAAATCATGGGCAAAAATAGTGAAGAGAATTTGTGTATTAGTTTTGGGGCTGGGCACCCCGCTGCCAGCTCTTCTAGCATTTGGATAAGCGGATGAAGCCACTAGAGCAGGTGTTTGAAGTCCAATAAACAAGTGAGATACAGATTCTCTATATACGTCCTCATGAGCTAAAACAGGGGCACAAAACAGTAATAATTTTGAAAGTTTTAAAGGTAGCACATGTAACATCCCAAGTATGAAAAAAACCTTTAGAATGTTTGATTCTTGTTAATTCATGTTTTGCATCATGTCATCATAAGTTTTGCATTTGTTTTCCATTTGTTTTCCCTTGTTTTCCATATGAATTTCAAACCAAATTTAAAAATCCTTGTTCATACTTGTTCTGTTACAATTTCAAATGAAATATTCAAATCAAAACATCTTTTGTTTCTAATAAACTTGAAATTAAAAACTATTAACTTGTTTCTTTCAATTATTCAATTAATACCAAAATTCAATCAAACCCATTTGAATTTGCAAACAGCAACCAAAATTCAAAATTTTGGAAACAAACACTTGCACAGCTGGGCTTTTGAATTAATCAACCTATATATTTTTTTCCAAATTTTAAAACCCCAAAACCCCTCTAATTTTCTCTCTTTTTCTTACCTTTCCTTTTCAGCAAAAAAAAAGAAAGAAAAAAATAAAACAAAGCGGCTGGGGAAGGCAGACTGGGCCAGCCCAGCCCACCTAACCCCAGCGCGCGCGCAGCGCAGGCCCGCGGCCCCTTTCTTCTTTCTCCATACGGCTGGCGTCAGCTGACGCCAGCGCGCACGCAGCAGAGCACCCCCTCGCCACCTGCTCCCTCTCCTCGCCCTATATCTACCACACGAGCCCCCTAAACCCTAGCCTAGCCCTCTCCTTCCTCCCTGCCGCCGCCAGCTCCCTTCCTCCTCTCTATTTCTCCTCTCCGGCGAACGTTGGGGGAGTTGGCCGACCATGGCGCCGCCGTCGACAGCAGCTTAGGTGGCGCCGCCGTGCAAGCCAGGGGCACGAGCAGGACCGCCACCTCTCCCTTGTCCTCATCGACAGCTGCAGCAGGTCCCAGGGGCTGCTGATCCTCGACGACGAGCCCGTCACAGCCGCAGTTGTTCTGAACCTCGCCGTTGCGCCGTCATCCCCGACCACGGCGGCCTCAACCAGCAACACCAACCACCTCCCGGTGAGGCACCCGTAGTCCCAAGCCTCTCTCCTGCCCCCCTCGTTTCCTGTTTCGCCCGCGCCGTTTCTGAAACTCCGGTAGCTTCCGCCACCGTGCCGCCATGGTTGCAATCGAGCACGCTCCCGTGCACATCCGGGCAGCCCAAGCACGCACACACGCTCCACCACCTGCTGTACGCTCACGCACATGTCCAGCGCCGCCAAATCGTGGTCACCGCGCCGTGCAGCACCGCCGTTTCCCTCCGCCGACGACAGGTTCAGACGAAATACTGAATTTTTGTTCAGTTTCGTCAGATAAGAACAGGAGCACCTCAAAACCACGCGCGCTCTTCTCTGTCAACAAACGCATCCGCACCGCAACGGTTTGATCCAACGGTGCGCAACGCTGCGTCGCGGGTTCGATCCCCCCGCGCGCAGAATAAACCCCATTTTGCTCCTTTGCCACGCGGGCAGGCAGGGCCCACCTGCCATAGGCAGTGGTTGCCACGCCAGCTCCCAGCGCAGCGCCAGCTGGGCACTGGCCCACAGGCCAGTGACCCAGGGGTGGTTTCTGCTGGGTAGAAAAGGGTTCCAGGGGCCTTTCTGTAAGTTTCTTTTGCCTCCAAGCCCCTGGACCAAATCTGTATGTTTTTAGAAATTGCAGAATAGCCCCTGTATTTAAAATTTGAATATCTTTTGCAAATCAAATCCAAATTAAATAAATAAAATATGTTTTCTGTACCAAATTTAATTCTCTACCTGTTTGAATCATTTGTTTACTGTTTTGAACATTTCAAATGTTTTCAAAATTCAAATTCAAACAACTCATTACAAATTTGGTCAAATTCATAACTAATTCAAATTTAATTCAAATGTCACATATAAAATATGTTTTCCATGCCAAATTGAACCACCTTTTCAAATATAAACTTTGTCTCCTGTTTTGAATAATTAAATTTGGTTAAACAATTAAAACCTTGTTTAAATCATTTAAAATTGCTAAATTCATAACTTGGTCAAATTAAATTCTTTTTGAACATATAAAATATGTTTTCAAACCAGAAAAATATAATCTTTTCAAATATGAAATTTATTTAATGTTTTGAACAAATAAAAATTCAAATAAATTCATAATTGAATTAAATTCATTTAAATCTTGTTTAAACTTGTTTAATTCATAATTAATTCATTTTAACTCCTTTTTCAACAAATGAAACATGTATTCCACCTAAAATTTTGTGTTCTTTCCAAATATGAATTTGGTTATTTATTTTGAACATTAAAATTGGTGAAAACAACAAATGCTTGTGTAACTCCTTTAAGAAGCCAATTTTCATAACCTAATAAGTAAAATTTCCAAACTTGGTAAACACCTTTTCAAATTGAATCTAATGTTGTTTTCTCATTGTTTTCCCCATCCATGCATCATTCTAAACAACTTTCACATGTTGGTTAATTGTAGATCATTTAATCCAACCTTAATTCATGGTGCTTTTCATATGCAATCCAAATTGCATATAGTCCCATTTAATTATGTTACCATGTCAACTAGCTTATCTTTGATGCATCAATTAAATTGTCATGCATCATCCCATGATTGTGGATTATGCCATGTTATTGATTGTTTGTCTCTCTGCGTTGTTTGTTTGCTTCTTCCCGAATAGACGACGACGCTGAGACAGACGAGGTTTACGACACTACTTCTGAGGAGTTGCCCAGTACCAGGCTACTGAGTTTGCAGGCAAGTATTCACTCACATGAACCATTGTGTCCTTTCCCACTGGATATCGATACTTTCCGTCTATTCTGCTAGCTTTAAGATTCGTTGCCTGTGTTCCGATCCTATCACATGTTATCCTGTAACCCTGATATAGCCTATCCTCCACACCTAAAACCCCGTTGCTTGTTGCCCGTGTCTTACTAGCATGCTTAGGGTTGTTTATGCTCGAGTCTGCTGTCCGTTATTTCTGCTACCTTATTTATTATGTGGGGCTCGATGTTAACAACAACCTGTTAATGTTGAGGTAATGCTAATTTGATGTTAAGGCACCGGCAGGAGGCCAGGTATGGTTTTGAGGCCTGCTAGTGTCGAACTCAGGAAAAGTCTTTGTCCTCTAGATCCATGATGAGCGCGCTAACCGCATGTGGGAAGCGTGTATGGGCGCCCCCCTCAACTTTGATTCGATTCGCATCTCGTCCAAATCGCCTCATTTAGTTCGGGTTTTCCATTTGCCGCATGCATATGCAGGTGCGAACCCGAGGCCAGGGTGGAACTTTTGTAGTCGGCATTTAGGGAGACACGTTCTTAGAGTGCTATGAGGGTCCCCTTTTCTTCGTGGGGCTTGATTAGCCGTGCGCTCAATTGCACGGGGTTCTTTGGGCTTGATGCGAAGAAGAGTTGGGTTGTGTTGAGTGCCTCGCTTGGTGGAAGTGCATTTCCAATCTGGCGGGGTATTCTTAAGTGTACGGCCAAATTGGTGCATCCCTGCAGGGTTAAATCTTCTCGAGAAGCCGTGTTGTCCGCGGTTATGGATGACTTGGTGATAGGGCTGGCTAACAAGGATTAGACAACTTACACCTAATTACTAATAATTTGTCTAGTAATAGGCTTATTGACACAATAACTTGAACCATCATTATTTCCAACTGTGTGAGTTATCCTCGGATTGCTTCTTTGGATAAGGGGCGAGATCCAGGATGGGTTTGTTTGAGGTTAGTGGTAGTTGGTTACGATACGCTATCTTATCCCCTTCTTTTAGCCGGAAGTTGTAGCGTGTTTCTGTAGTTGGTTAGAGCAGCCTGCTGCCGCACTTTTGTACCACCTATTCTTCCGTTGAACCCAAAGCATATGTACTTGGTGTTGCCGGGTACACTTTGGTATCTTGTGAGTCTTGCTTGCCAGTACTTGTCTGTACTGACCCCTTTGGGGCTGTGGTTTCCGCAGACTACGTTTCCGAGGATCCCCATGGTGGCTACTACGTGGAGTATGACGAGGCTGCTGACGAGTAGATAGCGGACCCGGGCAGGATCCGAAACATCGTGGATGGGCTCCGTCTTTTCGTTTTCGGCCTCTTAGGCCTATTTGGATCTTGTCTGTACCCAGACACTTTGGATGCTTCCGCTGTGATGTAATGATGAATTGTTGGGGACATGTGTCCTCTGGATGATTGTATTTGCTATCTCTGCTCTAGTGAGAGCTATTTGCAACTTATTTCTATTTCTTTGTGTCTTAGAGATTTGTTGTGATATCATTTGTTCAAATGCCGTTGACGTACCATGTGTGTATGTTATGAAGTACGTCAATGGAAGTGGTCGGATTTCTATGGGATGGTTTACGCAGACGATGGATAGTAGAGAATGGTTGTCACACGTTTACGTGTTGGCCTGCTCATATTGAGATGCGGGTGCCGGTATGCCCCATAAGCCATTTATCTACTGTTTAGCGGGCTGTGAGTATCCTCTAGAAGTCCGGGTGCGACAAATGGTATCAGAGCCTGTCTGCCTGTAGGATCCCTTTTACTGGTCGCAGTTGAGTCTAGAAACTATTTTGTAGCTATATAGGAAAAATGAAATGTGAGAGTAGGAATTCTGTTCTTTTATTTCTTTCCCCACCCACCCTCCCTTTTTCTGGTAAGGAAGTGCAACGTTGTTTTCTCTTCTCATCTAAACTTTCAAGGTTAGGATTTCACGTATCCTGGTTTCTCTAGGATGGTTATATCTACTAGACCATAGGAATGGAGGTGGTTGTGACATGATTTATCATGTTGCCTACTCACGATTGAGAACGGAGGCGTGTAAGCCCCGGAAGTAGATCCTCTATTCCTTAAGCAGTAGAAATTTATCCTTTAGAAGCCCGGATGGGTTTTCCGTAGTACCTCAGGAGTGTTTGGTCTCGTGTTTCCCGATGTTGCTTCGATAT
This sequence comes from Alopecurus myosuroides, assembly GCA_028641055.1. NCBI lineage: Eukaryota > Viridiplantae > Streptophyta > Magnoliopsida > Poales > Poaceae > Alopecurus > Alopecurus myosuroides. Next base: position 733,026,272 of record CM054057.1, on the reverse strand, counting down.
CCTGTTCTTCTCAACATCCTTTTCGTCCGTTGAAACCTTGTTGTTGCTTGCCACTTCAGTTCTTCTACCGGCGTCTAATCAAAGCTTCCCCAATCATCTGCAGATGGATCTCAGGTTCTACCCGCAGGTGGTTCGTATGACTCGTTGCGAGAGCACTGCAGGTTATCCGGAGATGCTGAGAGACATGGTCACTTTTCTGGGGTTCCGTTGGGCACCAGAGTACCAGGTCTATGAGCAGCAGCGAGAGTTTGACCAGACCTACTACCAGGCTATCGTCTACATCTTGTCAGATGATCGCATGAGCGTAGTCCACCGCTACGAGGCAGTAGGTTCCACAGTGGATATGGCCGTGCAGTAGGCAGCTTATGTGAGCCTCACCGTCCTTCGTGCTGACTACTGGGGATTTGACGATTCTATCTATCGCCACATCCCCCGTGGTTACATCACTTTGGAGGGAGCTCACTTCACTCTCTACGACAACTTGGATGTCTACGAGCATGATAACTCCAGGCTGCACACCACCGCTCAGTTTGTGAGACACAGCAGTTGCCAGCACACTATCTCAGGAGTTGGCTTCAGTCAGAGAGCAGCTTTACCTTGCTTTGACTCGTCTGGCGACTTACACCACAGACTTTGTTGGAGACGAGCGCTTTGCACATTTCGATCAGCCAGTTGGTCGTCGTCTGACAGATGCTGGAGGTTACGAGCCGATCAGAGGTCCACTCCTTAACCTTGGTGCTGGTTACACTGGGATTCCACGCTTTGGAGCACAGGGAGTCGACGCTATGTACTTCACCACACCTAGAGTCGCTCTCAGACCACGTCAGATCTACGTGGATCGTCGTTCTACCTACTTTCGTGGGCGTGCTCCTCACCGTACCTCTCGCCGTACTCCTAGTCGCCGTCCTGCGTGATGAGCATGGGTACCGATGTATCCATTCTTAGCTATGTTTAGTTATCCTTTGGCATTCGAACCATTTATGGTGTGTTGGATATTCTGATGTATTTGAACATGTGATGATGTACCTGTTGGTTATCTATTCATGCGTCGGAATAATCTCTCTTTTGGTTTCCAAGTCTATCCTTTTCTATTGTTGTGCTAAAATGCATTTCCATTCAGGATGCCGCCAACAAGGAACAACGCGCCTGAGCCACCGCCAATCGCGGAGCTGTTGACTCAGATGACACAATTCATGGCGCAGATGGCCCAGTTTCAGACTAATCAGCACAACAACCAGACAGCTCCACGAGTCAGCATCAAGGAGTTTCTCAGTCTGGGGCCAAGAGCTTTCGTGGCCACATGCGAGCCTCTGGACGCTGATGACTGGATCCGTGAGATCGCTAAGGCTCTGGAGATTGCTCACGTAGCTGAAGAAGACAAGGTGAAGTATGCCTCCTATCTGCTGGAAGGGTCAGGCAGCTACTTGGTGGGAGAACTTTCAGGCCATGAGAACTGGGATACAAGTCACGTGGAATTGTTTCAAGGAAGCCTTCCTGAAGCACCACATTCCAGATGGTCTCATGGAAAGGATGCGTGAAGAGTTTTGCTCACTCAAGCAGGGCAAGCTGGACGTCATCGGGTACCAGAGTGAGTTCAATCGCCTCGCTCGGTACGCTGGTGATGAGGTGTCCACTGAGGCTAAGAAGATGGCAAGGTTCCTCAGAGGTTTTAACCCGGAACTCAAGTATGCCCTCACTAACGTCAAGGCCAACAGCTTCGAGGATCTCGTTAACACCGCGCTCAATGAAGAAAATGGGCGCAAGGCGTTCGAGGAGTCTCGCAAGCACTCGCGTGAGGGTGGTTCCTCCTCCAACATGACCACCCCTCCGCAGAAGCGCCGCATCTGGGTACCAAATGGTGCTGTCACTCGGGCTCCATATGCCCAAGCTTCTCCAGGCTTCGCTCCCCGCCCACCCAACCCTGCTCAGATGCATGATCAAAGGGCTTCGATGGGGCAGCCAAGTCCAGGGCCTCCTCGTGTCGTCACTTGCTACAAGTGCAAGCAGATGGGACACTACGCTGACAAGTGCACGCAGAGGCAGCTACCTCCACCACCACCTCGTCCCAACACAAACCAGGCAATGGTGCGCGCTCCCCCGCCTAAGGCCTTCAACTCCAACAACAGGCCTGTCGGGAGGACCGCAAGGGTGAATCATGTCAAGATCGACAAAGCTGAGGAAGCTCCTGACGTCGTTCTCGGTATATTACCCGTAAACTCTTTTCCAGCTAAAGTGTTGTTTTATACCGGAGCATCGCATTCTTTTGTGTCAAAGATTTTTGCCACAACAAACAACCTAATGGTGGTTCCACTAAGCAATCAAATCACTGTTCACTCCCCGGGATCTCAAATGTTGACCTCCAAGATAAGTAAGGACAATCAAATCCTAATTGGAGGTCGCATGTTCCTTGCTTCACTCATGTTGCTTGGCAGTTCTGACATTGATGTCATTCTTGGTATGGATTGGCTGAAAGCTAATAAAGCAAGGATTGACTATGCTCAAAAGTCAATAACTCTGTCCCATCCTTCTGGCCAGATAGTCTATTCTCCACATGAATCAAGTTCCATTCAGCTATGCACCCTCGATGCAAAACCACTACCTTCACTTGAAAATGTTCCGGTGGTTTGCGAATTCCCTAACGTCTTTCCAGAAGAGTTGCCAGGGATGCCTCCGGACAGAGCTGTTGAGTTCGTGATCGAACTTGAGCCAGGTACTGCTCCAATCTCTAAACATCCTTACAAGATAGGAACTCCCGAGCTGAAGTTGTTAAAGGAACAAATTGATATGTACATGGAAAAAGGTTACATTCAACCTAGTTCCTCGGCTTGGGTTGCCCAACTCTGTTCGTTGCGAAGAAGGATCACACAAAGATACTCGTTGTTGACTATCGTCCTCTTAACGAGAAAACCATCAAAAACAAGTATCCAATTCCTCGTATCGATGATATTTTTGATCAACTTGCTGGAGCCTCAATATTCTCCAAGTTGGACTTGAGAATGGGTTACCATCAAATAAAGATCAGAAAAGAGGATATTCCAAAGACAGCCTTCACCACTCGCTACAGTCTATATGAATTCACCGTCATGTCCTTTGGACTCACCAATGCACTGGCGACCTTCTCTCGACTCATGAATTCTGTCTTCCATGAATACCTCGACAAGTTTGTTGTGGTATATCTTGATGACATTCTTGTCTACTCAAAATCTGAGGAAGAGCATGAAGAACATCTTCGTCTCACTCTCATGAAACTTCGCGAGCATCGTCTATATGCCAAGTTCTCCAAATGTGAGTTCTGGAGTCAAGAAGTAGCTTACCTTGGTCATATCATCTCTGCCAAGGGCATAGCCATTGATCCAGAAAAGGTTAAAGCAATTGTTGATTGGAAACCTCCAAAGACGGTGAAGCAAGTAAGAAGTTTTCTTGGCTTGGCTAGCTATTGCCGTCGTTTCGTCCAAAACTTCTCCAAGATTGCCAAACCTCTCACTAACCTCACAAAGAAGGACAAGAAGTTCGTTTGGTCTCCACAATGTGATGAAAGTTTCAATCTCCTGAAGACTAAACTCACTTCTACACCAGTTCTGGTTGGCCCAGATCCTTCCAAACCTTTCCAAATATTCTGTGATGCTTCTCTCCAAGGTCTAGGTGCAGTTCTTATGCAAGAACGTCAAGTTGTGGCTTATGCTTCACGTCAGTTGAACGCACATGAGCTCAATTATCCCACTCATGACCTTGAACTTGCAGCAGTTGTGTTTGCCCTCAAGAAATGGAGACAATACTTGTTGGGTAATCGGACTGAAATCTTTTCCGATCATAAGAGTCTGAAGTATATCTTCACTCAACTAGATCTAAACCTCAGGCAAAGGAGATGGATTGAAAAGATCAAAGACTTTGATCTTACCATTTCTTACACTCCAGGCAAGGCTAATGTTATGGCCGATGCTCTCAGTCGCAAGTCGTATTGCAATAATCTCATGATCATGGAAAGCCAACCTCCTCTTCATGAAGAATTCCAGAAGCTCAACCTTGGTCTTGTTCCTCAAGGCTATCTTGCAAACTTGACAGCCAGTCCAACTCTCGAGGACAAGATTCGTTCTGAACAACTTCGTGATGCTGAAATCAAGAAGATGGTAGAACACATCAAAGAAGGCAAGGAGAAATTTAAGTCCTTCTCAATTGATGAAAAGGGAACTGTGTTCTTCGAAGGACGCATTGCAGTTCCTCAGATTCAAAATCTCAAAGATGTCATTCTCAAGGAGGCTCATGAAACTCCTCTCTCCATACACCCTGGAGTACAAAGATGTACCAGGATCTCAAGACACTGTATTGGTGGCCTAGCATGAAACGTGAAATTGCTCAATACGTTTCTGAATGCGACGTTTGTCAACGTGTTAAGGCAGTTCATCAGAAAACAACCGATCTTCTCCAACCTCTGAAAATCCCTGAGTGGAAGTGGGACATGATTGAAATGGACTTTATCACTGGTTTCCCGAAGTCCAAGAGGGGCAACGATGCAATCTTCGTTGTCATTGATCGACTCACTAAAGTAGCTCACTTCTTTCCTGTCAAGGAGACAATCTCAGCTAGCCAGTTAGCAGAGCTCTACACAGCAAAGATTGTTCCTCTTCATGGTGTTCCATTGGAAATAAGCTCAGACCATGGAAGCATCTTCACTTCTCATTTCTGGAAAAGCTTTCAAGAAGCATTGGGCACCAAACTTCTGTTCAGCACAGCTTATCACCCTCAGTCTCAAGGGCAAGTCGAAAGAGTCAATCAGATTCTCGAGGATATGCTCAGAGCATGTGGTATCTCCTTTGGCATGAAATGGGAGGAATGTCTTCCATATGCTGAATTCTCCTACAACAACAACTTCCAGGCAAGCCTAGGCATGGCACTGAAGCTCTCTATGGCCGCAGATGCAGGAGTCCAATCAATTGGTTTGGAGCTGGTGAACGTTCACTCTTAGGCCCTGACATTGTTAAGGAAGCCGAAGAGAAAGTTCGCATCATTCGTGACAATCTCAAGATTGCTCAGTATCGTCAGAAGAGCTACTATGACAGCAAACACAGGGACATGGTCTATGCACCTGGTGACAAAGCATATCTCCGTGTAACTCCCCTCAGAGGCACTCATCGTTTTGGTGTCAAAGGAAAGCTTGCACCAAGCTACATTGGTCCTTTCAACATTCTCACAAGGCGTGCAGAAAATGCCTATCGTCTTGAACTTCCAGAAAAGCTATCCAAGGTGCACGATGTGTTTCACGTGTCACAGCTCAAGAGGTGTTTCAAAGATCCAGATCGTGCAGTTGATCATGAATCCATTGAACTGCAAGAAGATCTCTCTTATGAGGAGCACCCTATTCGAATTCTCGATGAGACCGAGCGTAAAACTCGCAACAAGAGCACCAAGTTCTTAAAAGTGCAGTGGTCTCATCATTCCGATAAAGAGGCAACATGGGAGACCGAAGAGGATCTTCGCAAGAAGTATCCGGACCTTTTCTCTTCTCAGTAGGAATCTCGGGGCGCGATTCCTTCAAGGGGGGGCGTTTTGTAACATCCCAAGTATGAAAAACACCTTTAGAATGTTTGATTCTTGTTAATTCATGTTTTGCATCATGTCATCATAAGTTTTGCATTTGTTTTCCATTTGTTTTCCCTTGTTTTCCATATGAATTTCAAACCAAATTTCAAAATCCTTGTTCATACTTGTTCTCTTATGATTTCAAATGAAATATTCAAATCAAAACATCTTTTGTTTCTAATAAACTTGAAATTAAAAACTATTAACTTGTTTCTTTCAATTATTCAATTAATACCAAAATTCAATCAAACCCATTTGAATTTGCAAACAGCAACCAAAATTCAAAATTTTGGAAACAAACACTTGCACAGCTGGGCTTTTGAATTAATCAACCTATAATTTTTTTTCCAAATTTTAAAACCCCAAAACCCCTCTAATTTTCTCTCTTTTTCTTACCTTTCCTTTTCAGCAAAAAAAAAGAAAGAAAAAATAAAACAAAGCGGCTGGGGAAGGCAGACTGGGCTAGCCCAGCCCACCTAACCCCAGCGCGCGCACAGCGCTGGCCCGCGGCCCCTTTCTTCTTTCTCCGTACGGCTGGCGTCAGCTGACGCCAGCGCGCACGCAGCAGAGCACCCCCCCTCGCCACCTGCTCCCTCTCCCGCCTATATCTTCACACGAGCCCCCTAAACCCTAGCCTAGCCCTCTCCTTCCTCCCTGTCGCCGCCAGCTCCCTTCCTCCTCTCTATTTCTCCTCTCCGGCGAACGTTGGGGGAGTTGGCCGATCATGGCGCCGCCGTCGACAGCAGCTTAGGTGGCGCCACCGTGCAAGCCAGGGGCACGAGCAGGACCGCCACCTCTCCCTCGTCCTCATCGACAGCTGCAGCAGGTCCCAGGGGCTGCTGATCCTCGACGACGAGCCCGTCACCGCCGCAGTTGTTCTGAACCTCGCCGCTGCGCCGTCATCCCCGACCACGGCGGCCTCAACCAGCAACACCAACCACCTCCCGGTGAGGCACCCGTAGTCCCAAGCCTCTCTCCTGCCCCCCTCGTTTCCTGTTTCGCCCGCGCCGTTTCTGAAACTCCGGTAGCTTCCGCCACCGTGCCGCCATGGTTGCAATCGAGCACGCTCCCGTGCACATCCGGGCAGCCCAAGCACGCGCACACGCTCCACCACCTGCTGTACGCTCACGCACATGTCCAGCGCCGCCAAATCATGGTCACCGCGCCGTGCAGCACCGCCGTATCCCTCCGCCGACGACAGGTTCAGACGAAATACTGAATTTTTGTTCAGTTTCGTCAGATAAGAACAGGAGCACCTCAAAACCACGCGCGCTCTTCTCTGTCAACAAACGCATCCGCACCGCAACGGTTTCATCCAACGGCGTGCAACGCTGCGTCGCGGGTTCGATCCCCCCGCGCGCAGAATAAACCCCATTTTGCTCCTTTGCCACGCGGGCAGGCAGGGCCCACCTGCCATAGGCAGTGGTTGCCACGCCAGCTCCCAGCGCAGCGCCAGCTGGGCACTGGCCCACAGGCCAGTGACCCAGGGGTGGTTTCTGCTGGGTAGAAAAGGGTTCCAGGGGCCTTTCTGTAAGTTTCTTTTGCGTCCAAGCCCCTGGACCAAATCTGTATGTTTTTAGAAATTGCAGAATAGCCCCTGTATTTAAAATTTGAATATCTTTTGCAAATCAAATCCAAATTAAATAAATAAAATATGTTTTCTGTACCAAATTTAATTCTCTACCTGTTTGAATCATTTGTTTACTGTTTTGAACATTTCAAATGTTTTCAAAATTCAAATTCAAACAACTCATTACAAATTTGGTCAAATTCATAACTAATTCAAATTTAATTCAAATGTCACATATAAAATATGTTTTCCATGCCAAATTGAACCACCTTTTCAAATATAAACTTTGTCTCCTGTTTTGAATAATTAAATTTGGTTAAACAATTAAAACTTGTTTAAATCATTTAAAATTGCTAAATTCATGACTTGGTCAAATTAAATTCTTTTTGAACATATAAAATATGTTTTCAAACCAGAAAAATATAATCTTTTCAAATATGAAATTTATTTAATGTTTTGAACAAATAAAAATTCAAATAAATTCATAATTGAATTAAATTCATTTAAATCTTGTTTAAACTTGTTTAATTCATAATTAATTCATTTTAACTCCTTTTTCAACAAATGAAACATGTATTCCACCTAAAATTTTGTGTTCTTTCCAAATATGAATTTGGTTATTTATTTTGAACATTAAAATTGGTGAAAACAACAAATGCTTGTGTAACTCCTTTAAGAAGCCAATTTTCATAACCTAATAAGTAAAATTTCCAAACTTGGTAAACACCTTTTCAAATTGAATCTAATGTTGTTTTCTCATTGTTTTCCCCATCCATGCATCATTCTAAACAACTTTCACATGTTGGTTAATTGTAGATCATTTAATCCAACCTTAATTCATGGTGCTTTTCATATGCAATCCAAATTGCATATAGTCCCATTTAATTATGTTACCATGTCAACTAGCTTATCTTTGATGCATCAATTAAATTATCATGCATCATCCCATGATTGTGCATTATGCCATGTTATTGATTGTTTGTCTCTCTGCGTTGTTTGTTTGCTTCTTCCCGAATAGACGACGACGCTGAGACAGACGAGGTTTACGACACTACTTCTGAGGAGTTAGCCCAGTACCAGCCTACTGAGTTTGCAGGCAAGTATTCACTCACATGAACCATTGTGTCCTTTCCACACTGGATATCGATACTTTCCGTTGTCTATTCTGCTAGCTTTAAGATTTGTTGCCTGTGTTCCGATCCTATCACATGTTATCCTGTAACCCTAATATAGCCTATCCTCCACACCTAAAACCTCGTTGCTTGTTGCCCGTGTCTTACTAGCATGCTTAGGGTTGTTTATGCTCGAGTCTGCTGTCCGTTATTTCTGCTACCTTATTTATTATGTTCTGGGGCTCGATGTTAAACAACAACCTGTTAATGTTTGAGGTAATGCTAATTTGATGTTAAGGCACCGGCAGGAGGCCGGGTATGGTTTTGAGGCCTGCTAGTGTCGAACTCAGGAAAAGTCTTTGTCCTCTAGATCCATGATGAGCGCGCTAACCGCATGTGGGAAGCGTGTATGGGCGCCCCCCTCAACTTTGATTCGATTCGCATCTCGTCCAAATCGCCTCATTTAGTTCGGGTTTTCCATTTGCCGCATGCATATGCAGGTGCGAACCCGAGGCCAGGGTGGAACTTTTGTAGTCGGCATTTAGGGAGACACGTTCTTAGAGTGCTATGAGGGTCCCCTTTTCTTCGTGGGGCTTGATTAGCCGTGCGCTCAATTGCACGGGGTTCTTTGGGCTTGATGCGAAGAAGAGTTGGGTTGTGTTGAGTGCCTCGCTTGGGTGGAAGTGCATTTCCAATCTGGCGGGGTATTCTTACGTGTACGGCCAAATTGGTGCATCCCTGCAGGGTTAAATCTTCTCGAGAAGCCGTGTTGTCCGCGGTTATGGATGACTTGGTGATAGGGCTGGCTAACAAGGATTAGACAACTTACACCTAATTACTAATAATTTGTCTAGTAATAGGCTTATTGACACAATAACTTGAACCATCATTATTTCCAGCTGTGTGAGTTATCCTCGGATTGCTTCTTTGGATAAGGGGCGAGATCCAGGATGGGTTTGTTTGAGGTTAGTGGTAGTTGGTTACGATACGCTATCTTATCCCCTTCTTTTAGCCGGAAGTTGTAGCGTGTTTCTTTAGTTGGTTAGAGCAGCCTGCTGCCGCACTTTTGTATCACCTATTCTTCCGTTGAACCCAAAGCATATGTACTTGGTGTTGCCGGGTACACTTTGGTATCTTGTGAGTCTTGCTTGCCAGTACTTGTCTGTACTGACCCCTTTGGGGCTGTGGTTTCCGCAGACTACGTTTCCGAGGATCCCCATGGTGGCTACTACGTGGAGTATGACGAGGCTGCTGACGATTAGATAGCGGACCCGGGCAGGATCCGAGACATCGTGGATGGGCTCCGTCTTTTCGTTTTCGGCCTCTTAGGCCTATTTGGATCTTGTCTGTACCCAGACACTTTGGATGCTTCCGCTGTGATGTAATGATGAATTGTTGGGGACATGTGTCCTCTAGATGATTGTATTTGCTATCTCTGCTCTAGTGAGAGCTATTTGCAACTTATTTCTATTTCTTTGTGTCTTAGAGATTTGTTGTGATATCATTTGTTCAAATGCCGTTGACGTACCATGTGTGTATGTTATGAAGTACGTCAATGGAAGTGGTCGGATTTCTATGGGATGGTTTACGCAGACGATGGATAGTAGAGAATGGTTGTCACACGTTTACGTGTTGGCCTGCTCATATTGATGCGGGTGCCGGTATGCCCATAAGCCATTTATCTACTGTTTAGCGGGCTGTGAGTATCCTCTAGAAGTCCGGGTGCGACAAATGGTATCAGAGCCTGTCTGCCTGTAGGATCCCTTTTACTGGTCGCAGTTGAGTCTAGAAAACTATTTTGTAGCTATATAGGAAAAATGAAACGTGAGAGTAGGAATTCTGTTCTTTTATTTCTTTCCCCACCCACCCTCCCTTTTTCTGGTAAGGAAGTGCAACGTTGTTTTCTTCTCATCTAAACTTTCAAGTTAGGATTTCACGTATCCTGGTTTCTCTAGGATGGTTATATCTACTACAATAGGAATGGAGGTGGTTGTGACATGATTTATCATGTTGCCTACTCACGATTGAGAACGGAGGCGTGTAAGCCCCGAAGCAGATCCTCTATTCCTTAAGCAGTAGATATTATCCTTTAGAAGCCCGGATGGGTTTTCCGTAGTACCTCAGGAGTGTTTGGTCTCGTGTTTCCCGATGTTGCTTCGATATCCTGTTCTTCTCAACATCCTTTTCGTCCGTTGAAACCTTGTTGTTGCTTGCCACTTCAGTTCTTCTACCGGCGTCTAATCAAAGCTTCCCCAATCATCTGCAGATGGATCTCAGGTTCTACCCGCAGGTGGTTCGTATGACTCGTTGCGAGAGCACTGCCGGTTATCCGGAGATGCTGAGAGACATGGTCACTTTTCTGGGGTTCCGTTGGGCACCAGAGTACCAGGTCTATGAGCAGCAGCGAGAGTTTGACCAGACCTACTACCAGGCTATCGTCTACATCTTGTCAGATGATCGCATGAGCGTAGTCCACCGCTACGAGGCAGTAGGTTCCATAGTGGATATGGCCGTGCAGTAGGCAGCTTATGTGAGCCTCACCGTCCTTCGTGCTGACTACTGGGGATTTGACGATTCTATCTATCGCCACATCCCCCGTGGTTACATCACTTTGGAGGGAGCTCACTTCACTCTCTACGACAACTTGGATGTCTACGAGCATGATAACTCCAGGCTGCACACCACCGCTCAGTTTGTGAGACACAGTGACGCAGTTGCCAGCACACTATCTCAGGAGTTGGCTTCAGTCAGAGAGCAGCTTTACCTTGCTTTGACTCGTCTGGCGACTTACACCACAGACTTTGTTGGAGACGAGCGCTTTGCACATTTCGATCAGCCAGTTGGTCGTCGTCTGCCAGATGCTGGAGGTTTACGAGCCGATCAGAGGTCCACTCCTTAACCTTGGTGCTGGTTACACTGGGATTCCACGCTTTGGAGCACAGGGAGTCGACGCTATGTACTTCACCACACCTAGAGTCGCTCTCAGACCACGTCAGATCTACGTGGATCGTCGTTCTACCTACTTTCGTGGGCGTGCTCCTCACCGTACCTCTCGCCGTACTCCTAGTCGCCGTCCTGCGTGATGAGCATGGGAGTACCGATGTATCCATTCTTAGCTATGTTTAGTTATCCTTTGGCATTCAAACCATTTATGGTGTGTTGGATATTCTGATGTATTTGAACATGTGATGATGTACCTGTTGGTTATCTATTCATGCGTCGGAATAATCTCTCTTTTGGTTTCCAAGTCTATCCTTTTCTATTGTTGTGCTAAAATGCATTTCCATTCAGGATGCCGCCAACAAGGAACAACGCGCCTGAGCCACCGCCAATCGCGGAGCTGTTGACTCAGATGACACAATTCATGGCGCAGATGGCCCAGTTTTCGGACTAATCAGCACAACAACCAGACAACTCCACGATGTCAGCATCAAGGGAGTTTCTCAGTCTGGGGCCAAGAGCTTTTCGTGGCCACACGCGAGCCTCTGGACGCTGATGACTGGATCCGTGAGATAGCTAAGGCTCTGGAGATTGCTCACGAAGCTGAAAGAAGACAAGGTCAAGTATGCCTCCTATCTGCTGAAGGGTCAGGCAGCTACTTGGTGGGAGAACTTTCAGGCCATGAGAACTGGGATACAAGTCACGTGAATTGTTTCAAGGAAGCCTTCCTGAAGCACCACATTCCAGATGGTCTCATGGAAAGGATGCGTGAAGTTTTGCTCACTCAAGCAGGGCAAGCTGGACGTCATCGGGTACCAGAGTGAGTTCAATCGCCTCGCTCGGTACGCTGGTGATGAGGTGTCCACTGAGCTAAGAAGATGGCAAGGTTCCGCAGAGGTTTTAACCCGGAACTCAAGTATGCCTCACTAACGTCAAGGCCAACAGCTTCGAGGATCTCGTTAACACCGCGCTCAATGAAGAAAATGGGCGCAAGGCGTTCGAGGAGTCTCGCAAGCACTCGCGTGAGGGTGGTTCCTCCTCCAACATGACCACCCCTCCGCAGAAGCCCGCATATGGGTACCAAATGGTGCTGTCACGGGCTCCATATGCCCAAGCTTCTCCAGGCTTCGCTCCCCGCCCACCCAACCCTGCTCAGATGCATGATCAAAGGGCTTCGATGGGGCAGCCAAGGCCAGGGCCCTCGTGTCGTCACTTGCTACAAGTGCAAGCAGATGGGACACTACGCTGACAAGTGCACGCAGAGGCAGCTACCTCCACCACCACCTCGTCCCAACACAAACCAGGCAATGGTGCGCGCTCCCCCGCCTAAGGCCTTCAACTCCAACAACAGGCCTGTCGGGAGGACCGCAAGGGTGAATCATGTCAAGATCGACAAAGCTGAGGAAGCTCCTGACGTCGTTCTCGGTATATTACCCGTAAACTCTTTTCCAGCTAAAGTGTTGTTTGATACCGGAGCATCACATTCTTTTGTGTCAAAGATTTTTGCCACAACAAACAACCTAATGGTGGTTCCACTAAGCAATCAAATCACTGTTCACTCCCCGGGATCTCAAATGTTGACCTCCAAGATAAGTAAGGACAATCAAATCCTAATTGGAGGTCGCATGTTCCTTGCTTCACTCATGTTGCTTGGCAGTTCTGACATTGATGTCATTCTTGGTATGGATTGGCTGAAAGCTAATAAAGCAAGGATTGACTGTGCTCAAAAGTCAATAACTCTGTCCCATCCTTCTGGCCAGATAGTCTATTCTCCACATGAATCAAGTTCCATTCAGCTATGCACCCTCGATGCAAAACCACTACCTTCACTTGAAAATGTTCCGGTGGTTTGCGAATTCCCTAACGTCTTTCCAGAAGAGTTGCCAGGGATGCCTCCGGACAGAGCTGTTGAGTTCGTGATCGAACTTGAGCCAGGTACTGCTCCAATCTCTAAACATCCTTACAAGATAGGAACTCCCGAGCTGAAGTTGTTAAAGGAACTAATTGATATGTACATGGAAAAAGGTTACATTCAACCTAGTTCCTCGGCTTGGGGTTGCCCAACTCTGTTCGTTGCGAAGAAGGATCACACAAAGATACTCGTTGTTGACTATCGTCCTCTTAACGAGAAAACCATCAAAAACAAGTATCCAATTCCTCGTATCGATGATATTTTTGATCAACTTGCTGGAGCCTCAATATTCTCCAAGTTGGACTTGAGAATGGGTTACCATCAAATAAAGATCAGAAAAGAGGATATTCCAAAGACAACCTTCACCACTCGCTATAGTCTATATGAATTCACCGTCATGTCCTTTGGACTCACCAATGCACTGGCGACCTTCTCTCGACTCATGAATTCTGTCTTCCATGAATACCTCGACAAGTTTGTTGTGGTATATCTTGATGACATTCTTGTCTACTCAAAATCTGAGGAAGAGCATGAAGAACATCTTCGTCTCACTCTCATGAAACTTCGCGAGCATCGTCTATATGCCAAGTTCTCCAAATGTGAGTTCTGGAGTCCAGAAGTAGCTTACCTTGGTCATATCATCTCTGCCAAGGGCATAGCCATTGATCCAGAAAAGGTTAAAGCAATTGTTGATTGGAAACCTCCAAAGACGGTGAAGCAAGTAAGAAGTTTTCTTGGCTTGGCTAGCTATTGCCGTCGTTTCGTCCAAAACTTCTCCAAGATTGCCAAACCTCTCACTGACCTCACAAAGAAGGACAAGAAGTTCGTTTGGTCTCCACAATGTGATGAAAGTTTCAATCTCCTGAAGACTAAACTCACTTCTACACCAGTTCTGGTTGGCCCAGATCCTTCCAAACCTTTCCAAATATTCTGTGATGCTTCTCTCCAAGGTCTAGGTGCAGTTCTTATGCAAGAACGTCAAGTTGTGGCTTATGCTTCACGTCAGTTGAACGCACATGAGCTCAATTATCCCACTCATGACCTTGAACTTGCAGCAGTTGTGTTTGCCCTCAAGAAATGGAGACAATACTTGTTGGGTAATCGCACTGAAATCTTTTCCGATCATAAGAGTCTGAAGTATATCTTCACTCAACCAGATCTAAACCTCAGGCAAAGGAGATGGATTGAAAAGATCAAAGACTTTGATCTTACCATTTCTTACACTCCAGCCAAGGCTAATGTTATGGCCGATGCTCTCAGTCGCAAGTCGTATTGCAATAATCTCATGATCATGGAAAGCCAACCTCCTCTTCATGAAGAATTCCAGAAGCTCAACCTTGGTCTTGTTCCTCAAGGCTATCTTGCAAACTTGACAGCCAGTCCAACTCTCGAGGACAAGATTCGTTCTGAACAACTTCGTGATGCTGAAATCAAGAAGATGGTAGAACACATCAAAGAAGGCAAGGAGAAATTTAAGTCCTTCTCAATTGATGACAAGGGAAATGTGTTCTTCGAAGGACGCATTGCAGTTCCTCAGATTCAAAATTTCAAAGATGTCATTCTCAAGGAGGCTCATGAAACTCCTCTCTCCATACACCCTGGAGTACAAAGATGTACCAGGATCTCAAGACACTGTATTGGTGGCCTAGCATGAAACGTGAAATTGCTCAATACGTTTCTGAATGCGACGTTTGTCAACGTGTTAAGGCAGTTCATCAGAAAACAACCGATCTTCTCCAACCTCTGAAAATCCCTGAGTGGAAGTGGGACATGATTGAAATGGACTTCGTCACTGGTTTCCCGAAGTCCAAGAGGGGCAACAATGCAATCTTCGTTGTCATTGATCGACTCACTAAAGTAGCTCACTTCTTTCCTGTCAAGGAGACAATCTCAGCTAGCCAGTTAGCAGAGCTCTACACAGCAAAGATTGTTCCTCTTCATGGTGTTCCATTGGAAATAAGCTCAGACCATGGAGGCATCTTCACTTCTCATTTCTGGAAAAGCTTTCAAGAAGCATTGGGCACCAAACTTCTGTTCAGCACAGCTTATCACCCTCAGTCTCAAGGGCAAGTCGAAAGAGTCAATCAGATTCTCGAGGATATGCTCAGAGCATGTGGTATCTCCTTTGGCATGAAATGGGAGGAATGTCTTCCATATGCTGAATTCTCCTACAACAACAACTTCCAGGCAAGCCTAGGCATGGCACCATTTGAAGCTCTCTATGGCCGCAGATGCAGGAGTCCAATCAATTGGTCTGGAGCTGGTGAACGTTCACTCTTAGGCCCTGACATTGTTAAGGAAGCCGAAGAGAAAGTTCGCATCATTCGTGACAATCTCAAGATTGCTCAGTATCGTCAGAAGAGCTACTATGACAGCAAACACAGGGACATGGTCTATGCACCTGGTGACAAAGCATATCTCCATGTAACTCCCCTCAGAGGCACTCATCGTTTTGGTGTCAAAGGAAAGCTTGCACCAAGATACATTGGTCCTTTCAACATTCTCTCAAGGCGTGCAGAAAATGCCTATCGTCTTGAACTTCCAGAAAAGCTATCCAAGGTGCACGATGTGTTTCACGTGTCACAGCTCAAGAGGTGTTTCAAAGATCCAGATCGTGCAGTTGATCATGAATCCATTGAACTGCAAGAAGATCTCTCTTATGAGGAGCACCCTATTAGAATTCTCGATGAGACCGAGCGTAAAACTCGCAACAAGAGCACCAAGTTCTTAAAAGTGCAGTGGTCTCATCATTCCGATAAAGAGGCAACGTGGGAGACCGAAGAGGATCTTCGCAAGAAGTATCCGGACATTTTCTCTTCTCAGTTGGAATCTCGGGGCGCGATTCCTTCAAGGGGGGGCGTTTTGTAACATCCCAAGTATGAAAAACACCTTTAAAATGTTTGATTCTTGTTAATTCATGTTTTGCATCATGTCATCATAAGTTTTGCATTTGTTTTCCCTTGTTTTCCATATGAATTTCAAACCAAATTTCAAAATCCTTGTTCATACTTGTTCTGTTACAATTTCAAATGAAATATTCAAATCAAAACATCTTTTGTTTCTAATAAACTTGAAATTAAAAACTATTAACTTGTTTCTTTCAATTATTCAATTAATACCAAAATTCAATCAAACCCATTTGAATTTGCAAACAGCAACCAAAATTCAAAATTTTGGAAACAAACACTTGCACAGCTGGGCTTTTGAATTAATCAACCTATAAATTTTTTTCCAAATTTTAAAACCCCAAAACCCCTCTAATTTTCTCTCTTTTTCTTACCTTTCCTTTTCAGCAAAAAAAAAAGAAAGAAAAAATAAAACAAAGCGGCTGGGGAAGGCAGACTGGGCTAGCCCAGCCCACCTAACCCCAGCGCGCGCACAGCGCTGGCCCGCGGCCCCTTTCTTCTTTCTCCGTACGGCTGGCGTCAGCTGACGCTAGCGCGCACGCAGCAGAGCACCCCCCCTCGCCACCTGCTCCCTCTCCCTCGCCCTATATCTACCACACGAGCCCCCTAAACCCTAGCCTAGCCCTCTCCTTCCTCCCTGCCGCCTCCAGCTCCCTTCCTCCTCTCTATTTCTCCTCTCCGGCGAACGTTGGGGGAGTTGGCCGATCATGGCGCCGCCGTCAACAGCAGCTTAGGTGGCGCCACCGTGCAAGCCAGGGGCACGAGCAGGACCGCCACCTCTCCCTCGTCCTCATCGACAGCTGCAGCAGGTCCCAGGGGCTGCTGATCCTCGACGACGAGCCCGTCACCGCCGCAGTTGTTCTGAACCTCGCCGCTGCGGCGTCATCCCCGACCACGGCGGCCTCAACCAGCAACACCAACCACCTCCTGGTGAGGCACCCGTCGTCCCAAGCCTCTCTCCTGCCCCCCTCGTTTCCTGTTTCGCCCGCGCCGTTTCTGAAACTCCGGTAGCTTCCGCCACCGTGCCGCCATGGTTGCAATCGAGCACGCTCCCGTGCACATCCGGGCAGCCCAAGCACGCGCACACGCTCCACCACCTGCTGTACGCTCACGCACATGTCCAGCGCCGCCAAATCGTGGTCACCGCGCCGTGCAGCACCGCCGTTTCCCTCCGCCGTCGACAGGTTCAGACGAAAGACTGAATTTTTGTTCAGTTTCGTCAGATAAGAACAGGAGCACCTCAAAACCACGCGCGCGCTTCTCTGTCAACAAACGCATCCGCACCGCAACGGTTTGATCCAACGGCGCGCAACGCTGCGTCGCGGGTTCGATCCCCCCGCACAGAATAAACCCCGTTTTGCTCCTTTGCCACGCGGGCAGGCAGGGCCCACCTGCCATAGGCAGTGGTTGCCACGCCAGCTCCCAGCGCAGCGCCAGCTGGGCACTGGCCCACAGGCCAGTGAACCAGGGGTGGTTTCTGCTGGGTAGAAAAGGGTTCCAGGGGCCTTTCTGTAGGTTTCTTTTGCGTCCAAGCCCCTGGACCAAATCTATATGTTTTTAGAAATTGCAGAATAGCCCCTGTATTTAAAATTTGAATATCTTTTGCAAATCAAATCCAAATTAAATAAATAAAATATGTTTTCTGTACCAAATTTAATTCTCTACCTGTTTGAATCATTTGTTTACTGTTTTGAACATTTCAAATGTTTTCAAAATTCAAATTCAAACAACTCATTACAAATTTGGTCAAATTCATAACTAATTCAAATTTAATTCAAATGTCACATATAAAATATGTTTTCCATGCCAAATTGAACCACCTTTTCAAATATAAACTTTGTCTCCTGTTTTGAATAATTAAATTTGGTTAAACAATTAAACCTTGTTTAAATCATTTAAAATTGCTAAATTCATAACTTGGTCAAATTAAATTCTTTTTGAACATATAAAATATGTTTTCAAACCAGAAAAATATAATCTTTTCAAATATGAATTTTATTTAATGTTTGGAACAAATAAAAATTCAAATAAATTCATAATTGAATTAAATTCATTTAAATCTTGTTTAAACTTGTTTAATACATAATTAATTCATTTTAACTCCTTTTTCAACATATGAAACATGTATTCCACCTAAAATTTTGTGTTCTTTCCAAATATGAATTTTGTTATTTATTTTGAACAATTAAAATTGGTGAAAACAACAAATGCTTGTGTAACTCCTTTAAGAAGCCAATTTTCATAACCTAATAAGTAAAATTTCCAAACTTGGTAAACACCTTTTCAAATTGAATCTAATGTTGTTTTCTCATTGTTTTCCCCATCAATGCATCATTCTAAACAACTTTCACATGTTGGTTAATTGTAGATCATTTAATCCAACCTTAATTCATGGTGCTTTTCATATGCAATCCAAATTGCATATAGTCCCATTTAATTATGTTACCATGTCAACTAGCTTATCTTTGATGCATCAATTAAATTGTCATGCATCATCCCATGATTGTGCATTATGCCATGTTATTGATTGTTTGTCTCTCTGTGTTGTTTGTTTGCTTCTTCCCGAATAGACGACGACGCTGAGACAGACGAGGTTTACGACACTACTTCTGAGGAGTTAGCCCAGTACCAGGCTACTGAGTTTGCAGGCAAGTATTCACTCACATGAACCATTGTGTCCTTTCCACACTGGATATCGATACTTTCCGTTGTCTATTCTGCTAGCTTTCAGATTCATTGCCTGTGTTCCGATCCTATCACATGTTATCCTGTAACCCTGATATAGCCTATCCTCCACACCTAAAACCCCGTTGCTTGTTGCCCGTGTCTTAATAGCATGCTTAGGGTTGTTTATGCTCGAGTCTGCTGTCCGTTATTTCTGCTACCTTATTTATTATGTTCTGGGGCTCGATGTTAAACAACAACCTGTTAATGTTTGAGGTAATGCTAATTTGATGTTAAGGCACCGGCAGGAGGCCGGGTATGGTTTTGAGGCCTGCTAGTGTCGAACTCAGGAAAAGTCTTTGTCCTCTAGATCCATGATGAGCGCGCTAACCGCATGTGGGAAGCGTGTATGGGCGCCCCCCTCAACTTTGATTCGATTCGCATCTCGTCCAAATCGCCTCATTTAGTTCGGGTTTTCCATTTGCCGCATGCATATGCAGGTGCGAACCCGAGGCCAGGGTGGAACTTATGTAGTCGGCATTTAGGGAGACACGTTCTTAGAGTGCTATGAGGGTCCCCTTTTCTTCGTGGGGCTTGATTAGCCGTGCGCTCAATTGCACGAGGTTCTTTGGGCTTGATGCGAAGAAGAGTTGGGTTGTGTTGAGTGCCTCGCTTGGTGGAAGTGCATTTCCAATCTGGCGGGGTATTCTTACGTGTACGGCCAAATTGGTGCATCCCTGCAGGGTTAAATCTTCTCGAGAAGCCGTGTTGTCCGCGGTTATGGATGACTTGGTGATAGGGCTGGCTAACAAGGATTAGACAACTTACACCTAATTACTAATAATTTGTCTAGTAATAGGCTTATTGACACAATAACTTGAACCATCATTATTTCCAACTGTGTGAGTTATCCTCGGATTGATTCTTTGGATAAGGGGCGAGATCCAGGATGGGTTTGTTTGAGGTTAGTGGTAGTTGGTTACGATACGCTATCTTATCCCCTTCTTTTAGCCGGAAGTTGTAGCGTGTTTCTGTAGTTGGTTAGAGCAGCCTGCTGCCGCACTTTTGTATCACCTATTCTTCCGTTGAACCCAAAGCATATGTACTTGGTGTTGCCGGGTACACTTTGGTATCTTGTGAGTCTTGCTTGCCAATACTTGTCTGTACTGACCCCTTTGGGGCTGTGGTTTCCGCAGACTACGTTTCCGAGGATCCCCATGGTGGCTACTACGTGGAGTATGACGAGGTTGCTGACGAGTAGATAGCGGACCCGGGCAGGATCCGAGACATCGTGGATGGGCTCCGTCTTTTCGTTTTCGGCCTCTTAGGCCTATTTGGATCTTGTCTGTACCCAGACACTTTGGATGCTTCCGCTGTGATGTAATGATGAATTGTTGGGGACATGTTTCCTCTGGATGATTGTATTTGCTATCTCTGCTCTAGTGAGAGCTATTTGCAACTTATTTCTATTTCTTTGTGTCTTAGAGATTTGTTGTGATATCATTTGTTCAAATGCCATTGACGTACCATGTGTGTATGTTATGAAGTACGTCAATGGAAGTGGTCGGATTTCTATGGGATGGTTTGCGCAGACGATGGATAGTAGAGAATGGTTGTCACACGTTTACGTGTTGGCCTGCTCATATTGAGATGCGGGTGCCGGTATGCCCCATAAGCCATTTATTTACTGTTTAGCGGGCTGTGAGTATCCTCTAGAAGTCCGGGTGCGACATCACATGAGCAATTTACTTGGAGTGGCAGTTAAATACCACATGCAGGTAGGTATGGTGTACACAATGGCAAGGTTTTGAGGCTCAAGGTTTTGGATGCACGCGAAGCATTCCCTCTCAGTACAGAATTTTTGGCTAGCAAGGTCGGGTAGTAAGCATAAGAGTTGAGGGAAAACAAAAAAATACATATATGATGAAACCAATCAAGCAATCTTCATTGAAAGCCCAAGTGATCTTAACTTGTGAATACTAAGTCTAGGAGCCAATAGGAAAATTCTTCTTTCTTATACTAGCATCTCAAATTATTATTTCTGCTGACCCAAGCTATGTTCGCCAAAACCAACTAGATTAACTTGATGATCTCTAGAGTGATACCAAATACTAATAACAAGCTTAACCATATGACAGAAATTGAAAACTAAAATAATGTGTGCAGAAAGTAAATGATGAAACTTATCATTAATACTTCAAACCGGCAACTCACACCAACGAATACAACGATAACCAACTAGGGAGAGACACTTCCATACTGCAAACCATCCTATATGATAACTTCTCTACTCATGATATGACTCTACTGAAAAAGTAAAAAAGATGAAAGATAGTGATATGATACCGCGGCACTCCCCCCAAGCTTGGAACAAGCCGAGGGGATGCCAAACCCAATGACGAATCAATTCTTCACTGGTGGTGGTGAATCCTTCTCATCCTCGTCCTTCCAAGGTAAAGGTTCGCCATCCACAAATGATGTCTTGGTCTCCAACATCCTGAAACTAGAAGCAGAGCTTATACGTTTAAACTTGCTCTCATACTCGTAGTTCTGGTTATGCACATCATAGAGTTGTGCTTGAAAATCATTGGTGGTCTTGGTGAGTGAGAAGATTTCCTCCCAAAGCTTCCAATTCTCCCTCTTGTATTCAGCGATCTGTTCTGTCTTTATCCTGTGAATGATCTGAACTTCACGCTCCGCCATATTCTTGTACCTAAAGACTTCATGATCCAACTCATTCATCCTAGCCTCTAGAGTGCCTTCTTCTTCAGGGCCCCGAACATCTTCAATCTGCACCTTCCCATCCTAAAGCAACAATTCCTTGGGATGCATCTTCACCTTGTTCATGTACTGGTTGACGACGTTCTCAAAGAAACTGTCCTTGGGAGATCCAGGAGAGGACATTGTGGCTCTAGATCTGAAGATGTAACCTGGCAGAAACAGCTCGAAACAGAAACACGACAAGAAAACGATATACGGATCTCTGGGGGTCCGGGGGATTATATAGAAAAAAGTTTCATAACAAAAGGAAAGTCTAGTTCGAAAACGAGTCAAAGAGGGGCTCCGGGGCACCCACACCATGGGCTGGCGCGGCCAGGGGTGGGCCCGCGCCACCCTACGGTGTGGAGCCTCCGGGCTCCGTCTCCACATCGTTTCCGTCTCATAATTTTTCATATTTTCCAAAAACAGTAAAAATATAAGTTGGAAGATGTTTCGCGAACATTTTCTTACCAAAACTGTTACCTATTCAAAAACTGACTCTACAGTTTCTGAAATATGCTTCTTAATAAACTCCTCTGGTATCATGGCTTGAATACAATCAACATTTTCATTATAAGGATCTCTAGAGATATAATGCTTGAGTTTTGGCCATTCACCACTTTTGAAGTGTTATCTTCAAGGGAAACAATTTTAATTCCCCCGAACGATATACCTCTTCAATAACAAAAGGTCCTTCCCATCTCGAGAGTAATTTTCCTGTAAAAAATCTGAGACGAGACCTATACAGTAGCACTTTTTCACCAACATGAAATTCTCTTTTAATAATTCTCTTATCATGCCACCTTTTAACTTTGTCTTTAAAGAGCTTAGCATTTTTGTATGCTTCACTCCTCCATTCATCTAAAGAACTTAAGTCAAGCAACCTTTTCTCACCAGCAAGTTTAAAATCTCTATTTAGGTCTTTCACTGCCCAATAAGCTTTGTGTTCTAATTCTAGAGGCAAGTGACAAGCTTTTCCATAAACTATTTTATAAGGAGACATGCCCATGGGGTTTTTATAAGCAGTTCTATAAGCCCACAAAGAATCATTTAATTTCTTAGCCCAATTTTTTCTAGATTTGTTAACAGTATTTGCAAGATGGATTTGATTTCTCTATTTGATAATTCTACTAGCCCACTAGATTGAGAATGATAGGGTGAAGCCATTCTATGATTAACATCATATTTAGCAAGAGTTTTTCTAAAACCACCATGAATAAAATGAGAACCCCCATCAGTCATAAGATATAGGTACACCAAACCTAGGGAAAATAATGTCTTTAAGCATTTTTAATGAGGTTTCACCATCATCACTTTTAGTAGGTATAGCTTCTACCCATTTAGTAACATAATCTACAACAACAAGAATATGAGTATAGCCTTGTGAAGGAGGGAAAGGACCCATAAAGTCAAAACCCCAACAATCAAACGGTTCAATAACAAGAGAATAATTCATAGGCATTTCATTACGTCTAGAAATATTTCTAACCCTTTGACATTGATCACAAGATAAAATGAACTTTCTAGCATCTTTAAAGAGAGTAGGACAATAAAAAACCTGATTGTAGAACCTTATGTCCGGTTCTATGTCAAGCGTGATGTCCTCCATAAGCACTACTATGACATTTTCTGAATATCTCTCGTTGTTCATTTTCAGGAACACATCTGCTCATAATACCATCAACACCTTCTTTATATAAGTGTGGGTCATCCCAAAATAATGCCTCAAATCATAGAAGAGTTTTCTTCTTTGCTGAGTTGTAAAGGTAGGAGGAAAATACTTCGAAACAATAAAATTAGCATAATCAACATACCATGGACTCTCTTGAGAGCTCACTTTTATTGCAGCTAATTGTTCATTAGGAAAACTATCATTAACAGGAAGAGGGTCATCAGGATATTTTCTAATCTAGACAAATTATCAGCAACGGGATTTTCAGCACCCTTCCTATCCACAATATGTAAATCAAATTCTTGTAAAAGAAGCACCCATCTAATAAGCCTAGGCTTAGCATCTTTCATTTCCATTAGGTACTTAATAGAAGCATGATCAATATGAATAGTAACTTTAGAATCAACAATATACTGCCTAAATTTATCACAAGCAAAAACTACAACTAGGAATTCTTTTTCAGTAGTAGCATAATTCTCCTAAGCAGCATCAAGAGTCTTACTAGCATAATGAATAACATTTAACTTCTTATCTATCCGCTTTCCTAGAACATCACCTACATCATAATCACTAGCATCACACTTAATTTCAAACGGTAAATTCCAATCAGGTGGTTCAACAATAGGGGCAGATATTAAAGCCTTCTTTAAAATTTCAAAAGCTTCTCTACAATCTTCATAAAAAAAGGTACATCCTTTTGAAGAAGATTAGTAAGAGGCTTTGATATTTTGGAGAAATATTTAATAAACCTTCTATACAAACCCGCATGACCAAGAATACTACGAATACCTTTGACATCCCTGGGACAGGGTATTTTCTCAATAGCTACCACTTTAGCTCTATCAACTTCAATGCTTCTTTCATATATTTTATGTCCAAGAACAATTCCTTCATTAGCCATAAAATGTAATTTCTCCCAGTTAAGAACAAGATTAGTCTCCTCACATCTCTGCAAAACTTTATCAAGATTCTGCAATCAATTATAAAAAGAAGTTCCATAGACGGAGAAATCATCCATGAAAACTTCCACGATTTCTTCACAAAAACCATGAAAGATAGCAGACATGCATCTTTGAAAAGTAGCAGGAGAATTACATAAACCAAAAGGCATACCTCTATAAGCATAGGTTCCATATGGACAAGTGAAAGTTGTTTTCTCTTGATCAAACTTTTTAACAGCAGTTTGAGAAAACCCAGAATAACCATCAAGAAAGAAGAAATGATTTTTCTTAGACAACCTTTCTAACATTTGATCAATAAAAGGTAAAGGATAATGATCTTTCTTAGTGACTTTGTTAACCTTCCTAAAATCAATGCACATTCTATAACCAACTACTACTCTTTGAGGAATAAGTTCATTATTTTCATTAGGCACAACATTCATCCCTCCTTTCTTAGGGACACAATTCACATGACTAACACATCTACTATCAGCAATAGGATAAATAATAGCAACATCAAGGAGCTTCAATACCTCATTTCTTACCACATCCTTCATTTTCGGATTTCAACAACGTTGATGTTCAACAACTGGCTTTGAATCAGGTTCAATATTAATAGCATGCTGACATATAGAAGGTGAAATCCCCTTCGGATCATCAAGAGTATAACCAATAGCACCTCTATGTTTCTTCAATATCCCCAATAATCTCTCCTCTTCTTTATCAGAATGTTGAGAGCTAATAATAACAGGATATAATTTCTTATCTTCAATATGAGCATATTTAAGATTATTAGGCAAAAACTTTAAATCAAAAACAAGATCTTCCTTGGGTGGTAATGTTGTACCCAAGTCTTCCACAAGCAAATTATGTTTCAGCATTGCTGGCTGATGTAGGAAAATCTCATCAATTTCATTCCTTCCTTCCATAAAGACGTCACTTTCGTGGTCTTCCATGTATTGCTGCAAGGCATTGTTAGGCGCAAGAGCAATAGCAGCCAACTGTTCAACTCTATAATTTTCATTAGGTAATTCAGCTTCATAAGGTGTTTTAGCAAATTTGGAGAAATTAAATTCATAAGATTCTGCATCAAACTTTGTAAGGATTTTCTCCTTTTTACAATCTATAACAACACCACAAGTATTTAAGAAAGGTCTACCAAATATGATAGGACAAGTATCACTAGCAGAAGTGCCTAGTACTAGAAAATCAGCAGGATATTTAGTTTTACCATATAAGACCACCACATCTCTAACAATACCAATTGGAGAAATAGTTTCCCTATTAGCAAGTTGAATAATCACATCAATGTCTTCAAGCTCACAAGAACAAATTTCATGCATGATTTCTTTATACAGCTCATAAGGAATAACACTAGAACTAGCACCAATATCACATAAACCGTAATAGAAATGATCACCTATCCTAACAGATAGCACAGGAACACTAGGTTTCCTAGATTTACTAGGATGAGACACAATATTAGAAGAATCTTCACAAAATATAATGTGTCCCTCTTCTACATTTTCAGAAACAAGGTTCTTTACTATTGCTACTGTAGGTTCTACAATTATTTGTTCCTCAGGTTAGAAAAGCTTCTTTGCACTTTTATTAATCACACTAGCGAACATAGAGTGTTCTTTCACCTTAGCAGGGAAAGGCATTTTCTCAATATAAGGTCCAGGCACAATATAATCAACAATATGAACTTCTATCTCTAGTAGGAACACAATTAATAGTATCTTTATAAGGTGCATGGTACTTATCCCATTGCTTTTTAGGAATATCAATGTAAGAAGAAAAAGCCTTATATAAGTTTGCAGCAACTTGAGAATCCTCAGATGACATAAAGGTTTTAATGCATTCATAGTCATAATTTATATCTGACTTTCTACCTTTGTCATTCTCCCATGCTTCAGTGTTTTCTTGAATACGGTCAAGAAGATCCCATTTAGCTTCATCCTTCATACATGTAAATGATCCAGAACAAGAAGCATCCAATAAATCCTTATCATGAAGATGAAGCCTTGCATATAAATTATTAATAACAATATTACTGGGGAGCTCATGAATGGGGCATTTGAGCAGTAGTAACTTCAATCTCCCCCATGCTTGGGCAATACTCTCTCTGTCATGAGGCCAAAAATTATATATATGATTCTGATCTCTATGGATTTCACTTGGAGGATAGAATTTAGAATAAAAGAGAGGTACAGTTTCCTCCCATCCAATAGTCTGGCTATTTTTGAGCAGTTTGAACCATTCAGCGGCTCGGCCTATCAATGATATAGAGAATAATTTCCTCTTCACTTGGCTCATTGTAATACCTGCACACTTGAACAACTCGCACAATTCATGTAAAAAGAGCAAATGATCACACGGATGGACATTTCCATCACCTGAATAGCAGTTATCCATAACATGTTTAACAATCTTTATAGGTATTTTATAAGGGTCCAAATCATCAGGCGGTGGGTCACTTACTACCCTAGCAGTGACAGCAGTGCCCGCAAATAAGGACTCAAAAGGAGTTCCAAACATAGAGTAATAAAACAGTAGACAGTAATAAAAAAACACTTACAACAGAAGCTTCCTTTATCAATTCCAGTTCCCAATAGCGCTTCACTCCCCGTCAACGGCGCCAGAAAATAGTCCTGATGACCCACAAGTATAGGGGGTGTATCGTAGTACTTTCAATAAATAAGAGTGTCGAACCCAACGAGTAGCAGAAGGTGTTGACAAGCAGTTTCGATGAAGAAATAACAGTAAATACAGGAAAATAGATTTGTAGGGTTTTTGATATTTGTCGTGGTGGTGTCACGGCAGATGCCATAGGATGGCTAAAGATGTGGGGACGAAGGACGCTGGAGGTGCTCGGGGAGGGATCACGCGACGTGTAGCCACGTGAGGTGAAGATCAAACACTGCAAACAACACGATCTACCCAGGTTCAGGGCCCTCGTGAGGAGGTAAAACCCCTACTCCTGCCTTTCTCTATGTATTCTGGTGTCTCACCGAGTAGCCACAGTACAAATGTTCTTGCTACTGAGTAGCAACTCTTCTCCCTCCGGGTAGGATTAGGTCAAGAATCTCTACGTGTGAAGTGTTCCTTGTGAACGTGTGAAGCATTGTTCCTCACGCAGGAGGTGGCTGGGCACCTTATATACCCGGTGCCCTGCCGGATACAGCCAAATACAACAAGTGTCGACATTGTGTGCACATCGTCCTTCTTCCGAGTTCCCGCTGACAGCTTTGGCTTCTAAGCTTGTCCTGATGCAGAAAGTCATTGGGCAAAACCAAGTAACCAGTATGTTATCACTGTGCGAACACAGAGTAGGTCCCCCCTATCCTGCGACGCCCTGCTGACAGACTGTCGCTGTCAGGCACGCCGTCCCCAGATGAACAGTGCTGTGAACAGTGCCAAGTACGGACCCGGGATACGCGGGATCCTGTGTCAGAACGACTCTTTTGACTTCTGGCCCGAGTAGGTTCCCGCCAGTTTTACTCGGGCCAACTCTTCTACTCGAACAGATATAACTTGCTTGATATCTCCTTCTGGTCATCTTTTTGTGAGACCGAGTAGCAGTCGACCGGGTAGCAAGTACCGGGTACACGGCTACTCGACCAAACTTTTCTTCTAACTGTTGCCTTTACCACTTGCCTTTACCCTACTCGGGGGTAACCCCCCGACAGCAGTCCCCGAAGCTGGTAGAGCCCTGCGAACTCGTTCACTGGGCCCTGCCAGCTTAAAACCAAGCTCGGCAACCTTGCCCTTGACCTCAATACGCCGAGTAAAACCTCCGAGTAGCACTTTGAAGAGTACCTTGAGTTTCCTCTCTTCCGAGTAGAGCTAGCTTCCTTCTCTGTAACCGAGTAAAAAGACTTAGGGAATTTCTTCAATCGAATCTCTGCAGCGCAGAGCACAATCCGGCTTTCCGTGCTGCAACTGGGCACGTGTCACGCATCCAGGACCGCGACGCCTCGCTGCCCAGGACCTGACAGGCCACGCGCCCAGTTTTCACGGAGTGGGCCCACGACCTCGTAATGTCCCATCGTGCGCAGTAATCGCCCACGATCTCGTCGTGGGATCTAATGTGGCCGTTACGCGCGCGTTCCGCGCTGTGTGCGTTTCTAACCGGCCACAGACCCCACGCCGCACGATTTATTGCCACGATTGATCCCACTACTCCCAATCGTAACGGTAATCCGTCGTGCGGTATAAATACCCCCACGGTAACTTCCTCTTCTCCTTCCGCTTCACTTTCCTCTTCTGCCTCCTCGTTCCTCCGCCGCCGCAGAGATCTCCGCCGCCGCGCAACTCTCTGCGCCGCCGCGGATCCATCCATTCCACCAATTTCTTCCAACTTTCTCACCACTTCCTACTCGCTGTCATGGCTCGCGGTGACAGCGCTCGCGCCGGCTGGGCCGGTTCCGACGTCACCGCTGAGGACTGCCAGTGGCTTGTGAACACCCGGAGAGTTCCCCCGGTGTTCGCTGCCGTCCGACGGCGAGATCGTTCCGTCACCGCAGGAGGGCGAACACGTCGTCTTCCTCGCGCACTTCGCGCGGGGATTCGGCGTTCCTGCCTCCAATTTCCTCCGTTCTCTTCTCGACCATTACGGTCTCCAGATGCACCACTTGCCTCCCAACGCCGTCGTCTTCCTCTCCTACCACGCCGTGGTGTGCGAAGCCTACCTCGGCGTTCGCCCCACGACGGAGACGTGGTCGAAGTACTTCTTCTTCTGCCAACAGAGCCAAGGCAAGAAGGACGGGGCGGCCGCCAGCAGCCGGACAACCGACACCGGCAGCGCCATGATGGTGCAGCGGACGGGAACTAACCACCCTCGCATCAAGGGCTTGGATTCTGTCCGCAAGTGGCAGAAATCCTTCCTGTATGTGAAGAACATGCCCGCCACGAAGGAAGACGAGATCGAAGACCGCATCAATCTGCCCCCTTGGAGCAGCCGAGCTCCTACCGGGTAGAATTGGAAGAATAAGCCCTCCAACAGCAGGAATCTGATGCAGATGGAGGAGCGGCTCGCGTATCTGATCGGAGAAGGGCTCAAGAGCGACGATCCAGTCGCCTGCTGGATTCGCAACCGAGTGCTGCCTCTGCAACGACGCTCCCACCCCATGTGCTACATGGGCGGCCCCCGCGACTGTACTCGGACGACAACCTTCGAGCTCAGCAACGCGGATGTCGCCGCCTACGCTCGGTCCATCCTCACCACTGGCCTTCGAGACAACTGGCAGTATGGGTTCATCCCATACAGCCGCACGAAGCCGATTCCGCGGGTACGTTCTTCTTACTCTGCTTCTTGTATATGCAATCCGAGTAGATAGCTTCCTCTCCTTGCTGCGACTAGCATTCGCACTCTGCGCCGAGTAGGGCTCTCAGGAGAAGCACTTAGGCTTAATGTGCTTGATGCTCGCATGCCTTGCCGAGTAGGACACTTAGCCGAATCGCTTAGGCTTAATGTGCTTGGTGTTTGCACGCCTGGTCGGGTAGGATACTTAGGAGAAACATTTAGGCTTAATGTGTTTGATGTTTGCACGCCTTGCCGAGTAGGACACTTAGCCGAATTGCTTAGGCTTAATCTGCTTGGTGTTTGCACGCCTGGTCGGGTAGAGTGCCTTCATGCTACTCGGCTAACTTGTGATGTTTCTTTATCCTTCAGGTTCTTGATCGCCAGCTCGCTGAGAGCAGTGAACGCTTCGAGAGCAACTGGTTTGAGGACCGGGAGGAGGATAACGTGGTCTCCTTCGAGACCGCGGACAAGCTTCCTCCTCCTGAGGCCGCCCAGACCAGTGAGCATCACGCGGACTCGTCTCTTCGTGACTGGTCCGAGGATGAAGGTGAAGGTAACTGAATCTATCCCCTCTGGTCGCGAGCAGCGCCAACTCACTGCTTTCTGCTTCTGAATTGCTCTCCTTCCTCTCTATTTCACAGATGGTGCTGATGCTGAGGACGAAGACGAGGATGAGGACGAGGACGAGGGAACCCTGGTCGTCAAACCTCTCACAGTAGCCGCTCTTGTTACCCGCAAGCGGGCGGGCAGCGGCGCCCAGGAGCCCCCCGCCAAGAAGAAGAAGCCGACCGAGAAGACGACCAAGAAGGTCGTGAAGAGGAAGCAACCACCGATCCCTAGCCGCAAGGGGTAAGTTCCTTCTCGATTGCACGCTTCGGTTTACTTCGTTCTTCTCGGATGATTCCCAATCCTTTTGCTTCGCTGTTTCCTCTCAGTTTCCTCTGCTATCTTCTTATTTTCTGAACGCAATTTTTCCTTCAGAGCCCCCCTGGACGCGGATGCCGCTCGTGCGCCCACGGAGACCAAGAAGCAGGCCGCCATCGACGTTGATAAGCTCATCGACCTCGACGGCGACGAGAACGAAGCCGCCAACACACATGGACACATGGACATGGATGCCCAGAATGTCGCGCTGGAGCAGCAGTCCCGCGCGGATCAAGAAGCGCAGGATGCTGCTCACCAAGATAGGCCCCCTTCTCCTCCGGCCAACACAGCCGAGGAGAACCAAGATCAAGATCAAGAGATGCACCACGACGCCGCCCCTGAGCGGCAGGAAGAAGAACAAGAGCAGGCAGCCACAGGGGCTGCTGAACAGGAAGACCCCGCGGCCCAGGCGCGGACAGAAGCAACAGATGCCTCACAGCCGGATCCCGCTGCCGAGCAGCGGGTAGAAGTAGTCGACGAGGCGGAGCAATACCCTCTGAGCGACGCGCAACCAGGCGCCGCGCAGGGTAGCGCTCAGCCAGACGCCGCGCCGAGTAGCGCACCACTGGCGCCGCCCACTGCACCAGACTCCTCCTTGGTGCAGAAAACCAAGACTGCAACCAGCTCTCCGGCCAAACCGGTTACGAGGAAGAGCGCCCAGGAAGCCGCAGATAAGAAGGCCGTCGAGGAGAAGGCCAAGAAAACCACCGAGAAGAAAATGACCGAGAAGCCGGCCGCCAAGAAGGAAATGTCGAAGAAGCGGGCAGCCGACATGCCGCCGCCAACATCAACTGCCCCATCCGGTCAGCTGGCTATCCGCGATCCCGGCGCAGCTGTTGTCGCCGCTGCTGCATCCGGCGTCTCGGATTCGCCCAGCTACCCGCCTTATATGGTGAAGGTCAGCCAGCACAAGGTTGGCTTCACGCCCGCGGAGCAGAGGCTTGCTCTTCAGAAAGGGAAGAAGGCCGTGGCAGTGGACTCCAGGCCCCCGGCCCCAAATCAGGACAAATCCCTCTCCATTTCTTCGCGTGAGGTTCAGGACAAGACGGTGACGTCCCAAGGCCTTGAGCAAGTGCTCGATCTGGTTGGCTTCATTGATGCCAAGTGGGACAACAAGGTCCTTGGCAACTCGAACTGGAACAGCACGGATTTGGGCGACATAGACCATATGCGTGTTGATTGGAACAAGGTAGAACTGGGTTACAAACCCATGACTATCTCATCCAACTCTTGCCGCCAAGATGTTTGTCCACCGCAAGAATGCAGAGGACCTTGAGAAGTCTTATGCGGTAAGCTTCTATTTATCCTCTCCGAGTTGCGCTTCATTTTTCTTCTACTCTTCTTTTCTTCCTTATCCATCACCCAGTCCCCGAGATTCTGGCCGAGTAGAAGGATACTTTCTCGAGTAGCCGCCTTCTCGAGTAGCCGCCTTTTCGGGCCGAATCTCTACTACCTTGTCTGATTCTTGTTTCTTTTGCTTCTCAGAATAGCATACTGAAGCGTACCGACTTGCATCGTCGGCTACTCTGGAACCATGCCGTTGCTAGGAGACGCATTGCCGCCTTGGAAAAAGAGAAGATAGCCGCCGAGGCGGCTGATAAAGAAGTGATGAATAGCACCCTGAGGCTTTCTGAAGTTGAAGGTACGCTTTTAGCTACGCGGTTCTTGCGTTTGGTGTTTACGCCCGCTTCTGCTTTTTGCGCCAACCAATTTTACTCTTCAGGGAAGTTGAAGGCCCTGTCCGACGAGCACGAGAACTGCCGTGCCTTCGTTGAGAATGGCCAAGCCACCATCAAAAGACTGGAAGGTACGTTGCCATCTTCTCGGCTTGTCTTTGTGTATCTTTCTTCGCTACTCTGCTGACCGTGCTTTGCTCTTTTCAGAACATCATAAGAAGTTTGCCGAAGAACATCAAGACTGTCTCAAGCCTGCTGAGGTGCAGCAGCAATTATCAAGCCAATCTGTCGCGCTGCAGAAGGAACACGCTACCGAGATGGAGAAGCTCCAACTCCAGCTGCGCACTGCACTTCAGGATGCCCTAGACTTAGCAGCCGAGAAGAAGGAGCTGCTTGCTGAGAAGGAGAAGAACGAAGCAACAGCCAAGGCCAGGGAGAGAACCCTCGAACAGGAGTGCGAGGTGCTGAAGAAGAGCAATGCTGGGCTCTTCACTCAGCTAGAGGAGCTCCGCTTGATCGAAGAGAAACATCTATCCAACGAGGAAACATGGAAGACCCAGCTGCAAGGGCTGCGCCATGACTTGAACAGTAAGTGCTCTTTTTTCTCTGCTTCTCTGCTACTCGGCTGCACCTTTCTTCTCTGCTTCTCGTTTCACGTTTCCACTCTGTTATTGTTTCTGATCTTCTCGATATCTCTTGCAGGAGTCTTCCCCGACTTCGAGTCTTCTTGCGTGCCTGCCCTGGCAAAGGTCCGAGCAGCTCGCGAGAAGGGCGAGCCTCTGGACACCAGAGCAGAAATCGAGGAGAGCATCCTGATTATGCAAGGGCAGGTTCCGCGGCTAGCAGGCGTGGGCACCGAGCTGGTGCGCGTCGCCTTCCAGATCCACAACCTCTTCTGGCCTGATGACTCTGCGCCGACAACAATCTCCGGAGTTGCCTTGAAGTTGCAACGCGTGAAGGCCGAGCTGAAGAAGTGGCGCGCATCGGGAGGTCGGGCCGGCGCGGACATGATGCTTCTGTTCGTCACCAGCTGGTATGAAAATCTCAACATGCAAATTATCCGCGAGATGCGCCAGGACTCCAAGTGGGAGAAGAACCCCGACTGCGTGGCTATCCGCCAGCTGGTCGCTCACGAGGTCGCTCAATATGCTGATACTGCGAGCTTCATCGACGGCCTCACCGAGCCCGACACCGAGGTGGACGAAGGCGAGGAGGAGGACGAAGACGAAGAGACGGACACAGAGGAGCTGGACCTGAGCTGCTTCGAGTCTTCTGATGGCAAGACCGGGAAGGGGAAGGCCGCGGTCGTCGCGGATAGCGATGAAGAGACCGAGAACGAGAAGATGTCGATTGACACCTCCGCGCTCGAGTTCGGCACCTCGTCAGGAGCTGCCCTCGACGACACCGTCAGCCTTCGCGCCCAGGCCACCGAGCCCGACGCCGAGCTAGCGAAGACCGTCCCCGTCAACCTGGAAGCGGATGCGACCAAGGCCGGGGCCGAGGACGAAGCTGCGAAGACTGTTGACGCCAGCTCGGAGGCAGACGCGACCAAGGCCACTACTGAAGATGAGGCAGCTAAGGCTAGCACCGAGAACGCCGCCTCGACCTGAATCTGTCCTGCAGCTTATTTCTCAAACACTTATCAGATCCCCGGGATGCCGGGTGCAAATGTATCAGATTATTTATGCCGTTTGCTACTTATTTTTATTCCCACTTGTTGTTTTCAACTTAATTAATTTGTTCAGCCCGGGCTCGATGCCGGGTTGCGTTATCATGCGAGTCCCCGAGTTGCATTTCTTATTCACTCTCTCTTTTCGTCTCAGCTCTACCCGCAACTTGTTTCTTTTTTGTTATTCGAGTCACAAGAGTTAAAGAGCAGAGCTGCAAATACTTAGCCGCTTAGAAACCATCATAGTAACGTAGCCCACCACTTAGCCGAAAAGATAAGACAAAGAACAGTAGTAAAAGCACCCTACTCGGTTCCTGCACTCTTCCTTTCCTTAGTAATTTTTCTTGTGCTCATGGACCTTTTGCTTGTTCTCTTGCTTGCCATGAAGCCGGATTTCGGACAGCAGCAAAGTCGAAGAGTTGGCATGTAGGTTTAAACACAGTACTCAACGTACCTTTGAATTTTGAAGTAGAGCAACCGAATAGGAAAAAGGTAAAGCCGAGTAGAAACACTTAGAGCAATTTTGGACGAGGGCAGTCCCCGAGTTCAATTTCAGATTGCATAATAGAATTTCAACTCGGATAAGAGGGTACATACACATCTTTGCTCACGAATGAAAACGACGGAGTAGAGCTACATTCCAGGGACGCTTAGATTCCTCTCCAGCTTTATCTGCCATGTTCGCCTTTGATGAGCGCGCATCTACAAGATAGTATGCATCGTTGTGCAACGCTTTGCTCACAATGAAAGGCCCTTCCCATGGAGGAGACAACTTGTGCATCCCGGCTGTGCGCTGCACAAGCCTAAGGACCATGTCTCCTTCTCGGAAAACCCTTGGGTTCACCTTTCGGCTATGATAACGCCGCAGGTTTTGCTGGTAGATAGCCGAACGTGAGAGAGTAAGCTCTCTTGCTTCTTCAAGCAGGTCAACGTCGTCTTCTCGAGCTTCTCTCGCCTCCACCTCAGTGTAGAGGGTTACTCGGGGGGAGTCATGCTCTAAGTCTATTGGCAACACGGCCTCGGCCCCGTATACCAAGAAGAATGGCGTGTAGCCGGTTGACCGGTTAGGGGTAGTCCTTAGACTCCACAACACCGCTGGCAACTCGTCTAGCCAACACCCAGGTGTTTTCAGCAGTGCTCAATCAGCCTTGGCTTATGCCTGCCAGTACCATGCCGTTTGCTCTTTCCACTGTCCATTGGAGGCTGGATGCGAGGCAACATCTAGTCGGATGTGCTTATCTCTGAGAACCGCACCATTGCCCCTCTGCGAAATTTGTGCCGTTGTCGGTGATGATGCTGTGCGGGTAGCCATATCTCAGGATCACATCCTTCAAGAATTTCACAGCTGTGGCCCCATCGCACTTCCGAATAGGCTTCACTTCGATCCACTTAGTGAACTTGTCCACCATGACCAAGATGTGTGTCATGTTACCTTTGGCCGGCTTGAAGGGGCCGACCATATCCAGGCACCATACGGCAAACGGCCATGTGATAGGAATTGTCTTCAGCTCGGAAGCAGGCATGTGAATCTTACTCGCGAACATCTGGCAGCCATTGCACTTCCTCACGATGTCTTCAGCTTGCTGCAGAGCTGTGAGCCAGTAGAAGCCATGCCGAAAAGCTTTCTTGACCAATGCCCGAGAAGAGGCGTGGTGCCCGCACTCTCCTTGGTGTATTTCCAGCAGAATTTCTCCTCCTTCTTCTGGGTCCACACAACGTTGCAGCACGCCGGTGGCACTTCTTTTGTGCAGCACATCTCGGAATATAGTGTAGCCCTTGGATCTTCTCTGAATCTGTCTTGCGGCCACCTCATCTTCTGGCAGAGTACCGTCCCTTAGAAAGGATAATATGGGCATGGCCCAACTCGGTGTCTCCCGTGTGGGAAACACTGGTTCGTCCACTTCCATTGGGACAGGCACCTCTGGTTGCTCTTTAGGGTTGGGAGCACTTCTCTGGAGCCCAGATCGATTGGCAAGGACTTCCTCAATGAATGCGACAGTCCCGGGTTAAGGACAGCAGTCCCTGAGTATGGAGTGGCAGTCCCCGAGTAAGGAGTGGCAGTCCCGAGTAAGGAGTGGCAGTCCCCGAGTAGGGATGGCAGTCCCCGGGTAGTGGCAGTCCCGAGTAGAGGACGGCAGTCCCCGAGTCGGGAGCAGCAGTCCCGGGTTTCCTGTAGCATTCTCCCAGTCAATCTCCATGGGATCAGATTCCTCGCTTGGCAGAGAAGGAACAAATATGGACTCCGAGTTGGGAGAGGGCTTGATGGATGGCTTCCTCAAGTGCTCCAAGGCAACCCCCGCCGGGATGGATTGCCGAGAAGATCCCAACTTGGACAGCTCGTCTGCCGCTTCGTTCTCTGCTCGGTGAATGTGCTGGAACTCGCAGCCTTCGAAGAACCCAGTCATAGACTGTACCAGGAAGCGATATGATGTCATGTTGGCATCTAGAGCATCCCAAGTGCCAGAGACTTGCTGCACCACCAGATCCGAATCGCCATAGCATATAATGCGCTGCACGCCAACCTCCTTGGCTACTCGCAAACCATGCACCACTGCCTCGTACTCTGCTACGTTGTTGGACGCCTTGAAATGAATCTGCAGCACATACTTGAGTTGATCCCGCTTGGGTGACGTAAGCACCACGCCAGCACCAAGGCCTTCCTTCACCTTCGAGCCATCAAAGTGCATCTTCCAGTAATTAGAAACTGGAGCAGGAGGTTCATACTGCACCTCGGCCCAATCCACCAGAAATTCCGCCAGAATCTGAGATTTGATAGCCTCTCTTCTCGCGTACGCGGGTGCATACGCGGCCAGCTCGATTTCCCACTTGGCTACCCTGCCACTCGCCTCCTTGTTTCCCATGATATCCGAGATGGGCGCAGAGCTCACAACCGTGATAGGATGCTCTTGGAAGTAATGCTTTAGCTTCTTGGTGCCCAGGTACACGCTGTAGGTCATCTTCTGGTAGTGCGGGTAGTTTTGCTTGGAGCTAGACAGCACTTCACTGAGATAGTACACTGGGCGCTGCACACTCTTGCCTTCTTCTTCTCGTTCCACCACAATCACCACACTGACTACTCGGTTAGTGGCAGCAATGTACAGCAGCATTGGCTCCTTGGGTAGCGGACTAGCCAAGATGGGAGCGCTAGCCAGCATTTCCTTCAGCTCATCGAATGCCACATCCGCTTGCGGAGTCCAGACAAACTTGTCGCTTTTCTTCATCATCTGGTATAGAGGCAGGGCCTTCTCGCCCATTCGGCCCAGGAAGCGGCTCAGAGATGCCAAGCAACCAGTGAATTTCTGTACGTCTTTCAGGGATCTTGGCAAAGACATGCTCTCAATAGCTTTTATCTTTGAAGGATTGGCTTCAATGCCCCGACTAGACACCAGGAAGCCGAGTAGCTTGCCAGCCGGGACACCAAAGGTGCATTTACTCGGATTCAGCTTCATTTTGTACTTGCGTAGGTTAGCAAAGGTTTCCTCCAGGTCGGCAAGCAGAGTATGTGTTTTCTTCGTTTTGATGACAATGTCATCTACGTACACCTGCACATTCTTGCCGAGCTGGTCGTGCAAGCATTTCTGCATGCATCTCTGATAGGTTGCACCCGCATTCCTCAAGCCAAAACACATGACACGATAGCAATAAGCCCCGTACGGGTAATGAAAGCAGTCTTTATTTTATGATCGGGTTGAGTGCAATCTGGTGGAAATCAGAGTAGGCATCTATGAAAGACAACAGTTCACAACCAGCAGTGGAATCGATCACCTGATCGATGCGAGGTAGCGGGAAGGGATCCTTAGGGCATGCCTTGTTCAAGTCGGTGTAGTCGACACACATGCGCCATGCAGTGGCAGCCTTGGGATCCTCCTTCTTCTTCTCGACCATGACCGGGTTGGCTAGCCAATCCGGATGCAGCACCTCCATGAAATTGCTTATCAGCAACTTGGTGATCTGGTCACCAATGGCCTTCCTTCTCTCATCTCCGAAGCGGCGCATAGCCTGCTTCATGGGTTTGGCGTCAGGACGCACATGTAATGAGTGCTCAACCAACTCCCTCGGGACTCCTGGTAAATCTTCATTGGACCAGGCGAATACATCCCGATTCTCACGGAGGAAGTGGATGAGCTCGCTTTCCTATTTCTCCGCCAACCCGGAGCCAATGATGGCTACGCGGTCGGGGAACTCGGGGTCGACCTGGACCTTCTTGGTTTCCTGAGATGCCTGGAACGCGGTCCCGTGTTGGGTACTTGGCACGCCCTGCGCGCCAGCTTGCGCGGATTGCGCCATGGCGACCACCTCATACATCTTCTTCTTCTCGGCAGCAATCACCATCGACTCCGCCAACTGGGAACCAGCAGAGGCACACTCCATGGACTTCTTGTAATCACCAGAGATAGTAATTATGCCACTGGGACCAGGGATCTTCATCTTCAGATATGCAACATGAGTAGAGGCCATGAACTTGCTCAGAGCGGGCCTGCCGAGTAGAGCATGGTAAGGGCTCTGATGATCAACCACTTCGAACTGCAGGCGCTCTGTGCGGCAGTTCTCCCTGGTGCCGAATAGCACATCTATCCATACTCGGCCAATCGGGTTGCACGAGATCCCGGGCACAATACCATGGAAGGTGGTCTTGCTGGGCAGCAGCATGTTCTCGGCCAGCCCAAGCTTCTCGAGTGTGTCTTTGTACACGATGTTGATGCTGCTGCCGTTGTCGATTAGCACCTTGCTGAACCTCACATTCTTCTCGGGACCCAGGAATATAGGATCCAGCACCAAGGCGTAGCTACCCGGGTTGGGCATCACCTTGGGATGATCTACTCGGGACCACCTGATCTCCTGGTCACACCAATACATGTAGTGAGGGACAGCAGGAATCACTGCATTGACCTCCATGGCACGCCTGTGCTGTGATTGCTTGTCGACTGGCTCAGAGGTGAAGATCATGTAGCTCTCATGGTGCTCTTGGTACTGGTTGGAGCCTCCGCCCCCATTGCTGCCGTTGTTGTTGTTGCCCTGGTAGTTGTCGTTGTTGCCTCTGTTGTTGTTGCGATTGTAGTTGTTGTTGTTGTTGCGATAGCCCTCATTGTTGAAGTGACGGTTGGCTCCTAAAGCCACTTGGTTCACATTTTCTCTTCTCGGGAACACTGGCGGCCGAGCTGCGGGTGCGCGAGTAGGCTGCACATTGGCATTGGCCGCTGGCAGAGGAGGAGGAGGAGGCAAGCCATCATTCTTGATCACATCCCACCACTCGCACTGCCGAGTAGTGTGGTTAGCAGGCCTTGAGGGGTGGTGAGTGTGAAAACTGCATGGGCCATCCTTCATGTCGTCAAAGACGAACTTCCTCGGCTGCTCGGAGTTGCCGCTACCCGACTGAGGAGCACGGAATGGTTTCTTGTTGCCTTGGCCCTGGTTCTGGTTCTGCCCGTAGGCTTCAGCAGGTTTTTGCCTTTGGCTACCCCCAGCTCCAACAGCCACTGCATTCACCTCTTCAGGGTCATACCGAGTATCTATTCGGTCACCCCTGCGCTTGTTGCGGAACTCGTTGCGCTTGCTGTTGCTGAAGTTTCTTCTCGGCTCAGAGGAGTCCATCAGGGGCTGAGTAGGATCACCGAGTGCGTACTGATCCGCAATCTTGATGGTCTCTGCCAGAGTGTTTGGCATCTCCCTCTGCAACCTCTGCCATAGCATACTGCCATGTCTGCAACCCTGCGCAAACCAAGTGATGGCCTGGGCCTCGTTCACACCTTCACAGGTGTTCCTCAATGTGCTCCACCGAGTAAGGTACTCGCGGTCCGTCTGATCTTCTCGCTGCCTGCAAGCGGACAGCTGCTGTGGCCTATTCGGCCTCTTGTAAGTGCTTGTGAAGTTGCTGATGAAGGCGTCCGAGAAGTCCAGCCAGCAATTGATGCTGTTCTTGGGCAAGTTGTTGAGCCAAGTGCGAGCTGGACCCTCTAGCATCTGCGGGACATAGCGCACCGCCCATCTCCTGTTGCCGTTCGCGATATGAACCGCGGTGACATAGTCGTTGAGCCAATCTTCCGGCTTGGTGCTGCCGTTGTCGCTCTTGGTGCCCCTTGCGAGCTGGAAGTTCTTCACGGACGGCTCATTCATGATGCGCGGGCCAAAGCACTCGGGGCCAGGAGGACCCGTGTTCTCCAGCCGAGCTGACAAGTTGATCCGGTCCAGCTGATGCCTCGCATCTCCAGGCGCCAACACGCGCTCGCCAACACGGTCCAGAATATCATAGCCAGCCATCTCCATGGCCGAGTAGCCGTCATCATATCTGTCCACCTGCACAGCTGCAGGTTGTTCCACCGGGCTGGCGACTGGCGCCACTGCGCGCGGCTGCTGCCTCTGCCGAGTAGGCTGAGCAGCGGGACGCTGAGAAGGACCTGGGCGCGCTCCACCTCGGGCCTGGCTTTGAGCTTGATGGGCTTGGGAGCCTGCTCTTGCAGCGTTGTGTTCCTGACCGGGCTGCTGCGGCACAGCGAGCTGTTTCGCGGCAGCAGCCGGGTCGTACACCTGCATTTGCCTATCTCTGGCGGAACGTCCGCTGCGGCTCTTCTCGCGGCTGGGGTGCGGCGATGAGGCCTGATCGTTAGATCTAGCCGCGTGCGAGTGCACCACCTGCGAAGCTCCAGCACCAGGGTTGGCTTTTTGGAACTCCTCGTTCTGCCTAGCGGCCTCCAACACCAACTCATTGAGCCTTTCCTGCTGCCTAACGCGCGCGTCGCCGTCGAGACGAGGCAACTCGGCGGCCACGGCCTCTGCAGCTCTAAGTGTCTTGGCGGGTGTGCTGTATCTAGGCCTAGTGGAAGTGTTTGCGGTGGCGGACTGAGCGGGAACCTCTACAACTGTCGCCATCTCGGCACCAAGGTTGCGCCGCGTGACGCCTACTCTGCTAGTTCTCCTAGTGACTGGCGTGAAGCCGTGAGCCTTGTTGTACTCAAGCTGGTCTAGACTCAACTCAAGCCTAACCTTGTAACATCCCTGTTTTGCTAAACTTAGGGTTGTGGTGTTGTT
Organism: Alopecurus myosuroides; assembly: GCA_028641055.1. Classification (NCBI taxonomy): domain Eukaryota; kingdom Viridiplantae; phylum Streptophyta; class Magnoliopsida; order Poales; family Poaceae; genus Alopecurus; species Alopecurus myosuroides. Next base: position 732,985,615 of record CM054057.1, on the reverse strand, counting down.
GGCATCTCATACATGCATTAAACAAAAATTTAAATCATGGTTGAACCAATTTAAACTATGAAATTTAAGTGGTTTAAGAAAATCCCCCAAAAAGTACTCAATTTGGTTTCCAAAATTGTGTTCTGAAAAATAATTCAAATACACCAACCAAAAACATGGTGAGTTTGCAAATTCGACAAGGTTTCCAAAAATAATTTTTGCAAATTTTCCTTTTTGCAAAAAGGCCCTCAAAAGCTAGTTTTCTGTTCTGTTTCAGTTTGAAAAAGGGCTCTTCTGCAATTTTCCAAAAACTGAGGGTTTTTTTGTAAATCTGTTTTCCTTTTCTCTTTCTTCAAGCTCGCGCCAGAAGGATCCCGAGGGCGGCGAGGTGGATTGCCACCTCCTGCTCCCTGTTGCGAGGGGATGAGGACCCCAGGAGACGTCTCGAACGAGCTGAGCTCGCAGAAGCCCCCACGGAAGCTCCCTCTATCCCTCTGCCTCTCTACGTGCAACCGAACGGAACCCTAACAGTAACCGCCGCGGCCGCCGCTCGACGCCGGTGTTACAAGCATCCTCGAGCTCCACCGTGCCCCTCTGAGGCTCTCCCACACCCTATACTTCCTCCTCAACGACGCACGCAAGCAGGGAGGGCCGGAGACGACGGAATTGACTCCATCTTCTCCAAGTCCGGCCAACGCCGCGATTTGTGATTCCGGCGAGCCCCGTTGCCGCCTCGGCCGTCCGACCACTCCACGACCTTCACCGCGCCCCGGTGAGCCTCCTCGTGGTCTCCGTTCGCTTCCTCCCCCTCTGTTTCTCCATCTCCCCGCGAACCACTGCCGGCCGCCGCAGTTCGTGTACGGCGCCGTCGCTCCGACGACCTTCAGCGGGTGGCGCCGCCACCACTGGGCCCGCCTCAGCGAGGCCTTCCGAACGCACATTCGTGCGCTTCGAGGGTCGCCGCGGTTCACCGGCGGCGACCACCTCTGACTCCGGTCAGCCATCCGATGACGTCATGCTGACGTCATCGTGACCTCAGCTATGGGCCACCTGTTAGGTTTAAACGTTAAAACAATTAATAAAAGAAAGGCTGAAGTGGGCCCCACCCTTTTTCTATTTTCAGAAATGTTTAAAAATGGAATAATTAATATCGTCAATTCTGCAACTCAGAAAAATATGAATAATACATGATTTTGTTGAGAAAAATATTTCCAACCCAAAAATGTCACTTTTATACATGTTTGATCAAGTTGAAAAATGAGTATTTATTTAATATTGTTTATTCTTTTAAAAATAGAAAAATAAGTTTTTTTTCACTAAAATTAGAAAATTAAAAGTTATATACCAATTTGCTCAAAATGACAAACTAAACCTAGTTATGATGTTTTCAACCTCATTTGAGCAACTAAAATGGTGTTCACCTTCATAATCGTCCGAAACCCCCTCCGGGGTCTATTTCGGACTAATTCCACTAAAAATGTTTAACCGACATACGAACCCTAGCAACCCAACGATCATGCTTAGGGCTTTATTTCAGTGCATTAACCTGCTCATGCACACATAATGCGCATTGCATCGATGCCATGATTGATTGTTGTTCTTCTTTTGTTTCGGTGTTGTTTCCCCCTCGGTAGATCGTAACTCCGAAGAGAAGGCCAACAAATCCAATGGCGAATACTTGATCTTAACCGATAAGTCAAGCACTTATTCCAGAAGACATCTTTATTTGGTTTTCTTATACCCAAGGCAAGCATAACCTCTTATCTGCTCATATATGATTTCAAAGTGATTTGAATCTCGTACTTTGCATTCGGTTCCAAACTATTTGATGTCAGTAGATAGAGTTCTCCTATATACTGCATAACCTATATATCCTGATCCACTGCTCCTAGCAGCTATAGGTTTGTTTGTGCGCGCTCCGCTAAACCTTGTGAGTCTTGCTTAGCCATGCCTAGTGGTGATCTGATCCATTCGGTTGATGAATCTGGTCAATACGTGAATCTACTTTGACAAGTTGTTGTGATTTAAATTATCTTTGATAACTTGACTAAATAAAGGCATGGATGTGAGGTCACAATGGGTTGTGGCGTTTTGTCCTGTTCATGCCCCTAGGAGCGAGTTTTCGCCTTCGAAGCCAAGACTGAGCGTGCAACCACACGCGGGGCCTAACAGACCGCGCTCGACCAACTAACTTGTTTGGCCACGTCCATGAGTCACGTAGTTTGATCTTTCCATCTGCGTGTGAGTCAGAAAACGATTTGGAGAAAACTTAGGGCTTGAACGGGGCAAGTGATGGACGTACACGGATCTTGTTCCCGACTCACAGAATAGGTGCCGTCAGGAGGTGGCCAACTCCCTGTTGACGGGGTGGCCCTGTTTGGGTTGACTCATGGATAGGGTCGAGCAAGGTAAAGGTCGTGGCCAACCACCCTCTGCCGCGCTCCCAAGGAGCGTACATGTGGCGTTAAGAGTCGGATGGTACGTGTGGGTAAAGTGTACCCCCTGCAGGGATAAATCTCCTCGAGAAGCCGTGTCCACGGTTACGGACGACTTGGCAACGGATTCTGTGATCATAGATAACTTCAACGGAATGACTAAAACTTGTTAACCATGATTGAAGGGTGCCTCCTCGGAGATGCCGAGAGGGGTGATCCTTGTAGCATGAGATAGTGTGGGAATGAGAAAGACTTGGTGGAATACAAGAAGAGGATGATCTCAGTAGTTGAGTAGCTTTCTCATCTGTTTTGAAAACATTCTATGAGACGTGCTATTCTTCCTCGATTTCAGAAACAAAGATTGCTTTACGCAAATCAGCCTTCATGAAACCCTTTTCGAAATAACAGATATATAATAGGTTAATTAAGTCTTGTTGAGTACCTCCCGTACTCAGGTTTGCTTAATTTTGGTTCAGGAGAAGAACTCCATCGGTGGTGATTCAACGTGGACATCGACGGGTAGTTCGGGGATCCCAGGTAGCAGCCTGGAATCTATGGGCTGGGACGTCGCCTTATGTTGCGGCCTCTTAGGCCTTTTTGGTTCTTGTTGATTAGCAACATAATTTGCCTTCCGTTGTCTGATGTAATGTTGGGTCGTGTGACCTCTGCTTGTAAGCTATACTCTAGTAACATCTGTTAATACAAGTTTCATGTCTAGAGTGTTGCTTTGATCGGTTGTTGGTTTCGAGCTCATTGTTATACAGTTTTGGCTATGCCTGCATAGTTGTCGCAGTCGAGGGGTTGTGGAGCCGATGATCCATGTCCGAGCCCGCCTGTCGATGTGATCGGCCTGGGGAGAGGTAACCCCAGTAACCCTCGATTGTTGTTGCACTTTCTGGACACATAGCATCTCTGTATAACTTTGGTCCCGTTTCCTTCAGTTTCATTCGATTCGTGGACGCTTTGATATGCATAGTTGGTTATGACTAGCATGGATACAGGGAGTAGTAGACCGGGGATCCGGACTACGGGCCGATGAATCCAGTCTGCCTGCCGTTGTTTGTTGCGGCCGGGGCTGGTAACCCTGAAGCCCTTGTGAGTCCATGGCTAGGAGAACATAACAGTATGTATATCTCTGGGTCCGGGGTCGTGACAAGTCTTGGTATCAGAGCAGGACTGCCTGTAGGAAAACCTTACTGCTTGGTCGATGTTGAGTCTAGAGTTTGTGAAAATTACTTGGAAACTCAAAATGAATTGTGAAAAACCTTCTTAGGACTCTTTTTACTCCTTATCTGGTATCGCTCTAACTCTGGGTCTCCTTACCTGTTTTGGTTTGAAAAGGTTTTGCTATCCCTTCTAGTCATTCAAAACCTAGGTGCCTTCTTTGGCAATGACGTTTTTACCCCAGTTGACCTAGTGTTAAAGTTTCTAGAGTCGTGTGTGTTCCGTGTTCCGTTATCCCTCGATTCAAACTGGGAGATTTCCTTTCCATCCTAGTCTCTCGGAGTTGTGTGGATTCCACATTCCTACATGTTTCCAATTTCTAAATCCTGAACCTCGAGATCTGCTTGCCATCTCGAATGTATCCGTTATCCTCTGCTCAAGTTGTTCCGGAGCTATCAACGTCCTTTGAAAGATATTCTGTGATTGCTATTCATAGTGTCCTTCAAGGCACTAAGATAGTAGTTATTCCTTTCTCTAAGTTTATAACCTCGGACTTGAACCGAAGGTCCCGGAATGTGCTGAGTAGTGGTGAGTTGAGTCATGTGGTTTCTTAATCATGTGATGCTCACGCTATCAGTACAGGATGCTGACCTTTAACCCAAGTTCTGTTTCTTTGGATCCTGAGGAATCTCTTCTACCTCGGGATGGCTAGGTAATTCTAACTCCATAGCCATAGGTTTTCTCATGGAATCATAAGGGATCACAACAACAGTGATCATCATGGCCTCCATATCCTTGTTCTCGACTCTGCTATACCTCTCGTCTGAGCATGGGTTCTACACATGAGTATTACCCCGTGCCTCCAACGTGATCTCAGGATTTTTCAGAACATGTTCCTACTCTTTAGTTGCTTTCCGAACTTCGTCCGTTGTTTGGAAACCAAGTTGCTTATGTGTGTTGGATTCTTCCAATGCATTTGCTCTTGTAATCCGTCAGAATGTTCCACCTTGGAATGTCTGGAGAAACAAACTCCAGTACCTCGTTCATCTTAAGGACCAGGTCAAAGTTTTGTAATCCGCAGATTAAAGAAGTTTCATCAACTTCCAATCTGTTCTACCTTCGAGTATCACACTCTTTTATATCACGAGACTGTGTTAAATTTCATGGCCTTAAGGATGAAGTGATTCTCTCTCACATCTTCACTTTCCCCCTCCTCCAAGCTTGAATGCTCAAGAAAGTTGGGTGCGCATTGAGGTGTGTATCAGTTATTCTCAGTAATTCTTATTGCTTTTAAAAAAAAATCTAAGAAACATCTGTATCCTTCTTAGCACTATTGGTTACCCAGCCTCTATTTGAAGTAGACTGTGTTACCAAATCCGTTCATTCCTGTGCATATCCTTGGTCAGAGAGTTAGGTCCATGCCGAAGCTCTCAAGATCATATCGGTTGATTTGAAAAGCAAACCTCCCTTCCGAACTCCGAGACATATCGGTAGGTTGTGATATTCTGGTAGTCTTTCTAGAAGTATCACCAGGTTGTTACCTGATCGTAATTTCTAATTAAGGGGTAGTTTGAACTACTCGTTTCTCCAAGAAACTCTGCTGGATATCCTGGATTGGTTGGTTGAGCTTAAACAACAACTTGGAGAGTTGAAAGACAAAAGCTCCGCCTAATTTGATCCTTCGTTATGGGATGTCCACTTTCCTTTGCGTTGAAGCATGATAGTATCTCCTTAATGGACATGCTATCTTTCTAACCTTGGTTCGATTTGGGCTATCGTCAGACCAAGTACAGATTCAAGGATAATCTTGATGGTGTTCTCACTCATGGTGTTTTTCCTGAGTATACCTTCATGTCCTTTAGTCTGACCAATATTCAGCCTTGTTCATAGATCATATGTGTCCCTCTGCTTGGAGTGTCATGATAAGGGTGTTGTCGAGCCCATCGACGACATCCCTATTTTCTCCAAGTTGCAAGAGGTTCATGTTGAACACTTGGCACTAATGTTGGAAACTTTTGAGAACCATCTTTGTGTTATCACGAAGTTGTGCTCTCGATGTTCGAAGTGACTTACTCTGGTTCATGTACTTATGGTGAAAGTTGTCGCCATGGATTCGAGAAGAGTTTTCTTGTTCCCTCAGGAATAATCCCCAGTCGGTCATGCATTTGTGGAGTATTCTTGAGATGGTAGGTTGTTACCTCCATTCCTTGGAAAAAGTTTGCACCCACACCAAGCCACTCACTGATTGTTCGTAAAGAGAAGAAGTCTATGAACTTCGTTATGTTTGTATCATCTCCCCAACAAGGACTCCGATGTGTTTCATTGCAAGCAAGTCATGTAGGTGCAACCGTCTTTCGCAAGTTGCTAATACATTAGTTTTGCAATCTTGCTCATCTTCTTGAGCTTGACATCGTAGTCCATACCTTGAGAATCTAGTAAATTTATCTCGTTGGTAACCGGTGCAATCTCTTTGGTCATACATACTGAGTCTCAGTTATAAATCCACTAACCAGAGCTGAATCTCAAGCAGCAACGATGGTTGGTGTTTCCTCAAGAGAATTGAATTAAGTTCATTTGAAAATCCGGCATGGTTGATGTTGTGGTTGACACAATTAGCCGGAAGGCCTAATGTCATATCTCTTTGAGTCCGTAAGAACAACCACTCCCCGTGAGGATTTCTGTGATGCTATTTCTAGAATTCTCCCTCATCGTTCTTTTGAACCGGAGTTTAACTTCCACCGATGACCTACAGAAGGCTTGTCATAAGCCTGATGTCGGTATTCAAAACATCAAGGATAACCTGGAAGTTGATATTTCCAATATCTCTCCGTTGAACCTCCAAAACCTTTGTTCTAGTGGAAACAAGTTCCTCGTGAGAACATCTCGTGGTGTTTTGTAACCGCCATTGATCAGTTCCCTTTCTCAAGTTGTTTATACTTGAAGTTCTGTTTTTCTCGCACATTGTGTGAATTTGTCAGTCACTCCAGCCGTGGGATCTTAACTATGTGGTAAACGTATTGCTACGTCAAATCCACCATAGGAAAGAGATTCCCTATTCCTTCTGGTGTTTCAACCCTCGTTGGTTACCCATCCTTATGGTGTGATCAATAATTCCTCCCTAATTACGGTGTTCCAATATTCCTTGGTTACTCATATTCTGTCGTGAAGTAACATCCCGATCTCTGACAAAGGTTTCGACAAACTTTGACGGAATGAAGTTCTGTTATCTTCCGTGTCCACTCCGAAGGGTGAACCTGATCCTGTATCAAATTCTCTTTGCCTCACGATTACAGTGTTTTCTCCTGTTTTTCCTCGTCTACGGATATTACGTTGTGGTATCCAAGACAATCCTTTCCATCTCGGTTTTCTGTTTGAAGAAACCTCGATGTTATAAGTTGTTCAACCTTTCTTTTCCAAAAGAATTTAAAGTCTTGTGCAAAGCTCATATTCCAAATCCTTTCAAGAACCATCGTCCGTAAACTTGAAACCATCTTTTATTCCCTCCGTTACCTTGATGTATTTCATGCCTGATAACTCAAAAGTTCTTTATGAACATCCTGTCATGAGTTAGCCATGAGATATTCGATCTTCGTGAAGATCATTTCCTAAGAGTTTCCCTCTTACCTAAGGTGTAGCCTCTGGAGATCTTCGCAAGTGCTACGGATCAACCTCTTCAAGAAAAGAACCGTAAGGTTCAAGAAGATCGTTCAAAACCGGTGTTCCTTCTTCCTTCTCCTTCGGGAATCTCGGGACGAGATTCTTGTAAGGGGGGTAGATTTGTAACATCCCTGTTTTGCTAAACTTAGGGTTGTGGTGTTGTTGGCATCTCATACATGCATTAAACAAAAATTTAAATCATGGTTGAACCAATTTAAACTATGAAATTTAAGTGGTTTAAGAAAATCCCCCAAAAAGTACTCAATTTGGTTTCCAAAATTGTGTTCTGAAAAATAATTCAAATACACCAACCAAAAACATGGTGAGTTTGCAAATTCGACAAGGTTTCCAAAAATATTTTTTGCAAATTTTCCTTTTTGCAAAAAGGCCCTCAAAAGCTAGTTTTCTGTTCTGTTTCAGTTTGGAAAAGGGCTCTTCTGCAATTTTCCAAAAACTGAGGGGGTTTTTGTAAATCTATTTTCCTTTTCTCTTTCTTCAAGCTCGCGCCAGAAGGATCCCGAGGGCGGCGAGGTGGATTGCCACCTCCTGCTCCCTGTTGCGAGGGGATGAGGACCCCAGGAGACGTCTCGAACGAGCTGAGCTCGCAGAAGCCCCCACGGAAGCCCCCTCTATCCCTCTGCCTCTCTGCGTGCAACCGAACGGAACCCTAACAGTAACCGCCGCGGCCGCCGCTCGACGCCGGTGTTACAAGCATCCTCGAGCTCCACCGTGCCCCTCTGAGGCTCTCCCACACCCTATACTTCCTCCTCAACGACGCACGCAAGCAGGGAGGGCCGGAGACGACGGAATCGACTCCATCTTCTCCAAGTCCGGCCGACGCCGCGATTTGTGATTCCGGCGAGCCCCGTTGCCGCCTCGGCCGTCCGACCACTCCACGACCTTCACCGCGCCCCGGTGAGCCTCCTCGTGGTCTCCGTTTGCTTCCTCCCCCTCTGTTTCTCCATCTCCCCGCGAACCACCGCCGGCCGCCGCAGTTCGTGTACGGCGCCGTCGCTCCGACGACCTTCAGCGGGTGGCGCCGCCACCACTGGGTCCGCCTCAGCGAGGCCTTCCGAACGCACATTCGTGCGCTTCCAGGGTCGCCGCGGTTCACCGGCGGCGACCACCTCTGTCTCCGGTCAGCCATCCGATGACGTCATGCTGACGTCATCGTGACCTCAGCCATGGGCCACCTGTTAGGTTTAAACGTTAAAACAATTAATAAAAGAAAGGCTGAAGTGGGCCCCACCCTTTTTCTATTTTCAGAAATGTTTAAAAATGGAATAATTAATATCGTCAATTCTGCAACTCAGAAAAATATGAATAATACATGGTTTTGTTGAGAAAAATATTTCCAACCCAAAAATGTCACTTTTATACATGTTTGATCAAGTTGAAAAATGAGTATTTATTTAATATTGTTTATTCTTTTAAAAATAGAAAAATAAGTTTTTTTTCACTAAAATTAGAAAATTAAAAGTTATATACCAATTTGCTCAAAATGACAAACTAAACCTAGTTATGATGTTTTCAACCTCATTTGAGCAACTAAAATGGTGTTCACCTTCATAATCGTCCGAAACCCCCTCCGGGGTCTATTTCGGACTAATTCCACTAAAAATGTTTAACCGACATACGAACCCTAGCAACCCAAGGATCATGCTTAGGGCTTTATTTCAGTGCATTAACCTGCTCATGCACACATAATGCGCATTGCATCAATGCCATGATTGATTGTTGTTCTTCTTTTGTTTCGGTGTTGTTTCCCCCTCGGTAGATCGTGACTCCGAAGAGAAGGCCAACAAATCCAATGGCGAATACTTGATCTTAACCGACAAGTCAAGCACTTATTCCAGAAGACATCTTTATTTGGTTTTCTTATAACCAAGGCAAGCATAACCTCTTATCTGCTCATATATGATTTCAAAGTGATTTGAATCTCGTACTTTGCATTCGGTTCCAAACTATTTGATGTCAGTAGATAGAGTTCTCCTATATACTGCATAACCTAGATATCCTGATCCACTGCTCCTAGCAGCTATAGGTTTGTTTGTGCGCGCTCCGCTAAACCTTGTGAGTCTTGCTTAGCCATGCCTAGTGGTGATCTGATCCATTCGGTTGATGAATCTGGTCAATACGTGAATCTACTTTGACAAGTTGTTGTGATTTAAATTATCTTTGATAACTTCACTAAATAAAGGCATGGATGTGAGGTCACAATGGGTTGTGGCGTTTTGTCCTGTTCATGCCCCTAGGAGCGAGTTCTCGCCTTCGAAGCCAAGACTGAGCGTGCAACCACACGCGGGGCCTAACAGACCGCGCTCGACCAACTAACTTGTTTGGCCACGTCCATGAGTCACGTAGTTTGATCTTTCCATCTGCGTGTGAGTCAGAAAATGATTTGGAGAAAACTTAGGGCGTGACCGGGGCAAGTGATGGACGTACACGGATCTTGTTCCCGACTCACAGAACGCCGTCAGGAGGTGGCCAACTCCCTGTTGACGGGGTGGCCCTGTTTGGGTTGACTCATGGATAGGGTCGAGCAAGGTAAAGGTCGTGGCCAACCACCCTCTGCCGCGCTCCCAAGGAGCGTACATGTGGCGTTAAGAGTCGGATGGTACGTGTGGGTAAAGTGTACCCCCTGCAGGGATAAATCTCCTCGAGAAGCTGTCTCCACGGTTACGGACGACTTGGCAACGGATTCTGTGATCATAGATAACTTCAACGGAATGACTAAAACTTGTTAACCATGATTGAAGGGTGCCTCCTAGGAGATGCCGAGAGGGGTGATCCTTGTAGCATGAGATAGTGTGGGAATGAGAAAGACTTGGTGGAATACAAGAAGAGGATGATCTCAGTAGTTGAGTAGCTTTCTCATCTGTTTTGAAAACATTCTATGAGACGTGCTATTCTTCCTCGATTTCAGAAACAAAGATTGCTTTACGCAAATCAGCCTTCATGAAACCCTTTTCGAAATAACAGATATATAATAGGTTAATTAAGTCTTGTTGAGTACCTCCCGTACTCAGGTTTGCTTAATTTTGGTTCAGGAGAAGAACTCCATCGGTGGTGATTCAACGTGGACATCGACGGGTAGTTCTGGGATCGCAGGTAGCAGCCTGGAATCTATGGGCTGGGACGTCGCCTTATGTTGCGGCCTCTTAGGCCTTTTTGGTTCTTGTTGATTAGCAACATAATTTGCCTTCCGTTGTCTGATGTAATGTTGGGTCGTGTGACCTCTGCTTGTAAGCTATACTCTAGTAACATCTGTTAATACAAGTTTCATGTCTAGAGTGTTGCTTTGATCGGTTGTTGGTTTCGAGCACATTGTTATACAGTTTTGGCTATGCCTGCATAGTTGTCGCAGTCGAGGGGTTGTGGAGCCGATGATCCATGTCCGAGCCCGCCTGTCGATGTGATCGGCCTGGGGCGAGGTAACCCAGTAACCCTCGATTGTTGTTGCACTTTCTGGACACATAGCATCTCTGTATAACTTTGGTCCCGTTTCCTTCAGTTTCATTCGATTCGTGGACGCTTTGATATGCATAGTTGGTTATGACTAGCATGGATAGAAGGAGTAGTAGACTGGGGATCCGGACTACGGGCCGATGAATCCAGTCTGCCTGCCGTTGTTTGTTGCGGCCGGGGCTGGTAACCCTGAAGCCCTTGTGAGTCCATGGCTAGGAGCACATAACAGTATGTATATCTCTGGGTCCGGGGTCGTGACAAACCTTCTCCAACTCCGCCTGCTCGGCGAGCAACTCCTGGCGCTGCCTGTCGAGCTGCTCCTTCATGGTCAAGAGCTCGAGGTCAGTGGGAGGCGGCATGCCATTCCGCCCAGCCGACGCGGGAATGGTCGGAGTGGTGGAGGGAGGGAGGTTGTAGTCCTTCTCGTAAGGCCTGTGGGTCCTGCCACCAGCGCTCGAGCCAGGAAGATCCTCGACGACGACCGCGGCGCCAGCAGCAGCCGCGCCGGCGTTTGCCGCCAAGCCGGTCACCATCACCTCAGCGCGGTCCGCAGAACGGTGCGCAGGCCTTCCGCGAGCAGTGATCACAGCAGGAGGATCCTCCGCGTCATGCACCAGCTCGGGGTAGTCGCGGTCGATGACGGTGGCGACGTAGACGAGGTGCGCGCCGAAGGAGATCACCGTGCCGCCCTCCGGTATGGCCTTGCCGCCGAAGTCGCCTGCGTTGTCGGTGACGAAGTCGAAGGAGCCGAATCTGTAGACAAGACCACAGACTACGCGCTCCGCTGAAGAAGATCACGTCCGAACAGAAACTCCAGCCAGCGCCGCTGGTTGCCCCACGGTGGGCGCCAACTGTCGTGGTGGAGTCACGGCAGATGCCATAGGATGGCTAAAGATGTGGGGACGAAGGACGCTGGAGGTGCTCGGGGAGGGATCACGCGACGTGTAGCCACGTGAGGTGAAGATCAAACACTGCAAACAACACGATCTACCCAGGTTCAGGGCCCTCGTGAGGAGGTAAAACCCCTACTCCTGCCTTTCTCTATGTATTCTGGTGTCTCACCGAGTAGCCACAGTACAAATGTTCTTGCTACCGAGTAGCAACTCTTCTCCCTCCGGGTAGGATTAGGTCAAGAATCTCTACGTGTGAAGTGTTCCTTGTGAACGTGTGAAGCATTGTTCCTCGCGCAGGAGGCGGCTGGGCACCTTATATACCCGGTGCCCTGCCGGATACAGCCAAATACAACAAGTGTCGACATTGTGTGCACATCGTCCTTCTTCCGAGTTCCCGCTGACAGCTTTGGCTTCTAAGCTTGTCCTGATGCAGAAAGTCGTTGGGCAAAACCAAGTAACCAGTCTGTTATCACTGTGCGAACACAGAGTAGGTCCCCCCTATCCTGCGACGCCCTGCTGACAGACTGTCGCTGTCAGGCACGCCGTCCCCAGATGAACAGTGCTGTGAACAGTGCCAAGTACGGACCCGGGATACGCGGGATCCTGTGTCAGAACGGCTCCTTTGACTTCTGGCCCGAGTAGGTTCCCGCCAGTTTTACTCGGGCCAACTCTTCTACTCGAACAGATATAACTTTCTTGATATCTCCTTCTGGTCATCTTTTTGTGAGACCGAGTAGCAGTCGACCGGGTAGCAAGTACCGGGTAGACGGCTACTCGACCAAACTTCTCTTCTGACTGTTGCCTTTACCACTTGCCTTTACCCTACTCGGGGGTAACCCCCCGACAATATTGCTGATAAATAAAGTGCGAGTAAATAAAATTCAGTAATAATAATTGCAGCAAATGGCCCAATCCTTTCTTCAGCAAAGGACAAGCCTGTGAGTTTACTTATGATTAATAAACGTTCTCGAGGACACACAAGAGGTTTCTGTCAAGTGCTTTTGTTCCATGTAGCTGAATAATTTTAGGTGTTTTGATAAGTGTTGTGTGGGTGAACCGATGATAATGTACCGTCCCATCCAATACTAATACATACTTGTGATTATACCCCTTACAAGCATCCACAACTACAAGAAAGTAATTAAGAAATAAATCTAACCACAGTTTTAAACTCCGGGATTCTACGCTCCATCGTGTAATGGTTTCCTAAAGGGGGTTTAGGTTTATGTCACTCCGGCAACCCCACAATTAGTCGCCAAATACACGATGCATTCCCCTAGGCCCATAAATGGTGAAGTATCATGTAGTCGACATTCACATGACACGACTAGAAGAATAACACCACAACTTAAATATCGAACATTAAATATTACTCAACATTACTTCACTACTAACAACTTGACTTCTCCCATGTACTCAAGAACAACACGAACTACTCACAAAGTGCAAACACCGATAAATCTCACAAGCATCAACTACTAACAAGTAATCCACACCGGGAGAGAGATCTAATGCAAAACAACGACAGAGGCCCCTAATTGTTACAGCGGGATGATGGTGGATGATGAGGGTGATGGTGCTGGTGGTGATGATGATGATGACGATCTTGATGATGCCCGGAGTGATGACGGTGACGATGGCAGTGATTTCCCCTCTCTGGAGAGGAATTTCACCGGCAGATTTCTCCCTGCCAGAGAGCATTTTTCTCTCGGGTGTTTTCCGCCCCGAGGCGGCGGTGGAATAATTCTTCGAAGATGGAATGAGGCTTAGGGTTTACTCGGGGACAAGCACGCCAAAAATATCCCCCAGAGGTGGGCCAGGGTGGCCACACCTATAGGTGGCGCGGCCAGGGGGCGCCGCGCCACCCCATGGTGTGGGCCCATGGTGGCCCCCCTCTGGCTCTCCTTCTGGCTGTGCTATTCTTCTGAACTTTTAGGATACCCAAGGTGTCCCACTTCTTCTTCTGATCTTCTAAAATATGGTATCCCGACGGTGCTTTTTCCATCAGATTTCTGGTCCCGGTTGAACGGACAACGACGTCGCCTAGAGGGGGGGGGGGTGAATAGGCGATTAAAACTTTTCCGGTTAAGGCTTGCTAAGTGCGGAAATAAACTAGGTGTTTAAATTAACAAGCATACAACCTAAATATTCTAGGGTCAACTAGATGCACTAACAACTTATGCGAAGAAAGACAAGTAACAAGGTGATAGCAAGATATATAACTTCAAGCTCGAAGGCTATCACAATGTAAGTTGCATAAGTAAAAAGCTCGGGTATAGAAATAACCGAGGCACACGGAGACGAAGATGTATTTCCGAGTTCCTCCCACAAAGGGGAGTACGTCTCGTTTGAGGGGTGTGAGCTCACCACGAAGGCCTACTCAACGCCACAAAAGCCTCACCCTATTCTCCGAGGAACCCCACCACAAAGGCCTAGTTCACCTTCCACTATTGGCAACCTTCAAACCCGAGGCACACGTCCACAACTTAATTGGAGGCTCTCGGTGTCACCACAATCTTTGGGCACGCATCCACAACTCAATTGGAGGCTCCCAAGAACACCACAAGTCGTCTAGGGTCCAAGACCCAAGAGTAACAAGCTCACAAATCTTTCACTTCCGAATCCTCGTGGAGAGACCAAACCGATGCAACCGATGCAAATGGCAAGAGCACAAGTGCTCGAATCCTCCACTCTCAAATTCCAACAAAGCAACAAATGCTTATGGGGGAATAAGAGAGGAAGAACAATGGAGAAACACCAAGAATTCCAAGATCAAGATCTACTAGGTTTCCCTCACTAAGAAGAAGAATGGATTGGTGGAAATGTAGATCTAGATCTCCTCTAACTTGTCCCTCAAAGATATGCAAGAATCATTGGAGGGATTGAGAGAGGAGCAAGCTTTCCAAAGTCAACAATGGTGGAGAGAAAGAGAAAAAACGGGTTAGGAAAGGCTTAGGGGCTTTGGGGAAGAAAACCCCTTAAATAGGGGCTCAAAACTAGCCGTTTTCTGCCCAAAACGCGTCCAGGCCGGATTGGTCCGGAATATTCCGGACCCCCGGAATATTCCGGATGCAAACAAAGCGTTTTCCCATTATGGCCGGAATGGCCCGGAATATTCCGGATGCAAAAACTGAGACTGACAACCGATACGAGAAATGCTATAACTTTTGCATACGGACTCCGTTTTTGATGTTCTTGGGCTCGTTGAAATCGCAACGACGAGCACTACAAGAATATGCAGAGAAACATCATTGTCCATGAATGGAAGATAAAACCAAATGGGTAAAGGTTTAGACCTCTCAAATAGGAACACCCGGTAAAACCTCCAACACGAAAACACACATAACTTTTGCGAATGAACTCCGAATAAGGTGAAATCAAAAGGGTTGGAAAGGTAATAACAAGGACTATCCAAACAAAAAGGAATGGAGAAGTTACCACACATGGAAGGTGTGGAAACATTCTAAAAACTGAACCGGATATTTTCACCACCGAAATCGCAACAAGTTTTTCTTACCAAAACCGTTTTCGAGAAACCTTGGCTTGACATGAAGATCATGACAAGCACTAAAACCCAAAGGAGACAAAAGACAAATAAGAACCAAGAAAGATGATATGCAAGTATGCAAAGGTTTGAGCTCTCCACAACAATTCGATCACGTTACTCACTTGAGAGCCCCTCTTGATAGTACGACTATCTATCCTATAACCCGGTCTCCCGAAGACACGAGACCGGTAAAATAGAAAACCTATAAAGATTATACCTTTGCCTTGAGCATTTCACTTGAGCTAGATGATGGCGATCTTGACTCTCTCAAGTTGGATCTTCTTTCTTGATTGCGCTTGCTAGCACAAGCTCCGCTTGATGAAGACTTGCAAGTTGCTCCCCCATACACCATTATGGGAGAGACCCTTCGGCAAATATTCACAAGGACACAATCTCCAAAAGGGTGGCAAACATCAAGCAAAGGATATCTTCTAGATGCTTCACTTGAGCTTACCACGTCAAGCTAGATGACGAACACCGCTTGACGATGACAAAGACCATGGGCTATATGAAATCTTCCTTTTGGTTCATGCCCATGGAAAGATACCTAACACATAGAGATGCGACACACACATATCATGGGTTAGTTCACAAAGCTATATTGACAAATGCTTACCATACCATGAGATACTCAATCCCACTTGGTACAACTTGTAGCTTGTGTGTTGATCGCTTGATCAACCTTGTATCTTTGCTTCACTTCTAAAGATGATGTCTTGAAGATGATAATGAAAGATCACCTAATCCTTTTCTTCAAGACACACTAGCAATAAGCTCAACTCAAACCATGACCATTCTTCATATAAATCCATGAATAACAATGGACAACAAGGAATACTAATAGAGTTCAACACATGAACTCCATTATTTCCTATGGACAATATCTAAAAAGGATAACTCAATGAAAACATTAGTCCATAAGGATTTGTCATTAATTACCAAAACCACATATGGGGAACCATGCGCTTTCAATCTCCCCCATTTTGGTAATTGATGACAATCCCTTTTTACGAGGGTTTTATGATGAATAAAGCAAACATGCTAAACAAGAGCAAGGATGCAATAGCATGGAAAGGAAAAAGCTTAAGAACGAAACTAAAGCATAAACCAAATTCCCTTAAACCCTCTAAAACTTCTCCCCCATTGGCATCCATTGCCGAAATGGGCAAAAAGATTAGAAGGCCAATATAGTAAGAGCTCCCCATAGAATATGCATTCCTCATGATATGAGTGAACTCAAGTGCATATATCCAACTATAAATAGATGGAGGGAGATCAAACTATATTGAGGATCCAAGGTTTACAAGCAAAGTAAAATTGAAGGATACTTCACAAAGAAGCAACCAACCACAAGGATCCGAAAAACCGATTGACCAACATCAATATTTTGATAGGATCAACCAAGTGTTCTAGAAAATCAAGAGGGAACTCCCCAAGGTACATGCACAATGTTAGATTTGAATTAATATATAGTGTGCATAACATGGAATCATCACTCCCTTCTAGATAATTTTGAACACAAACAAGTGCAACCGAATAGATTGGAAAAGAAGCAAAGCAACTTGCAAACAAACAAAAGTTGAGCAAAAGGACCAAGAAGTAACAAATGAAGACTTACTCAACCGAAATAGATGCGTGTGACAAGGAAAAACATTTTAGGAGACTAATAGAATGATAGAATCATCAACATAGTCTTTCAATATAAGTAGCACCTAGTGCATATCATGCTTTCCCATACACACAAAATCAAATTATAAAACACATAGGTCCACAAGCTTATTAAGATGCAAAAGGAATACCAAAACAAAAGCAAAGCTTGTGCCTTTTAGGAACCACCAAGGAATATAAAGCAATAAAAAGTGGTCACTAAAGAAATAGAATATCAATTAAAGATGTAACTATTATCGTGTGTATAAGTTTCTAAGTGGACAACAATCACAAAGATATATATCCATAAAGAAACATACACACACAAAATAGGTACAAAGGTGAAGAACATGATATCCAAGATAGGTTCATTAATATACCAATAAGATTTTGCTTGAAAGCAAAGCACTAAGCTTAATTTTATCTTAAAGGGATATATATGAACAACCAAAACTCATCAAAGCATGACAAATATCACAAGGGAAAAGTGATAGTTGGAATGCTTCGAGAAAGGTAACGCATATCACAAAAGATTCAAATGGTTTTTGAGAATTCATCAATATTGCATATGAGATACTTCAAGAAGAAGTTGCTAGATTAAACTACTTGGGATTGGTGAATCATGGAAATGATTATAAATATCTTCTTAGTATGTAATCATCCCGGCTTACTCATAGTTGCAATAAAGATGCTTTTGATAAGACATTTGCAAAACCAAATGAAATGCAACAAAGGGAAATCATGCGAAGATGCAACCTACACAAGGTTGAAAGCTAGAAATGTATGCATGAGATAGATACTTGTTACCGAGACGACATTGGTGATGAAGAGGATGCGAGGTTGATAATCATCGAAGCTTGACTCCTATAAAACCATGTTGAGAACACCTTCCTTATGAATGGAGCAAGCAACCAATGTATCTCCATTGTACCTAAAAACAAAATTCAAGTACAAAATGGTACACAAACTCATTGGGTCCAAAGTAGTTAGAACAACTACAATACATAGGACAAACTCCAAATAAATATGTGCATATTAATATGAATTTTAAATTCATGCACATCTTAGCCATTTAGGATTTGATGGAGTTTATCCTATATATTGGATCAACGAAAGTAAGCATGCCAAAAGATATACATAGTAAACATGCATGCACAAAACTTTCAAGAACCAAAACAAGATACAAATTGGACAAAGAACCAATTAAACCAAGAAGCCACTCACAAGAGTGAAAAGAAAGAGAATTGTCCAAATTATATCAAGACCCAAATCAACACATGATTAAGGAAACGAAATAGAGAAGATACCAAAAAAACATCAAGGAATAAACAAACCCTCTACACTTTTCATGATAGCACACAAATTACTAAGACGAAAAATGTTCGTCTACCAAAGAGACAAGTCATTGGGATAAAATACAATTTTAAAGACAACAAGTGTTCAAACGCATATAGGATAGTTCTTCCAATAATAGTGCAATATTTATGATCTTGCATTTGAATACAAAATGCACACAATGGAATCATTACTCTCCATATATATTATTCAAACACTAGTCATGTTTAAATAAAAACAATTAGATGCAATACCAATTTAAAAAACGGTGATCTACTCAATGTAGGATAGCTTCCCCAAGAATAGTGCAACCCAAAGAAGTATGACTTTGAACATAGGTGCACAAGTATGGGATCATTGCTTTTCCTAACTCAAGAAAGCATAAAACAAATTTTGAGTAGAGCAAGGAAGACACAAAGGAGTTTGAACCAAAACAAATCATTGGCAAGAAACAAGGAAATTTTAGAGCAAAGGCCAAAGTAAATATGATCAATAAACTTACCACAAATTATTATCACTTGTCAAAGACAAGAGATGTATGGAGATTTTTCTCGGTGGTAGAATTGTTCACAATCATATTCACAAAACATAAGCATGTGACAAAAGATAGGAATAACAAACATGCTTAGATAGAGATTCTTGAAGGATTCAAATAAAATCGAATATTCAAAGCACTAAGAAACTCTCACAAACAAGATACCAAAGAAGAGAGACGCAAGATATTTTAAGCAAATATGGAACTTGTTTGAGCAACATGCCACAAGAACAAGATAACTAACAATATCAACTCTAGGTGACAATACCTCAAAGTTCACATTTTCTAGGCTTGTAATATGCACATAGCTTATTACTCCCCCATAATGTGATAATCCATTTTTTTAACAATAGGCAAAGAAAATAAATCCAACTAGAGAAAGTTAATGGACATTAGAATTTGAATTTCTCATGAGAAAGAGATACCACATAGAGACTAGATAATATTGATATATCAACACTAAGTGGTATTCCTCATGTACACACATTTTAGGGTAGTAAAGTGACAAGATCATATTACTCCCCCAAAATGGGATAGTCCATTAATCTCTCAAAGAGCCAACTAAAATAAGCAAGAATTGCAATGAAGGCTCAACACAAAGCACACAAGTACATGGAGTGAAAACCAACAAACATAACTAGATTACTCAAGATAGGTAAGTAGTAAGCACAACATATACAAACACATGTTAGAAACAAAACTAACATATGCAAGGGAGCAAGCAACTTTCAATGTATATAGATTTAAATACAAGTTACCGCTTGGAGGAACATTGGGTAAGAGATATATATAATCCAAGTGACTTGGCTTGAGGAAATATAAATTATGAAGATCCCTTAATTCTTCACGAGATAGCCAAGTCTCCAATGCCCTCCAACAACACCT
This sequence comes from Alopecurus myosuroides, assembly GCA_028641055.1. Taxonomy (NCBI): domain Eukaryota; kingdom Viridiplantae; phylum Streptophyta; class Magnoliopsida; order Poales; family Poaceae; genus Alopecurus; species Alopecurus myosuroides. Next base: position 732,966,070 of record CM054057.1, on the reverse strand, counting down.
ATTGATCAAGTTTGAGCTTGTTGGTCCCCAACAAAGTTGGGTCCTAAGAGGTTAGTCACAATAGGTTTGGCAACCCAAATGGTTCTTTTCTTGACACCACTTGGAGTACCAACATACTTGGCAAACAAATTGCCCACATTATCCTTCCTAATAGAATAAACATCATCAACAAGGATAGGGTTGGATAATGTACCATTAGTGCATGAAGAAGCAAAATGTCCCTTCTTGCGACAAAGGTAGCAACATCGACTCTTTTCTCTCTTCTCAATAGGCTTCTCAACAAGAGGAGCATTGGCTTGAGTCTTGTTAGGAGGTGGCCGTTGTTCAACTCGTGGTTGAGCATGAGATTGAACAAGAGGACGCTTCCCTAGTTGCTTCTCACTAAGAGGCTTCTTTTTCAAAGGGCAAGATCTAACATGGTGCCCTTCAATCTTGCACTTGAAGCAAATAATCTTGGCCGAATCTTTTTCTTGTTCTTGGCCCTTCTTCTTGTCAATAATGGACTTGTTCTTGAGATTGGAGTTGAATCCAAGTCCACTCTTGTCATTGGGAAGTCTTCGCACTCTCAACATCTTGTCAAGTGTGGAACTCCCTTCATGACACTTTTCCAAGTCTTTCTTCAAAGAAGTGACTTGGGCCTTGAGCTCTTTATTTTCCTCTACATGGTTAGAAACAACACAAGAGCTAGAGGAAGTAGATGCTTCATTGTTAGAGTAACAAGGCAAGGAAAGCAACTCATCACAAGATGTAGAAACATTATTAGAGGATGAGTTACTAATACTAGCACAATTCAATATAGCATTATTAGAAGATATTGTGCTAGTAACCATATGAGGCTCACAAGATGTTACCTTTGTAGTGATAGCCTCAAGAGCTAATTTTAGCTTGGTATGGGATTCTAGAAGATCCTCATGAGAGCTAGATCAAGTTGAGCCCTTAGCTCAACATTCTCCTTCAAAATAGATGCTTCACAAGATGTGGAGTTAGTAGCACAAGCATCATTAGAAATAGAAGAATATAACTTGGCAAGCTCATTATTTAACCTAGAGTTTTCCTCAATTAGATTAGCATTGCCAACAACAAATTGAACCTTTTCATTTTTAAGCACTTTATATTTAGCATTGGTATGGTCACGTGCTTTAGTGAGATAGGCTATTTGTTCATTATAGAGCTCCTCGATAGAATCAAGTTTCTCCTCAAGAGTAACTCGGAGCTCATACTCTTCCTCAAGAGACATAGTGAGGGATGCCTTTTCATCGGCATCACTTCTTTCAATCTCACCTTTCTTTTCAATGATTTTAGCGCTATAAATAGCAAAAGCCAATATTTCACTAAAAGGAGTGATAGCTTTACTACCTTTAGGGAGATCTATAAGAACCAACTCACCCTTCTCCATTAAAGAGACTTCATCCTCAAACTCTCCATAAAATATATCCTCATCCTCATCCTCATCCTCATCATCACAAGATGTAGTGTGTTCCAAAGGTGGAGATACCTTTGAATCCCTAGCCATAAGGCACATATGAGAAATGGATGGCGATGATGAAGATATACTAGAAGCGCCATTAAGGTCCATGTCTTGTTCCACCAAAAAATGGGATTCCTCTACATTGTTAGCCACACAAGTACTAGAGGAAATGGAAGCATTGTTTTCATGAAAACAAGACATAGGAAGCATATCATCATGAGATTTAGTTGAACAACTATTACATGATATGCAAGGACTATCAACACTAGCATGTATGGAATTTTGAGTGCTAGAAGATATTAAGTCCAAAGATAGATCATTGCAATGGGATAGGGATGAAGTATAGTCAATAGCAAATTCACTATCCACAATGCAATTTCTATCACCACTCACCATATCATTACCTTGTGACAAATCACATGTTGGTGGAGTGGAGAAAGATGCGAACTCATCACGGCCGGAAGTGGATGGAGAACAATCATCCTCAATAATATTGGACACATCATATATATCTTGAAGTTTTGTCCATAGCTCACGAGCGTTCCGAAAAGGCATGATTGATTCAATAACTACATCGCTCAAAAAGCACAAGAGACCATTAGATACAAGAGTATCGAGATAAGAGTTTTCCTCATCCTCTAAAGATAAATCTTGAGAATCCTTTGGAGGAGGAAAAGCCATATCTACAATTCTCTTAACATACTTTGGACCCATGTCCTCAAGAAAATTAAGAATGCGAATTTTCCAAGCATCATAATTTCTACCATAGAATATAAAAGCGGGATCATGTTCTATTTCTCTAAACGACATCGTACTCTCTAGGATGTAAAGCCTAATAAAGAGAGACGAGCCTCTGATACCAATTGAACGGACAACGACGTCGCCTAGAGGGGGGGTGAATAGGCGATTAAAACTTTTCCGGTAAGGCTTGCTAAATGCGGAAATAAACTAGGTGTTTAAATTAACAAGCATACAAACTAAATATTCTAGGGTCAACTAGATGCACTAACAACTTATGCTAAGAAAGACAAGTAACAAGGTGATAGCAAGATATATAACTTCAAGCTCGAAGGCTATCACAATGTAAGTTGCATAAGTAAAAAGCTCGGGTATAGAAATAACCGAGGCACACGGAGACGAAGATGTATTCCCGAGTTCCTCCCACAAAGGGGAGTACGTCTCGTTGGAGGGGTGTGAGCTCACCACGAAGGCCTACTCAACACCACAAAGACCTCACCCTATTCTCCGATGAACCCCACCACAAAGGCCTAGTTCACCTTCCACTATTGGCAACCTTCAAACCCGAGGCACACATCCACAACTTAATTGGAGGCTCTCGGTGTCACCACAATCTTGGGGCACGCATCCACAACTCAATTGGAGGCTCCCAAGAACACCACAAGTCGTCTAGGGTCCAAGACCCAAGAGTAACAAGCTCACAATCTTTCACTTCCACGAATCCTCGTGGAGAGACCAAACCGATGCAACCGATGCAAATGGCAAGAGCACAAGTGCTCGAATCCTCCACTCTCAAATTCCAACAAAGCAACAAATGCTTACGGGGGAATAAGAGAGGAAGAACAATGGAGAAACACCAAGAATTCCAAGATCAAGATCTACTAGGTTTCCCTCACTAAGAAGGTGAATGGATTGGTGGAAATGTAGATCTAGATCTCCTCTAACTTCTCCCTCAAAGATATGCAAGAATCATTGGAGGGATTGAGAGAGGAGCAAGCTTTCCAAAGTCAACAATGGTGGAGAGAAAGAGGAAAAACGGGTTGCGAAAGGCTTAGGGGCTATGGGGAAGAAAACCCCTTAAATAAGGGCTCAAAACTAGCCGTTTTCTGCCCAAAACGCGTCCAGGCCGGATTGGTCCGGAATATTCCGGACCCCCGGAATATTCCGGATGCAAACAGAGCGTTTTCCCATTATGGCCGGAATGGCCCGGAATATTCCGGATGCAAAAACTGAGACTGACAACCGATACGAGAAATACTATAACTTTTGCATACGGACTCCGTTTTCGATGTTCTTGGGCTCGTTGAAATCGCAACGACGAGCACTACAAGAATATGCAGAGAAACATCATTGTCCATGAAAGGAAGATAAAACCAAATGGGTAAAGGTTTAGACCTCTCAAATAGGAACACCCGGTAAAACCTCCAACACGAAAACACACATAACTATGGCGAATGAACTCCGAATAAGGTGAAATCAAAAGGGTTGGAAAGGTAATAACAAGGACTATCCAAAAAAAAGGAATGGAGAAGTTACCACACATGTAAGGTGTGGAAACATTCTAAAAACTGAACCGGATATTTTCACCACCGAAATCGCAACAAGTTTTTCTTACCAAAGCCGTTTTCGAGAAACCTTGGCTTGCCATGAAGATCATGACAAGCAATAAAACCCAAAGGAGACAAAAGCCAAATAAGAACCAAGAAAGATGATATGCAAGTATGCAAAGGTTTGAGCTCTCCACAACAATTCGATCACGTTACTCACTTGAGAGCCCCTCTTGATAGTACGACTATCTATCCTATAACCCGGTCTCCCGAAGACACGAGACCGGTAAAATAGAAAACCTATCAAGATTATACCTTTGCCTTGAGCATTCCACTTGAGCTAGATGATGGCGATCTTGACTCTCTCAAGTTGGATCTTCTTTCTTGATTGCGCTTGCTAGCACAAGCTCCGCTTGATGAAGACTTGCAAGTTGCTCCCCCATACACCATTATGGGAGAGACTAGCTCCCCCATACACCATTATGAGAGAGACCCTTCGGCAAATCTTCACAAGGCCACAATCTCCAAAAGGGTGGCAAGCATCAAGCAAAGGATATCTTCTAGATGCTTCACTTGAGCTTACCACGTCAAGCTAGATGACGAACACCGCTTGAGGATGACAAAGACCATGGGCTATATGAAATCTTCCTTTTGGTTCATGCCCATGGAAAGATACCTAACCACACATAGAGATGCGACACACACATATCATGGGTTAGTTCACAAAGCTATATTGACAAATGCTTACCATACCATGAGATACTCAATCCCACTTGGTACAACTTGTAGCTTTGTGTGTTGATCGCTTGCTTGATCAACCTTGTATCTTTGCTTCTCACTTCTAAAGATGATGTCTTGAAGATGATAATGAAAGATCACCTAATCCTTTTCTTCAAGACACACTAGCAATAAGCTCAACTCAAACCATGACCATTCTTCATATAAATCCATGAATAACATTGGCCAACAAGGAATACTAATAGAGTTCAACACATGAACTCCATTATTTCCTATGGACAATATCTACAAAGGATAACCCAATGAAAACATTAGTCCATAAGGATTGTCATTAATTACCAAAACCACATATGGGGGAACCATGCGCTTTCACCGGTGTTTATTCTCCAAAAATTATAAAACATGCAAAATAAGATAAAATAACATAAGAGATGCATCATAACATGAAATATATCGATGAATAATAGAAAATTGTGATATAAAATAGTGATGCAAAATGGACGTATCAGTGACGCTGCCCATAGCCAAAGACACTGATAATACGGTACAACTCGTAGGCAATGTACACATTGATAACTGCGTAATCAATGTTTACATGGTCAAGTGGGCACTTCTCCCAAAGATTGTGCCCAAAACTGCGAAAATCTTTCTTCGTTCTACTGTACTTCTCGTCGATCAATGCGGCTGCTATATCAGCCATGGAAGTCCTCTCATAATGAAACTGGAACAGGTTCTGGATATCAATATGGCACAGAGATGGCATCTCAATACACCAGCTGTTTCTCATCTTCGACCTGTCATTCTTTATATCAACGCTAGCAAAACGTATGCCGATGTTGACAAGGATATCCATCAATTCTGGACAATTTTTGTCACTACTAGAAAAAATGGAACAAATATTAAACAAATAATGTTATGCAACAACAAATTGGATCAAATGTTATGCAACAAGTATATTGTTCAATGCAACAAATTTATTCTTTCCAATGCACGTACGTACATATAGCTACTATTAAAATGGGAACCAATTATAAATGGAATTTCCAATAAACAGTGTTGTACGAATACACATGAATATATATATATTGCTTTCCTATGCAATTTTTGCCAATATATTATTGCTATATGAATACAAATGGAATTTCCAATACACATTGCTATATGAATACACATGGATATATATTGCTTTCCTATGCAATTTCGGCCAATACATTATTGCTATATGAATACAAATGGAATTTCCAATACACATTGCTATATGAATACAAATGGATACACACGTACATGTTGCTATCCTATGCAATTTCTGATCCAATCAAAATAAGATCAAGAAGAAAAATGGGAAAAGAGAAACATAGGAGAAGATCGACCAGAGTGTTTATTACCTTGCCCATTAGAAGACAAGGACACGACTCTTGTGAGCAATCTGGATTTTGGCCACTTCTTTTTGATCGGTCGTGTACTCAAGATCAAGGCCAAGAAAACCCGCCATCCTCGCGAAGCCATTGCTTCAAGAGGTCAAGAAAAGCCGGACGCCTCCTGCTCTCATTCGTGTATGCGACCTTCGATCTTCCGAACATGTGAGTTCATGTCCATAATATCTAGTCCCATGGTGAAGAATGTGGAAGAATGAAGAGAGTAGAGCAAGATGGAGAAGAGAGGGTCGCTTAGTACCGTAGAAAATGGAGGCGTTTCTATGTTTTTATTGCCTCTCTGGCGATGGAACAACTTTCGAAGCGCGGGAGGCAAACGGTTCAGTCATTTAGTCCCGAGCCGTAACACGACCCGGGACTAAAATGCTGTCCGGTCAGGCGAACGGTTGCCACGAAGACTTTTAGTCCCGGGCCGTGTTACGACCAAGGACTAAATGCTCTCCGGTCAGGCGAACGGTTGCCACGACGACTTTATTTGCCGGGCTGTTACGACCCGGGACTAAACGTGTGCGAGGCGACGCGAACTGTTGCCAGACGACTTTTAGTCCCGGTCCGTGTTACGACGCGGGACTAAAAAAGTTTGAGGCGAGGCGAACTTTTGCCCTACCTCCCTCTGGTCCCGGTTGGTAACTCATGGGGACTAGACCCAAAAACCTATAGGGTTTTTCTACTAGTATTTGGGGCTCTTTAGTAGCTCATTTTGGTGCATATTGAGGCATTTTGATGCAATGCTTGAAATCTCACACATTTGGCTATACCATATTGATGCATTTTAAAGCAATGCTTAATATGATGTAAATTTGAATTTTTTGTTCAAAGTTGAATTCAAAAAATCAAAGAAAACAAATAATTTCAATGCAATACTAATGGGAAAAGGGAGCATCAACCTTTTGCCACTAGGCTACGCCTCTGTTTGCGAAAAATCGACCACCATTAGGAGGTAATAGTTACAAATGCACCACCACTAGAACAATAGCAACACTAGCAATATTTACATTTTGGTAAGTGAAAATAAAGAATTAAAGCATTTTGTCTATATATGACATGTTTTTAGAAGCCTCTACCTAGTTGACAATGTTTCAACTCGTTTGCAACTGGACGGTGTGCCAATACCGCAATCGGGCATGTCCAGAGCGCGCCCCCAAGGTGTTCGACATTATGGATGCCACAATCTGACGGCTAGCGAATTCCCCAAGCAACACACGAATAACGCATAGGAACACAAGAACAAGTAACACAAGAAATTTACATATTCACGGCGTGCGAATGCCACCAGAGTGCGCCAACGGCACGTCAAGAGCACGACCCCAAGATGTTCGACATAGTGGTCATTTCACAAAAGTACTCCCACACGGGCGCCCCTCACACACACGCTCCCAGCGCTGGGCAAACACTCCCTGAAAGAGCCCGTTTCAAACGACTAACAAAATTCACCAGACTTTGCTATCTATAGAATGCAGTTCGATCTTCCAGCGTGCATCTTCCCCTCCGAAGGCCAGCAGATTCTTCTACCTCGATTTCATCTCGCAGAGAATTTCTGAGCACACCAGTATGTCCTCCGTCAGCCCGGCAACTTGATTGAAATTTTGTATGCTCAACGCTACATCAAAGTCCAGGCTCGGGGTTGAGGGTGCTGAAATCGTGCTTGATGAGCTCCGGCCCACAGAAACAGAGACGACAGAGGCGCCAGGACCGGGGGGGGGGGGGACTGCACTGAAAAACCCTTAGGCATCGAGGCAAACCTCTGTCTCGTTATCGGCAGCGAACGACAGCCGACTGAAAAACCCTTGAGGCCGTGACGCAGCTATGCCTGCTTCAACACCTGCTTGACAGAAATCCGGTATCGCTTCCTCGCCGTTGCACGAGTAAAGAATCGGGGCGCCGGTCGCCTCTGCAATCGTGTACCCGCACCACCCCATCCTCCACCGGCGCCCAATGCTTCACTCTCCCTCGACGCCCGTACTTGCGATTGCGACCGTAAACCCTGTGTCGCCGCGTGCATACTCGACTCCGATTGTCGCTGCTCCCTTCGCGCCGCCGCTCGACTCGCCCGCTCCATTGCCACCACTCGAATAGCCCGTCGCCAGTATGATTTCCTCCCGCCCAGAGAAACAGGGGGAGAAACAGAGGGGGACTGGATTGAGGGGGCAGTGAGGTGTGAGCACGAAGCCACGAACCGTCGCCGGCGAGTGGCAGAGATGGTTCCCCCACGAACAGAAGCAAGTGTCGTTGACAGAAAGGTCCCACTGGTGCTAAATAACTACATGTAACGTTCAAACCGGGTTTACCGCGTGGGAAACATGACTTGACGGCCATGTCGCCGCAGAGCAATTATTGATCGAAGAACTGTCGCACACGAGATATTTCGTCCAACGAAGTCGCTGCGCGTGCAATTCGCCTCAAAAACGTCGCACCTAAGCTATTTGCCCCGCTTGGGGGACCCTAATCTGGATTTGGAGAAGGCAGTTTGGATCAAATAGAGACCCGAGAGTGAGGAGATACTAGTCATTCGCTGACAAGTCAAAACTCAAAACCGACAAAGTACTAGTTTTCTGTATATTCATGGTCGTACACCGTTGAAACGACCACTCGTATTTTGTGTTGCTTTATATTCTTGGGGCTAATAGCAATAGTTTGTCTTTATTCTCCCATTTATCAATAGCCACATGACCTGAAGTGCATTTCGAATCTTGTTCACTGTCGTCTTTTCTTGAAAAAGGAAGGAATATCTGCACTATCCAGGCTTTAGCACATGACCCTTTGAATGTTTTCGTCGAAAGGAGACGGAAGGAGACATCACGGGTGTGCCAAGACCACCAGGCTTGCCTTCTGTCTCTCTCGAATCTGTCTGTCCCTCTCTGTCTCTCTCTCTCTAGAGAGTAGAGTGAGAGATGGCACCTGCTGGGCTGATAAAAATTAGAGAATAAGCCATCTGCTCCAACCCTCCAACTCGTAGGTAAGCCTGTAATCAACCATATTCGCAATAGTGTTCCCCTCCTCTATCTTGGAGATGGCACCTGCTGGCTGGCTGCTTCGTCTTCCGCCGCTCTTCCTCCTGCATGTTGGAGTGATACGCTGTAGAGCGAGAAGGCTAGGCTCGATGTCGAATCGGGCAAAAGAATGCAAACCAATCCCGATATTGTACCGGTAATCTCGTTGCTGATTTCTGGTGTTCGATTGTGCGTAGTCGCTTGACTATATATCTTGTAAGTGAGCTAGCAGATTCAAGTAATCCATTTCACTCTATTGTTTTTATGGGCGGTGCTTCGGTGTCTCCCCCTCCCAGAACTTAGAAAGGGTATTATAGTCTTTATTATTATTTTTAGTTGCTAATCCACATTAAATTTGTTTGTCCCGCCATTATCTGTATCAAGCAACGTATGCTATACGAATAGACGATCAGGTCCAGCGCCGTGTGTAGCAGAACCGAATCCTCGTGTAGCAAAGGCGCCTTTGTATTAGCACGTTACTCATTGTCTTCCTTTTGTCACCAAGCCAGACTGTAACTTCGATGGACGAGGTTCCAGGTATGTACAAGCTCTAATCTCCCATGGTTCAATGTCAATGGCCATAGATCAATCGGTAGCAAAACTGCAGGAGGAATACTGGAGCCAGCGAACACTGCGAGTGTGTGGCAATGATCGTCGCCGACGAACACCGCCGTTGCTCGCGTGACAGCTCTGACCACCGACGATCACCGCCGTCGCTCGTGCCGATCAACACCGCTGACGGACAGTGTGAGCGATAAGGACATGAACACAAGTAATTCCGTATGTGTACGTGTATGGATTCGTACATATTCAGTTATGCAATATGACTTAACTACTCCATCCGTTTCAAAATATAAGCCTTTTTAAAAAGCCTTACATTTTGGAACGGAGGGAGTAATTGTTAATGTAAATATATATTTCATCATTGACTATCATACCCTTAATTACAAAGGGGTACGGAACGATCTCGGCCATCGATGTGTTTAATTTTCGTAAAGGGGTACACCGAAGCAGAAGCCCTGTTTTTATTACATCCTATTTTTCGTCGGTCCTAGATACATCCGAAGTGTAGATCAATTTAAAAAAACAGCTCAGTTTGGATGGTGTCGGAGAGAGAGATATGGCGATGGAGTGTTGTGGAGAACTGAACTCACGTACGGCTCCTGAGTGCTTAAATGTGCAAGCAATGAAACGAAACATAACAATGCATATTGTGCAACACTGAAAGCAACATAAGATGTTTCTGAAACCTACTCCAACAAGGCTTCGGCAGGTCAAAGGTGAACTGTTCTATGAAACTGAATAATTATTGTAAATCACACTGACCTGCATTGCTTTGGTCCATTAAGGTAGCTATAAGGATGTATGTAAAATTCTGTCAACCCCTTCATTTGAATACCGCATCTTATTTGATTGCCTCATTTTTTTTTTTTGAAATGGGGAATAATCCCAAGCTCTACATCACGTTGATGCACACAGCTTCTTATATAAATAAAGTAAATAGTATCAAGTAGCAAGTCGCAAAATGCATTACGGCCCCAAGCACATAGATAAATGACCACAACCATAAGCCAAAACACAAATCAACGCTAAAAGGCGACTACATATTCTGCAGATGTCTAGTGTACAACCATCCACCCATGCTGAACATAACTCGTACGACCGTCATCAACCGACTGCATCCATAGTCCAAACGCCCTCGCTGGTCCTCTAAAAGAAGGAAGGATCACATGTGGATCCACTAAGTAACTCGTTGAACAACCTGCAAATAGTGAGAAGGTCTTGCATGGTTAAAAACAATGTCATTCCGGCCATTCCATATATTGCCCATAAAAAGGCACGTACGCATATACGTGTACATACTAGCTTTAGTTATTTTATCTAATCCATTCATCTAATTACCAAAGAAATTAGAAACACTAAATGGTGGAGTTGTACTAAACGTAAAATGAACTAATTTCCAATTTTTTCTGGCGAAGTCACAAGATATAAAAAGGGTGCTGCACAGTCTCATTCTCCCCCACAAAACACACATTTTTTTACATCCAGTCCACTTTCCTTTCACAAGGCTGCCCCTAGTTACTAGTTTCTTCCGATAAAAAATCCACATAAATATTTTAATTTTCAGTGAACCTTTAAGTTTCAAAGATATTTACAGAGGAACCTCATATTCCCATTCATTAGATCACAATAATAAGATTTAACAACAAAAACACCCGATGATGTTAACTTCTAACTAAAGGAATCATATGTTCAACCGTAAGCGATACCGCCATCAGCGTCTCAACAAGATGCAGCCATGCCTCCCATTTGTCCCCAACTAAAGAGCTACGAAATTCTATATTCGGATGGTCATGAGCTAGAACATGATTTACTCAAACATACTTTTTACGAACAATGTTATATAAGGATGGGTATTGCATGGCTGAGATTCATGACCTAACCAAGGATCCTCCAAAAAACTGGTCCCCCTATCCATTTCTAAGTGAAAATGAGATGCGATCAAACAAGTCGTTTTTAACCCCCATGAGACCTTTTCAAAAAGGAGAATATGTGAGCTAACGTTTTCCCTCTTATGTACTTGTTGCGTGAGAGATCCTTCCACACCCTTTTTTAGACAACAACTTAAAAAGACATTTGGATAGTAAACATTTATTTTTAAATTTTAGCACTTCAATACCCAATCCACCTTGATATTTATTCCAACACATATAATACTCCACTTGGTAAGACGGTATCTCTTTTTGTGTAGGCCACTTTGCCTTAAAAAACGAGATCTACAGAAATCGAACCTTTTACTTAGCCACACAGGTATTTCATAGAAAGACAACAGAAATATTGACAAACATGATAACACTGAATTGATAAGAAGAGAAGACGGTCTCCATATGAGAGCATCTTCCCTATCCAAGAGTTGTTTCGTTGAAAGCATTCCTCCATTTGATTGCCTCGTTATAGATGGGTTAATTCAGTTTAAAAGTTATATAATTAAGGAACTGCAGACGGGAAATTCAGAATCCACGCATGAATTATACAACGTAGTGATAGTAGTAGCTACTAGCTGCACCAAAAATACATCATGCGATGGCCAAAACAAGTCCAACGGAACTTACATTATTTTGCGAGTCTTTGATTGAACAAGCAGGATAATTCTATATATGTAATAAGTGCAAAAAGGCGAGACAGCTAGCAGGAGTAGTTGTTGTACCGTATGCACGTTGTCGCCTCTCAGTAGTGCCACGAGTTGGCAAAAACGACTGCACCGAGCTCCCATTGCTGCTCCAGCTGGAACTCGTGGTAGCTGCCACTGGCGCCGTATCCTCCATTGCTGAAGCCACCGGTCATGGTCGCGTCGGTAGTCTCGGTCGGCATTGACGGCGAGCACAAATCCTCCAATTCACCCCTCACCGCGGTCCTGGACGACCAGCCGTTCATATTGTTAGTGCTCATGATCAGCTCCTCCGATCTCGCCGCCACGGCGGGAGATTCGAGCCTTGTCATGGACGCACGCATCACGCATTTGATCCGGTTCTTCTCCCTCGTCCGCTCCCTCGCCCTCTCTCTCGCCTTCGTCCTCGACTCCTTGTCGGGGATCGGGTGCGCGCTAGCCAACTCCTTCGGCAGCTTCCGGTTGGCGGGTGTCTTTCTTGCCCTTCCCACCGTCCTCTTCCCCTGCGCGTGATCGGCACCACCGACCTCCAGCGCCGACGGCTTGCTCTTGCCATACACGACGGAGAGGCTGTTGGAGCCGTCCTCCTCGCAGTCAGAGGACGCCTCCTCGGATATGACCTTCCTGATGGCGCCCTTGGATTTGTTGAGGAGCCATTGCACTGTCTTGCTGGCCTTGTCGAAGCCGAGCTTGCCCTGGAGCGCGAAGAACTTGTGGGCGACAGGGAGGGAAAGCCGCATGCGGCGATCCCTCATCCCGCCGGCGGTGCATATCTTACTGTGGCGGTCTTTCTTCGTGGCGGCGGCCGCAGCGCTGTGGAGGCCTCCACCTCTTCCGACAGCGTCCCTCCTTGGCGCCTTGGCCCGATGCATCAGTAGCAGCTCCGTCGGCAAGTTGATCTCGGCAGGGAGTGGCGTCGTGACACCAGCACCGGCACTGGTACTGAGGTAGCTGTGGTGGAAGGCCTCGGCGGCGAAGGCAGGGGAGGAATGGTAGTAGAGGAAGGATTGGTGGTCCGGCGCCTTCGGCAAGGGAGGGCTGAGCTGCAGCTGTTGCCTGTTGGTAAAGTGTCAAGTCCATGGGCCTTGGGGAATCGTAGAAAGGAAACATGCTTTAGTGATGGGACTATGAGCAACTGCGGCGTCTCTTTGTGTGAGAGAGGGGTGTGGCTATATGTGTCCAGCCATGCATATATATGCTCATCACGCTTGTGTGTGAGAGTGAGGGAGAGAGAGAAAGCTAGTTAAACAGGCGTAGGACTTGGAGCAAATCATCTCTCATGGGAGTTGCACATGGCTGATGAGGACAGTAGTCACAGCATGGGTTCATCCATAGGAAGGCTAGCTAGTCACAGACTTGTGCTTAGGCAGATGGATGCCTATAATCTTGGATCTGAGATTCTCTCCTATTTCCTATTAAGAGCATCTCCACCATCACCCATTTAATTTGAGTCCGACACCCCCATTGTGCCCTTTTGGGTGGCCGACTCATGTTCGCCGCGATGGGTGTGCCCACGACGGGCGCTCCCCAAACAAAATAAACCAAAAAAAAATTACCGACTACTAAATTCAAATTTTGAAGTCAATTTACATATTTAGAATGAAAAAACAACGGCGGCCGACCTAAACATTAACCCTAGCCGACTACTCCTCGTCGCCGCTCTAGTTGAAGTCGTCAACTCATCGTCCTCGTCGTCGTCGAGGAGCACCATGGTCGAGGAAGATGCGGCACGGCTGGGGAGGCGACCTCCCGGGTTGCACAAATGCAGGACTTGTTGTTGGGAGGCGCTGCGTGGATTCGGGATGCGCGCCCGGACGAGGAGAGGGCCTCGACGATGGAGGAGGTTATGATATTGGTGTAGCCCGAGATGTCCTCCTCCGGTGTCACCGTCGAGTAGGTGATCGGGGTGAGGAGACCGGCGTAGTTGCGTCACGGATGATCAGGCCACCTTGTGGTGCTTCGCGGCGCTCCTACCTAACGACCGGCAGATCGAATCTGTACTTGCGGCAGCGCGATGTTGCTCCCCCTCCCGGTTGCCTTTTGGGCATTCTAGGCTGCAATGTAGAGGAGGATGGAGAATTCTGCACGCCCACTGTCTATGACGAGGTGGCCCGCCTGTCAGGTGGGCTGCCTAGATAGGCAGGCCCCCAAGTTTGGCGGGTCTCCTGCGGGTGCCGAACAAACATTTAATGGGGTCGGCCGTTTGCAGGGTGCCACTGCGGGTGATTTTCGTGTCCGTACTTTAACATATGGTGATTTTCCCAAATTAGAATTTATTGCTTGTTTTTCTTTGGCTCCATCATGGCATTGTCATGCATCATGCCATAATGTCATCTTGCATTAAAACTCACACACATACTTAATGGGATTCAAATCTTTTTTTCATAAATTATAAGTTGAGTTTGTCGCCTCAAATCTATTTTTAAAATAATGCCAACCATTTGTTTTGGAATCCAATAAAAATAACACACACACAAAGTTAAATGGCTAGACCAGCAATCCAGCCCACCTCCTTTCCTCCCTCTTCTTCTGTACAGGTAGTCACCTATCGCTTTCCCATTCACCAAAACCACCGCATCAACACCACATCGATCTCCCACCTGCTCCTCCATATCCATAAAGCCGCCCCAATTCCCCTCCAATACCCTAGCCTCTCTTCCATCTTCTCTCTCCTAACGTCGGCACCTACCTTTCTCCTTCCGATCTCTCTTCTTTCTATCTTTTTTCTGAACCACCATGAACTGAAGGAGCCTTGTGGTCGCCATGCCCGCCGATGGACCGAGCTGACCCACTAGTAGAAAATGGGCTTTTAGTACCGCTTTCAGAGCCCCATTAGTACCGGTTGGACAACCGGCACTAATTAATCGATACTAAAGGCCCACCGGCCTTTAGTACCGGTTCCTTACGGACTAGTATTGAAAGGGCCTTCACGCGGCTCAGGAGGAGCCCACGCGACCGGGTTGTCTTTTTTTTCTCTTTTTTCGATTTTTTTTCCAAAATATTTCCATTTTATTGCCATTTTATTTATTTCTATTGTTTAACCACTTAAAATCACATTTTTCGCTAAGCTTTCTTGATTTCAATCTAAATTACTTCCTTCTACTAACACTTCCCGCAAAGATCACCCATCCTCACGCTACTCCAACACTAGCACGCTTAATTTCTTAGTTCCTTCCCTATGAGGGACCTATAAACAGGAGATACTTACCTGACGATAGTATCCTATTAATCCTATTAACCCATTGAATATGATGTCACACACACTTTTTATTAATCAAAATAATTATTTAAATAAAAAGAAATGAATAATGAATAATATTTTAAATTAAAATATTCTTAAATGCAAATAATAATTAACTTATTTGCCCTTTTCCATTTAATATTGAACAATTCATATATGCAAATCTGTCAATTTAAATTTGACAAATAATATGTCTAAATCGATTAGAAAAATGCGATAAATCCAAATATGAGACATCCATAACCCAACTCTTGATAAATTGCTCTCATGTTTGTCTGATCTAGTACTTTTAAGCTCTAAGTCATGAAACTCCCTAGCTAGAGATAAGTTGATACCGGTGAAATAGGTCACACCCCGAAGTGTAGTGTTTGTCATCCAAAACCCATAGCACACTTGTACACACATGTTATGGAACCCCCTATCTTGTGGTGGGATCCCAACGGCAGAGTCCCTCTCCGATGAAACGCTAGCCCCATTGTAGATCACAATGAAATCTTCTCACATCATACTTAAACTTAAACATGAACATAAATCCCAAGCACAAGTACATAAATACCAAGTACTCACATCATACTTAAACTTGAACATGAACATAAATCCCAAGCACAAGAACATAAATCCCAAGTACTCATATAATTCTTACACTTAAAGATGAACATAAATCTCTGATGCATGAAACCCAACTCTTGATAAGAGTACTCACATCATAGAGAGATTACATAGATCACAATGAAATCTTCTCACGTCATACTTAAAATTAAACATGAACATAAATCCCAAGCACAAGGACATAAATCGATCCTGAGTACTCATATCATACTTAAACTTAAACATGAACATAATTCCCAAGCACAAGAACATAAATCACAAGTACTCATATCATTCTTAAACTTAAACATGAACATAAATCTCCGATGCATTAAACCAAACTCTTGATAGAAATACTCACATCATAGAGAGATTACATAGATCACAATGAAATCTTCTCACATCATACTTAAATTTAAACATGAACATATAAATCCCAAACACAAGAACATAAATCGATCCAAAATACTCACGTCATACTTAAAATTAAACATGAACATAAATCTCAAGCACAAGAACATAAAAGTACTATAGAGATCACAAGATCGACCCCCAAGCACTACACACTAGTAGTCGTAAGAATCATCATCGGCATCATCATCATCAGGTGTTGGTGCTTGCGGTACGAGGTGACGCTGCCCATGGTTGACCACTCGAATAATGCGGTACAACTCATATGAAACGTAAGCATCTGTGGGGGCATACTCAATGTTCTTGCGGTGAAGTGGGGCCATCTCCCACTCATCGTGGTTATCGATCTTGGTCTTCATATTAATGTAGTAGTATCGATCAAATCCTTTGCCATATGTGCCATTGAAGTCCTATCATGCCGATGCGTGAATATGTCCTGGAGATACATGTGGAAGGCAGCCGGTATCTCAATATGGAAGCTTTTCTTCATGTTGATATTGTCATTGTCTATATCAACACTGGCAAAACGAATGTCGTTGCGGCAAAGAAAGTTCATGAGAGCTCGACACTCCTTGTCACTACTGCAACAACAAATTAGAATGGGACAAATTGTTAATTAAGAATCATAACAATAACCTACTTATTAAGAGTCACTATTGAATACAAATTGACCTATCACATATAGTTCAAATGGGACTATTGTATCACATAGAACAATTTGCTATCCTATGCAATTTGTATCACATTGAACAATTTGCCAATATATATATCCTAAATTAACTATGTCTTCTATGTTCTTACACGGATTTGCCAATATGCAACAAGCCACCATGCATGAACTATATATCATAATAAACCTATGCAATTTTCATCATAATAAACCAATGCAATTTTTACCATAATAAACCTATGCAATTGGCATCATAATATACCTATGCAATTTTCTATATATCACGCAGATATATGACTCAAATATGATTCAAATAGGGATCAGAAATATGATGATTCTATGTCATGGATATATGATTCAAATGGGGATCACACCTATTTGCTATCATATGCAATTTCCATCATAATAAACCTATGCAATTTTCTATATATATATACCACGCGCATATATGTTTCAAATATGATTCAAATGGGGATCGGATATATGACTCTATGTCATGGATATATGACTCGAATGGGGATCGTACATGGTGCTATCATATGCAATTTTCATCATAATAAACCTATGAATGGATCAAGCCCCAAAACGTACGTATCATACCTTTCCCATTGGAAGACCAAGACATTATTCTTGAAGCAAAGTTGGATGACCGCAACCTCCTACCCATTGCGCGTCTACTCAAGATCAAGCCCGATGACTTTCTCTTGGTCCTTCGCGCTTTCAACCCATCCTTGGAATGTGACAAGATAACACGCCATGTTGGCGCTCTCGTTGGTGTAGACGACGGTAAGCACGTTCGTGACATGTGCACGAACAGGGCCTATGCGACTGATTGGTTGATCCATGGTGGATTATGGGAAGAAGAGAGAGGAGGAGAGGGAGGAAACATAGAGAATGGCACCCGTAATGTAGCAATTTGCAAACTAATACGCGCGGGAGGCAAAACGGTTTTATTCTTTTGTACCGGTTTTAGCCAGCAACCGGTACCAAAGGTGCTTGCGCCAGGCGAACGGTTGCCACGCCCCCTTTCCCACACCCTTCGGTACCGGTTGGTGGCTAAAACCGGTACCGCGAGCATATTTGGTACCGGTTTTAGCCACCAGCCGGTAACAAAGGTGTGTTTCAAACCGGTATTAGCCGTGCCCAGCGCCCTCCCCGTCCGAACCGGTACAAGACACCCTTTAGTACCAGTTCGTAACTGAACGGGTTCTAAAGGTAAAATCCTTTGGCTATTTTTCTACTAGTGTCCTTGAATGGAATCATAGTGTCTTCCTCCTCGTCCCCGTCCCCACAGCCGCACCTAGAGGCAGGAGGAGCACGGGGCCTTCCTTGTCAAGGTCTTTGTCCGTCTATGGGGAGCTCAACGACGCACCGTCTTCTTATCCTCCGTCTGGCCATCATCGTTGTGTCGGCATCAAACTATCGCTCCATAGACCTCCTCAAGGTGAGCCTCACCTTCGGGACAACATCCTCTTCTCCATCTTGCTTTGTGTGCTCGCCATCGTGCGATGTCGTCCACCATGAACGAGCTTGAGTTGATGCTCCACCGGTCTGTCCATATGTGAATGTTTGGCCCACATACACACGCACACACGCACTCACATAGAGTTGATCCCGTGGTCAACCAGATCCAGATCGGATCTCGCGATTTTCCATTTAGGCCCGTGATCTTTCTTTTTTTCCAGCAGAGACCACCCACTCCCTATTTTCAACACGCACATGTCCCTGCACATTTCAGAAATCACCATAAACTTCAAATCCTCAAAACTTTGGTTTAATTAATCTAAATAACACAAAATTTATGTATATTATTATCAGAAAATTGCATAGAATTTGAATATGCCATCCATCCTGATGTTTGCATATTTTAATATGTTGTTTACTTGAGTTTTGTTAAATCATCTGTAGGCTTAATTATGTAATGAGTTGGGGTATTTAAATAATATTGCCCGATTTTATTTAATCTTGTGTAGCTCACCATAAATTGTACTCCACTTTAATCAACATTTAATTTGATGGTTAGCTAAATAACATGAACCTATAAATAAACCGCTCAGACTCCGGTTCCGATTAAATTGTCAAGTTGCATCTTTTTCTTTGCATCTCTGCATGACATGCATTCATATCTTGATCATGCTGGATCTTTTACCGTAGTTGTAAGTGTTGAATTTCGTTGTTTCTTTTAGTCTTTGCTTTTTAGCAGATAGTACGTTGAGATAATGTGTGGTACAACAAGTTCCACTACCTCTACAACTGGAATTCAGGAAATCTTTACTCACTTGCTATTTTTGTTTGAAGGTTCCTCACTTGCGATGAAAAATGGCGACACCGGTCTTCCTGTGAGTCGAGTGTTGGGCACCTACAACAATGGCCTTGGTAAGACGGGGCGACAACACAGGTGGACTGTTTTTGTGGCGGTGCTACTCGATACCGAGTCGAGGATTCTAGGGTGAAAGACTAAGGTCAGGCCTTAATTGTTTGTGTCTGGCAATGGTCTTGTTGAAGACATTGCTTTGTGAAATTGGACTTTCTTCAGGGTGAAAAATCTGGATCTTTGATGGGGCGACGACAACGCTTGTGCTTTATTTCATTCTTTGAGTCGTCGTCTTTGAAGAATCTCGTCTGCGGTCTGGGTGTTGTATTCGGTGGTGGTTAGAGTGTTGTTGTTGCGTGTCTTTCATCACCGCGACGGGTCTTTCCTTTTATTTCACTCTTTTTTATTTTCTTCTTCGCTTTCTGCATCCATGTTGTCTTTTGATGGCTTGTTGGTGCAGAGACTGGGTGTAATTGATATCTTGATATTAATTAGATTCCCTTTATAAAAAAAAGATATATGGGCTCAGCGGCGCCATCGTGCTCACTGCAACGAACCAGTTGGTGATCCTCGACGGCGCTTCATGCTCGTCCCCGATGTCTAGGTTGAGTCGACTATGAGGTCTTCGTCCAGCTGCCAGACTTACGCGGTCGCGAGATGATCCTTACGGTGCAAAGTGCCAACAAGAAGCTGGACGCCAACATGTCCCTGAATGTGGTTTCCATGCGCATGCCCGGGTTGAATGGCGCCCATCTCGCCTGCAGCCACTAGTAGAAACAGGGCCATATGATTTTAGCTTTAGTACATGTTCAATTAAGAACCGGTACTAAAGTTAGAATTAGTACCGGTTCTAGAGCACATGGCGCCGGAAACCTTTAGTACCGGTTCGTTTAGGGTCTTTAGTACCGGTTCGTGATACGAAACGGTACAAAAGGTTTTTGTGCCAAATTTGCGGCGGATGTGGGGACCAGTTCTAAAGGGTTTCTAGCTTATTTCTCCACACGAGCACACCTGAGAGCACAACTAGCTCTCCAATTTTTCATTCCAACAAATTTCCAAAAAAATTCTCTCCTCTCAACTCCAACAAATCATTATTTTTCTCCACCATTTTGTTAAGATTGGCAGCAGCCATCTATACAAGGGTAAGAAACATGATCCTTTCTTCCAGCGTTCCTAATTTGGCTCATTTCCTATAGTTTAACTCGTTTCGTTTTTTTAGTTCTAACAAGGTGTTTGATGAAATTTCTAAGTTAGGGATTTCAATCGTTTTATATGCAATTTGAGCTTAATTAAAGTATGTTTTGTTGGTTTTAGTATCTTCCCCGTCCTCACCGCCATCGATCGCCAGTGCCGTCCCTAGCCGGCGTCACCTCGGTGATCCTACTTGTTTTTATGTTTTATAAAAATAAATTAGTTTTCTGTCATAGATGCATATATATTACTTTATAATTTTCTTACATGTATGATTGTTTTTTTATGTATAGTGCCATGGTTTTGATATCCGTCCCCGTCGGCCCTCGTCCGGTCTATGATTCGGATGTGGTATATTTTTATAACTATTTGTTTCATTTTGTTTTATGACAATTATGCCGACCAACTTGACATAGATATTTTATCTAGGAGGTAGTTGAACCAGAAATTCCAACCAACCCTCTGGTCGAGATGCTAGTTTTATTTCAGCAAGAAAATAATGATTTTAAATAAAAATTGAAAAGAAGTGAAGATCTTTGTCTGCAATGCCTAGAAGAGAAGATTAAATTGGACTTGAACCTTGCCGACGTCGTTGATGATCACCAGATCAAGATGGATGCAATGCGCTTGAAGATTAAAAAGTTTAGAAAATATGAAATTAATCAAGAGGTTTGGTATCATTATGTTGTAAGTTCAGTAGTTACCTTTGTTGCGATTTTCATCGCATTTTTTGTTGGTTTTATTTTTTTAGATAGTTCTATGTTAGTTTGAGTGTATGTTTTATGAGAACTATGTATTACATTTGGTCAGTGATACGTCATAAATGTATCCCTAATTTATGAGGTTCCATGTTGTTTTCATGCAGTTTCCCACACGTTTTCCTTACACTTTATGTCATTTTTAGACGTTTTCCGGGACTAACCTATTAACAAGATGCCGCAGAGTCTTTTCCCTGTTTTCTACTGTATTTAGTTTCAGAAAAGTGGTTCTGGAAATATTCTCGGAATTGAAAAATTCGAAAGCCAGAAGTCCTAAAAGTCCCGGAAGCTTCCAGAAGTCCCGAAGAGCCCCGGAGGGGGGCCATAGGGTGGCCACACCATGGGGTGGCGCTGGTCCCCCCTGGCCGCGCCACCTAGGGGTGTGGGCCCCCTAGCCACCTCCCGGCATCGCCCTTTCGCCCATATATACTCCCCGATGCATAAACCCTAGGAGAATTGACCTTTTCCGCAAAATACATCCGTAGCTCCGCCGCCGCTGCCGACCAGTTTCAGGGGACAAATCTCTGTTCTGGCACCCTGCAGGGACGGGGAGTGCCCCCGGAAGCCATCTCCATTGACTCCACTTCCATTTCCATTGCTGTTGTTGTCTCCTATGATGAGGAGGGGGAAGTTCTCCCCCGAGGCTAAGGGCTCTACCGGTAGCTATGTGGTTCATCTCTCTCTCCCATGGTGTGATCTTTATGTGATCATGATCTTTGTAATCTAGTTGAATATGTAGATTGATATTCATCTGTTATGCTACTCAAGTGGTTTTGTTATCTCCATAAACACTTTGATCACGGGGTAAAGGTGACAGTGTGTGCTCCGTGTGGTTTTAGCATGATATTTATATCTTGTGTTGGAAGGTGAACCTATGAAATTCTGGCGTTTGTTTAGTACTAATTTATGGCGCTCGTAGTGACATTGGGGTGCCCTAGAGAGGGAATATGGACTTGAGGAGCGCTGTTAAAGCCCTAGAGAGGGAATATGGACTTGGGGTGCCATATTTATTTCAGGTTGCTATTATCATTTATTATCATCCATATTACTTGCATTTTACTCTCTCTTCGCCGAACTAGTGCACCCATATAACTGACAAGTATATTGTGTGTGTTGGGGACACAAGAGAATTCTTGTATCTTATGCACTTAGAGGCCCAACATTGTCTACAAGAATAGAAGAGTGCATAGACATCAAGCTCTTTTCTGGCGTTGTTGCCGGGAGGTAAGGTAAAAGGTTCTCACATCCTCGGGTGTGAGTACTCGAAGTTATTTCCTTTAGATCCTGCAATTATATCTTTTTGTTTGTTGTTTTTATTTTCACTAGTTAGGCTTAATGGAAAACAACAAAAATATGAGAGAGCTTTATAATATTTATCTTGAGTTAGGACATGAAGTGTTTGAAGAGAAAATTAAAAAATCTATGGAGCTTTATTTGCATGCTAGTGGCAATGTTATTAGTATGAACTCTTTAAACACCATTATTGCTAATGCTATGGAAGAGTCTAAGCTTGGGGAACCTAGTTTTGATGAATATGATATTTTTAGTCCCCCAAGTTATGAGGAGGAAATTTTCTTTGATGATACTTTGCCTCCAATATATGATGATTATAATGATTGTGCTATTCTCGTTCCACATGTTTACAACGATGATTATGATATTTTCAGTCCACCTACAATAGAGGAAAATATTAATTATGATTACAATATGCCTCCTATATTTAATGATTATGGTGATGAGAATAATAATGATAGCTATTTTGTTGAATTTCCTCCCACTACTATTAATGAGAATGACTTTGCTTATGTGGAGAGTAATAATTCTTTTATGCATGTGGCTCATGATAAGAATGTTTCATGTGTTAGTTATATTTTTAATTTTAGTCATGATGCTACTAAAGGTTATTATGAGAGGGAAACATGGTTTTATGCATCTCAAAAATATTAAGTTTCCTCTTTTTTTGTTTAAAATTTTGAAGTTGCACTTATTTTGTTGTCCTATGCTTGTTGCTTTGCGTTTTCGTGACTTGTTTTTCTTCAAGATTATTTTTCATAGAAAGTGGGTTAGACTTAAATGTTTTTTATATTTGCTTCTTGATGCTCTTTTATTTTTCTTCAACTCTTATTCTTATGTGAGCATCTTTTAAAAATCATTGTGCCTAGCTGAAAGGCGTTAAAGAAAAGCGCTACCGGGAGACAACCCATTTTATTTCTCTGTTTTCATTCAGTTTTCCTTTGTATTCTTTTGTGTGCTTTGCACCTGGGTGTTGTCTATTTCCTTAGCAACCCCTCTGTATGTTTTGTTTTGTGTTTTTGTTGAGCCAACTAAAGCCTCTAGTGGAAAGTTGAGACTATATTTCGGATTTCTGCGCAGGAAACAAATTTCTGCTGTCCACTGTTAATTACGTACAAAATCACAGAAAATTCAAAATGGCCTAAGTTTTTTTGTGCTTAATCCTGTGATATATACGCAACTTTCTTAGTAGACCACTTTTTTATTTGAGAAACAAAAGATTTTCTAAAAAATCATCTACCTGTTGTCCTGTTTTGACAGATTTCTGCCAATAATTGCATTTGCATCTTAATCTCTTTCTTTTGGTGTTCTTTTGAGAAAAAGAGTTTTAAAAGAAGTTTTGAAAGTAGCTAATGTATTTTTGAGTTATAGGATTGTGTTGAAACTGAACCATGTGAAATTATTATTTCGATTGCACTAACGTTGCTAATGAGGATTGTGAGAAGTTTGGTGTGAAGAAAGTTTTCAAGGGTCAAGAGAAGAGGATGATATGATGTGATCAAGAAGAGTGAAAAGCCTAATCTTGGGGATGCCCCGGTGGTACATCCCAGAAAATTCCAAGAAGACTCAAGCATCTAAGCTTGGGGATGCCCAAGGCATTCCCTTCGTCATCAACAAATTATCAGGTCACTTCTATTGAAACTATATTTTTATTCAGTCACATCTTATGTGCTTTACTTGGAGCATCTTTTATTTTTGCTTTCATTTTGTTTAGTTTTCTTTGCTGTAATAAATAGTTGGATCCTATCATACTTGTGTGGGGGAGAGACACGCTCCGTTTTCATTGCTTAGAACACTCTAGTTTTCATTCTTATTGTTCTGTGAGTGTTCACTTTTTGCTAGCACTACGTTTAGCTCCTGTTTTGCATGCATCTCTTATCAGAGCTGTTAGTTTTAGTAGTATTATTTGAGTACTCTCGTGTTTGCTTTCTGTAGCTTGTAGATAATTTTTGTTAAAACATATTTTGTATGGTGCTTGTTGGGAAATAAAACTGCTGCTTGAAGTAGAATTTATAACAACACTAGTAGAAGCTTGTATAGACTGTGGCTAGGACTTTTTCATGGCATGCTAAATGTTATTTTAGTTTTAAAGCCTTGTGGTTATTGAGTAGCATGATAGCCTTAAATAGCTGAGAGAGTTTAATATGTCTTGAAAGATTCATGAGTTGTTCTTCTCTTTCGAATGATTTATTTGCTTGACTTGGCGCATGCTCACACCATGTTAATGACTACAAACCAGTCACGAATAGCCTCCATGACCACTTATTTTTTGAACTTGTGATACCGCTTATGCTTTAATTAATGATGCTTATGTCGCTATGCATGATTATGGCTCTTATGCTCTCTTCATTTGTCGCTCCCAGTATTTTGCTAGCCTCCACCTATACTGAGTATGATCTCTATCTGTGCATCCAAACTCCCTTAAACTAAAGGTTTTCCCATTGTGAACACCATACCTACCTACATGTGGTATTTAACTGCCATTCCAAACTAAATTGCTCATGTGTTACCTTTAAAACCTTCAAAATTATTCTTGCTTTGTGTTCTTGTTTTTGCTCATGAGGACGTCAATAGAGAATATTTATCTCACTTGTTGATTGGATTTCACACCCTGGACTAGTGGCTTCATCCGCTTATCCAAATGATAGAAGAGCTGGCAGCGGGGTGCCCAGCCCCAAATTAATACAAACAAATTCTCTTCACTATTTTTACCCTTGATCATATCAGTCAAATCATAATTGTGTAAACAAAAGAGAAACAGGGATGACCATCTACACCAGTTGCGTCCTTCACCATGGGAGCCGCTCTTGTAATTCCAGTTGGCTTGTGACGTACTGTATTGTATGTTTACCATTTGTTGACACTAGCATACACCCCTCCTAAAATACAGACATTCCTCCACAAATGTCATACTTTTAATACCTATGTTTAATAAAATAAAAAGCTCTAGCACATGAGTTATCCCTGCTTCCCTCTGCGAAGGGCCTTTCTTTTACTTTTATGTTGAGTCTCCATCTTCTAACTTTATGCACAGTTGAGAGAGCATTTTTTCCATTCTGAGTTCTATGTGCATTTGTCCCATAAACAATAATTACTTCATGCTGTGATATTATTTGTTCTTAAATTATTTAGTCTCCTCTTGAACTTTAAAAGTGTCCTGGCATTTATGTTTTGTCCCACTCTTAAGGACTAGCGAAATACCACTTTCAATCTTTCTATACCTGAAACAAAAAAAAAACATTCTTTATATTTCTTTGCATTATTATCCATGATCCTTTATTTAAGATACTCTTCATGGTGCAAAGTGATTGTTATGCTTTATTATTAAAGTTCTATTTATCATGTTTGTGTTTGAAGTTCTATGATCTCAGCGTACATATGCTTTTACATTTTTGATGATCAAGATTATGATAGTAGCATGTCACCTCAGAAATTTTTATTTTAGCATTTACCTACTCGAGGACGAGTAGGAACTAAGCTTGGGGATGCTTGATACATCATAAACGTAATCCTAATTTCTGATGTCCATGTTGTTTCCCACATGTTTTCCTTACACTTTATGTCATTTTTACACGTTTTCCGGGACTAACCTATTAACAAGATGCCACAGAGCCAGTTCCCTGTTTTCTGTTGTTTTTCGTTTCAGAAAAGTTGTTATGGAAATATTCTCGGAGTTGGAAAATTCAAAAGTCAGAAGTCCTAAAAGTCTCGGAAGCTTCCAGAAGTCCCGAAGATCCCCGGAGGGGGGCCACATGGTGGCCACACCATGGGGTGGCGCGGGCCCCCCGGCAGCACCACCTAGGGGTGTGGGCCCCCTGGCCACCTCCCGGCATCGCCCTTTCGCCCATATATACTCCCCGATGCATAAACCCTAGGAGAATCGACCTTTTCCGCAAAATACATATGTAGCTCCGCCGCCGCCGACGACAAGTTTTGGGGGACATACCTCTGTTCTGGCACCCGGCCCGGACGGGGAAGTGCCCCCGGTAGCCATCTCCATCGTCGTTGTTGTCTCCTATGATGAGGAGGGAAACGTTCTCCCCCGAGGCTGAGGGCTCTACCGGTAGCTATGTGGTTCATCTCTCTCTCCCATGGTGTGATCTTTATGTGATCATGAGCTTTGTAATCTAGTTGAATATGTAGATTGATCTTCATCTGTTATGCTACTCAAGTGGTTTTGTTATCTCCGTAAACACTTTGATCACGGGGTAAAGGTGACAGTGTGTGCTCCTTGTGGTTTAGCATGATATTTATATCTTGTGTTGGAAGGTGAACCTATGAAATTCTGGCGTTTGTTTAGTACTAATTTATGGCGCTCGTAGTGACATTGGGGTGCCCTAGAGAGGGAATATGGACTTGAGGAGTGATGTTAAAGCTCTACGCAATGATTAGTGTTCGTTATTCGACCGGAGATTGGTTCGGAGTAGCATAGTGAAGAGATGACATTTATGCATTCAATTATGTGATCATTGGTGAGAGTGTCCTCTAGTGGAAGTAGGAGCCCTAGGCCTTGTTTCCAAGAAAAAGAACACCGTTTTCCGCCTGTTCTACTACATGTTTGCTTGCTGACATATTTATTTCAGATTTCTATTATCATTTATAATCATCCATATTACTTGCATTTTACTCTCTCTTCGCCAAACTATTGCAGCTATATACCTGAAAAGTATATTGGGTGTGATGGGGACACAAGAGACTTCTTGTATATTAATTGCAGGGTTGCTTGAGAGGGATATCTTTGACCTCTACCTCCCTGAGTTCGATAAACCTTGGGTGATCCACTTAAGGGAAACTTGCTGATGTTCTACAAACCTCTGCACTTGGAGGCCCAACACTGTCTACAAGAATAGAAGCGTGCGTAGACATCAGTCAGTACTCTACCTTACTTTTAATCTGATGGACCTGTATATTAATTAATTTGGTCACTCATCTATGATGTAGTGTAATGAATGGTTTTTAGTATACTTATATAATGCATATGAACCGACAATGGATGTACTATGACTGACGTTCTCTCGAGTTTCTTAATGGCATGCATAATTTTCTCCACGTGGCTGAGGCAAGCAAGCGGTCGAATGGTTTCATGTGTGGTCCATGTATTGACTGTAAGAATATGAAGGATTACTCTAACTCAAGAACTATTCACATCCACCTGTTTTAGAACGGTTTCATGCCCGGCTCATGCCTGGCTATAATTGTTGGACCAAGCATGGAGAAAGAGGGGTTATAATGGAAGACAACAAAGAAGAAGAGGATAATGAAACTATGCTATGTTCATTGAACACGGTGATAGGACAATGGGGGGAGACGAAGATGAAGAATAGCATTTTTTATTATCCCGATGATGATTTAGGTCGGGCCATTTGTGATGCGAAGATTAACCGCGGAAGTGAAAACAAGAAGTTGAAGCTAGAGAGAATGTTAGAGGATCACACAAAATGTTGTACCCAAATTGCGAAGATGGCCAGAAAAAGATGGGTACCCCACTAGAATTGCTGCAA
Source organism: Alopecurus myosuroides (assembly GCA_028641055.1). Classification (NCBI taxonomy): domain Eukaryota; kingdom Viridiplantae; phylum Streptophyta; class Magnoliopsida; order Poales; family Poaceae; genus Alopecurus; species Alopecurus myosuroides. The sequence goes on along the minus strand of CM054057.1, from coordinate 732,938,020 downwards.
TGGAAGGCAGAGAATGGTACTTCTGACAAGGGTTTTGAAAAGTTACTAAAAATAATAAAGAAGATGCTTCTAGGGGAGAATGTATTTCCCTCTAGTACTTACGAAGCAAAGAAGGTTGTCTTCCCTCTAGGATTACAGGTGCAGAAGATACGTGCATGCATCAATGACTGCATACTCTACCACGGCAAGAAGTACGAGAATCTGAATGCATGCCCAGTATGTGGTGCATTGCGGTATAAGATCAGGCGAGATGACCTTGGTGATGTTAAGGGAGATCCGCGACCCAAGAAGAGGGTTCCTGCAAAGGTGATGTGGTATGCTCCTATAATACCACGTTTGAAACTTTTGTTTCAAAACAAAGAGCATGCAAAGTTGTTGCGATGGCACAAAGAATACCCTAAGAAAGACGTGATGCTGAGACACCCCGCTGACGGGTCGCAGGGGAGAAAAATCGACAGAGAGTTCAAGACATTTGCAGATGGCGTGAGGAACTTAAGATTTGGTCTAAGTACAGATGGCTTTTGTGGGGACCCCATACTAGCAGTCCGATACCTCCAGTATGCATACATTCACGATAGCATGATCAGTTAGTCATGAACAACATACTTGAGTTGGCATTTCAGATTACAACATCCACTACACGGATACACGTCTTACACAACTGGTCACATGACTCAGTTGAAAAAAATTGTCACACAGGGCAGGGAAACACACTAAACAACAGAAGTCTACAAAGCAAACTCGTGGTAAACCCAAGTCAATGCCTTGACTACCTACAGGCAACAGACTCGGAGACGTTCCTAGTTGGCACAGCTATCAGCGACACCATCTTCTTCAGGATACTCCCGATTTTTGCTCAAAGTCTGGGTAATAAAATAGCCAGGTTCGAAACCATTATGAGTACATTAGATTGTACTCGCAAGACACCCCAAATGAAAGCTAAACATGCAAGTATGCATATATATAGGTGGTAGGAAGGCTGTAATTAGGGTTCAACAAGCCATGATGAATTTAAGACCATCATAGTTGCACAAGTTTTATTTTTCTTTGTTGAACAATATACTTCAAAAGATATTTAATTTCTCTTGTAGATATTGCATATCCACAAGGTTTTCATAAAGCATTTTAAATAAAAGAAAGTTTTTCTTTGCAAGACCTTTTGGAAGATCACATCTTCAAAAACATCATTTTTTCGGTACCTCAAAGGTACAATCATTCCCTTTCCAAGTACCTCCCAGATACAATTCCTAAACACTTTTCAAGTTTTTTAAAACATTGACACAATGCTAGCTACATGGCCATTCAACTGTCCATATCCGAGGACGCGGCTATTCAGAATAGTTTTACGCTGCAGAGGGGTACACAATCCACAAGATCCAGTACATCCGCCGTGAACAACCATGTATTGTCCAAGACAGTATGCAAAACATCAGATAACTGGTCCTATCTATCCACTATGAAAGTGCTAGTAAATGGCTACCTCTTCAACTGGGTTTGTTCTCCGCGGCACCGAGTGAGTCAGCCGTATCGATCCAGTTTCCCCTGACAACACACCGCCATGGAAGGAGACCCAACTGTTGCAACCAGTGGTGAACTTAATCCCACACTCTGAATGTCCCATTCTTTCCTTTCTGGATAAAATTCGGTTCAGGGGTCTCTAACCCCTATAGCACATAGAGGTAGACACGGACTAACACTCACAAGCTTCTATCTAGACCCCGTTCATATATTGAGGTAATGTGGCAGTACGGCTTCACAAACCTCCCTCCGCCGCCTTTCCTCGGGGTTTTCCAAAGCTTTTGTTTTCCAAAAACATCAAGTTAAAATGTCGACTACGGGACTTAAATGAATTAAATGATGATACTAAAATATCTAAAGGGCTTGGAAACGCCAATATTATATAGTGAATATAGCATATTAGATACATAATAAAGATAATGGTCTAGTCCACTAAGAAAGTAGTTTCTGAATGAAACTTTTGTAAAACTTCAGAAGTAAAACATGCATGATAGATAACGATAAGTAATCAACGAGCAAGCATTTAGAGTGGCTTTCCTGGGCTCTGGTCTTGGTCTTTCTCTTAAAATAAACAAGACTTGCAATAAAAACCTCTCCGGGAAATAATACCATCTTCGATTTCTAACATCGTAAAATAAAAAGGGAAACGCCCAATCAGAACCAATCAAAGGCAAGAAATTTCTAACAATTAAACATACATCAAGAAATCCATCAAAAAATACAACAAATAACAAAACACTAGAGTACACACCAACAAGCAAAGTATGCGCAGACAATACACCTGAATATCACTAGAATTGATGCTATGGATCGCAACCAAAATGGCATGAGTCAAGTGGGTGTGACACTCTCATAACATGGCCATATAAGGTTAGATGACTTTCTGGTGATTCAATAGGATGAGGAAAACAACAAGAAAACAATTTAGGAACACATACACATGCATAGGAAAATAATAACAATCAATACTACCAGCCCATAGTAACACATGCTTTTATAAACATGGAGAAATAATATAACCAGTGTCTAAGCAACCTAATAATAGAGACATATCTATACTAGAAATGTCATGGCATCACTCAATACATGAAAATAATCATGGAGCAAAACAAACACTAAAACTAGAGATGGAAAAGGGCTATTTAGACATGCATACAGGCATAAAAATAATAGATCATAAAACATGGTTTATTCTAGCATGATAGATATATAATATAGCATCCATATAAAAGATAAAATAACACCTATACATGATAGTAATATCAAAATAACAACCTAACAATTTATCAAAAACTAAGCATACAAATAACAACCATGGCAGGAAGCATCTAAAACTAGCATGGCATGCCAAAATGATCTAGAGCTCACCCAAGCATGTAAGCAAGTATGACATACCAAAATAACAGTAGCTATGCTAACATTTACTCAAGTCATCACAATAAAAAGGAAACATCAAATATTAACCTATTTTCACTAGGAAAACAACCCTGTGAGAATAAACTCCTATCAACCATGGTTTTTCACACACAAATCCTAACATGCTAGTAACATACACAAAGCACATCTAAATTATTTAATACCACCCTAAACATGCTAGGAATCATATTTATAACAATATGAACACAACATTCAATTAATAAAGACATAATATTAAAAAAGGAGAAAAGGGCTAAAAACCAAATAATTCACCAAGGCTATTCTACATCTCCTAAAATTATTCAAAACAGCAAACAAAGTTGATATTTGCAAAGTACATGAAAAATGGGATGGAAAACATATTTAGTTTGTTGGATTTGGAATTTTTATGCCCAAGTTATGAATTTTGCAAAATTAAATGAATTAAACAAGGATTCAAATATTTCACCAATTTAAAATATTCAAAACAGTAAACAAAATTTATATTTGGGTAGAGAATTTGATTTGGTATGAAAAACATATTTAAAATGTTGAAATTGGAGTTGGGATGATTTAGTTATGCATTTTTATATTTTTGGTATTAATCTGCCATTTTAATTAATAGTTAGGGAGTTAGAAAATAATTACAGGGACCTAGATAAAAGCTGGCAGGGACTTGTTTGTGATAAAGGATTTGTGCAGGGCCTGGGAAAATAAATGGAAAAAGTTGGGGTGTTGCGCGCGGGGTGGGATTCGAACTCGAGCCCTCTGGCTGTGCGCGCAAGCACTAGTAGGGAAATGCCATTCTATGGAATGGATTCTGTGGCGCATCATGATCTGGTGCGCCACAGAAATATTATTTTGTGGCGCATGGCCACGGGTGCGCCACAGAAATACTCATTTTTGTGGCGCATGTAATGGATGTGCGCCACAGAAAGTGTGCGGGGCCCACCCCAATCATTGGGCTGGGTGTCAGAGGCCATAGTTTTATGGCGCATCCTACCCCGTGCGCCACAGAAAGGGCAACTTCTGTGGCGCACTGTCCTGGTGCGCCACAGAAACACCATATTCTGTGGCGCATCTTACGCAATGCGCCACAGAATATGTTTTTTCTGTGGCGCACCAGTATAGTGCGCCACAGAATAGCATACTGGTGCGCCACAGAATTATGCGCACTGTGCACATAAAGATGGCAGCCCCCTCTCTCTCCCCCCACTCACTTCATTCCAAGTGGATGTTGCTCACTCGCCCCCCCCCCTTCTCTCCACTCCATTTTTACACATTTAGTTCTCCTTTTTAGGTAGGTGAACCTATTTATTCGATGTATAATTGTTGGTGAAGTTTCTTGTTGTTGGGGGGGCCTAATTACTTGCATCTATACTCCGATCCCTCCCTCTCCTCGCTCTTTTCGCGTGTCGATATCGAATCTACTAGGTGAGTATAGTTGGAGGTGCATATGTCTCGTGTGGCCATCGATCGATGTGTATGGGTGTTTGTCATGCATGTGCAGGTGGACCGATCGATTGTCGCGCGTGCGGGCGCGGCATGGTGCATGGATGTTTGCCGAAATGTTGATTCACTTCCATTTCGGCAAACTTTTGCACCCCATATGTCCTACTTATAGGAGAGGTCATGCCGAATTTTTCCGGCGACTATGCATGCATGTTGTGGTTCTAATTTTCTGCTCTCTATGTGGTTGTGCAGGCAACCATGGTACTAGAAATGAGCTCTGCTCGAACCGCTAGATACAAAAAAGACGCGAAGGCGGACATGATTCGGTGCAACAGGCGGCAGATAAGATGCCCGTGTCGATCATGCAAACTCGTGCGCTGGATTGACCCTGATTCCGGACAATTGGAGGAGCACCTTCTCGGACGCGGTTTCTTTGACGACCGCAACCACGTGGCACCGCCGGCAGCAAAAGTTGTGCACGAAGAGGAGGGCGAGCGAGGATATGACGGCGAACAAGATCATCATGAAGAAGGATATGTCGACGGAGAAGATCGACATGACAATGAAGGCGAGAACACGGAGACCCCGCTAATTTCGGCCTTGCGGGACTCTCATATTCAGGATCTGCTGCTTAAGGAGACGAGCAACGACATAGCTGCAGCTAGGGAGAAAGCCAAACTGGCGCAAATGGAGATAGACGGGGTGACTCCGTTGTTTCCTGGGTGCCGCCCCGAGGATACGCGGTTGCATGTAACGCTTGCTGCTCTGAAGATGAAGACGCAAAACAAATGGACCGACTCGAGCTTCAACAAGAACTTGAAATTCTGGCACGATCGCCTTCCCGAGGGGAACACATTGCCAAGCAGTATCAACGAGGCTAAGAAAGTCGTGTGCCCTCTTGACCTACCTCACGAAAAATTTCACGCCTGCATCAATGATTGTGTAATTTATCGGGGGGAGTACAAGGACACAATCACATGTCCGAAGTGCGGCCACGGACGATAAAGTGTGCAACCAACAACAAGAAAATTCCTCGAAAAGTGGTATTGTAACATCCCTACTTTTGTGTAATAAAGAGAGGTGTTGTGTACATGGCATGCATGCATGAAAAATGGACCCAAAATTTTTCGCTTTTAAACTTTAATCGGAGAGTTTTCAGAAAGTCACTTAAACTGGTTTCAAACAAAGTTGTTCTGCAAAGTTTTTCAAAATGATCCAACCTTGTGCTAGAAAGATGGCAAATTTGAAGAGCTTTCCAACGACTATTTTTGTGTAATTTTTGGTTCAAAAAAAGGCCTTCAAATTTCTATTTTAGTTCTGTTTTAAAAATCCCTAGGGGCCTCTTTGTAATTTCTCCAATCTTCCCAGGGGGTTTTCCGTGAAATGCCCTGTCGTCTTCCTCCTGTCCGGTGACAGGAGGGCAACCGCCGCCGCGCCACCTCCTGCTTCCATCCCTTGCTACGTGGAGGCCCGGAGCCCCTCAAAGAGACGTCCAAATCGCTCCCTGCCCGCAGAACCCGCCCCTCGCTGTCCCTCCTCCCCCTGTGTGCCTCTCCCTCCGCCCGAAACCCTACCTCGCCGTCGATCCGTTGCCGCCGGCGATTCTCTGCCTCCCGAGTCCCTCCGAGCAGCTCTCCAGCACGCCGTCGTCCCCTCTCCATCCTCAAGCAGCCGGAGCTGCCGGGATGGCTTAGACGCGACGAATCGCGCCGTCGTTCTCCTCTCCGGCGGCCGGCAATCCCTCCACCGCGCCGCCATCCCCGCCCACCTCCGACCCCGCCGCGCCTCTCCTCGAACTCGTGGTGAGCCCCTGAACCTCCCCACCCCCTCCGTTGAGTCCCTCTCGGCCGGAATCACCGAACCCGCCGGAGCCCGATAACCCCGCCACCGCTCGCCGTCTTTCCCTCGTCGCCGGTGACCTATTCGGGGCGGCGCCGCCCCCCTCACGTCCGCCTCGTTGAGACGAACCTAACGCGCCTAAGCACGCTTCCGGGGATCGCCGGAATCGCCGCCGGCGTCCACTCTCTGTCACCGGCCGGCCACCGTGAGGTCACGGTGATGTCACGGTGACATCACCTGCCCACGTGGCGTGCCAAGTGGCACTCCCTGTCTCTTTTTGAACTGAACTGTGGGCCCGCAGAGAAAAATAGAAAAACAGAAATAAATACAATTTTGGAAATTCAATAACTTTTATTTCATAGCTCCAAAAATCATGAAAAAAATATGTATGTGTTCAGAAAAATGAGAGCTATTTATCCATACCATTTTTATACATGTTCAACCAAGTTTAAAATGAGGTCACTTTTGTAATTTACATTTAATTCAATTAAATATTGAAAATAAAGTTTTTATTCAATAAAAATAGAAAAATAAGTGTAATATACCATTTTGATCAGTAAAGCAAATGCAATCCAACTATGAGGTTTACAAAGTCTTTTGAGCATCTTAGCTTGGTCACATCTGCAGTTTAGGGTTTTCTCCCCCTCCGGTGTCCGTCGTTCACGGCGCGAAACCCTAGCTTCCTGCTCTATCCCTTAAGCTTCATTTCAATTGCATTGTTTTACTCATGCATACATATTGTGCATTGCACTGTCGTCAAGTATTGATTGTTTGCCTTCTTTCCGGTGTTGCTCGCTATCGGTAGATCGAGATCCGGAGGTCGACCCAGCTTTCTACGACAACCCAAGCTCTACTTTCGACGAGCAAGGCAAGCACAACCTCATGGCTCCACCCATGTTTTGAGTCTTTCAACCTCTTACTCATGCATTCGATTCAACTTGGTTTTGAGTCTGTTAGAGTAACCTATCCACTGCATGACCCCACCCCCTCACATGTCACCTTTATACCTGTTTACCCTCCTAGTATGACTAGGGTTGTTTGAGTAACGTAGAGCCTTGTGTGTTCAAATTCTTAGACATGCTTAGTCTTATGATCTGCTTCATCCGGTTGATGAAATGCCGATAATGCGTGAACCTAGTATGAAAGGTGTTTATGCTTTGATATGGTTGAATAACATGATTAACATGGCATGGATGTTGAGGCCACTGTGGGTTGTGGTTTTTGTCTCGTTCATGCCCCTAGGTGCGAGTTCTCGCCTTCGAAGCCAAGACTGAACGTACAGCCACACGCGGGCCAATGAACCCCGCTCGGCTAACTAACTTGTTTAGTCACTTCCATGGGTCACGTAGATTGAAATTTCCATTTGCGGGGTGTGTCATAAAATATTTTGGTACTAGGGCGTGACCGGGACCAGTGATGGACGTACACGGATCTTGTCCCGACTCACAGAACAGGTGCCGTCAGGAGGTGGCCAACTCCCTGTTGACGGGGTGGCCCTGTTTGGGTTGACTCATGGATAGGGCTAAGCAAGGTAAAGGCCGTGGCCGACCACACTCTGCCGCGCTCTTAGAGAGGAGCGTTACCGCGTGGCGTTAAGAGTCGGTTGACGTGTGGGTAAAGTGTACCCCCTGCAGGGATAAATCTTTCGGAAGCCGTGTCCACGGTTATGGACGACTTGGCAACGGATTCTGTGATCATAGACAACTCTAACGGAATGACTAAAACTTGCTGTCAATGAATGAAGGATGCCTCCTCGACTAAGTCGAGGGGTGATTCTTGTAGCATAAGGTAGTCTGGGGTTGAGAAAGTACTTGGTGGACTAACTAACATGATGATCTCAGTAGTTGAATAGTTTCCTCCTCTGTTTTAGAAATGCTCTATTACACGTGCTTTTCTTCCTCAACTTCGGAAAACAAAGTTGGCTTTATGAAAAGAACCTTAAAAGCCAAGTCTTGCTGAGTACCTTTTGTACTCAACCTTGCCTCGTTGTTGCTTTGTTTCAGACTTCGGTGATGCAGCTGAAGAGGGGTTCTACCTCGACGTCGACGAGTAGTTATGAGTTCCCAGGCAGCAGCCTGGTATCTGTAGTATGGGTTTGGCTACGTTGCTTATGTTTCGTACTCTTAGTCCTTTTGCTCTTGTTGTATAGCAACATCTTTGCTTTCGCTGCTTGTTGTAATGTTGGGTTGCTTGACCTATGTTGGTCATGTAACCTCTGCGTGTAATCTACTCTAGTATGCCTTGTTTAATACAACTTTCATGTCTAGACTACTGCTTTGATCGATTGTTGGTCTCGAGCCCGTTGTTATACAGTTTTGGCTATGCCTGCATAGTTGTCGCAGTCGAGGGGTTGTGGAGCCGATGATCCATGTCCGAGCCCGCCTGCCGGAGATATCCGGCCTGGGGCGAGGTAATCCCAGTAACCCTCGATTGTTGTTGCACTTTCTGGACACATAGCATCTCTGTATAACTCTGGTCCCGTTCCTTCAGTTTCATCCGACTCGTGGACGCTTGGGTATACATATCTGGTTATGACTAGCATGGACACAAGGAGTAGTAGATCGGGAATCCGGACTACGTGCCGATGAATCCGGTCTGCCTACCGTTGTTTGTTGCGGCCGGGGCTGGTAACCCCGAAGCCCTTGTGGGTCCACTGCTAGGAGCACATGACAGTTTGTATATCTCGGGGTCCGGGGTCTGACAGGTCTTGGTATCAGAGCAGGACTGCCTGTAGGAAACCCTTACCGTTGGTCGATGTTGAGTCTAGAACTTGTGAAAACTACTTTGAAAAGACAAAATGAGTTATGAAAACCCTCTTAGGATTCTTTTTGCTCCTTACCTGGTATCGCTCTAACTCTGAGTCATCGTATCTCATTTGTTTTTGTGTGTTGTTTCCTTGTTGTTGTCTCAAAAGTTAGGAGTAAAACCGTTGGGTGTTTTTCTTCTGAGTACTATGTCTCAGGTTGTTATCATTCCAAATTCAAGTCATTTCTTCATGTCTTTTGACATCTTGAAAATGTCTTTGTTTCAGATGCCTTCTGGTCAGGTTGTTCGACATACACTATGCCTTGGAGTTCCAGGTTTTCCTCATCTCTTAGCCTTAGCCTGTGCAAACATAGGAGCCCCTTGGTATCCTGTGTAAACGGTGTATGAGGAGTACCGTGACTTCCACCAGACCCAGTACTTGTGTGGTGTCCGTCTCCCACAGCTAGATGGCACCATCTTTCCTGCTGAGCACTATGCTGAGGGTATTGGTTTCACCATTGAGATGGCTGTGCAGGATGCTGCACGGCACTGCCTTAATGAGCTTCGTTACCACTATCCAGATCACGAGCATAGCTCCTTTCGTTACTGCCCTGGTTCAGATGCTACTCTTGAGGGGTGTTATACCCACACCTTTGTTGATTCCTCCCAGGAGGAAGATCTTACACTTAGGTGCACCGCTGATCTCCTTGCTGCTTATGCTCATCGCGAGCGTGAGCTTAGTGCACTAGTTAACACCCTTGCAGCTAGTCTCAGGACTGTGACAGCCAGAGTGAGGCCATTCGTTGAGAGTGGTATTGTTCAGGCCTCTGAGATAGAGCTTCCAGCTGTACTTGTGCCTTCCTCGGTTGCGTCTCTAGATGTTGGAGGTGATGTTCCCCCTCGTGGACGCCTCAGGAGGCCTAGGATGGTGCGTGGTGTACCACAGTCTCCCCACGGACCGCAGGACGAGTCTGTTCGTCGCTACTATGGTGCTCCGGTTCCACTTCCTTTCGACTTCGGAGGATACTGAGACCGTTGTCGGTTCCAGCTAGAGTAATGTTTGCTTTCACGTACTCGAAACCCGAAGTTGTAGAAAAATAATGTATAGGAGCAGAACTTCGGTGATGTGTATCTACCGTACTTTCTTTCAGTGTTGTATGTACTTAAGCTTGTGAGCTTGTACCGCCACTATGTATGGTTTGTACTTCGACTGGTTTCAATAAATGTTGTAATATGTTGTCTCCATGTTGATGAAATGATACACTTCATGTTCATTCATTCTGTTCTACTACATTTCGGCATGTCTTTTGATTTCCGTTGAAACTAATACATGTCGATCCATTGTATCCTTTTCCCCATGGATGTGTTATTCATGATTCTTCTTCCTTTTTACTCAGGATGTCGAGTGGTACTCGTGGCCGTAACAACCCTCCTCCTGAGCCAACACCTCCGCCGCCACCCACAATGGCGCAGGTGCTGCAGAGCATCGAAACTAACCGTCTGAGGAACGAACAACTTCTGGAGTGTGTGGCCCAGAACACTGACGCCGTGCTGCCGGCGTTACCCTCGTGGACTTCCTCAAGGCTCAGCCACCATACTTTGCTGACTCCACTGAGCCTCTCGATGCCGATGACTGGCTTCGCACAATGGAGCGCAAGTTCACTGCTCTCCGTGTCCAGGAACGTGACCGTGTGAACTTCGCCACCTATAAGCTTGAAGGTGCTGCTGGTGCTTGGTGGGAAGGCTTTCTGGCGTTGCAGGCGGCCGATCATGAGGTCACTTGGGCAGAGTTCCGTACTGCTTTCCGTGAGGCTTATATCCCGAAGGCAGTTATGGATGGTAAAAGAAAGGAGTTCCTTGATCTCACTCAGGGCAGTATGGGTATCGAGGCCTATGGTCGTGTGTTCACTCGTCTGGCTCGCTATGCTCCTCGTGATGTCACTAATGACGAGGACAAGCAGGGTCTGTTCCGTAAGGGCCTGAACCCAACTGTTCGTTACGAGCTTCTGCCCTTCAAGTTCCGGAGTTTCCAGGAACTTTACAATCAGGCCATCACTCTTGAACGTGGAAAAAAGGAAATGGATGCTGCTATGAAGAAGAGTGCTGGAGATTCCCGTGCTTCACCCTCTGGTCAGAAGAGGAAGCGCCGTGTGTTCATTCCATACAGCGATGTTCCCAGGGCTCCGTTTCAGCCAAGGCCATCTGGGTATGCTCCTCGTCCACCTGCTCCACCTGTTACATCAACCTATGGTGGTGGACAAGGTTCTCGTCCTCCAGTTGCCGCTCCTCCCAGCAATGTGTGCTACCGCTGTGGCCAGCCTGGTCACTTCTCGAGGGAGTGCCCTCAGAATCATGCTGGACGTGCAGCTCCTCCTCCTAAGAAAATGGCAAAGCCTGCTGGTGCTGGACGTGGTCGTCTGAACTATGTGACTGCCGAGGATGCTCAGGATGATCCAAGCGTCTTACTGGGTACGATTCGTGTCAACTCAATTTCGGCTTTAGCCTTATTTGATTCTGGAGCATCGCATACATTCATGTCAGAAGGGTTTGCTAAAATGCATGGAATACCTTTCGAAAAGTTGCAAAAACCGTTAATGGTAAACTCCCCTGGTTGCAACTGGCAAACCACCATGGTTACGCCAGAGCTCATGGTTGAGGTGGGATGCTTACAATTCCCTACAACCTTCATTGCCCTAAAATCCACTGACCTTGATGTCATACTGGGCATGGATCGGCTTGCTAAATATGGAGCTGTTTTGGATTGTGCAACAAAATGTCTCACCTTGAAACATCCTTTCGGTGCCATCATCGACTATTGGTCTGAGTTCACCATTCCTCCTTCAGCACGCACACGACTCTCTCCTGAACTGCAGCTGTACTTCATGCAAGGTGATTACCCTCCTGAAATTCATGAGTTACCTGTAGTCAGTGATTTCCCTGATGTGTTCCCTGAAGAGTTACCTGGCATGCCACCTGACCGAAGTTTGGAATTTGTCATAGAGTTAGTCCCTGGTACCGCTCCTATGTCTAAAAGACATTACCGTATGGCCCCAGAGGAGCTGGTTGAATTGAAACGCCAAATTGAGGAGTTAGAAGAAAAGGGTTTCATCCAACCTAGCACATCTTCATGGGGTTGTCCCACTATCTTTGTCAAGAAGCGGGATACCAATGTTCCACGTCTGGTTGTTGATTATCGGCCGCTGAATGCAGTGACCATTAAAAACAAGTACCCTCTTCCAAGAATCAGTGACCTCTTTGATCAGTTAGCTGGTGCAACTGTCTTTTCCAAGATGGACCTGCGATCAGGATACCATCAAATAAAGATCAGAAAGGAGGACATTCCTAAAACAGCGTTTACTACTCGTTATGGTCTTTACGAGTACACCGTCATGTCTTTTGGTCTTACTAATGCTCCAGCTACCTTCATGAGGCTTATGAAATCGGTATTCATGGAGTATCTTGATAAGTTCGTCGTGGTCTACATCGACGACATCCTGGTCTATTCCAAAACCGAAGATGATCATTCTGAACACCTGCGTTTGGTGTTATCCAAACTCCGTGAGCACAAGCTATATGCCAAATTCTACGTAGTGTATGCTGAAGGTGTTGCCGTTATTCCAGACAAGATCCAAACTATTCTGGACTGGGAAACACCTAAGTCAGTCAAGGATGTTCGGAGTTTTCTCGGACTGGCAGGTTATTACCGTCGTTTCATCGAGAACTTCTCCAAAATTGCAAAACCTATGACTGAACTTCTTAAGAAAAGCAAAAAGTTCGAGTGGTCAGAAAAAGCAGAGGAAAGTTTCCAAACTCTGAAAACCAAACTGACTACCGCTCCTGTGCTTGTTCTTCCTGATACGAGCAAGGACTTTGTCATCTTCTGTGATGCCTCTCAACAAGGACTCGGTTGTGTGTTAATGCAAGAAGGTCATGTGGTGGCTTATGGTTCTCGTCAACTGAAACCACATGAGCACAACTATCCAACCCATGATCTTGAGCTAGCAGCCGTGGTCCATGCTCTTAAGCAATGGCGTCTTTATCTCCTTGGAAATCGATGTGAGTTATACTCAGATCATCAAAGTCTGAAATATCTGTTCACCCAACCGGATCTGAATCTCAGACAGAGAAGATGGTTGGAAGTAATCAAGGACTTTGACTTGGGTCTCAACTATCAACCCGGCAAAGCAAATGTCGTTGCTGACGCGCTAAGTCGGAAATCTTATTGCAACAATTTGATGATACAACAGGCCCAACCTCCTCTTCACGAGGAGTTCTCCAAACTCAACCTGGAAATCGTTCCTTCTGGTTATTTGGCCAACCTGGAGGTAAAACCTTCCCTTGAGGACCAAATCAAGAAAGCTCAAAAGCGGGACCTGGGAATTGCCAACATTAAGAAGAACATTGCTATCGGTGCAGCTAAATGTTTCTCCATCGATGATCAAGGTGTCGTATATTTTGGCAACCGTCTGGTTGTGCCGAAGATGCGGAATCTGAGAAAGCTAATTCTCCAAGAGGCTCATGACACACCTCTTTCTATTCATCCTGGTAGCACCAAAATGTATCAGGATCTACGTCAAAGGTTCTGGTGGTCCCGTATGAAGCGAGAAATCGCTCAGTATGTTGCGGAATGCGACGTCTGTCGTCGTGTGAAGGCAGAACATCAAAGACCAGCCGGTGTTCTTCAACCCCTACCTATTCCTGAATGGAAGTGGGATGAAGTGGGTATGGATTTCATCACCGGTCTTCCCAAGACATAGAAAAGCCATAATGCTATTTGGGTGGTGGTTGACCGCCTATCCAAAGTTGCTCACTGCCTTCCTATCCGAGAAGATATCACCGCTATCCAGCTGGCGGATCTATATGTATCCAGAATAGTCAGCCTTCACGGTGTTCCAAAGAGGATCATCTCTGATCGTGGATGTTTGTTCAACTCCAAATTCTGGGCAAGTTTCCAGCAAGCTATGGGAACCCGTCTATCTTTCAGCACTGCTTTCCATCCACAAACCGGTGGCCAAACAGAGAGAGTTAATCAGATTCTCGAGGACATGCTCCGAGCTTGTGTTATATCGTTCGGTAAGGATTGGGAGAAGTTTCTTCCATTTGCCGAGTTCACCTATAACAACAGTTATCAAGCTAGCTTGGGCAAAGCCCCTTTTGAAGTTCTATACGGCCGTAAATGTCGAACTCCGCTGAATTGGTCTGAAACCGGTGAAAGATCGTTCTTCAGCCCGGATGTAATCAAGGAAGCGGAAGAAATCGTTCGTGTCATTCGTGAACGACTGAAAACAGCTCAATCTCGCCAGAAAAGCTATTATGATCGTCACCACCAAGATGTTCATTATGAAATTGGCGAGAAAGCTTATCTTCGAGTCACACCTCTGAAAGGTGGAAAACGGTTCGGAATCAAAGGCAAACTGGCTCCTCGTTATATCGGACCTTTCCCTATTATTGGAAAACGAGGTCAAGTTTCATATCAACTGCAGTTGCCTCCAGGATTTCCGGATGTCCATGATGTATTCCATGTCTCGCAACTCAAACGTTGCTTCAAAGATCATGTTCGTGGTGTGGACCACGAAACCATGAAGCTCAAGGATGATCTCTCTTATAAAGAGGTTCCTGTCCGTATTCTCGATGAGGCCGAACGAAGAACTCTTAGTCAAACTATCAAGTTCCTCAAAGTTCAGTGGTCGCATCATTCCGAGAATGAAGCAACCTGGGAACGAGAAGATCGTTTGCGATCTAAGTACCCCGACTTCTTTTCTAAAACCTAGGAATCTCGTGACGAGATTCTTGTAAGGGGGGTAGACTTGTAACATCCCTACTTTTGTGTAATAAAGAGAGGTGTTGTGTACATGGCATGCATGCATGAAAAATGGACCCAAAAATTTTCGCTTTTAAACTTTAATCGGAGAGTTTTCAGAAAGTCACTTAAACTGGTTTCAAACAAAGTTGTTCTGCAAAGTTTTTCAAAATGATCCAACCATGTGCTAGAAAGATGGCAAATTTGAAGAGCTTTCCAACGACTATTTTTGTGTAATTTTTGGTTCACAAAAAGGCCCTCAAATTTCTGTTTTAGTTCTGTTTTAAAAATCCCTAGGGGCCTCTTTGTCATTTCTCCAATCTTCCCAGGGGGTTTTCCGCGAAACGCCCTGTCGTCTTCCTCCTGTCCGGTGACAGGAGGGCAACCGCCGCCGCGCCACCTCCTGCTTCCATCCCTTGCTACGTGGAGGCCCGGAGCCCCTCAAAGAGACGTCTAAATCGCTCCCTGCCCGCAGAACCCGCCCCTCGCTGTCCCTCCCCCCTCTGTGCCTCTCCCTCCGCCCGAAACCCTACCTCGCCGTCGATCCGTTGCCGCCGGCGATTCTCTGCCTCCCGAGTCCCTCCGAGCAGCTCTCCAGCACCGCCGTCGTCCCCTCTCCATCCTCAAGCAGCCAGAGCTGCCGGGATGGTTTAGACGCGACGAATCGCGTCGTCGTTCTCCTCTCCGGCCGCCGGCAATCCCTCCACCGCGCCGCCATCCCCGCCCACCTCCGACCCCGTCGCGCCTCTCCTCGAACTCGTGGTGAGCCCCTGAACCCCCCCACCCCCTCCGTTGAGTCCCTCTCGGCCGGAATCACCGAACCCGCCGGAGCCCGATAACCCCGCCGCCGCTCGCCGTCTTTCCCTCGTCGCCGGTGACCTATTCGGGGCGGCGCCGCCACCCTCACGTCCGCCTCGTTGAGATGAACCTAACGCGCCTAAGCACGCTTCCGGGGATCGCCGGAATCGCCGCCGGCGTCCACTCTCTGTCACCGGCCGGCCACCGTGAGGTCACGGTGATGTCACGGTGACATCACCTGCCCACGTGGCGTGCCAAGTGGCACTCCCTGTCTCTTTTTGAACTGAACTGTGGGCCCGCAGAGAAAAATAGAAAAACAGAAATAAATACAATTTTGGAAATTCAATAACTTTTATTTCATAGCTCCAAAAATTATGAAAAAAATATGTATGTGTTCAGAAAAATGAGAGCAATTTATCCATACCATTTTCATACATGTTCAACCAAGTTTAAAATGAGGTCACTTTTGTAATTTACATTTAATTCAATTAAATATTGAAAATAAAGTTTTTATTCAATAAAAATAGAAAAATAAGTGTAATATACCATTTTGATCAGTAAAGCAAATGCAATCCAACTATGAGGTTTACAAAGTCTTTTGAGCATCTTAGCTTGGTCACATCTGCAGTTTAGGGTTTTCTCCCCCTCCGGTGTCCGTCGTTCACGGCGCGAAACCCTAGCTTCCTGCTCTATCCCTTAAGCTTCATTTCAATTGCATTGTTTTACTCATGCATACATATTGTGCATTGCACTGTCGTCAAGTATTGATTGTTTGCCTTCTTTCCGGTGTTGCTCGCTATCGGTAGATCGAGATCCGGAGGTCGACCCAGCTTTCTACGACAACCCAAGCTCTACTTTCGACGAGCAAGGCAAGCACAACCTCATGGCTCCACCCATGTTTTGAGTCTTTCAACCTCTTACTCATGCATTCGATTCAACTTGGTTTTGAGTCTGTTAGAGTAACCTATCCACTGCATGACCCCACCCCCTCACATGTCACCTTTATACCTGTTTACCCTCCTAGTATGACTAGGGTTGTTTGAGTAACGTAGAGCCTTGTGTGTTCAAATGCTTAGACATGCTTAGTCTTATGATCTGCTTCATTCGGTTGATGAAATGCCGATAATGCGTGAACCTAGTATGAAAGGTGTTTATGCTTTGATATGGTTGAATAACATAATTAACATGGCATGGATGTTGAGGCCACTGTGGGTTGTGGTTTTTGTCTCGTTCATGCCCCTAGGTGCGAGTTCTCGCCTTCGAAGCCAAGACTGAACGTACAGCCACACGCGGGCCAATGAACCCCGCTCGGCTAACTAACTTGTTTAGTCACTTCCATGGGTCACGTAGATTGAAGTTTCCATTTGCGGGTGTGTCATAAAATGTTTTGGAGAAAACTAGGGCGTGACCGGGACCAGTGATGGACGTACACGGATCTTGTCCCGACTCACAGAACAGGTGCCGTCAGGAGGTGGCCAACTCCCTGTTGACGGGGTGGCCCTGTTTGGGTTGACTCATGGATAGGGCTAAGCAAGGTAAAGGCCGTGGTCGACCACACTCTGCCGCGCTCTTAGAGAGGAGCGTTACCGCGTGGCGTTAAGAGTCGGTTGACACGTGTGGGTAAAGTGTACCCCCTGCAGGGATAAATCTTTCGGAAAGCCGTGTCCACGGTTATGGACGACTTGGCAACGGATTCTGTGATCATAGACAACTCTAACGGAATGACTAAAACTTGCTGTCAATGAATGAAGGATGCCTCCTCGACTAAGTCGAGAGGGGTGATTCTTGTAGCATAAGGTAGTCTGGGGTTGAGAAAGTACTTGGTGGACTAACTAACATGATGATCTCAGTAGTTGAATAGTTTCCTCCTCTGTATTAGAAATGCTCTATTACACGTGCTTTTCTTCCTCAACTTCGGAAAACAAAGTTGGCTTTATGCAAAGAACCTTAAAAGCCAAGTCTTGCTGAGTACCTTTTGTACTCAACCTTGCCTCGTTGTTGCTTTGTTTCAGACTTCGGTGATGCAGCTAAAGAGGGGTTCTACCTCGACGTCGACGAGTAGTTAGGAGTTCCCAGGCAGCAGCCTGGTATCTGTAGTATGGGTTTGGCTACATTGCTTATGTTTCGGACTCTTAGTCCTTTTGCTCTTGTTGTATAGCAACATCTTTGCTTTCGCTGCTTGTTGTAATGTTGGGTTGCTTGACCTATGTTGGTCATGTAACCTCTGCGTGTAAGCTACTCTAGTATGCCTTGTTTAATACAACTTTCATGTCTAGAGTACTGCTTTGATCGATTGTTGGTCTCGAGCCCGTTGTTATACAGTTTTGGCTATGCCTACATAGTTGTCGCAGTCGAGGGGTTGTGGAGCCGATGATCCATGTCCGAGCCCGCCTGCCGGAGATATCCGGCCTGGGGCGAGGTAACCCCAGTAACCCTCGATTGTTGTTGCACTTTCTGGACACATAGCATCTCTGTATAACTCTGGTCCCGTTCCTTCAGTTTCATCCGACTCGTGGACGCTTGGGTATACATATCTGGTTATGACTAGCATGGACACAAGGAGTAGTAGATCGGGGATCCGGACTACGTGCCGATGAATCCGGTCTGCCTGCCGTTGTTTGTTGCGGCCGGGGCTGGTAACCCCGAAGCCCTTGTGGGTCCACTGCTAGGAGCACATGACAGTTTGTATATCTCGGGGTCTGGGGTCTGACAGGTATGGTACTTTCCTATCACTCCCCGTCTTCAACGGTACTACGTGGACCCTAAGGAAGCAAAGCTCATGCAATGGCACGCAAAAAGGGAGAAGCCGGCAGAAGATCCGGAGAAGGGCTATATCATGACACATCCTGCAGACGCTGCCCAGTGGGAAGCATTGGACATAGCTTTCCCGAGTTTTGGGGGCGACGCGAGAAACGTCAGGCTGGGTATGAGCACCGATGGACTCAATCCGTTTGGCAACCAGAGTAGCACACATAGCAGCTGGCCCGTGTTTGTATGGCCTTACAACCTACCCCCGTGGCTGTGCACCAAGCAAAAGTACATACACTTGAGTATTCTCATCCAGGGGCCAAAACAACCAGGTGTCGACATGCATTTGTATCTCGGGCTGCTGAAAGACGAGTTAGACACGTTGTGAAAGACGCCACCCCGTACGTGGGACGCGTACACTAGAGATTATTTCCATATGAGAGCCGCGTTGCTGACGACGGTCACACACTATCCTGGTTACGCGTATGTATCTGCCCAGGTCGGCCACGGATTCTGCGGCTGCGTGAAGTGCATGGACGGGACCCCGCATCTCCAGCTACCAAGGGGTCCTGGGTCTTCGAAAACCGTGTACCCAGGGGCTCGAAGGTGGCTTCGCCTGGATCACCCATGGAGAAAACGTGGTGAGTTGTTCAATGGTAAAGATGAGCCCGATGGAGCAACGCGCACGAGGAGCGGCGAAGAAATCGACGAGCTTCTGAAAAATTGGGACGAGTGCCCTTCGCCGGGAAAGAAACGACCCAAGCCAGAGCCGCTGCTGGGTGTATGGAAAGCGAGGTCTGTTTTCCACGACTTGGAGTACTGGCCGGTCCTCAACGCGCCTCATAGCCTTGATGTGATGCACATTACGAAGAACGTTACGGAGAGTCTGCTTGGCACTATTTGCAATTCGGAGAAGTCCAAGGATGGGCCGAAAGCAAGATACGATCTAAAACATTTTGGCATTAGGAAAAATCTACAGGTCCCCGCCGATAGTGATGATGATGATGACGATGAGGATAAGACGGAAGGGACTCAACGTCCTCCCCGCAAAAAGGCTAAGAAGAACACCGTGGTGCTTCCCGCTGCCTGCTTCACATTGAGTCCGCCGGAGCTTGAGCAGTTTTTCAGGTGCCTCGTAGAAGTCAAAGTTCCTCACGGATACTCAGGGAGTATAAGAAGATATCTGGACTTAGCGAAGAAGAGGTTCACCGGGATGAAGTCTCACGATTGTCATGTGCTCATGACGCAGATACTTCCTGTTGCGATCCGAGGGATAATGGACGAGCATGTCCGTGATACGTTGTTGGCCTTTGCAACTTTTTCGACGTTATCACCCGGAAATCGATCGGCGTGAGGCAGCTCAAGATGCTACAGGATGAGATCGTGGTGATACTATGCGAGCTCGAGATTTACTTCCCGCCGGCATTCTGTGATATATGTGTGCATCTCCTTCTCCATGTCGTTGATGACATCAGGCATCTCGGCCCGACGTTTCTGCACTACATGATGCCGATGGAAAGGCAGAATGGTGTCCTGAAAGGATACGTTCGCAATAGGGCCCGTCCAGACGCAAGCATGGCCAAAGGATTTCTAACCAACGAGTGCATCTCTTTCTGCGACAATTACCTAAGTACCGAAGACGATCAGGATGTCGGTTTGTCCACCAGGACGCACCTTGGGAGACTCAACGGAGTCGGTCACCGCGAGGGCTGCCGCGACGTCCATGTCGGCATTCAAAAACGACGCGACGACTTTGATAGGTCTCACCGGGTCGCGCTACAACACTTAAAGTTGATCGAGCCTTTCGTGGAAGAGCACAAAATCTTAATCAATCAGAATTATATTGAAATGGGCGGGCCGAGCAAGATGGGAGACGTAACCAAAGAGCACAACTCCGGCTTCACGCGTTGGTTCAAGCAAAGTCAACTGATTGAAGCACGGAGAAAAATGCCTTCTACGGAAGATGAAAAACTCATATACATCTTATCACAGGGCCCCGGGCAGAACGTAAGGACCTATCAGGGGTACGACATCTCCGGTTACAGATTCTCCACCGAGGACAAGGACATGAGTAGCGAAAATCAAAAGTCAGGAGTAACTATGCTATCATATGGCGATGCCGAGACTAATGTGGAAGAAAGATAGTTTGGAAAGATCGAGGAGATATGGGAGCTCAACTACTGCGGAGAGACGGTGGTGCCAATGTTCCGTGTGAGATGGGCCAAGAATGTCAAGAAAGAAGGACGGTATTTCACCACAATGGTTATACCCGATGCCAAATCGAAGAACGCATCCGCGAAAAATGAGCCATGGGTACTCGCTAGCCAAGTTGACCAATGCTTCTTCATCACCGACCCGTCAAGGCCTAGCCGTGTTGTCGTGAGGAGGGGCAAGAGGAGCATCATCGGAATGGAAGGAGACGCCAACGAGGAAGACTTGGACAAGAACGGTGATCCGAAGATCGAGGAGGAGTTCGACAAGCACTTCGACATGCCTACTACTGGTAAAGTAAGAAGGAAGACATCCCTACCTACCCACGGTTGTCCGTTCACGCGAAGAAATCTCAAGGTGGCCGGCATAAAGTATTCAGTCGCCAACAAAAAGGGAAAGAGACGCTAATTAAGCTAGATCGGAACCGATCGAGACAAATTAAGAAGATTTTTGTGTGTATATACATGCATGTGTATGTGTGTATGTGAGACAAGTACTTCTTTCTATATATATGTGCATGTGTATGTGAGACAAGCACTTCTTTTTTTAATTAATTGTAATTTAATGTTTTCGTTCTTTAATTATAATTAAATAAAATATTAAAAATATGATGGGCAATACCAGGATTCGAACCCATGGCACTAGGTTATTTACTTCACAGCTATACCAATGGGCTACTAATACAGATTTGTCACTTAACAGCGTTTGGTTTTTTTATTTATCTATCCACGCAATTCTGTGGCGCATGATGTAAGCGATGCGCCATAGAATTCCGTTTGAGCAAATGACATGTGGCCCCTCCGAAGACATTCTGTGGCGCATGACTTAGAAGGTGCGCCATAGAATTATAACAATTCTGTGGTGCACGGGGTCGGGGTGCGCCACAGAATATGCCTCATAGCAGATGACATGTGGACCCCCGCGCTTATCGTCCACACTTAGCAAAATTTGATCCCCGCCTGCTTCTCTCCCTCGCGCGACGACGAACCCTAGCTAGCCCTCGATCTTCTTCGATTCTCCCTCGCGCTCGCCGTCGTGCTGCCTTTGGAGGATCAGGTGTTGGCCGCCGTTCACGCTCCGCCGTCCTCCAGTCCATGCACGCGCCGCCATCCACCGAGGTGCACGAGCAGGGAGCTGGGACCCGTCGCCATCCTCGAGTCCGTGCTGCCTGTAAAGGAGCAGGGAGCAGGGAGCCGTCGCCATCGCCGTTCGCCCCACCGAGGTGCCTCGCCCCGCGCCCAGTGCCAGGTCAGTTCGCTCCTCGCCCCGCCCCGTTGCCCTGATATTCAAAGTTTTTTGATTTTGGCAGTGCGCTCGTTGTTGGTTTTTAGCCTCTGCTTTCTTGATTTTTTTTGCGAAATTCAGATCGATTGTTCAGGACTTGACACTGGATCAGGTTAGGGTAGATAAATCGCCAAACTGAATTAGCAACTTTTGTCTGTTTTAGTACTAGTTCAATGCCCTTTTGTCTGAATTGTTCATCTGCTTGTCAATTTAGTTACAGTCATGTATTCCCGCGAGGGACTTATGCTCCCAGGTTTAGTACGTGTTATTTCATAGGTTCTGCAGTTACAATTTGTTCTTGTTAGTCTGCAGTTCGTGTGATGGTTCTGCCTATTTATTTGTGTTTTCTACATAGCTAGACTGAAACCCATCCTCTGTCCCAGTTTGAGTTTAACTGAAACATTTTGCTAAGTCTAAAAATTAGCTGTTGTTCTACAAATGGTTAGTGGTACTCATAGCAGTAAACTTCAGTAGTGTATCATCAGGTTACAACTGATAACTAGTACCAGGTACCTATTCTCAGGTTTTGCATGACGAGCAAAATTGTCCACTAATGTCTGAGCTTCTGACCTGAGCTTATACAATTCTTTTGAAAACCAAATACTTCAATTTCAGTCCTAATTCTTCGCGGTCAGTTTCGGATATGGTTGTATCAAGTTGCAGCAAGAGTACTCCAGGAATTTGAACTTGCACTAGAAGTAAGCTGTACCAGTTCGAGCAGTCTACAAATATAACATTGGAGGGTCAGATCACTTGTTTGCTGCTGTTGGTAACGCGTATGACAGAATTTTAGGGATTGGGGATGGTTTTTGTGCAGGTACACATTGAGAGTTGCCAATGTTTCGCCGGAACGTCGATTTATTTCCGTTCCGGCGAATTTCTGGCACTCCGGCATGGCCTTTTTTAGCAAAGGTCATGCCGAAATTTTTCGTCAAACTTTTGATCATAGAAATGTAAATTTACTTCCACTTCTATGCATATGTCCATTAAAGCTTACTCTATCCTGCTATCACAAATCCTAAGCCTCCATGGGTGCTAGTTTAAATTTAAGTTTCAGAATATTTTCTTATTAACTATCTCTGACTCTCTTTCTACTCGTCTGATCCGTAATAACTGTCGCGGACTGTATAATCATTTTGTACTGCGGCAGTATGCCCTCCCCGACAATTAAATCGGATCGGAGGGAGTAGATGATATCAGATAAACACCTATGTTGATAAGGAGTACTGGGCTACAATGCAGCGATTAATTCTCAGGCGCTAGCAACGACAGAATTTGAACTACTTGTGCCAGTGTCAAGCATTTTTGGCGAATAACAATATAGACACCATGCGCAATAAAATTCAGTTAGAATAGAGGGTGTAGGACTTTATCCAATGTGCGCAATAATGGGATTTATACTACTGAAAGTTTTATTGGTGATTTATTATGTGATTTTGTAGATATATGATAAATAAAACCTGCAATTCAATCAGCAAGCGTGTAACTCATTCTGAATTTAAGCTTGGTCAGCATGCTTGCATCCACTGCCTTGATTGTTGTGCTTTCTAAGGTAGTCTGCCAGAATAGCCTGTTCTTACTATAAGTACAGACATGAATGCTTGAAGCTTGCACACACTAATATTATTCCCATTGCACTGCTTTGGACGACAAAGATGCTGAATGTTGAGTGGTACCCTTATTTGCTTGAAAGGAAAGTTTATTCATTCAGAATAGGATGTCCTTTCTATGAATGCACGCATGATATTTTTCAAGCTTGCTAACTAATATATACTATGTAATCTGTCTAACTGAACCAATGAACTGACGTTTATGCCTTTCGGATTTTTCATGGTCAATATTTGTAGTTTTATGTTCAATATTGTACATACTCTTTTAGTACTTTGGTCCAAACAGTGGTTTTACCAGAGATGCTAAGACCACTACAGTTTACATGAGGGGACAAAATAGCAAGTGGTAGATAATTGTGGCAATGGATTCTTTTGGTAATGTATGTGAAGGAAGTAAAGGCTTCGCCATCTTGGTGGTATTCTTTTCTTTCCCCCTCAATTAGCATACCTACTATGTATTTTGTGAGTTGCCAACACGAACCAATTAAAAAGATGACTTTTTCTCACATGATATCAGGGTTGATTATCTAAGGTTTTCTGTTCATGGTGAAAGCATCGCTGCAACCAGAGAGGCTAGACCAAATTTATACATGTTTTGTTTGGTAAACATACAGATATGTGTCAGCACACTGTAATTCTTCAGTTGCATGAGCACTCAGAATGTAGTCATCACATTGTTGTTGGTTAAAGAAGGATGGTTAAATGGCCTTTCTTCGTTTCTGATTTACATGCCTTGCGGTTTGATTGTATTTTTCCAGAAAACAGTAGCTGCTTCCCCTTAAGGCCGTTCACAGCCATAGTTAGGAATGCTAATCGACAAGAGGCATGTCCATTGTCATAATTATGTTTTGCTTCATCACATAATTTCAACTGAGGTGTTCTGAATCGTCTATTTTTCAAGCTATTTTTACTTTTATTTTATTGATTCTCTACATTTACATGAGGTGGTCTGAATATTCTGATGTTTGTTAAGAACCAACACTAGCAGATATGATATCAAAATGGATTGTGAGTTCCCATACACATATTAAGCTCTTAACCAGTGAATACTCACAATATCAACACTCCTTTGAATTGAAACCTACTAGCAGCAGATCAGCACCATGAGATGAACATAGACACGATTATAAGGTATGATGGGCTTTATATATGGAGCAAAATAACACAGCATGCAGCAGCCAGCTCTACACAAAATTCTACTAGCAGCAGATACACACCAGAGGCCAAATAGTTTTTTTTAAGACATGCCAAATAGTTCGTCCCTAGTAAGTGGTATCCAACAGGAATGTTTGAACCATGCAGTAATAGCATGGAAATTCATAATTATCCACAACAATGTAGCCTGCAACACCTCTACACACAACCCTATAGCAGTAAAAACTGATATGACATAGTTCTGTTGCCACAAGTAATGCAACTAGCCAGCTTTACACTAGGCAGTAAAAACAAGCAGGAAATACCTATCACTCATCTGGCTCTTCCAAGCACGTCTATATTGAATAATTTGAAATCCAACTCAAAAACTCAAATTTGAATGTTATTACAGAAACATGTCTGGCTCTTCCAAACACGTGTCCGTGCCCGAAGCCGGTGCCGAGGAAGAGGGCTTGTCGTGGGATAGTCACGGCAGATGTTACCAGGGGTAACTGATCTTGGGGCAAGTCGACACAGGCGTTCGGGAGAGGGTTTAGCTCAAGGGAAGACATGGTACAACTTGATCTGACAGCCGGCAATCGAAGTCGCCGGATCTCTATTCTCGATACAATAACTCGATTAGGGTTTACACTGGATACTCGAGACCACACGATATTGCTAGGGTTCTTAGATCTCTGTCTAAACTACCTCCGGGGGTCAGTTTATAAAGCACCCGTACCCCCTGGCTTGTCCTACAAGGCGCACCCTGAATCCTACCCGGACCCGGCGCACTAACCCTAACTTGCCTTTACAATAACCCACAATCCGGGTTATTGGGCCTACAAGCTTGGGCCTTCACAAGTTTCCCTTCCTTAGCCGGATCCTGCACATCATTCCTTGAGCCGGGTTATTCCTTGGAGCTTGGCCTACCGGGTTAGCATCCCCCTGTCAGTAGTCCCCAGAATAGCCTGGGCTTCACAGATCTCCTTGAAGCGCTTGCTATTCCCTGCAAAGATATCGATCATACGGGTATATGAAGATCGGGTTAAGATGCTTTAATATTCAGCTAGGCCTTGCTCCTTGGCAGCCATACAATAACCTCAGCTTTCCCTCCAAACACCTTGGTTCAAACTTCTGGGTCCAAACCATAATAATAACTCCAAGATCCTATGCTTGATAACCAATCCCGTCATCACGGGACGAATCCCCTTCTTCCTTTTATCCGGATGCCTTGCTCAAATACCTGGCGCACATCTCGCAGAAACTTTAAATAAATAGCCGTTTACCCCCTCCATTCTCGGCTCCCACTCACCAAACCGTGCTTATCCATTTGCACTATAAAAAAGCTCCTTAGGGGTGACTCGAACCCTAACGGCATTTCCCCATTCCATTCTTCTCTTCCCCTAAGCTCTCCTTCTCCCTGAGTCACCACGGACTCCGCGCACGTCACCGGAGCCCGTCGCCCGGAGGTTACGCTCCACCGTTCGCCCCGTGCCGCCGCCAAGATCCGCCGGCGCATCCTCATCCGGCCACCAAGATCCGCGAAGGGACATCAGGCCTGCGCCATCTGCCTCCGCAAGGCTTCACTCAGATTGCCTCCGGTAAACCTTTTGCACCCACTAATTTGCCCTTACAGCCTTTAATTCTTCCTCAGATTAGATCTAGATCAGTCCGCCTCAAATTTCTTGACTAGGCCGAATTTGGCTACCCGTAGTCTCTTTAGCTCGCGTATAGGATAAGGCGCATGCTCCAATCCACTCTCCTACTGCCCACAAATCATTACCCTTGCCACAAATTTGAAAATAGAACTTCCAATCTAGACTCGAACTACTCGAGATTTCCGCCTTGGCATCAGTCACCCGGCGGGACCACTTCTTTTTAGTTCCTTCTATTCACGTTTGGCGCTTAAGCCATTGTCCACTATATTCAAAAAGCTTCTTCACCGTTTGGATCCCATAATTTTCACCATAACACTTGACACTCGGGACTTTCGAACTTAGCTCTGCAGTCTAACACCCGGAACTCATACCATACCTCAATATCATCCGGCTTATACTTGGGCGTTTCGCAACTTCCATGTCTTAACCTTCTTCTTATTTTGTGCTTTGCAGGCCAACCACATGGCTCCCAAGAAACAGGGGAAAACCCCTACCAAGACTAAAGCTGCCAACACCATTTCCGCCAATTGGGGGCGGTCTATGGTCACACAGGCCAAGTTGGAGGAATTGGTGGAGCTGGGAATTCTTCCTCCTCAGGAAAATATCCAATGGAGGGTGCCGGGTAAGGAGACCCGGCCCACCCCTACAAAAGATGAGGTAATCTGCTTCGTGGAACACGTGACCCGAGGTTTTCGACCACCGGGTCATCCTTTTTTTCGTGATATTCTTAGTCACTATGGCCTTCGCGTCTTTGACATCGGGCCCAACTCCGTGCTAAATATTACCCATTTTATCGTCCTTTCTGAATCCTACTTGTGCACTCCGCCAAGTCTAGCTCTTTTTATCGAGCTTTATCAATGCAAACCATGCCGCGAAAGCGGTGATGGGGCGCTTCTTGCTTGCGGCGGGGTTTCGATCCAACGCCGCAAGAACTCTCTGATGCCATCCCTCACCCTTAATTCTCATGTCAAGCACTGGCAGCTCTCTTATTTCTACTGCCAGGACACTTCCCCACCCGGCCAAAAGAAACTGCCGGGTTATTCTGATGGTCTTCTAGACATTTCTGATAAGTTTAGTGCCTTCGCCCCTGACCCGGACAGGGAGGCAATTCAACCCCTTCTTGCCAAGATCACCACTCTTACAGCCCAGGGCCTCATCGGCCTCAACCTAGTGAAGACCTGGGTCGATTTTAGGATCCAGCCCAACTCCATCCGCACGAAGCTGATGTGCGAGTATTCAGGAGAACCTTCTGATCCGCTCCGATATTCCGACAACATTTTCGCACCTGGCGACACATAAAACCATCAAGGGTTTTCTAACGGAAAAACTCGAAGTGATCCGGAACATATCCGGGTTAGAGCCCTTCACGCTTGAAAACCCGGCCCCTGAGGTAAAAACCCGATTTTGGCGCCTTTACTTTCATTCTTTCCACTTGATACAGTTGGTAACCCGTGTATTTACACCTTTCAGGCTAATGACGACTTTTGGAAAATCAACGCCTCCCCTAGCTCCGAAAGTCCAGAGGAGCAAGAGGCCGTTCACTCGGATGAGGGTACTCTTAGAATTCTATTTGGTTCCTTTGAACTCGTCATAACCCCTTCATTTTCAACCATAACTTAGACGATATTTCAGAACAAGAGGACGATGAGGAGGAAGACTCGGATGGCAAGGTAGAATCTGCCAGCGACGAGGATGAACCGGAACCGGCGACCAAAGCCGGATCCAAAAGAAAAGCTCAAGAGGCCCCTTCCAAGGTTTCATATCCCCTCCTCGCATTCAATTCGCGTCCTTAATGATATACCTGAGTTATTTTGACATTACTCCACTGGCCATTCTTGAAGGAGTCGCCCATGATCAAGCGTAGGTCAACTCGAAATAACCCGGGTGACAACGTCATCAACCCGGGTATTTCTTCGACCCCCATTCGGCGGGCTGGTAATTATTCTATCTTTTCTTGGCCAGCACATTCCCCTTGAACTATTCTTATATGACATCTAACCTGGCAATTTTCAGCCTCTCCCGAGTCTGATGACGGATTTCCTTGTGACTTCGCGGTGAATACCGGGTAAGATCCCCTTCCGGACGCTCTTCCACACTTCACCACTCTTTCCTGACCGCGTATTTTAACTGTTTCTTGATAACATTTACAGGGCCACGGTCGTCGTTAGCGACCAAGAGGGCATGGAAGACAAAGGCCCGGGTCAAGGGAGCCCGGCCGATAAGACTACTGTCATGTCTGGCGATGAAAAGCAAACCTCGCCGATTAAACCGGACGCCCAAGAAACCGAGTATCCAATTGCTTCCCATGCGAGCAAGAAGAAGAAGGCCACAACCTTGGGTGCCGAAGGAGTGTCGGATTCCAATGCACAAATGACCCGGGTTCCGCCTCCTTCTAAGAAGAAAACCTCTTCTCGGAATTCCCAAGGCCCCGGGTCTTCTGATACAGGTAAAGATACTTTTGATCAATTGATGAACACTATCCTCACCATGAAGGCTTCAGAGGGCGATATTTTAGAGCGCATGGCTGCAGAGCACCAGGTAAAAGCGCTTGTCATCTCATATTGCATATCTAGTCCCCAAGTTCCGAGTATGACTTGCAAAAGTTATGCTTGGTACTTCACGCCAAATTTATCTTATCCTAACATCCCACTAATGTTTGCCCTCCTTTCTACTTTCAGGCACAGATAACTCGGTCTGATGAAACTTTACTGAAGACCGAACAACGTCTTCTTGCCGAGATAAAACGGCGGGAAATCCTTGAGGATGACATGGAAGCTTTGAAGAAGGATGTTTCCAAATATAAGAAGAAATGCCACACCGCTCGGACCGACTTGAAGAATTTGTCGGATCAAATCACCGACACTTACCAGATTTTACTGAGTAAGTTTTTGTCTGCCGACTAACTTCATGCTTCTTGTTATGCACCATTCTAGGTTTTATGATGCCTTCTTGCTTCTGTTTCAACTGCAGGTGCCAACCTTGCACCTCCAGAGGAAGATACTATTGCCAAGGCTAAGACCCTGAAGACTGTGCTCCGGACTTTCTTTGCCGGCACAAAATTTATATTGGACGCCATACATTGGCCCACAGAAGCCTATCCGGGTGAAGAGAATCTTGTCCAAGCCTGCTCCACTGTGCCTGGCTGGATTGAACTTTGGAAACGTTCGTCCTGCCGAATTGGAATAACACGGGCATTGACCTTGGCCAAAGCCTACTTTCCGAAGCTTGACCCGGCGAAGATAATATCCGGGTTTCCCGAGTTTAAGGCGGATGGTGCCAAATTTACGCCTAAGGATTTCAAGGCCATTCAGTCAGCGGTGCGCCCCTCGGCTACCTCTTTAGCCGATAGCTTGGACCTGAATACGCTAATGGCTGCGTATGACGCCGATGGCAAAGTTATCACAGAGGAAGCACCCCCGCCCTTGGACCTCTTGGAGAAGTGGGCTGATCACTCGGCCAAAAAGAAGGAGGCAACCGCGAAGAGGGAGGCCGAGTTAAAATCAGGGCCATCCGCCTCTACACCGTCCGTCCTTCCACCCATCCGCCCTGGCGCGGTGAGTCCGGGTGGTTCTGCCAGGAAAGCTAAGCAGCAGGCCCAGGAGCAAGACCCGGAGGTCCACACTCAGGAGGCCGAGTAGGGCGATGATGTCATAATACCTTAATCACGGGACCTTTTTATTTGAACTATTTATTCTGCCAATGGTGCGCTTGTGCACTTCTGATACCGATGCCATACTTGTAATGTACTTCTATTCGGTGACATATTTTCGCGGCTTTCCCTGCCCTTTGATAATCGTGCTATTTTGTCTGTTCGAACTTGTTCTTGATACCCAGCTTTTTTTTACCTCCCTTTGTAAGACTCGATTTTCCGAGACCAGGAGTTTTAATACGCGGGCTTTTTCTTTAAGTCCCCAAGACTCGGATGGTGAGGTTTTTCGAACTGCGATAGCCAAGTAGTTTGTTTCTGTTTCGAAGTCCCCCAGCCCCCATGACCCAAAGTTCGAGTAATGGGGGTGTGGCCTTTCTGAGAGAACAAATTACTTTTTACCGAGTCGCAAACCTAAAGCCATTCCGTGTAAGTACTGAAGTTATGCTTGATAATTGTTGAGTTTCCGGCTTTTAGCCTTGTACTCTGCATAAACTTGTGGTTTAGATGACCCTTTTAACTATCTTGTACTGTAAGCCGGCTTTCGCGTGGATACCATGTTGTTACATCCATACGAGAACAGTGTCAGGCAAGTCCCATTGGGCTCCATGGCTGATTGTAATCGTAAGCGAACGAATCATGCCACTTTAGTGCGAGTCACATCAAGCTTAAGTAAGATAAGTCAAGAAAAGTTGGCTTCTTTGCCCAGTCATAAGATTGCAGCCGTGCTCGTTTGCGAGGAATCGGCCCTTATAACTTATAGCTATCTATGCCGGGTCATTCGGGTTAGTGGTTGGTTACCTGAGCAACCAACCCCAAGACCTACATGCAATTGATGCTTTTGATGATACTGAATTATCGATGTCGCCGGGATACTACTTACTTGTAATCAGGGTGTAATGATATAGGACTTGATAACCATCTCTTTATTGATACTAGAAATTTTGGATCAGCAGGCCGCCTCATTAAAAACCTTCCAGTCCCCTTAGGTACCCTGGGTAAAAGAGCGCGTCTGAAACCTGCTGCCCGTTACATTGTTTAGTTCCTCATAAGCGCTGGTCCCGGTCTGGCTTGACCAATGCACATTCTCCATACGTTGGATCTTTTCCTGATGAGTACCGGGTTTGCTAGCCAACCCGGGTGGGGTGTTCCAATGACCTGGCTGGTTGTAAGCGGCCGTGTGGCTTCTTCCTTTACAGCAAGCCGCTTGGGGGAATCATCCTCGATTAAGGCCACCATTTTAGAATCTTGCGTTGCCTTGAATTTTGTTCTTTCGCCTTCAGTACTCGGCCTTTTTGATGTGGCCATATCCTCCGGGTCTGCTTGAGATCGGTAGTGCTTGAGTTCTTCTTTTCTACAGGCCTGCTCGGCCATTGCTGCGTCTCCTTCGTCACATTCAGCTGCTATATCTCGATTTCCATGTATGGTAATGGTCTTCTTGGGACCCGGGATTTTTAGCTGTAGATATACGTAACACGGCCTAGCCATGAATTTGGCATAAGCCGGCCTTCCAAACAGCGCGTGATAGGGGCTGCGTAATTTCACTACCTCAAAGGTGAGCCACTCAATTCGATAGTTATCCTTTGATTCTCCGAAAGCTACCTCCAATGCGATTTTTCCCTCGGGGCATGCTGAATGACCCGGCACTATTCCATGAAAAACTGTTGAGCTTTTTTGCAGTTGAGATTCCTTGAGACCCATGCGTAGGAAGGTTTCCCAATACAGTATATTGATGCTGCTTCCACCATCCATTAAAACCTTCTTTAGTTCGTACCCATTAACTTGCGGTGCGACTACTAGTGCCAAGACTCCTGGGTGTTCCACTCTTTCTGGGTGATCCCTTCTGCTCCATGTTACCTCCTGTTCTGACCATCTCAAGTATCTCGGAACGGCTAACGAAACTGAGTTGACTGCTTGCTTCAGTATCTTTTTGTCCTTGTTAGATCCTCCTGTGGTATGCACATGATATTGACCCAATTGTTCGGGGTTAGCCTGGAAGCCTCCTGCCCCCCCTTGGTTATTACCTTGATTTCCAGCCGCCGGGTTACCAGCTGGGGGTGGGCCGTTGCCCGGGTTTGCCCCTGGACCCGGTCCTCCTCCCCGCCCTGCACCTCGCATAGCTCTGTGCACTTCCTCATTTTTCCATCTTTGCAAATCGGCGCATTGTTCTAGGGAGTGGTTAGCTGGCCTGCCATTCCTGCTGTGCTTCGGACATGCCATTCTGAATATGTCCCAATTGTTACCCGGCCTTGGTGGACCTTGATAGTTTCCTCCATGGTGGTTACCTCCGTTGAAATTTCCTTCTGCTCTTGGCCTTGAAGACCCGGCTTCGGTGTTAGCGACAAACTCGGAGCCTCCTTCGAAGGGACGCTTGTTCTGACTATTTCCATTGTTTCCTGACGCTGTTCCGTTGCCGGTTCTTTCATTACCGCTTGTGTTTGCTTTTGTCTTCTTGTCATCAGCTTCTTCTTCTGTGCTATCTGTCGCAGCGTGTTTGTTGCACGCATCCATCAATTCTCCATTGTGACTTCTGACGCATTTCGACTGGACTTCATGCGAGTTAACTTTTGCACTAAAGGTATATACTTGCATGTTTTTGCCATGGCTTGTAGTGCATCCTTGGGCTGGATGTCTGTGGATGAGTGAAGTATCTCCATAACCCGGCGCACCCAACTGCGCGCCGATTCTCCCTTCTTTTGGACGCATCGCTCTAGATCATCAATGGTGAATAATTTCCTGCAGGTCCCGTGAAAGTGCTTGATAAACGCGGTCTTCAATTCCTCCCAAGACTTGATCGATCCCTCTGGTAGATTGGTGAACCACAATTTTGTTGCTCCTTCAGACATCATCAGATACATGAATTTGGCTTGGAGGTTCTCGGACGCGTTGCGGATTGACATTGCCATCTCGTAACTGCTTAGCCATGTTTCGGGATCCATGGTTGGCTCATAATTCACTACTTTCCCTGGCTGTTTGAACTTTTCCGGGTAAGGTTCAGCTCTAATATTGTCCGAGAGACACTTGGGCCCCGCAAGAATGATTGAAGCCGGCCTTGCCCTGGAAACGTGTGATGCCGCGGGGGGCGCGTCTGGGCGCTGTGCTGCGGGAGGTCCATGCGCTGCAGACCCGGCCGCGGCCCTCCGAGCCCTAGAACTGTCCACGACGGCCTGTGCTGCTGATACTGCCTGAGCGCGGGGAGGAGGCGGCATTTGTTGCTGCTCTTCCCTCCGCTGCGCCGAACTCGTTTGTAAATTCCCTTGCTGCTGGCTGACATATGGCGTCCTGTGCATTCCGCTTCTGTGATCCGGGTAATTGGCTTGCTGTGCCACCGCAGTGTGCAACAGCTCGATGGCTTGCCGAGTCTTCTCTGCATGGGGCGACTCTCCCACAGGTATTTGATTCAAGGCGAGTGTCGCCGCATATACGTTGTCCATAGGATTGTTGTAGTGGCCGGCTGGCGTGCGGAATCGTGATGGTGGCGGCGGCAGTAGATCGTTGCCGGTTGTGACTCTAGTTTGCGGTGGGGGTAACCCGGTCCGTTCATTCGCCGGATGTGTCGCTGCTGTTGTCTGTTGGGGTGCGGTTCCCTGGTTCACCACTGGTATCGGTTGGTCCTGAGGCGTGATGAACAAATTAGCCGGATTAATAACCCCGCCCGTTGCTGGCAACCTGGTGTGGTGCCTTTGATGTATCCTGGACGTTTCCTCTCGAAGCCGGGTTTCCAACGCGTCTAGCTCGCGCCATCGGGTGGCCATCCCCTGTCTATCTGCTTCCACTTGCCTTCTTTGCTGTTCCAATGCACGACGAGCCACGTCCAGATCTCTAACACGCTCTGCCGCGTTTTCTGGGGTGATAACAGTGGCGAGGACTGTAGGATCCAAAATCAAATTATTATCGAACAGGGCCGGGTGACGCGGATTCGAGGGACCCGCCCCTGGTGTCCGATTGGCTTGAAACCCGAACATGTTGGCGTGTTGCTCTTCATCTGCTGCGCGACTGGTGACCGATGCTGACTCTCCATCGACCCGGGTCAAGACCGGGTCTCCGTTAACCGCGCCCTGTTGCTGGGCCACTGCCTGAGCCGCCCCGACTGGTGCCGCGGCTGTGTTTCCTTGGTTGGCCGCGGGGGCTGCATAGACTGCAACTCGGCGCGCGATATCCGGTGTAAATTCAGGCTGTTCCCCCACCGTTCTCCTCATACCGGTTTTCCAGTAGATCCAGGATAGACCCGGTGTCATCTCCTCCTTGGACCCGGTCGCGTGGGGTCCATGCCGGCTCCTCCGGATGTTCCCACTCCGCGATGGGTTCTTCTGCCGGATATGTCGTTCCCGTTGATTCTTCATCATCTGATCGGATAGACGTGGCTTTTCCTGGCATAGAATCAGATCCAACGTTGTCAGGGACCGAATTGGAAGCACATACCATACCGATGAAGACGTTGATCCGGCCGATTGTTACGACGGATCCGGTTTCGAGGTGATCCGACTCCGGCCCCCAGCCGGAATCGTCCACCACCTTTTCTCCTTCGTGGTCGATGTAGATCTCGCCGATGACAAGATTCTCCATGCCCTTCCGAGCTTCTCCCGTGATGTAGACACCTTTGGACGCAGGCCCCACGGTGGGCGCCAACTGTCGTGGGATAATCACGGCAGATGTTACCAGGGGTAACTGATCTTGGGGCAAGTCGACACAGGCGTTCGGGAGAGGGTTTAGCTCAAGGGAAGACATGGTACAACTTGATCTGACAGCCGGCAATCGAAGTCGCCGGATCTCTATTCTCGATACAATAACTCGATTAGGGTTTACACTGGATACTCGATACCACACGATATTGCTAGGGTTCTTAGATCTCTGTCTAAACTACCTCCGAGGGTCAGTTTATAAAGCACCCGTACCCCCTGGCTTGTCCTACAAGGCGCACCCTGAATCCTACCCGGACCCGGCGCACTAACCCTAACTTGCCTTTACAATAACCCACAATCCGGGTTATTGGGCCTACAAGCTTGGGCCTTCACAAGTTTCCCTATCCTTAGCCGGATCCTGCACATCATTCCTTGAGCCGGGTTATTCCTTGGAGCTTGGCCTACCGGGTTAGCATCCCCCTGTCAGGGCTGGGATGCCCACGCTGCAACCAGAATTGAGGAAGAGGACCGGGAGGACGTTGATTGGGGGTCCTTGGAGGAAGAGGACCAGGATAAGAGCACCGATGGTGGTGGCACTGACCGCACGACGGCTGGTGGTAGCGGCGACGCCGCCCCGACGACCGATAAGAAGAATAAGAAGCCCCGGGCCCCAAGGAAGGATCGTAAGCCGCAAGTGGTCGCGAACGTCACCGATACAATCACCGAGGTCTCGCCGAGTGGCCTACCATTGGCGCCTCGATCTGTTACCTCAGGGTACGGCATGCAGCTAGGGTGCATCGTGCGGGAAAGCATGTCGATCAACACGATTGACCTTAGAAGCGACGACAACAAGGCTTTGGTCGAAATCCTCCTGAAGAAGCTTCACCAGCGATACACGTTCCCGGAGCCGTTCAACAAAATGGTGGACTCTTTAGCCATCACGAAGATGAGCACCGCGTTGAGCAGCTGGAAATCCCGGGTGAAGAAGAAGATTGAAAAACGTAAAAGCTGGGAGGAGATCAGTCGAAAAGACCCGACGCTTCAGAAAGAAGATTTCGAGATATTTAAGGCGTACTTGAACACCGAGGAGTGTAAAAAATGGACAAAATGGGGGCAGGATATGCGGGACCAAAACATAGGGCACCAACATCTCGGAAGCGGTGGTTACCAAGGAAAACAGCCTACTTGGGAGAAGGAGGACCGCGAGATGGAACGTGTCGGAAAAGATAACCCCTGGCACAAAATCACGGATATACAAGTTAGGAACTTTGTCCGATCCCGGTACTTCTTAGACTGGAAGACGGGGGAATTCGTGACGAAAGACGAGGACGTGAAGGAATTTGAGAAACATTTGGTAAGGACACATATATCTCAAGTACATGTATATTGCATTGATCTAATAATTAGATAATGTGCTCACCTTAATTTCCTTTTGTCCGAAGGAGAGGGAGTTGCGGAAATTTGACTCGTCCGAAGGGTCGACAAGTCGGTGGGACACGCCTTTCAACAGAGCGACGAACGCATACAAGAAAAGGCCGTTGGATGCCCCGCCGACGTCAGCTGGCCGTATCTCCGGCTTTGGGCTAAACATGAAGGTAGCCGAGTACTACTCATCAGATGCCAAGTCAAAAAAGAAGAGGAAGACGACATCGACTAAGGATGATGAGGAGGTCGCGGAGCTGAAGAAGAAGATGGCGGCTCTAGAGAAGAAACTTGAGAGCAGAGAGGTGGACCCCGACACGCTCAACCGATTAGTGGATCAGAGGCTCAAGGAAGTCATCCCCGCTGGGTTGATGGAGGGGATAGCTTCTTGGAATGCGGGGGGTCAAATTGGACCGATCCATCTGCCCACCTTCGTCGGCAGCAACTCAAGCATGAACCAGCAAGTGCCGCCGCAACAGCTGACCCCCCAGACGCCGGCGCCGCTCCTTCTGGTCACATCGGCGCCCCCTTCCGCAGCAATGCCGAAGAATGATGGGCCGGCCGCCGGCACCGTCGCCCTTGTCTCGACACCCGCCGAGCTTGACGCCATCACCAAGGTAACTAATTAGTTAGTCGTGATCTAACTACGCCTTCTCAAGATGACTGTAATCTCATGATGCCTGGTATGTTGCCCAACAGGACGAACCTTGCGTACTCCTGCATCGTGGTGCCCGGCGGAGAGTTGGTGGATGTTGCTACCGGCACTATTATACAACCCATGCAACGCACTATGCACCACTCTTGAATGGACGAGAACGTGATGAAGGTGAAGTTGGCCAATGTAGTGCCGGAGTATCGCGACGTCCTCCCCCCTTTCAACCTCCAGGCTGCGACGAGGACAACTTGGTACTTGGAGAGTGCACGACTTGGGTGATGCAATGGCCGAAGAGCCAGATTCGTCTTGGGGGGGGGGGTCTTGTGATCAAGCGCAACACCGGCGCCACATCCCCTATGGCCCCGCACAATAAGATCGTCCGGCCCACGAAGCAAAGAGCCCTCCAGACAGCACCCAAGGCCGCCGCCCCTCAGAAGGAAACAGTACTCGTCGCCACCACCACCCAGAAGGAACCGGCCGTTGTTGCCACCACCACCCAGAAGGAACCGGCGGTTGTTGCCACCACAACAAGGCACAAAGTGTTGTTGGGAAATATGCCGC
The DNA here is from genome assembly GCA_028641055.1 of Alopecurus myosuroides. Classification (NCBI taxonomy): domain Eukaryota; kingdom Viridiplantae; phylum Streptophyta; class Magnoliopsida; order Poales; family Poaceae; genus Alopecurus; species Alopecurus myosuroides. Next base: position 732,900,922 of record CM054057.1, on the reverse strand, counting down.
AACGACCGGCCAAAAGATCATCAAATGCAGTTGTGCCTCAACCGCCGGCATCACACCCGCCGTCACCACCAAAGGACGTGGACAACCAGTTTGCTGGAGCCGCCGGTGTCGAAGACTATCATTACGATGACAATGTCGACATCAATGCCTACCTCAACACGGGCTACAGCCAAGATAGGTACATGCCTGATATGAATCATGACGACGAAGCCTTCCGCAGTCACGACGATCAACCTAGACGTACTGAAGTCACGCAGCGTCTGACCTACCCGGAGGGTACAGTATTCAGCCCTGGCACACTGCATAAGACAATCGAAGGGTCGTCCCGAGCACCCGCACCCCCAGCTCCCTCACCCCCAGCTCCCGCAGCAGATCAAGCCACCGCCAGCAAGAAGATTAGGAAGAGACCTGCTAAAAAGGTCCAGCATACTAAGATCTTGGCCGACGTCGTGGTACGACCCCGTAAGGATGGCTTGACCCGCTTGCATGAAGCTGGGAAACCGATACTGGGTCCGGACGAGATACATGGGGCAACTGGACCAATGCTCACATTGCAGAACATTATCGTGATGCTAGAGGGTCTACTTCTTCAAGACAAGTGTCCAAATTACCCCGTGTTCACGGTCAAGGTGCCAGAGGGCCCGGACTTCGTCAACGAAGACCCCGCGGGACTGTTCTTCATAGCGTATGAGGATATCTTCAGTCTGTTTCACTCGAGACGGCTGGACTATAACTTGGTCCGCCTATACGCGCTCAATGCTCAGCTGCAGATCCAGCGAGAGTTCCCCCTCACGTTATGGTAGCGGATCCCTACTACATGCGTGATAGCCAGCTGGAGGAAGGATCAAGTACACGGACCAAGGCAGTGAAGTACCTCGAGAGCTTCATGTTGAGAAACAGTGAGAACAAGAGGGACATTCTTTTGCCTGTCTTCCCCGAGTAAGTCTCGCGACCGTCGTAGCTAATGTTTTTTTTCTAGATTTCATCCATTGCTTATCCTGGATTCAATTGCATGTGTTGAGCAGGGACACATACTGCACACTCGTCGTGCTTTGCCCACAGTGGTCACTTGCCCAATACTTCGACTCGTCGAATGTGACGAAGAGGAAAGACTACACCAGAATAAGGGGTGTTCTCGATGAGGCTATCAATGGCTACGCCCAAAATGGAGGCACATTCCAAAAGAAACAAGAATGTATCAGGCCGGGTACTGGCAAATACGGGTTCAGGCACGTGACCGAGTTCCCCTGCATCAAGCAGCCGGCTTGGAGCACGAAAGAGGCCTTCTATGCCCTCCATCACCTCAAAGGGATTGTCTGCGATGCAAACAATTTGAATCATCCTTCTAGACTCCGAGACTGGTCCAACAAAATGGCGGGGGAAATCTCACAGGAAGATCTTATACAAGATTTTCATCGCATCAAAGTCAAGTTGTCGGAGATAATCATTGAAGATGTCAACAAAAAGGGAGGGTCCTTGCACCAACCCATAGGGTTATGCCAGAGGGATATCCAGGAACGCCTAGAGCGGCAGGTTGATCGTAGGACGTGGATGACCAAGGACCTATATAAGCCGTTTCCGGCGCCGCTCCAGTTGAGGTATCGTTGATCGAGGTGTGCGTAGCTAGCTACTATTAGTTTGTTTAACAAAATTTGCTTAACTTATATAAGCCTAGCTACTATATTAGTTTAGCTCTAAACTTAGGCCTAGCTAGCTACTATTAGTTTGCTCTAAACTTAGGCCTAGCTATAGCTACTATTAGTTAGCTCTAAACTCCTAGCTAGCTACTATTAGTTTGCTCTAAATTAACTTAGGCCTAGCTAGCTTTATGTTTGTATATCTTTGATGTTTATTTTTTGTTTCCTTAGTTGTTTTTTGTGAACATATATGACTTAGTTGTTTTTTCTTTATACTTACTAATATGCTTTGTGTCTATCTATATAGATGACGTACTACGTGGTGTTCGAGGGTCGGGTTCCAGGAGTCTATGACGAGTGGAAGGACTGCAAAGCACAGGTCGACAAGTTCAGCGGCAACTGCTATAAAGGATACGAGACTAGACACGAGGCGGTTGCGAAGTGGAGGGACCACCAGTCGAAACAGAAGAACAAGATGAAGACCTCCATCAAGCTACCGTTCTTGCTCTCCATCGTCGCCGTGCTTGTAGTCTATTTCATCTTAGCTTAGGCATTTGTAACTTGACAACTCGAGTAACTATGTGGTTACAATTATTGTTCGATGATGTGTTTGACAACTCGAGTAACTATGTGATCACTTTGAGACAAATTCGATACTTTGCACTATGTATCACTATTGTGATTAAGTAACTTTGTAAAATATCAGTAATATGTTATATGTTGTCAAATATCACTGCTGTGAATAATTCCTGTATAATTCCTGTATATTCAAACTGTATACAGCAGAAAAAATTTAAATTTCGAAATATTGCAGATGTTTCTGTGGCGCACCATGGGACAATTCTGTGGCGCACCTAATTCTGTGGCGCACCAGTAGGGGATGCGCCACAGAATCGACTATTTCTGTGGCGCACGGGCTAGGTGCGCCACAGAATCCACTGTTTCTGTGGCGCACGTGCTAGGTGCGCCACATAAATTATTTTTGTGGCGTGAGTTCTGTGGCGCACCCCTGTGGCCCCAGGGTGCGCCACAGAATAGCTTTTTGGTGCGCCACAGAAGAGGGTTTCTCTACTAGTGAAGGGTGCTAGCCACTGCGGTGTGCTTGTGTTGGTTGACAGGAAGGGGAGCGAGGGGGTATATTGTTCAGCTGCGCTAACTGAATTGTGTTTGCAGGTTCGCTAACTGAAACCCGACGGAGGAAAAACGGCCGGCGGCAGCGACTCGCGGTGGCCGCGCGCGGTTGCTGCTGCGTGCGTGGCTTGGGTGCTAGGTGTGCTCGGCCCGTGCAGAGAGAAAGGGGACGGAGGGGAAACGAGGTGGCTCACCTCTCTGAAGGAGGAGCAGGTCGGGGCGGAGCAGATGGCGACCGGCGACGAAGAGGATGACGGCGGCGGCGCCTCGGCCGCTCCCGGCAACTGCCGCGACGTCGAGGTCGAAGGGGACGGCGAGGGGGTCTCATTCCCGCCGTTAGCCAGCTAGGAGGAGGTCCAATCGGCGGCGATCGCCGGAGGGAGAAGGAGGTGGGGTTCAGGTTGTGCAGTTCAGAGAGAGGTAGTAGAGCAGAGAGAGGAGAAAGAGAGAGAACGGCGGCGGCTGGGGGAAGAAGAGGGAGAGAGGTCTAGGGCTAGGGGGGCTCGGGCATCGAGCTAAAAGGAGGAGGGGGAGAGCGCTCAGCCGTTGCTGCTCCTCTCTGCAACGTGGACACGCTCGGATTCGATCCGTACAGAGGTGGAAGAAGGAGCGAGGGGGGGTATGGGCCTGAGGGGGAGATGGGCTGGGCCTGCCCCTCTCTCTGCTGGTTGTTTTTTATTTTTTTTGTTCTATTTCTTTTTTTTTGCAGATTGGAATAGGAAAGAAAAGGGAGGTTTTTTGGATTAGAAAATTAGTAGAATATTTTGGATGAGTTATTTATAGCAACAGTAACAAATGGCAAACTTTAGTTTTCAAAAAGTTTGAATTATGGTGCTGTTTGTATATTTATTTGAATTTAAATAATTTTGATATTAGATGAATAAGGGTGACATTAAGCAATTTAAAAGCTTTTGAATTCAAGTTTATTTGAAACAAAGGATTGAGTTATTTTGTAATTTTCATAAATTACAAAATGGTTGCTGTTTGGAAAATTAATTGAATTTGAAAAGGGTTTGGTATTAAATGAATTTTTGATTAGAAACAAATCAACAGTTTTGGAATCACAACTTAAATGGAAACAATTGATTGTTTTGATTTGAAATATCATTTTGGAAATTGTAACATCACAAGTATGAAACAAAAGGTTTGAAATTTGATTTGAAATTCAAATGGAAAACAAAGGAAAACAAATAAAAACAGAGGAAAACAAATGGAAAACAAGCAAAACAAATGCAATGAACATGATGTCATGATGCAAAACATAAAATAACAGAGAGCAAAACATTCTAATGGCTATTTTTCATACTTGGGATGTTACAACCAGTATGTCCTCCGTCAGCCCGGCAACTTGATTGAAATTTTGTATGCTCAACGCTACATCAAAGTCCAGGCTCGGGGTTGAGGGTGCTGAAATCGTGCTTGATGAGCTCCGGCCCACAGAAACAGAGACGACAGAGGCGCCAGGACCGGGGGGGGGGGACTGCACTGAAAAACCCTTAGGCATCGAGGCAAACCTCTGTCTCGCTATCGGCGGCGAACGACAGCCGACTGAAAAACCGTTGAGGCCGTGACGCAGCCATGCCTGCTTCAACACCTGCTTGACAGAAATCCGGTATCGCTTCCTCGCCGTTGCACGAGTAAAGAATCGGGGCGCCGGTCGCCTCTGCAATCGTGTACCTGCACCACCCCATCCTCCACCGGCGCCCAATGCTTCACCCTCCCTCGACGCCCGTACTTGCGATTGCGACCGCAAACCCTGTGTCGCCGCGCGCATACTCGACTCCGATTGTCGCTGCTCCCTTCCCACTGGTGCTAAATTACTACATGTAACGTTCAAACCGGGTTTACCGCGTGGGAAACATGACTTGACGGCCATGTCGTCGCAGAGCAATTATTGATCGAAGAACTGTCGCACACGAGATATTTCGTCCAACGAAGTCGCTGCCCGTGCAATTCGCCTAAAAAACGTCGCACCTAAGCTATTTGCCCCGCTTGGGGGACCCTAATCTGGATTTGGAGAAGGCAGTTTGGATCAAATAGAGACCCGAGAGTGAGGAGATACTAGTCATTCGCTGACAAGTCAAACCTCAAAACCGACCAAGTACTAGTTTTCTGTAGATTCATGGTCGTACACCGTTGAAACAACGACCACTCGTATTTTGTGTTGCTTTATATTCTTGGGGCTAATAGCAATAGTTTGTCTTTATTCTCCCATTTATCCATAGCCACATGACCTGAAGTGCATTTCGAATCTTGTTCACTATCGTCTTTTCTTGAAAAAGGAAGGAATATCTGCACTATCCAGGCTTTAGCACATGACCCTTTGAATGTTTTCGTCGAAAGGAGACGGAAGGAGACATCACGGGTGTGCCAAGACCACCAGGCTTGCCTTCTGTCTCTCTGGAATCTGTCTGTCCCTCTCTGTCTCTCTCTCTCTCTAGAGAGTAGAATGAGAGATGGCACCTGCTGGGCTGACAAAAATTAGAGAATAAGCCATCTGCTCCAACCCTCCAACTCGTAGGTAAGCCTGTAATCAACCATATTCGCAATAGAGTGTTCCCCTCCTCTATCTTGGAGATGGCACCTGCTGGCTGGCTGCTTCGTCTTCCGCCGCTCTTCCTCCTGCATGTTGGAGTGATACGCTGTAGAGCGAGAAGGCTAGGCTCGATGTCGAATCGGGCAAAAGAATGCAAACCAATCCCGATATTGTACCGGTAATCTCGTTGCTAATTTCTGGTGTTCGATTGTGCGTAGTCGCTTGACTATATATGTTGTAAGTGAGCTAGCAAATTTAAGTAATCCATTTCACTCTATTGTTTTTATGGGCGGTGCTTCGGTGTCTCCCCCTCCCAGAACTTAGAAAGGGTATTATAGTCTTTATTATTATTTTTAGTTGCTAATCCACATTAAATTTGTTTGTCCCGCCATTATCTGTATCAAGCAACGTATGCTATACGAATAGACGATCAGGTCCAGCGCCGTGTGTAGCAGAACCGAATCCTCGTGTAGCAAAGGCGCCTTTGTTCTAGCACGTTACTCATTGTCTTCCTTTTGTCACCAAGCCAGACTGTAACTTCGATGGACGAGGTTCCAGGTATGTACAAGCTCTAATCTCCCATGGTTCAATGTCAATGGCCATAGATCAATCGGTAGCAAAACTGCAGGAGGAATACTGGAGCCAGCGAACACTGCGAGTGTGTGGCATTGATCGTCGCCGACGAACACCGCCGTTGCTCGCCTGACAGCTCTAACCACCGACGATCACCGCCGTCGCTCGTGCCGATCAACACCGCTGACGGACAGTGTGAGCGATAAGGACATGAACACAAGTAATTCCGTCTGTGTACGTGTATGGATTCGTACATATTCAGTTATGCAATATGACTTAACTACTCCATCCGTTTCAAAATATAAGCCTTTTTAAAAAGCCTTACATTTTGGAACGGAGGGAGTAATTATTAATGTAAATATATATTTCATCATTGACTATCATACCCTTAATTACAAAGGGGTACGGAACGATCTCGGCCATCGATGTGTTTAATTTTCGTAAAGGGGTACACCGAAGCAGAAGCCTGTTTTTATTACATCCTATTTTTCGTCGGTCCTAGATACATCCGAAGTGTAGATCAATTTAAAAAAACAGCTCAGTTTGGATGGTGTCGGAGAGAGAGATATGGCGATGGAGTGTTGTGGAGAACTGAACTCACGTACGGCTCCTGAGTGCTTAAATGTGCAAGCAATGAAACGAAACATAACAATGCATATTGTGCAACACTGAAAGCACCATAAGATGTTTCTGACACTGGTAGAAAACAGGCCTACAGTCCCGGTTCGCCAGGCCCATTAATCCCGTCCGGGCAACCGGGACTAGCTACGCGCGACTAAAGGCCCCCCCCTATAGTCCCATCTCTTACGGACCGGGAGTAAAGGCCTGTCCACGTGGGCGGGTGGCGGAGCCTGGGGTCGGAGGACATTTAGTCCCGGTTGGCCACATGAACCGGGACTAGATTTATTTCGTAATTTTTTTAATTCATTTGGTTTCTAATTATTTTTCTCACCTTTTTTCACTCCCTTTTTTTCACTCCTTTTTTCACTCCCTTTTTTTCACTCCCTTTTATTCTCACAATTTGTATTATTTGCTTAGTGTCTAACTAAGATTATCTCTAGTCCAATTAGTTACTCATGGTCAAACTTCCCGCTCGGTCACCCATCCTCCCACTGCTCTAGCACTAGCACGCTTAACTTCCGAGTTCCATCCCGTCCCGAATCCAAGTGTTTCTCACGCATGTATATGATAGTTGTATCATATCAATCTTATTAACATGTTGGCCGAAGCCATATTTCTTTATTGTTTGAATTTCAAATAAATCTTTTAATAAACAAAAGTAAAGATGTAATTAATAATTTTGAATAAATAAATAAACATTCACTTTTAATTTGTATTATTTCTAAAAATACCAATAATATATCCAAAAATTGAGAAATAGAACTAATTCATTTTAAAATCTTAAAAATACAAATAATATATCAAAAATGAAGAACAATAATACTAATTCATTTTAAAATCTTAAAATACAAAATATATATCAAAAATTAAGAACAATAATACTAATTCATTTTAAAATCTTAAAAATACAAATAATATATCAAAAAATGAAGAAAAATAATACTAATTCATTTTAAAATCTTAAAATGAAAAAATATATCAAAAATAAAGAACAATAATACAAACAATATTCATTACATGCATAGAGTCGATCACACATAACACAATAGAGTCGATCACACATAACACAAACATAGAGTTGATCACATTTCATAATTAACATATTATATATAGAGAGTCGATCACAAAAGATATCCATTACATATATATACTACTAATTAGATACCCATTACATGCACATGCATAGATATCGAACGCATGCATACATCATCTATGGCCCCGCCGAGTAGATGCGGAACAACTCGTACGCGACATATGCATCTAAGGCCGCATACTTGAGGTTCGTCGGGCGCAATGGGGTCTCCTCCCAATAGTTGTGATTCTGCCGGGGGAAATCAGTCTTCATCCTTTCATAGGCCTGGTGGATGAAGGTGGTTGCCATGACAGCCATCCCGGTCTTTGGCCCGGTCAACTGGATAAGAGTCTGAAGATCAACGTAGTGATCTTCCGGTATCATAATACCGATGCGCATAAACTTCACACGGTCTTGCGTGATGTCCACGCTACAAAAGTCAAACCCGAGTTGACAAGAAAATCAACAAGGTCCGGGCAATGCCTCGAACTACTGTAACAACAAAAATAGGATATGTGTTAGATATGTTGCAACACACGTATTGTTCACATGCAACAAAAAAACTCGAAGATGGAATGCAAGATTGTACACGTGTGCTATATATATATAGCTTACCTTGACCATTGGAAGACCAACACCGAATGCTTGAACGATATCTGGATGAGGGCAACATCCTTCTGATTCCCCGTGTACTCCAGATCGAGACCAAAGAACCGTGTTCTTCGGGAGCATCAAAATAGAGATCGGCCAAATGACCGAGAGCTTCAGGCAGCCTCGCGCAGTTGTTGGTGAAGAGCACGTCCAAATCCTTGCCGCATGGTGTCTTCCCATTGTATTGCGTCCATTCAGCCATTTTGCGTGCGTGTGCTTGGATCGAAAGAGAGCGAGAGAGAGGAAGAACAGAGAGCGAGAGGAAGAACAGAGAGCAAAGCAGTGGAATGGCGCCCTCTGCCTCGCTCGCGAAATAAAAACCGCCGCGGGGGAGGCGAGACGCTTGATGTTTAGTCCCGGTTGGCCACGGGCACGGGGAATAAAGAGCCATTGGTCCCGGTTGGCCACGGGAACGGGGAATAAAGGACCAATAGTCCCGGGCGGCCATGTCAACCGGAATTAATTCCCGCCACGCGTCGCAACGCGCTTCCCAACCCGTGACGTCTGACCTTCTGTCGCGGGTCTCCTCCCTACCCGGGACTAAATACTCATTGGTCACGGTGCGCAACGCTTGGGGACTGATGCTGGCATACCGAAGGCCTTTTTTCTACCAGTGTGAAACCTACTCCAACAAGGCTTCGGCAGGTCAAAGGTGAACTGTTCTATGAAACTGAATAATTATTGTAAATCACACTGACCTGCATTGCTTTGGTCCATTAAGGTAGCTATAAGGATGTATGTAAAATTCTGTCAACCCCTTCATTTGAATACCGCATCTTATTTGATTGCCTCATTTTTTTTTTAAATGGGGAATAATCCCAAGCTCTACATCACGTTGATGCACACAACTTCTTATATAAATAAAGTAAATAGTATCAAGTAGCAAGTCGCAAAATGCATTACGGCCCCAAGCACATAGATAAATGACCACAACCATGGGGTGGCGTTGGTCCCCCCTGGCCGCGCCACCTAGGGGTGTGGGCCCCCTGGCCACCTCCCGGCATCGCTCTTTCGCCCATATATACTCCCCGATGCATAAACCCTAGGAGAATCGACCTTTTCCGCAAAATACATCCGTAGCTCCGCCGCCGCTGCCGACAAGTTTCAGGGGACAAATCTCTATTCTGGCACCCTGCAGGGACGGGGAGTGCCCCCGGAAGCCATCTCCATTGACTCCACTTCCATTTCCATTGTCGTTGTTGTCTCCTATGATGAGGAGGGGGAAGTTCTCCCCCGAGGCTGAGGGCTCTATCGGTAGCTATGTGGTTCATCTCTCTCTCCCATGGTGTGATCTTTATGTGATCGTGATCTTTGTAATCTAGTTGAATATGTAGATTGATATTCATCTGTTATGCTACTCAAGTGGTTTTGTTATCTCCATAAACACTTTGATCACGGGGTAAAGGTGATAGTGTGTGCTCCGTGTGGTTTAGCATGATATTTATATCTTGTGTTGGAAGGTGAACCTATGAAATTCTGGCGTTTGTTTAGTACTAATTTATGGCGCTCGTAGTGACATTGGGGTGCCCTAGAGAGGGAATATGGACTTGAGGAGCGCTGTTAAATCCTTAGAGAGGGAATATGGACTTGGGGTGCCATATTTATTTCAGGTTGCTATTATCATTTATTATCATCCATATTACTTGCATTTTACTCTCTCTTCGCCGAACTAGTGCACCCATATAACTGACAAGTATATTGTGTGTGTTGGGGACACAAGAGACTTCTTGTATCTTATGCACTTAGAGGCCCAACATTGTCTACAAGAATAGAAGAGTGCGTAGACATCAAGCTCTTTTCTGGCGTTGTTGCCGGGAGGTAAGGTAAAAGGTTCTCACATCCTCGGGTGTGAGTACTCGAAGTTATTTCCTTTAGATCCTGCAATTATATCTTTTTGTTTGTTGTTTTTATTTTCACTAGTTAGGCTTAATGGAAAACAACAAAAATATGAGAGAGCTTTATAATATTTATCTTGAGTTAGGACATGAAGTGTTTGAAGAGAAAATTAAAAATCTATGGAGCTTATTTGCATGCTAGTGGCAATGTTATTAGTATGAACTCTTTAAACACCATTATTGCTAATGCTATGGAAGAGTCTAAGCTTGGGGAAGCTAGTTTTGATGAATATGATATTTTTAGTCCCCCAAGTTATGAGGAGGAAATTTTCTTTGATGATACTTTGCCTCCAATATATGATGATTATAATGATTGTGCTATTCTAGTTCCACATGTTTACAACGATGATTATGATATTTTCAGTCCACCTACAATAGAGGAAAATATTAATTATGATTACAATATGCCTCCTATATTTAATGATTATGGTGATGAGAATAATAATGATAGCTATTTTGTTGAATTTCCTCCCACTACTATTAATGAGAATGACTTTGCTTATGTGGAGAGTAATAATTCTTTTATGCATGTGGCTCATGATAAGAATGTTTCATGTGTTAGTTATATTTTTAATTTTAGTCATGATGCTACTAAAGGTTATTATGAGAGGGAAACATGGTTTTATGCATCTCAAAAATATTAAGTTTCCTCTTTTTCTAAATTTTTCTTTGAAGTTGCACTTATTTTGTTGTCCTATGCTTGTTGCTTTGCGTTTTCGTGACTTGTTTTTCTTCAAGATTATTTTTCATAGAAAGTGGGTTAGACTTAAATGTTTTTTATATTTGCTTCTTGATGCTCTTTTAGTTTTCTTCAACTCTTATTCTTATGTGAGCATCTTTTAAAAATCATTGTGCCTAGCTAAAAGGCGTTAAAGAAAAGCGCTACCGGGAGACAACCCATTTTATTTCTCTGTTTTCATTCAGTTTTCCTTTGTTTTCTTTTGTGTGCTTTGCACCTGGGTGTTGTCTATTTCCTTAGCAACCCCTCTGTATGTTTTGTTTTGTGTTTTTGTTGAGCCAACTAAAGCCTATAGTGGAAAGTTGAGACTATATTTCGGATTTCTGCGCAGGAAACAGATTTCTGCTGTCCACTGTTAATTACGTACAAAATCACAGAAAATTCAAAATGGCCTAAGTTTTTTTGTGCTTAATCCTGTGATATATACGCAACTTTCTTAGTAGACCACTTTTTTATTTGAGAAAAAAAAGATTTTCTAAAAAATCATCTACCTGTTGTCCTGTTTTGACAGATTTCTGCCAATAATTGCATTTGCATCTTAATCTCTTTCTTTTGGTGTTCTTTTGAGAAAAAGAGTTTTAAAAGAAGTTTTGAAAGTAGCTAATGTATTTTTGATTTATAGGATTGTGTTGAAACTGAACCATGTGAAATTATTATTTCGATTGCACTAACGTTGCTAATGAGGATTGTGAGAAGTTTGGTGTGAAGAAAGTTTTCAAGGGTCAAGAGAAGAGGATGATATGATGTGCTCAAGAAGAGTGAAAAGCATAATCTTGGGGATGCCCCGGTGGTACATCCCAGAAAATTCCAAGAAGACTCAAGCATCTAAGCTTGGGGATGCCCAAGGCATCCCCTTCGTCATCAACAAATTATCATGTCACTTCTATTGAAACTATATTTTTATTCAGTCACATCTTATGTGCTTTACTTGGAGCATCTTTTATTTCTGCTTTCATTTTGTTTAGTTTTCTTTTCTGTAATAAATAGTTGGATCCTTTCATACTTGTGTGGGGGAGAGACACGCTCCGTTTTCATTGCTTAGAACACTCTAGTTTTCATTCTTATTGTTCTGTGAGTGTTCACTTTTTGCTAGCACTACGTTTAGCTCCTGTTTTGCATGCATCTCTTATCAGAGCTGTTAGTTTTAGTAGTATTATTTGAGTACTCTCATGTTTGCTTTCTGTAGCTTGTAGATAATTTTTGTTAAAACATATTTTGTATGGTGCTTGTTGGGAAATAAAACTGCTGCTTGAAGTAGAATTTATAACAACACTAGTAGAAGCTTGTATAGACTGTGGCTAGGACTTTTTCATGCCATGCTAAATGTTATTTTAGTTTTAAAGCCTTGTGGTTATTGAGTAGCATGATTAGCCTTAAATAGCTGAGAGAGTTTAATATGTCTTGAAAGATTCATGAGTTGTTCTTCTCTTTCGAATGATTTATTTGCTTGACTTGGCGCATGCTCACACCATGTTAATGACTACAAACCAGTCACGAATAGCCTCCATGACCACTTATTTTTTGAACTTGTGATACCGCTTATGCTTTAAGTAATGATGCTTATGTCGCTATGCATGATTATGGCTCTTATGCTCTCTTCATTTGTCGCTCCCAGTATTTTGCTAGCCTCCACCTATACTGAGTATGAGCTCTATCTGTGCATCCAAACTCCCTTAAACTAAAGGTTTTCCCATTGTGAACACCATACCTACCTACATGTGGTATTTAACTGCCATTCCAAACTAAATTGCTCATGTGTTACCTTTAAAACCTTCAAAATTATTCTTGCTTTGTGTTCTTGTTTTTGCTAATGAGGACGTCAATAGAGAATCTTTATCTCACTTGTTGATTGGATTTCACACCCTGGACTAGTGGCTTCATCCGCTTATCCAAATGATAGAAGAGCTGGCAGCGGGGTGCCCAGCCCCAAATTAATACAAACAAATTCTCTTCACTATTTTTACCCTTGATCATATCAGTCAAATCATAATTGTGTAAACAAAAGAGAAACAGGGATGACCATCTACACCAGTTGCGTCCTTCACCATGGGAGCCGCTCTTGTAATTCCAGTTGGCTTGTGACGTACTGTATTGTATGTTTACCATTTGTTGACACTAGCATACACCCCTCCTAAAATACAGACATTCCTCCACAAATGTCAAACTTTTAATACCTATGTTTAATAAAATAAAGGGCTCTAGCACATGAGTTATCCCTGCTTCCCTCTGCGAAGGGCCTTTCTTTTACTTTTATGTTGAGTCTCCATCTTCTAACTTTATGCACAGTTGAGAGAGCATTTTTTCCATTCTGAGTTCTATGTGCATTTGCCCCATAAACATCAATAATTACTTCATGATGTGATATTATTTGTTCTTAAATTATTTGTTCTAGTCTTCCTCTTGAACTTTAAAAGTGTCCTGGCATTTATGTTTTGTCCCACTCTTAAGGACTAGCGAAATACCACTTTTCAATGCTTTCTCTCTACCTGAAACAAACATTTATCTTTCTTTGTATTATTATCCATGATCCTTTATTTAAGATACTCTTCATGGTGCAAAGTGATTGTTATGCTTTATTATTAAAGTTCTATTTATCATGTTTGTGTTTGAAGTTCTATGATCTCAGCGTACATATGCTTTTACATTTTTGATGATCAAGATTATGATAGTAGCATGTCACCTCAGAAATTTTTATTTTATCATTTACCTACTCGAGGACGAGTAGGAACTAAGCTTGGGGATGCTTGATACATCATAAACGTAATCCTAATTTCTGATGTTCCATGTTGTTTCCCACATGTTTTCCTTACACTTTATGTCATTTTTACACGTTTTCCGGGACTAACCTATTAACAAGATGCCACACAGCCAGTTCCCTGTTTTCTGTTGTTTTTCGTTTCAGAAAAGTTGTTATGAAAATATTCTCGGAGTTGGAAAATTCGAAAGTCAGAAGTCCTAAAAGTCTCGGAAGCTTCCAGAAGTCCCGAAGATCCCCGGAGGGGGCCACATGGTGGCCACACCATGGGGTGGCGCGGGCCCCCCGACAGCGCCACCTAGGGGTGTGGGCCCCCTGGCCACCTCCCGGCATCGCCCTTTCGCCCATATATACTCCCCGATGCATAAACCCTAGGAGAATCGACCTTTTCCGCAAAATACATATGTAGCTCCGCCGCCGCCGACGACAAGTTTTGGGGGACAGACCTCTGTTCTGGCACCCGGCCCGGACGGGGAAGTGCCCCCGGAAGCCATCTCCATCGACTGCACCGCCATCTCCATCGTCGTTGCTGTCTGCTATGATGAGGAGGGAGAAGTTCTCCCCCGAGGCTGAGGGCTCTACAGGTAGCTATGTGGTTCATCTCTCTCTCCCATGGTGTGATCTTTATGTGATCATGAGCTTTGTAATCTAGTTGAATATGTAGATTGATCTTCATCTGTTATGCTACTCAAGTGGTTTTGTTATCTCCGTAAACACTTTGATCACGGGGTAAAGGTGACAGTGTGTGCTCCTTGTGGTTTAGCATGATATTTATATCTTGTGTTGGAAGGTGAACCTATGAAATTCTGGAGTTTGTTTAGTACTAATTTATGGCGCTCGTAGTGACATTGGGGTGCCCTAGAGAGGGAATATGGACTTGAGGAGTGATGTTAAAGCGCTACGCAATGATTAGTGTTTGTTATTCGACCGGAGATTGGTTCGGAGTAGCATAGTGAAGAGATGACATTTATGCATTCAATTATGTGATCATTGGTGAGAGTGTCCTCTAGTGGAAGTAGGAGCCCTAGGCCTTGTTTCCAAGCATTGAAACACCGTTTTCCGCCTGTTCTACTACATGTTTGCTTGCTGCCATATTTATTTCAGATTGCTATTATCATTTATAATCATCCATATTACTTGCATTTTACTCTCTCTTTGCCGAACTATTGCAGCTATATACCTGAAAAGTATATTGGGTGTGATGGGGACACAAGAGACTTCTTGTATATTAATTGCAGGGTTGCTTGAGAGGGATATCTTTGACCTCTACCTCCCTGAGTTCGATAAACCTTGGGTGATCCACTTAAGGGAAACTTGCTGATGTTCTACAAACCTCTGCACTTGGAGGCCCAACACTGTCTACAAGAATAGAAGCGTGCGTAGACATCAGTCAGTACTCTACCTTACTTTTAATCTGATGGACCTGTATATTAATTAATTTGGTCACTCATCTATGATGTAGTGTAATGAATGGTTTTTAGTATACTTATACAATGCATATGAACCGACAATGGATGTACTATGACCGACGTTCTCTCGAGTTTCTTAATGGCATGCATAATTTTCTCCACGTGGCTGAGGCAAGCAAGCGGTCGAATGGTTTCATGTGTGGTCCATGTATTGACTGTAAGAATATGAAGGATTACTCTAACTCAAGAACTATTCACATCCACCTGTTTTAGAACGGTTTCATGCCCGGCTCATGCCTGGCTATAATTGTTGGACCAAGCACGGAGAAAGAGGGGTTATAATGGAAGACAACAAAGAAGAAGAGGATAATGAAACTATGCTATGTTCATTGAACACGGTGATAGGACAATGGGGGGAGACGAAGATGAAGAATAGCTCATTTTTTATTATCCCGATGATGATTTAGGTCGGGCCATTTGTGATGCGAAGATTAACCGCGGAAGTGAAAACAAGAAGTTGAAGCTGGAGAGAATGTTAGAGGATCACACAAAATGTTGTACCCAAATTGCGAAGATGGCCAGAAAAAGATGGGTACCACACTAGAATTGCTGCAATGGAAGGCAGAGAATGGTACTTCTGACAAGGGTTTTGAAAAGTTACTAAAAATAATAAAGAAGATGCTTCTAGGGGAGAATGTATTTCCCTCTAGTACTTACGAAGCAAAGAAGGTTGTCTTCCCTCTAGGATTACAGGTGTAGAAGATACGTGCATGCATCAATGACTGCATACTCTACCACGGCAAGAAGTACGAGAATCTGAATGCATGCCCAGTATGTGGTGCATTGCGGTATAAGATCAGGCGAGATGACCTTGGTGATGTTAAGGGAGATCCGCGACCCAAGAAGAGGGTTCCTGCAAAGGTGATGTGGTATGCTCCTATAATACCACGTTTGAAACTTTTGTTTCAAAACAAAGAGCATGCAAAGTTGTTGCGATGGCACAAAGAAGACCCTAAGAAAGACGTGATGCTGAGACACCCCGCTGACGGGTCACAGGGGAGAAAAATCGACAGAGAGTTCAAGACATTTGCAGATGGCGTGAGGAACTTAAGATTTGGTCTAAGTACAGATGGCTTTTGTGGGGACCCCATACTAGCAGTCCGATACCTCCAGTATGCATACATTCACGATAGCATGATCAGTTAGTCATGAACAACATACTTGAGTTGGCATTTCAGATTACAACATCCACTACACGGATACACGTCTTACACAACTGGTCACATGACTCAGTTGAAAACAATTGTCACGCAGGGCAGGGAAAGACACTAAACAACAGAAGTCTACAAAGCAAACTCGTGGTAAACCCAAGTCAATGCCTTGACTACCTACAGGCAACAGACTCGGAGACGTTCCTAGTTTGCACAGCTATCAGCGACACCATCTTCTTCAGGATACTCCCGATTTTTGCTCAAAGTCTTAGTAATAAAATAGCCAGGTTCGAAACCATTATGAGTACATTGGATTGTACTCGCAAGACACCCCAAATGAAAGCTAAACATGCAAGTATGAATATATATAGGTGGTAGGAAGGCTGTAATTAGGGTTCAACAAGCCATGATGAATTTAAGACCATCATAGTTGCACAAGTTTTATTTTTCTTTGTTGAACAATATACTTCAAAAGATATTTAATTTCTCTTGTAGATATTGCATATCCACAAGGTTTTGATAAAGCATTTTAAATAAAAGAAAGTTTTTCTTTGCAAGACCTCTTGGAAGATCACATCTTCAAAAACATCATTTTTTCGGTACCTCAAAGGTACAATCATTCCCTTTCCAAGTACCTCCCAGATACAATTCCTAAACACTTTTCAAGTTTTTTAAAACATTGACACAATGCTAGCTACATGGCCATTCAACTGTCCATATCCGAGGACGCGGCTATTCGGAATAGTTTTACGCTGCAGAGGGGTACACAATCCACAAGATCCAGTACATCCGCCGTGAACAACCACGTACTGTCCAAGACAGTATGCAAAACATCAGATAACTTGTCCTATCTATCCACTATGAAAATGCTAGTAAATGGCTACCTCTTCAACTGGGTTTGTTCTCCGCGGCACCGAGTGAGTCAGCCGTATCGATCCAGTTTCCCCTGACAACACACCGCCATGGAAGGAGACCCAACTGTTGCAACCAGTGGTGAACTTAATCCCACACTCTGAATGTCCCATTCTTTCCTTTCTGGATAAAATTCGGTTCAGGGGTCTCTAACCCCTATAGCACATAGAGGTAGACACGGACTAACACTGACAAGCTTCTATCTAGACCCCGTTCATATATTGAGGTAATGTGGCACTACGGCTTCACAAACCTCCCTCCGCCGCCTTTCCTCGGGGTTTTCCAAAGCTTTTGTTTTCCAAAAACATCAAGTTAAAATTTCCACTACGGGACTTAAATGAATTAAATGATGATACTAAAATATCTAAAGGGCTTGGAAACGCCAATATTATATAGTGAATATAGCATATTAGATACATAATAAAGATAATGGTCTAGTCCACTAAGAAAGTAGTTTCTGAATGAAACTTTTGTAAAACTTCAGAAGTAAAACATGCATGATAGATAACGATAAGTAATCAACGAGCAAGCATTTAGAGTGGCTTTCCTTGGCTCTGGTCTTGGTCTTTCTCTTAAAATAAACAAGACTTGCAATAAAAACCTCTCCGGGAAATAATACCATCTTCGATTTATAACGTCGTAAAATAAAAAGGGAAACGCCCAATCAGAACCAATCAAAGGCAAGAAATTTCTAACAATTAAACATACATCAAGAAATCCATCAAAAAATACAACAAATAACAAAACACTAGAGTACACACCAACAAGCAAAGTATGCGCAGACAATACACCTGAATATCACTAGAATTGATGCTATGGATCGCAACCAAAATGGCATGAATCCAGTGGGTGTGACACTCTCATAACATGGCCATATAAGGTTAGATGAATTTCTGGTGATTCAATAGGATGAGGAAAACAACAAGAAAACAACTTAGGAACACATACACATGCATAGGAAAATAATAACAATCAATACTACCAGCCCATAGTAACACATGCTTTTATAAACATGGAGAAATAATATAACCAGTGTCTAAGCAACCTAATAATAGAGACATATCTATACTAGAAATGTCATGGCATCACTCAATACATGAAAATAATCATGGAGCAAAACAAACACTAAAACTAGAGATGGAAAAGGGCTATTTAGACATGCATACATGCATAACAATAATAGATCATAAAACATGGTTTATTCTAGCATGATAGATATATAATATAGCATCCATATAAAAGATAAAATAACACCTATACATGATAGTAATATAAAAATAACAACCTAACAATTTATCAAAAACTAAGCATACAAATAACAACCATGGCAGGAAGCATCTAAAACTAGCATGGCATGCCAAAATGATCTAGAGCTCACCC
The DNA here is from genome assembly GCA_028641055.1 of Alopecurus myosuroides. Taxonomy (NCBI): domain Eukaryota; kingdom Viridiplantae; phylum Streptophyta; class Magnoliopsida; order Poales; family Poaceae; genus Alopecurus; species Alopecurus myosuroides. Next base: position 732,882,400 of record CM054057.1, on the reverse strand, counting down.
AAGCATGTAAGCAAGTATGACATACCAAAATAACAGTAGCTATGCTAACATTTACTCAAGTCATCACAATAAAAAAGGAAACATCAAAATATTAACCTATTTTCACTAGGAAAACAACCCTGTGAGAATAAACTCCTATCAACCATGGTTTTTCACACACAAATCCTAACATGCTAGTAACATACACAAAGCACATCTAAATTATTTAATACCACCCTAAACATGCTAGGAATCATATTTATAACAATATGAACACAACATTCAATTAATAAAGACATAATATTAAAAAAGGAGAAAAGGGCTAAACACCAAATAATTCACCAAGGCTATTCTACATCTCCTAAAATTATGAAAACCTAGTATTAGGTGGTCCTAGTCACTAGCAAACCAACACAATTGGATTCACATAAAAAAGCATCACCAATAAAATTAAATAAATCACAGAAGTGCTCTCTAGCCTAAAACTAACATGAGTTTCATTTTCACTCGACAACTCAAGTCAACACAAGGTTAACTGCCACAGATATATATCAACAAGGGACACTCATGGAAATTTAGTTTGCATGTTTTGGATACATAAAACTCAAGTAATGAATTTATTGGTGAAAAGGAGTGCTTCTGGCATTAATTTTATTTCTCTTAGAATATACCACAAAATACCGATCTACAAGTTGTATATGGTTAAGAAAAAGTAGATCTACAACTTTGATTTTTATTTTGTAAGGATTCACTTGTTAGTATTTTCATTTGGATTCAAATCATAGCACCAGAAATAGTCCTACAGGGAATATAATAACGACCTGCATAAAAAAACAAAAACTGGGCCGGATCTCCTTCGGAGAGTGGCACAGAGGTCGGAACCGCCGAGCTGGTCCGGCCCACGAGGCATTCCCATGCGATGCGAAATTAAAAAGTCTGGCGAAGGGGTACGCCTGCATCGGATCTCGATCGTACGGTTGGGAAGGGGCCACGCAACGCGCGCCGGCGGTGGCCAACTGATGCGGCGGTGTCAGCCCGCCCCTACACAGATGGCCAGAGAGCTCGCCGGCGGCGGTTCTAGGGGACGCCAGCAAGTGAGCCCAGCACCAGGAGGTCCGAGGGGACGGTGTGGAGCCGATGCACCCACTGGATCTTGCATGGAAAGGCCGGGGCGGGGTGGTTGCTATAGACCCGCGGAGGAAGACCGAGGTCGAAGATGGCGGCGCTCCTGTAAGGTTCGGAAGTAAAAATTAGGACGGCCTAGAGCTTTGCGAGCACCACAGGGAGGTGGGGGTGGAGAAAACAGAGGAGAGAACACCTTGTGTCCATGGCTCGACGGGGTGGTGGAAGCGGCGAGATCAAGCTTGATTCTCACAATATGGAGGGAATTGGGTGGGGCTTTCGGCTCTAGGCATCGATTGCGGAGGAGAGGAGGCTGGGAGACATGATGTTGAGCACGGGGGTGGCTCAGGTCGGCCGCGCGTCAGAGCTCACCGGACAAGGTTAACGACGACCATGGTGGCTCGCATTCGGGCCTCTAGGGAGGAGGAAAGGATGTCCGGGAGATTAGGCACGACGAGGAGGACCTACGGTGAGAGACATGCATGCTCAAGTTTCAACGAGGAGGGCAGGAGTGGGGAGACGCGGTCCAATCCCGCGGGTGTTAGACAGATCATATAGGGCAAGGGATGGCGAGTTGAGGAAAATGAGGTTCACGAGCTAGCTCCTGGAGGGGTCGTGAGGCTATTGGACAAGGAGAGGGAGTGAGGTGTGCTGCCTAGGCGTAGGAACTCAAGCGACATGGCGAGCGCGTTCTGGGCACCATGGCCAGCTCATAGGAATGGAGGAAGGATACAAGGAGAGGGGGAGGGCTCTTCCAGGGAGTTCACATGAGAACAGAGGAGCCTTGTGGCGCAAGGGCTTACCCTGGGATGGCCTATAGGGATGGAGAAGAAAAATGGGTGGGTGATCACCATCCTTATCCTCATGTTGGTGGCTTTGATGGAGAGGGGTAGGAGTGGGTAGACCTTGTCTATGAGGTGAGGGGATATATTTTCAATGCCATATACCGAGAGAGGTAGAGAGGATGAGTGTGTTGACCAGGACATGCATGAACCCACTAGTGACTAGAGTGACCAGTGAGGGTTTTTGCCTGTTTTCACAAAGTTTGTGAAAAGAACATGTGTGAAAGATCTTGTCCATTGGATAGAGGGTGAAAAATGGAGTCTAGGTATGTTGTCCTCAAGAGTTTTTGAAAATATTTGTTTCACAAAATTTTGGGAATTCAAAAAGGGCCGCAAATGTTTTTAAATGTTTTCTCCAAAATTTTCAACACAACTTCCAAATGTTTTTCTATAAATAAGTCCCACTTCACCATAGGCATGTTGGTAGTTTTTCCAAGATTTCAGGAAATACTTTTCTTCACAAAATATATAAAAGTCCATTTCTGGCCTTTCAGAAAATGGAAAAATAATAAATAGTAAAATGTTTCTAGAACAAATATTTTTGAATTGGTATTGGAGAGTACATAATGTAGGTATCAAAAGTGAACTTTAATAAATAACTCTTTTGAAAATATTTGAGGCACCAAGTGGAATAAGGGTGAAAACAGGGGTTTATTTGTTAGGCCAAAAACCATGTGAGAAGAATAATCAAATGGCCATTGAAAAATAAATGGACCATATGGTTGTGGTATATAAGTCATGAAGATGGAAAGGGTAGGTTGTTGGGTCTTGAAAACAATAAGGTGTGATGTTGAGTAACATGGACAAAATGCTTCAAGATAATAGAGATATGATCATTATTTTGGGGATGCCTTCTAGAGGACTTTGAAAGAAGATACCAACGTGTTTCAGTATCCAAATTAAAAATTTATATGAATACTATAGATATTAAACATGAGATACGGAAAGGTACATTGATGAATAGATCAAGATTGGACATAAGGGCATGTCTCCAAAGATAGAAGTTTTAAAGGGAAGAAAAGATGAGATAGAAATATGATGGAATATGATATTGATGCTTGGTCTTGTTATTACTAGGTTTTAACCACTTGAAACAACACACAAACATAGGAAAACCAATATAATCACTTCAGTGCAAACATAAGGGAAGATCACACATTGAGAAGGGAAAATAACAAGACAAACAAGATCACTCAAGCAGTTGAGTTCTTCCATTCAATTTCCAAGATGTTTTCTCATGTGTTAAATAGAGTTAGTGATTAAGCCACATCATCACAAGAGGATTTTGTAAAAAAGTTCAACTCAAATCTTGATATATCCAGAAGAATATAATTCAGGAAAAATACAGGGCTATAATAATCCCACTTATGGTTTTTGCAAAAGAAGGAAGTGAGAAGGAGTTTTGTAAATACATTAAAAAAATCTTGTTTAAAAACGGTAGGAGATGATTACCTCCAAAATACCTTTCATATAGTTTTGCAAAATACCTTTGGTTTTCTCCAAACTTGGATTTTGGGTTTGTTCTAAAATCAAAACACTTTCAAAAACTTTTTGCCAAAAGAGGATGATAGATGAAGGTGATAAGTTTTATTATCATGAATTGATCACAAGGTTATTTTTTAAAAAAGTTATGATCATTGGTTTTAATGTTAGGTGTTAACAAACTCAAACACAAAAGCAAACAACAACCAAATAGAAATGAAAACACAAGCATTAGTCAAACATGTAAAAAAAATGTTGGCCCTGATTTTTGGGTTACTGAAAACAAGTTTTTCCTGTCTTCCAAAAATTGGACTGTTACAGCTCTTTCACCCTTAAAATGAATCTCGTCCCCGAAATTCGTAAGTGGGTACTATAAGAGTGTAACAACAAACAAGAATCTCGGGCTTCTTCTCTTTTTGAAAAGGATAATCCTTGGATGAGGTAGTCTTCTCAGAATTCGAGTGTTGATTTGTCGGAATGTTGTTTGTTGAGGAGATGGATATCTTGACTAGACACTTCATGTCTTTGTTGTTGGCATTGGTGGAACGACACAAGCTAAAGAAGGGTCTTGATTTTGCTTCTTCGTAGACGATCTTTATTCGTCTTAACCTCTTCTTCTTTAGGAGTATCATAGGTAGTTACCCATGAAAACAATCGGGCCTCACAGGGTGTCAGGTCCGTATACTTGACTCTCTATCCAATTACTGCTGTAAAATATGTTAGAAACTCCTGTAAGCTTCTTTTCTTCTTGATTGGTCGACAGCGTTGAAGTGAAGATACTTCCCTCTTATGATTAGTCTTGGTAGGTTGTCGGGGATTATATTCATCTTTGTCTCTTTTTGCTTGGTGGCAAAAGTCAGGTCGTGGAAGACTTCTTTGGCTCTTGATCTTCACGGAGCTTTGCAGGTGACTTCTTAGGTGGTTTAGGGTCACCCAATTAGCTTTCCCTCGGGAAAACTAGCTAGTACTTTTTCCACCTTTGGTTAGATGTTAGTCTAAAGTTAGATAGTTATGTGAGTAGTGGTAGACTAGTAAAGTTTCTGTTAGAGTTGCAAGACACATCTCGCTTTATCTCGGCTTGTATCTGAATTCTTCGTCCTTCTTGACGGCTCTTGATGTAGTTGCACAAAATGGCGTGTGAAGTTCGCTATCCGTCTTAAATAACATTTTCATAGTCTTGGGCTCTCGGGTCGGGGTAGAGAGTGTTCGATACCTTGCACTACTTGGGAGAGGATGGGGGATAAAACTTTTTAAGAGGGGTTTTTGCTAAGTCAGACTTTTGAAGAGATGCCAAAAGGGGTGCAACTATGAAAAATGAGTTTTTTTTGGCAAGCAGACAAAAATAAAGCAAGAGGTAAAAGTGTGGTGACTTTGTTTTGCTAGAAAGACATGCCGATGAGACACACATGCAAACAATTCCAAAGCACACACAACAAGGGAGTAATTATGTCACACCCCATTTTTTGGATTCTTGTACTGTGTTCAAGAAGACAAAAATTAGGGCCAACAATTTTTTTTCTAAAAACATGATTGTTTGAACTAACATGTGTTTATGATCTTATCATATTTGCAACACAATTTTTGTTTCTTGATAAAACCAATATCAAATTTTTTCTGAAAACACTTTTATAATATGGTTCCGTGTTGTTTTCTCTGTTGATTCTTGAGTGAATATTATTCCAAGACTTGGATCATTCTTGTTTGAATCTTAAAATAAACTTTTAGCTTTTTTGGATCCAAGAAAACAAAATTTCAAAATGATTTATGAAAGTTTTCGTTTAAGTTTTCTATAGAAAATATAGCCAAGTACCTGTTTTCCACCTTTGTTTTCACTAGGCTATAAAATGTTATTTTATGTTTTCTTGACTTTTATTTGTTCTTTGATACATATACTACAAATCCATAAGCTTGGTTTTATTTTTGGATTAATAAAAATGATCTTTTGCTTGTTGTCTTTGTGGAATAAAAATATGGCAGAAAAAGGCATTTTTGGAAAACAGAGAGAAACAGAAAGTACACTTTTTCCCATATTGTTTTCATAGCCTTAAACTATTTCAAATTTATTTTCAAAAGTTGATTCTTAAAGTTTAAAACATGGTTAACAAGTTCCCACTTTGAAAACAAAAATTGGAATTTATTTGACCCTTGAAAACAGTTCCCACTTTCTGATGTTTTTAGCAGTTTTCAACATTTAGAAAAATTCTCTAAGTCCTTAAACTGAATTTTCTGAAACATTCTGAAAACAGTGTAGATACGAAGTTTGACACTTGTTTTCAATCACTTTTTGTTTAAAACTCGAAATGCCAATGGGTCCCTTGTGTTGACCATTGTTTAGACTTCACCTAGGATTCTTTTCTAGGCTTCTAGAAGACTTGGGGAAGGACAAAAAGAGGGAGACTTTAGAGTGGACAGAGAGGAGTGGGCACTACCTGTTGGTACTGTGCAGTGAGCCTTGGCCTCTCTACCCCCTAGAGCCATGGGTTGACTTCCCCCAACCGTCTCCTTACCCCTTGGCATCATGCCTTGCCTCATGCCTGTCCAGGACACGAGCTATGGCCAGCCCTTGCCCTTTTCCTTGTCAACCCGAGCGCACCCTAGCTCCCTCACTTGATGTCCTCAGTTTAAAGCCCTCACACCCGATCTCCCTGTGCCAACACCCTCCCACACCCCCTCACTCTCGCCCCTAGCCACCCTGCACCGGCCCGTGAGCTCCACGGGGAAGAACTCGCCGCCGGTCACCGCAGCAACTCGAGGTGGTGCTCCCCTCCCCCGTGCTTTCCCATCCCTCTCTACCGCCCTACATGAACTCCCTGTACCCCTAGGACTCCGCTGACCTCTTCCCGTGCGTGTTTGTTCGCAGAGGCGCCGCCGCCATCGAGCTCGCCACCGCGGGCGCTCAGCCGTGCGCCGCCTATTGAAGCCACGCCCGACGCCACCACCCGCACCCCGCGACCACCTCGAGTACCTGCATCGTCCCTGGCCCCACGCCCCCCCCCCCCACGAGCCCCCTAGGTGAGCCGCCGTGCCACTACCGTTCTCTGATCGCCCCGGTGAGAGAGAGAAGAGAGGGAGAGGTGAACGATGGACGTGCGTCGTTGATCTGCGGATCAATGGGCGACGTTAAATGTTCGTATTACCGCGCAGGCACATGCGCACGCTAGCCGCGCTGGGCCGCGTCGGCCGCTTAGCTGGGCTGCACCCACAGAAAGCCAGCCCGCCCTTCTGTTTTCTTTTTCTTTTAATCTGTTGCAGATTGTAATAGTTTGCTTTGGCTCTCTAAAAATTACTTAAAATGCTACCAAAATTCTTGGAACTAAATATATGTTTTCTTATCCATTTAAAATTGGTAGATCTAAGTTTTGACTTATATTTTAATCACAAGATCTGTTTTGCCACAGAGTGTCTGTAAACATGTATTTGGCATAAATTTTTGAATCTGTATCCAAAATGGTCAAACTAAATTGTTTTGAGTAGCCTTTGAATAGGTCTAGCCTTTGAATTGGTAAAAGGCCAGTAGGTTTTTCTAGGATTTTTAGAATGAGTTTAAAAATTATTTTTGAGGTAAATCCAATTGGATGAGTTTGCATATGACTATATATATCTAATCCTAGCTTGGAACAATTTTTAGAGCTCTAGATTATTTTTGGTGAGCAAAACTAAACACTTTTCTGTTTTCTTATTTAGGTGTGCATTTTTTGTGAATAAATGTTTGAGTGAGTGGATCTTTGTTTCTAGCTTGTTTAGATGATTACAACTTGTTCTTAGGTTGTTTTCTTACAATATGTCTACCTTAGAAAGTGTGTGCATGTTTGGAAAGTAAAATAAAAATATAAGTAAAAATGGTAATATTTCTAGTTTTATTATTTGATTATTGTGTGAACCAACCTTGGTAGATTTGTTTTACCTAGGTTTGTGACATGCTTGAGTGGAGTCCAGTACCATTTTGGTACTTTCATTTTGATACTTTTATCTCTGTTAACTTGCATGTTATTTTATAGCAAAGCATGTGTAGAATTTGTTGTTTGCTTTCACTAGTATGAATAGCCATGTGTTGATTGCTTTGTTATATTGATTTTTTCATGTGTGACCAGAGGCTTTTTTACCTCTAAATGGTATTGGTATTAGTGGTCCCATAACCCATTGGTCCTATTTCATTTTGGTTAGGGATGCAAATCCCCAACCGTACACTTGTGTGAAAATAGCATGCATTACTATATGTTTGTCTAGTATTTTCCACCAAGGAAAATGGTTGTCATTTCACTTATGTAAGTGAGGTATTTAGTTTTATTTGTCAATCCTAGTATGATTAGGTGTGGTTCATTTTTTAACATAATATTCCCTTAGGGGTATCATGTTAAGGAATGTTTCACTGTTGTTTGGTAAATTAAATATTGTTTGCTAATAAAATGTTTCCTTGTGATTGATAAATTACTTGTGAATGATTTTCATTGAGTGTTTGGATTTTTTAAAAGTGTTTAGATAAGCTTGTTTTGAGTACATAGCTACTGGTTGTATATCATGTACCTTGATTGCTTGCTATTTAATTAATTAGAAAAGCATGTATTGCTAGAATGGATTGATGCTTGCTTAGTAGATGTTTTCATAGAGTTATCATAGTGTTTATGCTTACTAGCATGTGTAAGGTGTGGTGTGCTGTTAGTAGGTATTTATATTCATGACTTGCTTGATTAGAGTTATGCATCCTTATATTGATGTTTGCTTCTCTAGTGACGAACTAGTGTCACCACTAGATTGTTTGAGTTGCTCTAGTATTGTTGTCTTCTTATGTTATGAGTGTAGGATTATCCTGGCATGTTTAGGATGTTATTACTTGTGTTATTATAACATGACTTGTGGAGTTGCTTGTTGCTACTAGTTGTGGAATACAATTATTTCTTATAACATGCTTGTGCAGAACCTTCCATACTTGTATGCTATTGGTGCACTCCTGTTATCATGTTATCTGTAGAAGTGTTATCTCTTGTGATGACTGTGTTGTAGATTATATATTATGACTTGTTACCTTTGGTTGAGCCACTGGTTTGTTTGGTTATTTTCATGATTGGTGGATTCCATAACTTTGAGTAGACATAAGCATAGTCTATAACTAGCCTATTCATTTGTGGTGTGTTTGCTTGCTATTTGGAAATTGTCTGAGTACATACTTTAGCATGAGTATTGTACTTATGTTATTGTTGTGCTAGTGTTGTTGTTGTGATTAGTAGTATCTTGTTATCCATGCATTATTTTTGTTATAAACTTGTTTGGTGATGCTTGCTTGTGATTGTTGTTAATACCCACTTCCATGGGTATTGCTTTGATTGATTGTTATTATTTTAGTAGCCTCAACTTTTGTGTCATGAAGCTATATTTTTAGCTTCTTGAATATCTTATTATGAGAGTGGTACACCCACTCCATAAGTGATATATAAGATGTGGGATGTGGTTTCTCAACCATATGTTTGATTGACGATAGTTTTGTACCATGAGAGTTATGTGAGGTAGTTTTTTCGATAACGTTTGAGTGATTGCGCTAGAATAAATTTGCTTGGTGTATTTGTTTTTTTGTTTAGTTATTTAGTATTTAGTTCTGAGTGAGTGTCTTTTATTATTTTACGACACTTGAAAACGAAGGAGAAGAAGCAGCAGTGGTGGAGTTGTGCGTCAAGTTCAAGTTACTTCAAGGCCAGGGACACTAAGAGTTTTAAGGCAAGCCGTCCTGATGCTTGTTGTTACCACATTTATCATTATCTATCATGCATGTTTTACCTCTGAAAAGTTTTACAAAACTTTGATTAACAAAAACTATTTTTGAGTGACTACTACTACTATTAATATTATATATATCATTATTATGCCAGTAGTTGACACTTGGTGTTACCAAGCCCATAGCCACCATATGGTATTTACTACCACCAAAGATCTAAGTCCCTAATGGACATCCTAAAAATATGTTTTTGCAAAACAAAGGATTTGTGGAAAACCCGGTAGAAAGGTGAAGCCTTATCCACCGGAGGAATGTCGAAGTGGTCATTTTTGAGAAAATGGTGTTTTACAAAAATGACACATAACCTAGTCTTCGCCGGACAACCTTTACCGTACTGCCACCCTACCTCAACATGGGCACGGGGCTTAACTGGAAGTTTGTTCTTGTTAGCGTGTGTTCTATCTCAATTTGGTATAAGGGGACGGACTCCCTCGAACCGAATTGTCGCCAATTTCTGAAACGTGTAATATAGAAAGTGAGAGATGAAGTTCTCCTCCGGGTGCATCAGTTGGGGCTCCTGTCTTGGCTGGGATAAGCCTGGTGCCGGGGATGCGGACACTCGAATGAAGAGATAAGCATATTCTAGCTTGATCATAGCGGATGGTTAAGATCAGTTATCTGATGTTTACATACTGTTGTTACAGTCTGTGGTTGTTCACGGCGGATGTGCTGGATCTGGTGGATTGTGTACACCTCTGCAGAGTAAAACTATTCGGAATAGCCGTGTCCTCGGACATGGACAGTTGAATGACCATGTAGCTAGCATTGTGTCAATGTTTTCAAAAAGGAGTTTTCAAAAAAGGTGTTGGTCTTATGAAGTACTGAAAGGAGAAAATCTTGTACCGCGGAGGTACCGTTGATGAAAAGCGAGAAGTTGTTTTACAAGAAGTTTTGCAAAGAAATTCTTTCTTTTCTAAACAAAAACTGGAAGTTGATTCCAAGAAGTTTTGCAAAGAGAAAACTTTCTTTTAACAAAGATTTACAAAACCTCTTGTACATGTGATATCTACAAGATAAAGAGAACTATATTATTTTCTTTAGAAGTATCTTCTTCAATGAAGATACAGAGATTTTCAAAATCAACTATGATATATCTTTTATATATCATGGAAAGTGAACCCTATGTATAGCCTACCTATTACACCATATAAGCATACTTGCATTTTGGTAAGCTACATGATGGGTGTCTTGCTGAGTACATTCAAATGTACTCATATTGGCTTCGTCCCTGGTATTTACTTGCCAGACATCGAGAAGGAGTCTCAGGAGAAGATCTACGAGGAGGAGTACTACGCTGATGCCTTTGCGAACTAAGATCGTCTCCCGGTCAGTAGCGTGTAGGTTAACGCGTGACTTGGGCTCTACTACGTTTCTGTGTGTGTTGAGTGTTTGCTCTGCGTGGCAGTTGTGTGGACTTGGTCAAGTGACCATGTATCTTTTGTAAGTGTTTGTGTAATCTTGTAATGGATATTATATCTATGTACCAACTTGATATGTTGTTCACGACTGGTGTGATCCGGGATCGTGAATGTATGCATATCGGAGGTGTCCTTGAACAGTGGTTCTGGGGGACCTTACAGAGTTGGTATCAGAGCTATCTTGACCTTAGGAGACCTTAGTTAGCATGGACGTTAGCTAGTACTCTGACAATAAAAGTTAATAAAACCAGATCACTAAGATGACTATTTATCAAAATATTTTACATCTTCCAGCCCCTTAGTGTTTTTGAAAAACTTACTTACACTAAATTACACTTGAGCATCTTAAAATTTTGCACACTGTTACCTAACATAAGCTACTCTAAAATTTTGTGTAGATTGCAGTTGTCTTCAGAAAGTCCTTCTGGCTGGGATCGCATGCACCTTGCTACCGCCGTTTTGAGGAGGACTTGATCAAGATGGCTAGTCTTATCGGCCGTCCACTACCAGAGTTAAAGGGAGCCTATATTCACCATGATGGATGAGAATTGTCCTGGTTGGTGGTCTATACCATCCGTGCACCGTATATAGCACCGTCAACCACAGGGATCACTTATGAAGTGGTGGAGAACAGTTGGGAAGATGGTATCCTTAGAGTGATGCAGCTAGCCATTGCCAAGCTCGCGAACTTCTTTCGCCGCAAGTGTGAAGGCACCCCCTATAGATACTATGGAAGATGCGACGAGGATGGCAAGCCGTTAGAAGTCACTAGAGACTTTGTCTTTGCTCGTCATCTCCAGCATATGGAGGGAAAACTGTACAACACCCAGTTCTCCCTTGATAAGCTTAGAGGAGATTACAACCTCCGAGGCAGGGAGATAGACCAGCTGGAGAAAGACCTGAGTTTTTCCTCTGCTACAGAGCGTCGTCTCAAAGTACTGAAGAAAACCATGAAGTACACTGACTCCCAGCACCGTGCACGAGTGAGAGACCTTCAGCTACAACATGCAACTAGCAAGACCAGAGTTGCAGAGTTGGAGGAACAGCTACGCGCTTCCTCGAGAACTCAGGATTGCCGCAGGATATTAGGCGTTACGTTGCTTCCACCCCAAGACGCTTGTTTGTGTTTGTATGGTGTGAACTCTGTTAAGTGTTATGTGTGTGCTAGTTGTGTTGTAATCCTTATGCTATTGCCATGGGAACCTTAAATTTATGCTTGTGGAGACTCTGTTTCATGTGTATGTTAGTATTTGTTTGTGATTGCTTCATAGATGCTTGTTCGTTGTTGTGTTACTTACCATTCTCATCCCTGTTATGAGTCGGTTTGCTTCACAGGTTTTCAAAACAAAACCATCCTTTTTGTTTGCTCTCGTCTTATACCGTTCTTTTTCTTCAGCATGGCTAGCGATTTACCTCCACCACCGGAGCCGACAGTTTCCCAACTGTTTGCTCTGATCATGGAAGAACGTGAAGCCGCCCGTGCTGAACATATAGCCACCCATGCTGCCCTGGAACATTTGAATCATCTTTTCACCACCAATGCAGTAAATACTGCTATCCTTGTGAGAGGATACCGGTGTTTTCTTATTGAAGAGAGTCACAAAAGGAAGATACTGGCGTCAGGAGAGACTAGTTCATGTGTGACTCGCAGTGCCTTACATGCGATGCCACAATTTTCAAGGAAGCGTGTGAATGTCAGGCCTAGAACCACGGGTTGCTATATCTGTGGACAGGAAGGACATTTCTCTTGTGAGTGTCCCAAGAAGAACCATGTTCTAGCTCATCCTGAAGAAAACCAAGAAACCAGTTACCATCCCAGAAGAAACGCATGAGTTTGATGAGAGGACCTCGAGACCCTGATGATGTTGTAGAAGCACCTGCGAGTCATGCCATAGCCAATGGTACGTTCTCAAACCAAACCTGTGAACCCATAGTTGTGCTTGTCTTTGTACCCTGAGAAATCCGACGTAAACGGAACACTAGAAGTGTCACGTCGGACTAGAAAAAAGTATCTTTAAAATTTAACAATATTAATGTAACTTCATCTAATTTTAGCTTAACACCTAACACCAGTTTTGCAAACTTCTAACCAACTTTTCCAAAACCAAAGAGAAAGTAGGATGTTCTATAGATGTTTGAAAGAAAGATGAAAGGTGGGAAAAAATATTGGAATTGGTGAACTATGATTGTTACTAGACAATAAGATCTTTTGTGTATCTTTTGGAAGAAACAGATTTAAGGATATGAGATGGTGGAAACTCATTTGAGGTTTAGCTTAGGAGGGAAAGATTGAGGATCACATGAGTTTTAATTGAGTTGAATCATGGTATATATTATCCGGGGCTAACCAGTTGTGGGCCCCAAAAGTTTGGAAGTTCTCGGTAACTAAGGTTGGTAGGCATTGAAGAAATGATTTGAGGCTTTGAGATATTGGCGGAAATTCTTGGATTTTAGGAAAAACACTTGATTTGTAAAGAGATTGGGTTGATTAGAAGTAGTATTCTCAGAATAATTTGTGATTGTGGATGATGATGATAATGGTTTGCCTAGGTGATTCTTATCCTGGATTTTAGCAGAAAGACTGATTGTAGTAAAAAGATCATTTGGATTGGGAAAGATATTTGATTCTGATAAAAGATAGATTTGAGAAATACTGGGTTTAGGAAAAATCAATATGCCTTGGATTAGTAGATTATTATCGTTCATGACATATTCTCGGAGCTTTTCACGCTCTATTGGGATTGTTTGGGGAAAATGATTTCACTTGCTCATGAGATAGGAGTTGGGAGATTTTGAAAGGATTTATAGAAGTAGTACAGAGTTGGTATATGATTGTTGGATTTGATGGTTTAGCTTTAGCAATATGATCTTTATGAAATACTTTTGGGGGAGACAAATGATTTAAGACTTGATTCCTAGGAGTATATTAGATTAAGAGGAGATAGGGGATTTCCTGGAATTTTAGAAGATGAACTATGGGAAGCTCATGCTTAATTAAAGATTGTTGTTTAAAGAATAACCCCTGGTTGGATATATTGGTTTTGAGGAACAATAAGTTTGAGGTTTAGAACATGGCACCCAGACCTTTGAAAAGAAAACTAACCTGCCGGTGGATTTTGGTAAGATTAATCAAAGGGGGGAAGCACTTGTGCTTAATGTTACCAACCACTAGCACATGTTGTTCAAAACAAATGCTCTAACCTTGTTGTTTTGACCATACCCTCTATTCGCTTGCCTGCGAATCTCGGGACGAGATTCTTTTAAGGGGGGAAGGTTTGTCACACCCCAGTTTTTGGATTCTTGTACTGTGTTCAAGAAGACAAAAATTAGGGCCAACAATTTTTTTTTCTAACAACATAATTGTTTGAACTAACATGTGTTTATGACCTTATCATATTTGCAACACAATTTTTGTTTCTTGATAAAACCAATATCAAATTTTATTGAAAACACTTTTATAATATGGTTCCGTGTTGTTTTCTCTGTTGATTACTTGAGTGAATATTATTCCAAGACTTGGATCATTCTTGTTTGAATCTTAAAATAAACTTTTAGCTTTTTTGGATCCAAGAAAACAAAATTTCAAAATGATTTATGACAGTTTTCTATAGAAAATATTCCTTGAAAATATAGCCAAGTACCTGTTTTCCACCTTTGTTTTCACTAGCCTATAAAATGTTATTTTATGTTTTATTGACTTTTATTTGTTCCTTGATACATATACTACAAATCCATAATCTTGGTTTTATTTTTGGATTAATAAAAATAATCTTTTGCTTGTTGTCTTTGTGGAATAAAAATAAGGCAGAAAAAGGCATTTTTGGAAAACAGAGAAAAACAGAAAGTACACTTTTTCCCACATTGTTTTCATAGCCTTAAACTATTTCAAATTTATTTTCAAAAGTTGTTTCTGAAAGTTTAAAATATGGTTAACAAGTTCCCACTTTGAAAACAAAAATTGGAATTTATTTGACCCTTGAAAACGGTGTGAACTTTCTGATGTTTTTAGCAGTTTTCAACACTTAGAAAAATTCTCTAAGTCCTTAAACTGAATTTTCTGAAACTTTCTGAAAACAGTGTAGATACAAAGTTTGACACTTGTTTTTAATCACATTTTGTTTAAAACTCGAAATTCCAATGGGTCACTTGTGTTGAACATTGTTTAGACTTCACCTAGGATTCTTTTCTAGGCTTCTAGAAGACTTGGGGATGGAGAAAAAGAGGGAGACTTTAGAGTGGACAGAGAGGAGTGGGCACTGCCTGTTGGTACTGTGCAGTGGGCCTTGGCCTCTCTACCCTCTAGAGCCATGGGTTGACTGCCCCCAACCGTCTCCTTGCCCCTTGGCATCATGCCTTGCCTCATGCCTGTCCAGGACACGAGCTAGGGCCAGCCCTTGCCCTTTTCCATGTCAACCCGAGAGCACCCTAGCTCCCTCACTGGATGCCCTTGTTTTAAAGCCCTCACACCCGATCTCCCTGCGCCACCACCCTCCCACACCCCCTCACTCTCGCCACTAGCCTCCCTGCACAGGCCCGTGAGCCCAAGTGAGCTCCACGGGGAAGAACTCGCCGCCGGTCACCACAGTAACCCGAGGTGGTGCTCCCCTCCCCCGTGCTTTCCCATACCCCTCTACCTCCCTAGATGAACTCCCTGTGCCCCTAGGACTCCACTGACCTCTTCAGGTGTGTGTTTGTTCGTAGGGGCGTCGCCGCCGCCGCGGGCGCTCGGCCGTGCGCCGCCAGTTGAAGCCACGCCCGATGCCACCACCCGCACCCCGCGACCGCCCCGAGTACTTGCATCGTCCCTGACCCCGCGCCCCCCTCCACGAGCTCCCTAGGTGAGCCGCCGTGCCACTGTCGTTCTCCGATCGCCCCTTTGAGAGAGAGAGAGAGGAGGGGGAGAGGTGAACGATGGACGTTAAATGGTCGTTTTCCCGCGCAGGCGCACGCGCGCGCCAGCCGTGCTAGGTAGCGTCGGCCGCTTAGCGGGGCCACACCCACAGAAAACCAGCCCGCCCTTCTGTTTCCTTTTTCTTTTAATCCGTTGCAGATTGTACTGGTTTGCTTTGGCTCTGTGAAAATTACTTCAAATGCAAAACAAAATCAAGAAAAATTCTTGGAACTAAATATATGTTTTATTAACCATTTAAAATTGGTAGATCTAAGTTTTGACTTAAATTTTAATCACAAGATCTGTTTTGCCACAGAGTGTCTGTAAACATGTATTTGGCATAACTTCTTGGATCTATATCCAAAATGGTAAAACTAAATTGTTTTGAGTAGCCTTTGAAAATATATATCCATAGGACTTAGCCTCACATCAAGGTGAGTTACCAAATGGAAATGCCATCCATTTTTGGTAAAAGGCCAGTAGGTTTTTCGATTTTTAAAATGATTTTAAAAATGATTTTTGAGGTAAATCCAATTGGATGAGTGTTCATATTACTAGATCTATCTAATCCTAGCTTGGCACAATTTTGAGAGATCTACATTATTTTTGGTGAATAAAACTAGAAAGAGCACTTTTCTGTTTTCTTATTTAGGTTTGCATTTGTTTGTGAATAAATGTTTGATTGAGTGGATCTTTGTTTCTAGCTTGTTTAGATGATTACAACTTGTTATTAGGTTTTTTTCTTACAATAATTCTACCTTAGAAAGTGTGTCCATGTTAGGAAAGAAAAATAAAAATAGAAGTA
Source organism: Alopecurus myosuroides (assembly GCA_028641055.1). Lineage (NCBI taxonomy): Eukaryota > Viridiplantae > Streptophyta > Magnoliopsida > Poales > Poaceae > Alopecurus > Alopecurus myosuroides. The sequence continues at coordinate 732,866,094 of CM054057.1, read as the reverse complement.
ACAATTGTAATATTTCTAGTTTTATTATTTGATTATTGTGTGAACAACCTTGGTAGATTTGTTGTACCTAGATTTGTGACATGCTCGATTGGAGTCCAGTACCATTTGTTACTTTTATTTTTATACTTTTATCTCTGTTAACTTGCATGTTATTTTATAACAAACCATGTGTAGAATTTGTTGTTTGCTTTCACTAGTATTATTTTCACTAGTATGAATAGCCATGTGTTGATTGCTTTGTTATATTGATTTTTTCATGTGTGACCAGAGGCTTTGTTACCTCTAAATGGTCTTGGTATTAGTGGGCCCATAACCCACTGGTCCCATTTCATTTTGGTTAGGGATGCATATCCCCAACCGTACACTTGTGTGAAAATAGTATGCATTACTATATGTTTGTCTAGTATTTTCCACCAAGGAAAATGGTTGTCATTTCACTTATGTAAGTGAGGTGTTTAGTTTTCTTTGTCAATCCTAGTATGATTAGGTGTGGTTCATTTGTTAACATAATATTCCCTTAGGGGTATCATGTTAAGGAATGTTTCACTTTTGTTTGGTAAATTATATATTGTTTGCTAATAAAATGTTTTCTTGTGATTGATAAATTACTTGTGAATGATTTTCATTGAGTGTATGAGTATTTTGAAAGTGTTTAGATAATCTTGTTTTCAGTACATAGCTACTGGTTGTATATCATGTACCTTGATTGCTTGCTATTTCATTAATTAGAAAAGCATGTATTGCTAGAATGGATAGATGCTTGCTTAGTAGATGTTTTCATAGAGTTATCATAGTGTTTATGATTACTAGAATGTGTAAGGTGTGATGTGTTGTTAGTAGGTATTTATATTCATGACTTTCTTGATTAGAGTTATGCATCCTTATATTGATGTTTGCTTCTCTAGTGACGAACTAGTGTCACCACTAGATTGTTTGAGTTGCTCTAGTATTGTTGTCTTCTTATTTTATGAGTGTGGGATTATCCTAACATGTTTATTACGTTATTAATTCTGTTATTATAACATGACTTGTGGAGTGGCTTGTTGCTACTAGTTGTGGAATACAATTGTTTCTTATAACATGCTTGTGCAGAACCTTCCATACTAGTATGCTATTAGTGCACTCATGTTATCATGTTATTTGTAGAAGTGTTATCTCTTGTGATGACTATGTTGTAGATTATATATTATGAATTGTTACCTTTGGTTGAGCCACTGGTTTGTTTGGTTATTTTCATGATTGATGGATTCCATAACTTTGAGTAGACATAAGCATAGTCTATAACTAGCCTATTCATCTGTGGTGTGTTTGCTTGCTGTTTGGAAATTATCTGAGGACACACCTTAGCATGAGTATTGGACTTATGTTATTGTTGTGCTAGTGTTGTTGTTGTGATTAGTAATATCTTGTTATCCATGCAATATTTTGGTTATAAACTTGTTTGGTGATGCTTTCTTGTGATTGTTGTTAATACCCACTGCCACGGGTATTCCTTTGATTGATTGTTATTATTTTAGTAGCCTCACCTTTTGTGCCCACAAGCTATATTTTTAGTTTCTTGAATATCTTATTATGAGAGTGGTACACCCACTCCATAAGTGGTATATAAGATGTGGGATGTGGTTTCTCAACCATATGTTTGATTGACGACAGTTTTGTACCATGAGAGTTATGTGAGGTAGTTTTCTCGATAACGTTTGAGTAATTGCGCTAGAATAAGTTTGCTTGCTGTATGTGTTGTTTTGTTTAGTTGTTTAGTCTTTAGTTCCGATTGAGTGTCTTTTATTCTTTTATGACGCTAGAAAACGAAGGAGAAGAAGCAGCAATGGTGGAGTTGTGCATCAAGTTCAAGTTACTTCAAGGCCAGGGACACTAAGAGTTTTAAGGCAAGCCATCCTGATGCTTGCTGTTACCACACTTATCATTATCTATCATGCATGTTTTACCTCTGAAAAGTTTTACAAAACTTTGATTACCAAAAACTATTTTGAGTGACTACTACTACTATTAATATTATATATATCATTATTATGCCAGTAGTTGACACTTGGTGTTACCAAGCCCATAGCCACCATATGGTATTTACTACCACCAAAGATCTAAGTCCGTAATGGACATCCTAAAAATATGTTTTTTCAACACAAAGGCTTTATAGAAAACCCGGTGGAAAGGTGAAGCCTTATCCACCGGAGGAATGTGGAAGTGGTCATTTTTGAGAAAATGGTGTTTAACAAAGATGACACATAACCTAGTCTTTGCCGGACAACCTTTACCGTACTGCCACCCTACCTCAACATGGACACATGGCTTAACTGGAAGTTTGTTCTTGTTAGCGTGTGTTCTATCTCAATTTGCTATAAGGGGACGGACTCCCTCGAACCGAATTGTCGCCAAGTTATGAAACGTGTGACATACACAGTGAGGATTAAGTTCTCCTCCGGGTGCATCAGTTGGGGCTCCTGTCTTGGCGGGGATTAGCCTGTTGCCGGGGATGCGGACACTCGAATGAAGAGATAAGCATATTCTAGCTTGATCATAGTGGATGGTTAAGATCAGTTATCTGATGTTTACATACTGTTGTTACAGTCCGTGGTTGTTCACGGCGGATGTACTGGATCTGGTGGATTGTGTACACCTCTACAGAGTAAAACTATTCGGAATAGCCGCGTCCTCGGATATGGCAGTTGAATGGCCATGTATCTAGCATTGTGTCAATGTTTTCAAAAAGTAGTTTTCAAAAAGGTGTTGGTCTTATGAAGTACTGAAAGGAGAAAATCTTGTACCGCGAAGGTACCGTTGATGAAAAGCCAGAATTTGTTTTACAAGAAGTTTTGCAAAGAAAATCTTTCTTTTATAAACAAAAAATGGAAGTTGATTCCAAGAAGTTTTGCAAAGAGAAAACTTTCTTTTAATAAAACTTTACAAAACCTCTTGTACATGTGATATCTACAAGAGAAAGAAAACTATATTATTTTCTTTAGACGTATCTTCTTCAACGAAGATATAGAGATTTTCAAAATCAACTATGGTATATCTTTCATATATTATGGATAGTGAACAATATGTATAGCCTACCTATTACACCATATAAGCATACTTGTATATTGGTAAGCTACATCATGGGTGTCTTGCTGAGTACATTCAAATGTACTCATATTGGATTCGTCCCTGGTATTTACTTGCTAGACATCGAGAAGGAGTCTCAGGAGAAGATCTACGAGGAGGAGTACTACGCTGATGCCTTTGCAAACTAGGATCGTCTCCCGGTCAGCAGCCTGTAGGTTAAGGCGTGACTTGGGCTCTACTACGTTTGTGTGTGTTTAGTTTTCCGCTGTGTGTGTTGAGTGTTTGCCCTGCGTGGCAGTTGTGTGGACTTGGTCATGTGACCATGTCTCTTTTGTAAGTGTTTGTGTAATCGTGTAATGGATATTGTATCTGTGTACCAACTTTATATGTTGTTCACGACTGGTGTGATCTGGGATCGTGAATATATGCATATCGGAGGTGTCCTTGAACAGTGGTTCTGGGGGACCTTACAAAGTAAAAAAATTACGCAAGAGTAAAACACACAACTAGCACATTGGCAAAGGACAAACAAGGTACCTTTAGTACCAGAAAACATCTAATACCACTGAAGAACGGGTATCTCAAGCAAAACAACTAAGAAAAACCTATCGAATCCTATGGGTCTAGGTCGACCAAAGGGTTGTTTAAGTCTTCATGTTATTAACGTCATTGTAGCTGTCGTTGTTGAGATTGATACTTGGCATAGTCTTCTGATATCGAGGATTTCCTTCATCTTGTTTAGGTTCAAAAATACTTTACGGTGAGATCGCTTCAGTGTAGGAGGTTGCAGCAGGGCTTCGGTGTTCGCATAGGAATCATCTTGATGATGAGGTCTTAGGAAGGAAGCTTCTTTTTGTTCGGGTTGCTAACTACTAAGGTCTTCTTGGGACATCGTCAAGTATGTAATTTTTAAATAGAAAGGATAACAGAAGAAAACGTTTTGGTAAACCTTTAAATAAAAGCCAAAGTTTTATAAACTCATGTTTATTTATTTATACAAAATATTTTGAGTCATGAAAACAAAGAGAAAAAGGTAGTTTTCTGTTTTCCCATTTCTTATTTTTCATAAACTAGTCAATAATTTTAAGAATAATATAAAAGTGGAAGATATGCTTAAGGTTGTTTAGATAAAAATAATTTAGGTCGTAATATAGTTTTTACCAAAAATATTTATATTTTCCTATCTGACGTCCATGCTAACTAAGCTCTCCTAAAGTCAGGACGGCTCTGATACCAACTCTTTGGGGACCCCAGACTAGCAGTCCGAGACCTCCAGTATGCATACATTCACGATCCCATGATTAGTTATTCGTGAACAACATACTCGAGTTGGCATTTCAGATTACAACATCCACTACATGGATACATGTCTTACACAACTGGTCACATGACTCAGTTGAAAACAACTTCCACGCAGGGCAGTGAAAACACTAAACAGCGGAAGTTTTCAAAGAAAACTCGTGGTAAACCCAAGTGAATGCCTTGACTACCTACATGTTAATGACTCGGAGACGTTCCTAGTTCGCACAGCTGTCAGCGACACCATCTTCTTCAGGATTCTCCGCATTTCTTCTCAAAGTCTGGCTAAGACAATAGCCAGGGACGAAACCATTATGAGTACATTGGATTGTACTTGCAAGACACCCCAAATGAAAGCTAAACATGCAAGTATGCATATATATAGGTGGTAGGAAGGATTTAATTATGGTTCAACTAGCCATGATGAATTTAAGACCCATCATAGTTGCACAAGTTTTATTTTTCTTTGTTGAAGAAGATACTTCAAAAGATATTTAATTTCTTTTGTAGATATTGCATATCCACAAGGTTTTGGTAAAGAATTTTAAATAAAAGAAAGTTTTTCTTTGCAAGACCTCTTGGAAGATCACATCTTTGAAAACATCATTTTTTCGGTACCTCAAAGGTACAATTATTCCCTTTCCAAGTACCTCCCAGGTACAATTCCTAAACACTTTTCAAGTTTTTGAAAACATTGACACAATGCTAGCTACATGGCCATTTAACTGTCCATATCCGAGGATGCGGCTATTCGGAATAGTTTTACTCTGCAGATGTGTACACAATCGTCAAGATCCAGTACATCCGCTATGAACAACCATGGACAGTCCAAGACAGTATGCAAAACATCAGACAAATGGTCCTAACTATCCAATATGCATGTGCTAGTAAATGGCTACCTCTTCAACTGGGTTTGTTCTCTCTGGCACCAAGTGAGTCAGCCGTATCGATCCAGTTTCCTCTGACAACACACAACCATGGCATGAGACCCAACTATTGCAACCAGTGGTGAACTTAATACCACACTCTGAATGTCCCATGCTTTCCTTTCAGGCGACAATTCGGTTCAGGGGACTCTAACCCCTATAGCACATTGAGGTAGACACAGACTAACACCGACAAGCTTCTAGCTAGACCCCGATCCCATATTGAGGTAATGTGGCAGTACGTCTTGGTTGTCCGGCGAAGACTAGGTTATGTGTCATTTTTGGAAAACACGTTGAAAACATTTCCTCCTTCACAAACCTCCCGCGGACAAGGTCCCGCCTTTCCTCGGGGTTTTCCAAAGCTTTTGTTTTCCAAAAACATGAAGTTAAAATGTCCACTAAGGGACTTAAGTGAATTAAATGATGATACACAAATATCTAAAGGGCTTGGTAACACCAAGATTATATAGAGGATATAGCATATTAGATACATAATAAAGATAATGGTCTAGTCCAATAAGAAAGTTGTTTTTGAAGCAAACTTTTGTAAAACTTCAGAAGTAAAACATGCATGATAGATAACGATAAGTAATAAACGATCAAGAATTTAGAGTGTCTTGCCTTGGCACTGGTCTTGGTCTTGCTCTTGAAATAAACAAGAGTTGCAATAAAAACCTCTTCGGTAAATAATATCGTCTTCGATATCTAACGTCGTAAAATAAAAAGGGAAACACTAAATCAGAACCAATCAAAGGAAAGCACTTTCTAAAAAGTAAACATACATCAAACAATCCATCAAACAAATACAATCAAAAACAAAACTCTAGAGTACACACCAACAAGCAAAGTATGCGCAGACAATACACTTGAATATCACTAGAATTGATGCTATGGATCCTCAACCAAAATGGCATGAGTCTAGTGGTTGTGCCACTCTCATAACATGTCCATATAAGGTTAGATGACTCTCTGGTCATTCAAGAGGATGAGGAGAACAACAAGAAAACAACTTAGGAACACATACACATGCATAGGAACATAATAACAATCAATACTACCAGCCCATAGTAACACATGCTTTTCTAAACATGGAGAAATAATATAACCAGTTTCTAAGAAACCTAATAACAGATACATATCTATACTAAACATGTCATGGCATTACTCAATACATGAAAATAATCATGGAGCAAAACAACCACTAAAACTAGAGATGGAAAAGGGGCTATTTAGACATGCATACATGCATAACAATAATAGATCATCAAGCATGGTTTATTATAGCATGATAGATATAGAAGATAGAATCTATATAACATAGAAAATAAGACCTATACATGCTAGTAATATCAAAACAACAACCTAACAATTTATCAAAAACTAAGCATACAAATAACAACCATGGCAGGAAGCATCTAAAACTTGCATGGTATGCCAAAATGATCTAGAGCTCACCCAAGCATTTAAGAAAGTATGAAATACCAAAATAACCGTAGCTATGCTATGAAAAACAATACTACATAATTTACTCAAGTCATCACAATAAAAAGGAAACATCAAATATTAACATATTTTCACTAGGAAAACAACCCTATAAGAATAAAATCCTATCAACCATGGTTTTTCACACGCAAATCCTAACATGCTAGTAAAATACAAAAAGCACATAAAAATGATTTAATACCACCCTAAACATGATAGGAACCATATTTATAACAATATGAACACACCATTTCAATTAATAAAGACCTAATATTAAGAAAAGGTAGAAAAAGGCTAAACACCAAATAATTCACCAACGCTATTATGCAACTCCTAAAATCATGAAAACCTAGTATTAGGTGTTCCTAGTCACTAGAAAACCAACACAATTGGATTCACATAAAAAAGAATCACCAATAAAATTAAATAAATCACAGAAGTGCTCTCTAGCCTAAAACTAACATGCATGTATTTTTCTCTCAACAACTCAAGTAAACACAAGGTCAATTGACACAGATAGATATCAACAAGAGACACTCATAGAAATTTAGTTTGCATGTTTTGGATACATAAAACTCAAGTATGAATTTATTGGTGAAAAGGAGTGCTTCTGGTATTTATTTTAGTTCTCTTAAAATATACAACAAAATACAGATCTACAAGTTTTATGTGGTTAAGAAAAAATAGATCTCCAACTGTGATTTTTAGTTTGGCAAGATTCACGTGTTAGCATTTTCATTTGGATTAAAATCAGAGCACCAGAAATAGTCCTGTAGAGAAAATAATAACCACCTGCAGAAAAAAACAGAAACTGGGCTGGATCTGTTTCGGAGAGTTGCACAGAGGTCGGATTCGTCGAGCTGGGCCGGCCCACGAGGCATTCCCATGCAGATGCGAAATTAAAAAGGTTGGCGAAGGGGTACGCCTACATCGGATCTCGATCGGACGGTTGAGATGGGGCCACGCAGCGCACGCCGGCGGTGACCAACAGATGCGGCGGTGTCCGCCCGCCCCATCACAGATGGCCAGAGAGCTCGCCGCTGGCGGTTCTAGGGGACGCCAGCAAGTGAGCCCAGCACCAGCAGGTCCGAGGGGACGGCATGGAGCCTATGCACCCACTAGATCTTGCATGGAAAGGCCAGGGCGGGGTGGTTGCTAGAGACCCGCGGCAGCAGACCAAGGTCGAAGATGGTGGCGCTCCTGCAAGGTTCGAAAGTAAAAATTAGGAGGGCCTAGAGCTTTGCAAGCACCACAGGGAGGTGGGGGAGGATAAAAGAGAGGAGGGAACACCTTGTGCACACGGCTTGACGGAGTGGTGGCCGTGGTGAGGTCGATCTTGATTCTCACAATATGGAGGGAATGGGGTAGGCTTTCGGCTCTAGGCATCGATTGAGGGGGAGAGGAGGCTAGGAGACATGATGTTGAGCACGGGTGTGGCTCGGATCGGCCGCGCATTAGAGCTTGCCGTACAAGGTCAACGGCGACCATGGTGACTCGCATTCGGGCTTCTAGGGAGAAGGAAAGGATGTTCGGGGGATTAGGAACGACGAGGAGGACCTATGGTGAGAGACATGCATGCACGAGATTCACCGAGGAGGGCAGGAGCAGGGAGACGCGGTCCGATCCCGTGGGTGTTCGAAAGATCATAGAGGACAAGGGAGGGCGAGGTTAGGAAAATGAGGTTCACGGGATGGATCCTGGAGGGCTCGTGAGGCTATTGGACAAGAAGAGGGAGTGAGTTGTGCTCCCAAGTTGTAGGAACGCGAGCGACATGGCGAGCGTGTTCTGGGCACCATGGACAGCTCATGGGAATGGAGGAAGGAGACAAGGACAGGGGAAGGGATCTTCCAGGGAGTTCACATGCGAGTAGAGGAGCCTTGTGGCGCAAGGGCTTACCCGGGGATGGCCTATAGGGATGGAGTAGAAAAATGGGTGGGTGATCACCATCCTTGACCTCATGTTGGTGGCTTTGATGGAGAGGGGTAGGAGTGGGTAGACCTTGTCTATGAGGTGAGGGGAGATATTTTCAATGCTATATATCAAGAGAGAGGTAGAGAGGATTAGTGTGTTGACCAGAACATGCATGAACCCACTTGTGACTAGAGTGACATGTGAGGATTTTTTCCCGTTTTCACAAAGTTTGTGAAAAGAACATGTGTGAAAGATCATGTCCATTGGATAGAGGGTAAAAAATGGAGTCTAGGGATGTTGGCCTCAAGAGTTTTTGAAAATATTTGTTTCACAAAATTTTGGGAATTCAAAAAGGGCAGCAAATTTTTTTAAATGTTTTCTCCAAAATTTTCAACACAACTTCCAAAAAAATTTCTATAAATAAGTCCCACATAAACATAGGCATGTTGGTTAGTTTTGCCAAGATTTTAGGAAATACTTTTCTTCACAAAATATTTAAAAGTCTTTTTTTGGCCTTTTGGAAAATGGAAAATAATAAATAGTAAAATGGCCCAAAAGTGATTTTTAATAAATAACTCTTTTGAAAGTATTTGAGGCACCAAGTAGAAAAAGGGTGAAAACAGAGGTTCATTTGTTAGGCCAAAAACCATGTGAGAAGAATAATCAAATGGCCATTGGAAAATAAATGGACCATATGGAGGTGGTATATAAGTCATGAATACGGCAAGGGTAGGTTGCTGGGTCTTGAAAACAATAAGGAGTTAAGTTGAGTAACATGGACAAAATGCTTCAAGATAATAGAGATATGATCATTATTTTGGGGATGCCTTCTAGAGGACTTTGAAAGAAGATACCAAAGTGTTTCAGTATCCAAATTATCAACTTGGATGGATACTATAGATATTAAACATGAGATCCAGGAAGGTACATTGATGAATGGATCAAGATTTTACATAGAGGCATGTCTCCAAAGTTAGAAGTTTTAAAGGGAAGAAAACATGAGATAGAAATATGGTGGAATATGATATTGATGCTTGGTCTCGTTATTACTAGGTTTTAACCACTTGAAACAACACACAAACATAGGAAAACCATTATAATCACTTCAATGCAAACATAAGGGAAGATCACACATTGAGCAGGAAAATAACAAGACAAACAAGATCACTCAAGCAGCTGAGTTCTTCCATTCAATTTCCAAGATGTTTTCTCCTATGTTAAATAGAGGTAGTGATCAAGCCACATCATGACAAGAGGATTTTGTGAACAAGTTCAACTCAAAGCTTGATATATCCAAAATAATATAATTGAAGAAAAATGCAGGGGTAATATAATCCCCACTTATGGTTTTTGCAAAAGAAGGAAGTAAGAAGGAGTTTTTGAAATACTTGCAAAAAAATATTGTTTAAAAATAGGTAGGAGATGATTACCTCCAAAATAAATTTCATATAGTTTTGGAAAATACCTTTGGTTTTCTCCAAACTTGACTTTTTGGTTTCTTCTAAAATCAAAACACTTCAAAAAGGTTTTCGCCAAAAGAGGATGATAGATGAAGGTGATAAATTTTATTGTCATGAATTGATCACAAGGATATTGTTTTAAGAAAGTTATGATCATTGGTTTTAATGTTAGGTGTTAACAAACTCAAACACAAAAACATACAACAAGCAAATAGAAATGAAAACACAAGCATTAGTCAAACATATCAAAAAGTTTGTGCTCGCCCTCATTTTTGGGTTATTGAAAACAAGTTTTTCCTGTCTTCCAAAAATTGGGTTGTTACAGCTTTAATCCTTTCGGGGAGCAGAGCTCCAGTCATAGCACCTGACCGGTGACTCTATGTATCTACAACCTTACTCCTTGATTGTGCATGAAACGGAAGTTCATTATGATGCCAATGCTCATCCAAGGCCCGAGGCAACCGGGCAACAACATTGATATGTACATGAGGCCATTGGTTGAAGAACTTTTACAGTTGTGGCATGAAGAAGGTGTACCTGTGCGGTATGAGGACGAACAAAAGGAATTTAACCTACGAGGGTTGTTGTTCGTAACCATCAATGATTGGCCTTCTCTCAGTAACATTTCAGGACAATCAAACAAGGGATACAATGCATGCACACAATATTTAGGTGATACTGACAATATACATTTGGGAAACAAGAATGTGTACCTGGGGCATCGTCGATTTCTTTCACACCGGCATCCCGTAATAAAGAGAGGAGGCAAGCATTTCAGAGGTGAGGCGGATAACCAGACAAAACCTACCTGCCCTACTGGGGATGTTATATATGCTATGTTCAAGGATTTAAAAGTGATCTTTGGAAAGTGTCCTGGCGGACAATCTATTCCGAATGACAGTGTCGGATACGTATTCATGTGGAAGAAGATGTCTCTATTTTGGGAGCTACCCTATTGGAAAATCCTAGAGGTTCACTCTCCAATCGACGTGATGCAAAAATGTATGCTTGAACCTGATAAACTTCTTGGGCGTGTATGGGAAGACAAAAGGTATACCGGATGCATGGCAGGACCAGCAACATATGCACGAACGAGACAACCTGAATCCTGAGAAGTATCAAGGTCCTGCAACTACGCTCTTACCAAAGAAGAGAAGGAGATATTTTTTGAAGTCCTGAGGAGCATCAAGGTCTCGTCTGGCTTCTTGTCGCATATAAAGGGAATAATAAACATGACAGAGAAAAGTTTCAAAACCTAAAGTTTCATGACTGCCACGTCATTATGACACAATTACTTCCGGTTGCATTGAGGGGGCTTCTGCCAGAAAATATTCGAGTACTCATTGTGAAGCTATGTGCATTCCTCAATGCAATTTATCACAAGGTGATCAATCCACTAAATCTATCAAATTTACAGAAGGGTGTGGTGCAATGTCTTGTCAGCTTCGACTTGGTGTTTCCACCATCCTTCAATATTATGGCGCACCTCATAGATCACCTAGTCGAAGAGTTCCATGTTCTCGGTCCTGTATTTATACACAACATGTTCCCCTTTGAGAGCTTCATGGGAGTCTTGAAGAAATACGTTCACAACCGTGCTAGGCCAGAAGGAAGCATCTCCAAGGGCTATGGAACAGAGGAGGTCATTGAGTTTTGTATTGACTTTATTTTTTACCTTAAGCCGATCGTTGTTCCTAAATCTTGCTATGAGGAGAGACTGCGTGGAAAATGCACGCTAGGAAAGAGAGCAAAAATAAGTATGGACGGACATTCTTTCACTAAAGCACACTACACGGTCCTACATAATTCCATCTTGGTGGCTCCGTATATAGTGGAACACAAGAATATTTTACGCTCAAAATACCCAGAGCAAGGTGAAAATTGGATTGATGGAGAACACCAGAAGACTTTCGGCGGTTGGTTGCAAACCCATCTCATTAATGACACCACCGTTGAAGAACAAGTATACTTGTTGGCCAAGCAACCATCTTTTTGCATATCGACTTTTCAAGGGTACGAGATAAATGGGATTACATTTTACACGATCGCCCAAGATCAAAAGAGCACCGTCCAAAACAGTGGTGTCTGTTTTGATGCAGAAGAGGACAATGGGAAGAAGGTCACATATTATGGGTACATAGAGGAGATATGGGAACTAGACTATGGACCTACTTTCAAGATCCCTTTGTTCCGCTGCAAATGGTTAAACCTGAAATACGGTGTACAGGTAGACTCACAGTATGGAATCACTACAGTGGATCTGAAGAATCTAGGATACGAGACCGAACAATTCGTGCTAGCCAGTGAAGTGGCTCAAGTTTTCTATGTGAAGGACATGTCTACCAAACCAAAAAAAAAGGCAAGAGGAGACATCATATGATGAGCCAAAGCTCCACATAGTTCTTTCAGGAAAAAGAAACATCGTGGGAGTGGAGGACAAGACAGACATGTCATAAGATTATAATAAGTTTGATTACATTGCACCCTTCAAGGTTAAAACTGACCCAAGCATCATGTTAAATAACGAAGAGTGTCCATGGTTGTGTCGCAATCAGAAGAAAGGGAAACACAAAAGAAAACTTTGAATACTAGATAGGGATGATATTCTTGGTGATGTGTAATAATAAACTTGGAATACAACAGTTGTGTTGAAAACATGTTCACAAAAAAGAAGTTGTATCTAACATTTTATGTTGGAGATAGAAAAAAACAATCGGTATCGCCATCATACATCCCGACCGTGGCTCGTGAGTGCATATATGCATATCAAATGCACGGTCAGACGTATGCTGGCGAATCCGGATGATTTGTATTCAGTCGATGAAGTGAACGATGTATCAAACCTTTTGTCAAACCTTTTCTGACGGAGGTAGAACAAAAAAATCGGTATTGCCAGTATACAGCCCCACTATGGATCCTGAGTGCATATATGCATATCAAATGCACGGTAGGACGTATGATGGCGAATCCGGATGATTTGTATTCAGTCGATGAACTAAATGATGTATGCAGGGAATCCAATAGGTGGGCTATATATAGGTCCTCTGGCTCACAAAGTGTTGTGCTAGGGTTTCGATCCAATGGTTAGGAAGCACTTGAAAGAATCACACCCCTTATCCAACGACTCACAAGAGGTAGAAAGAAACACACGATCCGTGTGATTCTTCCTGATTGGTGGGATTTGGACGCTTGAGAACTACCACTGATCCAACGACTCACAAGAGCTAGAAAGGAACACACCCCCTGATCCAACGACTCACAAGAGCTAGAAAGAAACACATGATCTGTGTGATTATTCCTGATTGGTGGGATTCAGACACTCGAGAACTACCACTGATCCAACGGCTCACAAGAGCTAGAAAGAAACACACACCCTGATCCATCGACTCACAATAGCTAGAAAGAAACACACGATCCGTGTGATTCTTCCTCATTGGTGGGATTCAGACGCTCGATAACCCCTGATCCAACGGAAAAAATAATTTTTAGGTACACAACTACCTACTTCAATAGATATCCACAAAGAGTTGCTCAATATACAACCCCTAGCTACGAACGATCATGCCCGCGTCTTGACTTTCTTCTAAAATTGGCTGAGAAAATTCTAGAGAATTCAAAACAAGCCTAAATACCGCGAGATCTTCGCCTGGCGTCATTACATATGTCCTCGTATCCTCCAAAAATAATAAACTTGGAATACGACAGTTCTTTCGAAAAAGTGTTCACAAAAAAAGAGCTATCTCCTCCTAATATTCTAGGGTTTCGGTTGAAATGATGGGTGTTATGGCCAAATACATGGCTTATATTGTCTTAATGAGCCCATATTGAACACAAACATGCATCTTGGAAGCGCGGACAATGTTGACGATGGAAGGTTTTTTTTAATTGAATAAAAAAACTATTTTCCATTTTCTGAGTGTTAAAAATGGGTTTTTTTGTGAAGGACCTACCACAAACATGTTGCACAACTTGGGGGCTTCATTTTTTGAACATGATAGGACATGTGGTATGCACAAATAAACAGTTTGTTTTCTAAGAAAAGATTTCCGTCCACCTATTTTGAAAATCACAAGTTTCTGCCGATTCAGCTAGAAACGGGACAAATTTGAACTATAGGTGCCTCGTAATTTTCTCATGGATTTTTTGCAAAAATAATGTTTAGGTACACAACTACCTATTTCAATAGAAATCCACAAAGAGTTGCTGAATATACAACCCCTAACTACGAACGGTCATGCCCACATTCTTGGCTTTCCCCTAAAACCGACTGAGAAAATTCCAAAGAATTCAAGAAAACCCTATATAAAGCGAGACCTTCGCCTGGTGTCATTACATATGTCCTAGTATCCACCAAAAATAATAAACTTGGAATACGACAGTTTTGTTAAAAAAGTGTTCACAAAAAAGAGCTATCTCCTCCTAACATTCTAGGGTTTCGGTTGAAATGACGGGTGTTATGGCCAAATACATGGCCAAGTTTGTTTTAATGAGCCCATATTGCACACAAACATTCATCTTGGAAGCACGGACAATGTTGACGAAGGAATTTTTTTAATTAAACAAATAAACCATTTTTTCCATTTTCGGAGTGTTAGAAATGGGTTTTTTTGTGAAGGACCTACCACAAACATGTTGAAAAACTTGGAAGCTTCATTATTTGAACATGATAGGACATGTGATATGCACAAATAAACAATTTTTTTCTTAGAAATTATTTCCATCCACCTTGTTTGAAAATCACAAGTTTCTTCCGATTCAGCTGGAAACGGGACAAATTTGAACAACATGTGACTCATAACTTGCTCATGATTATTGCGGAATACCAAAATATAAAATTTAGAGGGTGTTTGGTTGGGTTGTGGCTTTCAAATAAGCAGTTGCCGACTATGGGCTGTGGAAAACCTGTTGTCCTAAAAAGCTCCTGTGAGCAGTAAAATCGTTTGGCAAACTGGTTGTCAGTTGTCTGCTTTTTGCAGCGAAAAGTCTAGAATGCCCTTTAGAAGTTGGAGCATGTTTATGCATCTTTGTATTACATTAATTTTTTATCCATTGTACATATGTATTGACAAAGAACATATTTTTTCGTCGGTTAACAAAAACCTAATATTTGCCTGATGTTGTGAGACAGTTTACCTACCGATCTAATAATAACACACTGGCATATTCAATGATAATACGCTGGTTTAGCCCTGATGCATTATTTTCAGCTATTGCGCACGGGTATGTCCATGGCTATTTTTTTTAGCATTGTCCAGGTTGCTACCAAAGAAAGATATGTTGTAGAATCAGCATTTCATCCTTCTGTACACCATCATATAGAAGACATTTCTTTGAGAAACAAACCAATCAAAACTACCAGATCTGTTTGTACAATTCACAATTACATGGCTCTACACTATGAGCACAAAAATAAATAAAAAAACAAATTTGAATCAAGAAATATGTACAGAACACATCTTTAGTGGAGCTTACAACACATCTAGAAAAGTCATCAATTTCATGAGTACAAGCATTCAATTGAAAGAAAAAATAATAACAGAGAAATCTAGGATGGATGAGATGCAGCATGGGTGATGATGTCTACACACTCTTCTATTCTTGTAGACAGTGTTGGGCCTCCAAGTGTAGAGGTTTGTAGAACAGAAGCAAGTTTCCCTTAGGTGGATCACCCAAGGTTTATCGAACTCAGGGAG
The DNA here is from genome assembly GCA_028641055.1 of Alopecurus myosuroides. Taxonomy (NCBI): domain Eukaryota; kingdom Viridiplantae; phylum Streptophyta; class Magnoliopsida; order Poales; family Poaceae; genus Alopecurus; species Alopecurus myosuroides. The sequence goes on along the minus strand of CM054057.1, from coordinate 732,850,257 downwards.
GTAGACATCAAAGATATCCCTCTCAAGCAACCCTGCAATCAAGATACAAGAAGTCTCTTGTGTACCCAACACACTTAATACATGTATAGGTGCACTAGTTCGGCGAAGAGAGAGTAAAATGCAAGTAATATGGATGATAATAAGAGATAATATCAATCTGAAATAAAAATGGCAGCAAGCAAAGATGTAGCAGAACAGGTGGAAAATGGTGTTTCAATGCTTGGAAATAAGGCCTAGGGCTCCTACTTTCACTAGAGGACACTCTCAACAATGATCACATAAATGAATAACTAGATATCTTCACTCGCTATGCTACTCTTAACCCTCTCCGGTTGGATAACGAACACTAATCATTGCGTAGGGCTTTGACAACACTCCTGAGACTAAGCACTTTCCCAACCAAGTAACCCCCATGCTATCAGCATGGGACCCAGATGGTTCCATGCAAACACCACAATTCATAGAGGAGACACACACGATGTGCACACTATCACCTTCACACCGCGATACAAGGTGACTCCATAGTTCATATTAATAAATCACTTATTAGCAAAAGATGAAGAGTAACATCTACGAATTCAAATAGATTACAAAGCTCACGATCACATATAGATCACAGCATGGGAGAGAGAGACGAACCACATAGCTATCGGTAGAGCCCTCAGCCTCGGTAGATAACTACTCCCTCCTCATCATAGGAGACAGCAACGGCGATGGAGATGGCGGTGGAGTCGATGGAGATGGCTTCCGGGGGCACATCCCTGTCCCGGCAGGATTTCAGAACAGAGATCTGTCCCCCGAAACTTGTCGGTGGCGGCGGCGGAGCTACGGATGTATTTTGTGGAAAAGGTCAATCTCCATAGGGTTTTTCCTCGGGGGAGTATAAATAGGCGAAAGGGCGATGCGGGGGGTGGCCATGGGGCCCACACCCCTAGGTGGCGCGGCCAGGGGGGACCCACGCCACCCCATGGTGTGGCCACCATGTGTCCCCCTCCGGGGCTCTTCTAGACTTCTGGATGCTTCCGGGACTTCTAAGACTTCTGGCTTTCGAATTGCCAATTCCGAGAATATTTGCAGAACAACTTTTCTGAAACTAAAAACAGGAGAAAACAGGAACTGGCTCTGTGGCATCTTGTCAATAGGTTAGTCCCGGGAAATCGATAAAAATGACATAAAGTGTAAGGAAAACATGCGGGAAACAACATGAAAACTACATGGAACATCAGAAATTAAGGATACATTTATGACGTATGAAGCATCCGCAACCTTAGTTCCTACTCGTCCTCGAGTAGGTAAACAATAGAACAAAATAATTTCTGAGGTGACATGTTACTATCATAAACTTGATCATTATAATGTAAAATATGTACGCTGAGATCATAGAACTTCAAACACAAACATGATAATAGAACTTTAATAATAAAGCATAGCAATCACTTTGCATCATGAAGAGTATCTTAAATAAAAGATCATGGATAACAATGCAAAGAAAGATAAACGTTTGTTTCAGGAATAGAGAAAGCATGGCAAAGTGGTATTTCGCTAGTCCTTAAGAGTGGGACAAAACATAAATGCCAGGACACTTTCAAAGTTCATGAGGAAGACTAGAACAAATAATATCGCATCATGAAGTAATTATTGATGTTTATGGGACAAATGCACATAAAAGTCAGAATGGAAAAAATGTTCTCTCAACTGTGCATAAAGTTAGAAGATGGAGACTCAACATAAAAGTAATAGAAAGGCCCTTCTCAGAGGGAAGCAGGGATCACTCATGTGCTAGAGCTTTTGTTTTATTAAACAGAGGTATTGAAAACATTTTTAAGTGAGGTGTATGCTTATGTCAACGAATGGTAAACAGACAATACAGTACGTCACAAGCCAACTGGATTCACAAGAGCGGCTCCCATTGTGAAGGATGCAACTCGTGTAGAAGGTCATCCCTCTTTCTCTTTTGTTTACACAATTATGCTTTGACTGATAAATCAGGGGCAAAAATACTGAAGAGAATTTGTTTGTATTAATTTGGGGCTGGGCACCTCGCTGCCAGCTCTTCTATCATTTGGATAAGCGGATGAAGCCACTAGTCCAGGGTGTGAAATCCGGTCAACAAGTGACATAAAGATTCTCTATTGACGTCCTCATGAGCAAAAACAAGAACACAAAATAGGAGTAATTTTGAAAGTTTTAAAGGTAACACATGAGAAATTTACTAGGAGTGGCATTGAAATACCACATGTAGGTAGGTATGGTGTACACAATGGGAAAACTTTGGTTTAAGGAGTTTGGATGCACTAGTAGAATTCCATACTCAGTACAGGTGGAGGCTAGTAAAAGACTGGGAGCGACAAATTAAGAGAGCATAAGAGCCATAATCATGCATAGTGACATAAACATCATTAATTAAAGAATAAGTGGTATCACAAGTTCAAAAACTAAATGGTCATGGAGGCTATTCGTGACTGGTTCATAGTCATAAACATGGTGTGAGCATGTGCCAAGTCAACCAAATAAAACATTCGAAAGAGAATACCATATATTGATGCTTTACTATGACAAGAACAACTCATGAATCTTTCAAGACATATTAAACGCTCTCAGATATTTAAGGCTATTCATGCTACTCAATAACCACAAGGCTTTAAGACTAAAATAACATTTAGCATGGCATGAAACAGTTCTAGCCACAGTCTATATAAGCTTCTACTTGCACTGTTATAAATTCTACCTCAAGCAGCAGTTTCTTTTCCCAACAAGCACCATACAAGATATGTTTTCACAAAAATACTCTACATGATACAGAAAGAAAACATGAGAGTACTCACATAACACTAATAAAACTAATAGCTCTTATAAGATATGCGTGCAAAACAGAGGCTAAACGCAGTACTAGCAAAAAGTGAATACTCATAGAACAATAAGAATGAAAACTAGAGTGTTCTAAGCAATGAAAACGGAGTGTGTCTCCTCCCACACAAGTATGATATGATACAACTATTTATTACAGCAAAGAAAACTAAACAAACTGAAAGCAAAAAATAAAAGACGCTCCAAGTAAAGCACATAGATGTGACCGAATAAAAATATAGTTTCAGTAGAAGTGACCTGATAATTGTCGATGAAGAAGGGGATGCCTTGGGCATCCCCAAGCTTAGACGCTTGAGTCTTCTTGGAATTTTCTGGGATGTACCACCGGGGCATCCCCAAGCTTAGGCTTTTCACTCTTCTTGATCACATCATATCATCCTCTCCTCTTGACCCTTGAAAACTTCCTTCACACCAAACTTCTCACAATCTTCATTAGCAATGTTAGTGCAATCAAAATAATAAATTCACATGGTTCAGTTTAAACACAATCCTAACACTCAAAAAACACATTATCTACTATCACAACTTCTTTTAAAACTCTGTTTTTCAAAAGAACACCACAAGAAAGAGATTAAGATGCAAATGCAATTATTGGCACAAATCTGTCAAAACAGGAGAGCAGGTAAAGATGTTTTTTTCAACAATCTTCTGTTAGTCAAATAAAAAAGTGGTAAACTAAGAAAAGTTGCATAATTAGCTGAGGAATAAGCAGAAAAAATTTCAGATCATTCTGTTTTACGGTGGACAGCTGAAACCTGTTTTCTGCGCAGAAATCCGAAAACCAACTCCAACTTTTGTCAGAATCTTTACTGGGCACTACTAAAACATGAAAAGAAAGATCCAAAGGATTTTATACAGAATTATACAGCCCCTTGACTCAAACAAAACAGAGAAAAACAATGCAAACATAAAAACATGGGTTATCTCCCAAGAAGTGTTTTTCTTTAAAGCCTTTTAGCTAGGCATGATAATTTGAGAAAATGCTCACATGAGAAATATGAATTGAAGAAAAAGAGAGCATCAATAAGAAAATGTAAAACACATTTAAGTCTAACCACTTCCTATGAAAAATAATCTTGTAGAAAAACAAGTCATGAAAACGCAAAGCAACAAGCATAGGAAAGCAAAATAAGTGCAACTTCAAAATTTTAAACAAAAAGAGAGGAAACTTAATATTATTGAGATGCATAAAACCATGTTTCCCTCTCTCATAATAAATTTCAGTAGCATTATGAATAAAATTAACAATATAACTATCACATGAAGCATTCTTATCATGAGCCACATGCATAAAAGAATTATTACTCTCCACATAAGCATATTCATTCTTATTAATAACAACGGGAGTAGGATTATCATAAAGAACTCAATGATGATAGACAAGTTGCATATTAAAGATATGGTTTTGGGTAATCCCACCATAACTATGGCAAGTTTCATTACGATGATTGTAATTATATCCTATGTTATAACTTTCATTAGAATAATTATCAAAGACTGGAGGCATATTGAAATCATAATTAATTTTCTCCTCAATATTAGGTGGACTAAAAACATGATATTTATCACTGAAATCATCATATATTGGAGGCATAGTATCATCACAATATATAAAATTGTTGTCTTCCAAAATGCGTTCATTTGTAAACATATCATCATTTTTACTAGGAGGAGATGTATCAAGCATATAATCATTAATATCAAAGGGATTTTTGAACACATCATCCACAAGTTTAGAGCTTTATATATCATCATTGGAGGGAACATGAATGGTACTAATAGTACACCAATTATTATCATCATTTTCAGAATTGGTACCAAACAAATTTTCAATATCAAAAGTAGTGTGTTTCTCCCAATCATGATCACTTTCATAAATAATAGGCATAGGAAAATCACCGAGTTCAGACTCATCAGCAAAAGCTGTAATATGAGCAACATTCTTAAGGGGAGATACCGTTACCTCTTTCTTCTTCTTCCTCCTATTCTTCCCCTCTTTAGGAGGGAGAGGATTAAAAGGGAGCTTCTCCACATACCCTGGTTTATTATCAGAAACAGTTGAAAGAACTTTGGAGGATTTCTCCTCTTAATTAATAAGAACAAAACACATATTAGTCTTGTCATATTTTGGTAAAGTCTCATCTTTTATAATATTTTGTATGTAAGTATTTGCATGGCAATTACCAACACAATAAAGATGGCATCCATGCAGGAAACTATTCATATCAAATGCACTCATATCTACCAAAGAAGTTTTTCTTAATAACTCTTCACACCCCAAAAATAATGTAAGTTCAACATGCTCATTAGGGGTGATCATGTCATCACAATACAAACTTGCAGTACTCATATGATTCGAAAGGCTACTATCATGGCCTGAGCATTGGAAATTAAAATGACCCACTTTATAGCAAAGTTCACAAATAAAAGGATAGAGGGCACAAACTTTTTCACCAAGATCATCTAGAGCCCTACTCCACAAACTAGTTTTTTCATTCCTATGATGGATACAATATTATTCTTAAATTTGATTCTTTTCACAAGATCTAAGTGCTCCACAAAAATTAACATGATTATAACAAATAGTACTTTCAGAAGTTTGAGCATGTTTATTGCAATCATAAATAAAAATTTCATTTTCCATGCAAGTGTCTTTAAAAGGTTCATGATATATGCCCCAATTTTCTTTAGGAATATTAAGATAAGAAGCAAAGGATCTATACCAACCAACAGCTATTTGAGGATCAAGAACATATTTAGCATTAAGCTCATGAAAATCAGCAGTTTCAGCAAAAGTATTAATGCAATCATACTCATAGTTTATACCTGATTCTTTACCTTTGTTGTTATTCCGATCTTCACTGTTGATTCGAATTCTATCAAGAAGATCCCACTTAGCTTCAACCTTCTTACTACAAAAAGAACCCTCTGAACAGGCATCTAGATAATCCTTCCATTGTCCTGAAAGCCTTGCATAAAAATTAGTAACAATTATTTCCTCAGGAAGCTCATGGTTACGATATTTGTGTATTAATGTTTTCAGTCTTCCCCAAGCTTGGGCAATGCTTTCTCCATCGTGAGGCCAAAAATTATAAATGTAATTCCTATCTAAATATAGTTCATGAGAAGGATAAAATTTAGAGTAAAAGAGAGATTCAAGTTCCTTGCACTCCAAATGATGAGGCTCATCTAGTAGTTTATACCACTCCTTTGCTTTGCCCTCAAGTGACAAAGGGAATAGCCTCCTCTTAACTTGGTCCGTTGAGATTGAAGGGAATATGCTCGAGAGGCAACAATAAAGTATTTATTATGATATTCCTTGATTATGATAGATTTTTATTTCTCATGCTAGAATTGTATTAACCGGAAATGTTAATACATGCGTGATTAATAAACAAACCAACATTCCTAGTGAAGCCTCTCTTTTAACTAGCTCGTTGATTAACAGATGATCAAGGTTTCCTGATCATAGACATTGGATGTTGTAAATAACGGGGTCATGTCATTAGGAGAATGACGTGATGAACTTAGACCCTAACTAACTATAACAATACGACCAGATCATTTAATTTTGTTGTTATGTCTTACATTCGGAGTAACAGTGTTCCTTAGACCATGAGATCATGTTAATCACTAATACCGAAAGAATACTTTGATGACATCAAACGTCACACCGTAGGAGAGTGACTATAAAAGTGATGTTAGGTATTTGGAAAGTTTTAGTTAAAGCTCATGGATCAAGAGTGGAATTTGTCCATCCGAAATGACGGAGAGATATACTCTGGGCCCTCTCGGTGATATCACATCGACATCGCTGCAAGCACGTGATATGATCACAAGGATGTTATATCGGGAACGAGGAGTACTACTTGTCGGGTAACGAGATCGAACAAGGTATGGTTGATACCGATGATCGGATCTCGGACAAGTAAAATATGGCGAGACAAAGAGAAATGGTTACGACGTTGAAGGTTCACACGATCACGAGAGTCATCGTTGAATATATGGGAGTCATCACGGATCTCCAGATCCCGCTGTTGATTATTTATCTGAGAGGAGTGACGATCATGTCTATATTATTCGTGAACCGTAGGGTGACGCACTTTAGTATCGATGAAGCGTTTGAGAGGATACAGAATACCGAAGAATATTTTGGGCAGCACCGAAATTGTTTCGGGAAAAATTGAAATAGTTCAAGGGGTTTTTTCGTCGAATGGTTGTTAATAGAATTAACAAATGATTCGATGTGCTATATAAAAATGTTTTTTAATGGAATTAACAAATATAAATAAATAAATAAAAATGTTTTATTTATTTATTAAAGAAAAACCTTTGGATTTTCTAAGTGGAAAATTAAGGGAGCATGAGTGGGTGTGTGTGGAGCTTCCACTCACATGAAGAGGGGAAGAGGTGGGGGCACCCATGGCTGGCCGCACCCCCCCTTTAGGCTGCCTCCCCCTCCCCTATAAAAGGAGGGTGAGAGCTCCCCCTCCTCCACACACTTTCCCACCTCCCTTCCTCTCCACCCGCTGCTCCATTCCATGGTCTCCGGCTTGGCGAAGCCCTGACCGTGGGATTCTTCGCCACCACCACGCCGTCGTGCTGCTGGAGTTCCGGAGGATCCTCTACTTACGCTACCCGCTGGATCGAGGGAACAGAGGTCTTCATCGAGTTGAACGTGTGACCGATTACGGAGGCACCGCCGGATTGCGGTGCACTTCTTCTCGCTCGGGGTCGGCGTGAGTATAACTACGCCAACAAAGAGATTTTATCTCGTACCACTTAGATTCTTCGAGGGTATGTTATTCTAAAGACTCTTTCTCCCCGTCACCTTTCATCTCCTGGATTAGATCTTGGTCATTCGGGTTTATCGCGCGTAGGAAATTTTTTGTTTTCTATGCAACGTACCCATCAATGGCATCAGAGCCGGATCTATGCGTAGATGATTTGTACGGTTAGAACACATAGGAGTATGTGGGCGTTGATGATCATGTTCTTGCCTTTTTGAGTATTTTATGATCTTAATGGCATAGTAGGATGAAGCTGCCCTAGACTAAGTTTAGGTGTACTATGTACGTGAGAATTGTCTCACTTGTGGCTGAGGAGGTGTCCGTTTCACCTACTATAGTTAAGATCTAATCTACAAAGGGTTGTTAAAAATATGTTTTATCAACGCTGTGGCTCTTATACGTAGGTATGAACGGTTCTATCCTCGTAAGCTCAAGCCACGTAAATATGCAAAAAATAATTTAGAGGCGTCTAACTTGTTTTTGCAGGGCATGTGATGTGATATGGTCAATGTTACAAACGTTCTGTATGAGATGATATATTTTGTAAATTATTGACATACCGGCTGGAGCCATATGGTTGTCTTATTTTTATGGCCTGCGTGTTGTATATCATATCCATGTGATATGTTGTAATGGAAAATCAAAATGGAGGTGCCACGAATCTTGGTGCCACGCCGGTGGAATTATGGAGATCATACCATGATGCACAAGATGGAGATCAAGTGCAAGAAGGACCATATCATATCACATTATCCATGCATGTGATGTTAATCCTTTTATGCGTCTTATTTTGCTTAGATTGCGACGGTAGCATTATAAGATTATCCCTCTCACTTAATATCAAGATAATAATGTGTTCTTCATTAAGTATGCACCGTAAAGAAAGTTCGTCGTTTCGAGACACCACGTGATGATCGGGTATGATAGACTCAACATTCGCATACAAAGGGTGTTTTCAAGCCTTGCATGTACAGACATGGCCTTGAAACACACGCAATACTACGGTTCTACTTGGCGAGCCTAGCATGTACAGACATGGCCTCGAAACACGTAACCAAAAGGTAAAGCATGAGTCATATGGATGATATGATGAACATGTTGATGTTCGCCTTTGCAACTACACCGTCTCACGTGATGATCGGTTTTGGTGTAGTGAATTTGGTTCGTGTAATCACTAAAGACGACTAAGAGGGATGTTGTTTTTGAGTGTTCATAGGATAATTTTAGAATTAACTTGAACTTAATTTATCATAAACCTAGTATAAATAGTCTTTGCAAATATGTTGTAGATCATGGCGCCACCCACCTTTAATTTCAATATGTTCATGGAGAGAGAAAAACTAGCGAACAATGGAAGCAACTTTAACAACTGGGCACTTAACCTGAGGATTCTCCTCACCGCTTGCAAGAAGCTATATGTGCTTGATGCACCGCTAGGTGACCAGCCCTCTGATGATGCTTATGATGAAGATAAAAATGTTTATCTGACTCAACAAGAAGACCACAGTATAGTTCATTGCGGCATCCTCTATGGATTAGAGCCAGAGCTACGAAAATGTTTCAAGAACAGCACTGCTTATGCTACAATGGGAGAATTGAAAATGATTTTCGATACCCATGCCGTAGTTGAGAGTTATGACGGTTCAGAAAAGTTCTTTAGCTGCATGATGGAAGAGAACAGCTCCGTTAGTGAGCACGTACTCAAGATGTATGCGTACGCTGATAAGCTTAAAGCCTTGGGGATATTGATTCATATTGAGCTAGGGATACATCGTGTTCTCCAATCTCTGCCACCTAGTTACAAGAACTTCGTGATGAACTATAATATGCAAAGCAATAAGAAGTCTCTTCCTGAGCTTCTCTCGATGCTTAAAACTGCTGAAGTGGAGATCAAGAAAGAACATCAAGTGATGATGGTCAATAAGACCACTAGTTTCAAGAAAGGCAAGAAAGGCAAGCCAAGGGTAAACTTCAACAAGGGTGGCAATTCAGTTGCTGCACCTGAGAAGAAAACCAAGTATGGCCCTAAGCCTGAGACTGAGTGCTTTTATTGCAAGGGCACTGGCCACTGGAAGCACAATTGCCCCAAATATCTGGCAGATAGGAAGGCCGGCAAGTGAGCAAAGGTATATATGATATACTTGCTATTGATGTATACCTTACTAGTACTCGCAGTAGCACCTGGGTATTTGATACTGCTTCGGTTGCTCACATATGTAACTCGAAACAAGGGCTGGAGAATAAGCGACTACTAGCAAAGGATGAGGTGACGATGCGCGTCGGCAATGGATCAAGAGTTGATGTGATCGCCGTCAGGACGCTACCTCTACGTCTACCATATGGATTTGTTATAAACCTCAATAATTGTTATTTGGTGCCTGCATTAAGCATGAATATCGTTTCTGGATCTTGCTTAATGCAGAATGGTTATTCCTTTAAGTCTGAGAACAATGGTTGTTCGATTTATATGAATAATATCTTTTATGGTCATGCACCCGAGAAGAATGGTTTATTTGTTTTAAATCTTGATAGTATTGATACACATATTCATAATGTGAATGCCAAAAGAATTAAGTTAAATGATGATATTGCTACTTACATGTGGCATTGCCGCTTCGATCATATTGGTGTTAAACGCATGAAGAAGCTCCATTCTGATGGACTCTTAGAATCACTTGATTATGAATCATTTGAAACATGTGAACCATGCCTTATGGGCAAGATGACTAGAACCCCGTTTTCTGGAACTATGGAACGGGCGAGAGACTTGCTGGAAATCATATATACTGATGTGTGTGGACCAATGAGTGTATCGGCGCGCGGTGGATATCGTTATTTTGTCACTTTCACAGATGATTTGAGTAGATATGGGTATATTTACTTAATGAAACACAAATCTGAGACATTTGAAAAGTTCAAAGAATTTTAGTGTGAAGTTGAAAATCATCGTAACAGAAAGATTAAATTTCTATGATCTGATCGTGGAGGTGAATATCTAAGTTACGAGTTTGGCATGCATATGAAACAATGTGGAATAGTTTCACAACTCACACCTGCCGGAACACCACAGCGTAATGGTGTTTCCGAACGTCGTAATCGTACTTTATTGGATATGGTTCGATCTATGATGTCTCTTACAGATTTGCCACTATCGTTTTGGGGTTATGCACTAGAGACCGCTGCATTCACTTTAAATATGGCACCATCTAAATCCGTTGAAACGACACCGTATGAATTATGGTTTGGAAACAAACCTAAGCTGTCATTTCTAAAAGTTTGGGGATGTGATGTTTATGTGAAGAAGGTTCAACCTGATAAACTCAAACCCAAAGCGGAAAAATGCATCTTCATAGGATACCCTAAGGAAACAATAGGGTACACTTTGTATCACTGATCTGAAGGCAAGATTTTCGTTGCCAAGAATGGATCCTTTTTAGAGAAGGAGTTTCTCTCGAAAGGTGTGAATAGTAGGAAGGTAGAACTCGATGAGGTTATTGAACCTTCTCTTCCTGGAATGGCGAGTAGCGCAGCGCTGGAAGTTGTTCCGGTGCCGACTCTGTCAGTTGAAGAGGGAGCTAATGATCAAGATCATGAAACTCCAGAAGAGGAAACTACCGCACCTCGCATGTCAACTAGGGAATGTACAGCTCTTGAACTGTATGGCGATCCCGTATTAAACTTCATGGTCGATGGAGGTGATGACCCTGCGACGTATGATGAAGCGATGATGAGCCCAGATTCCAACAAATGCCTTGAAGCCATGAAATCCGAAATAGGATATAAAAACCAAGATTGTGGACTTACCCGATGAGCAAGACCGTTGAGAACAAATGGACCTTTAAAAAGAAAACTGACGCTGATGGTAATGTGACCGTCTATAAAGCTCGACTTGTCACAAAAGGTTTCCGATAAATTCAAGGAGTTGACTACGATGAGACTTTCTCACCGTTAGCGATGCTAAAGTCAGTTAGGATTATGTTAGCAGTTGCTGCATTTTTTATTATGAAATCTGGCAGAAGGATGTCAAAACAGCGTTCCTTAATGGTGACATTGAGGAAGAGTTGTATATGATGCAACCCAAAGGTTTTGTTGATCCTAAGGATGCTGACAAGGTATGCAAGCTTCAACGTTCCATTTATGGACTGAAGCAAGCATCCCGGAGTTGGAACTTTGTTTGTATAAAGTGATCAAAGGGTTTGGATTTGTCCAAACATACGGAGAAGCTTGTATTTACAAGAAAGTGAGTGGGAGCTCTATAGCATTTCTCGTACTATATGTGGATGACATATTGTTGATTGGAAATGATATAGAACTTTTAAAAAACGTAAAATGTTATTTGGACATTAGTTTTTCGATGAAAGACCTTGGTGAAGCAGCTTATATATTAGGCATCAAAATCTACAGGGATAGATCAAGACGCTTAATTGGACTTTCGCAAAGTACATACCTTGACAAGATTCTGAAGAAGTTCAGAATGAACGATAGTAAGAAGGGGTTCTTACCAATGTTGCAAGTCAAAACGTTGAGTAAGACTCAACGTCCAGCTACAACAGAAGATAGAGAAATAATGAATAAGATTCCCTATGCTTCAGCCATAGGTTCTATCATGTATGCTATTCTGTGTACAAGACCGGATGTGGCACAAGCTATTAGTTTGACTAGTAGGTACCAATCCGATCCAGGTTTGGAACACTGGACGGCGGTCAATAATATCTTTAAGTACTTGAGAAGAACTAAGGATATGTTTCTCGTATATGGCAGTGAAGAAGAGCTCGTCGCAAGATGTTACGTCGATGCTAGCTTCGACACTTATCCGGATGACTCTAAGTCTCAGTCCGGATATGTATTTGTTATGAATGGAGGAGCAGTAAGCTGGAGGAGTTGCAAGCAATCCGTGGTGGCGAGATCATTAACAGAAGCAGAATATGTTGCTACCTCGGAGGCAACACAGGAAGCAGTTTGGATGAAGGAGTTCATATCCGAACTAGGCGTGGTTCCGAGTGCGTTGGATCCAATGGTTATCTATTGTGACAACAATGGTGCCATAGCCAATACTAAGGAGTCAAGGTCTCACAAGAATTCCAAGCATATCAAGCGCCATTTTCACTCCATCTGTGAACATGTCACAGATGGGGATGTGAAGATTTGCAAAGTACATACGGATCTGAATGTGGCAGATCCGTTGACTAAACCTCTCTCAAGGGAAAAACATGATCAACACCAGAACTCAATGGGTGTTAGATTCATCACTATGTAATATAGATTATTGCCCCTGGTGCAAGGGGGAGACGGAAAGGAATATGCCCGAGAGGCAATAATAAAGTGTTTATTATGATATTTCCTTGTTGATAGATGTTTATTTCTCATGATAGAATTGTATTAACCGGAAACGTTAATACATGTGTGATTAATAAACAAACCAACGTTCCTAGTGAAGCCTCTCTTTTAGCTAGCTCGTTGATTAAAAGATGATCAAGGTTTCCTGATCATAGACATTGGATGTTGTTAATAACGGGGTCATGTGATTAGGAGAATGACGTGATGAACTTAGACCCTAACTAACGATAACAATACGATCAGATCATTTAGTTTCGTTGTTATGTCTTACATTCGGAGTAACATTGTTCCTTAGACCATGAGATCATGTTAATCACTAATACCGAAAGAATACTTTGATGACATCAAACGTCACACCGTAACAGGGTGACTATAAAGGTGGCGTTAGGTATTCGGAAAGTGTTAGCTGAAGCTCATGGATCAAGAGTGGGATTTGTCCATCCAAAATGACGGAGAGATATACTCTGGGGCCTCTCTGTGATATCACATCGACATCGCTTGCAAGCACGTGATATGATCACAAAAATGTTATATCATGGGAACAAGAAATGAGTACTTGTCAGGTAACGAGATCGAACAAGGTATGGTTGATACCGATGATCGGATCTCGGACAAGTAAAATATCGCGAGACAAAGGGAAATGGTTACGACGTTGAAGGTTCACACGATCACGAGAGTCATCGTTGAATATATAGGAGTCATCACGGATCTCCAGATCCCACTGTTGATTATTGATCTGAGAGGAGTCTCGATCATGTCTATATTATTCATGAACCGTAGGGTGACACACTTTAGGTTCGATGAAGCGTTCGAGAGGATATGGAATACCGAAGAATATTTTGGGCAGCACCGAAATTGTTTTGGAAAAAATTGAAATAGTTCAAGGGGTTTTTTGTCGAATGGTTGTTAATAGAATTAACAAATGATTCGAGGTGCTATATGCAAATGTTTTTTAATGGAATTAACTAATATAAATAAAGAAATAAAAATGTTTTATTTATTTATTAAAGAAAAACCTTTGGATTTTCTAAGTGGAAAATTAAGGGCGCATGAGTGGGTGTGAGTGGAGCTTCCACTCAAATGAGGAGGGGAAGAGGTGGGGGCACCCATGGCTGGCCGTACCCCCCCTTTGGGCTGCCTCCCCCTCCCCTATAAAAGGAGGGTGAGAGCTCCCCCTCCTCCACACACTTGCCCACCTCCCTTCATCTCCACCCGATGCTCCATTCTATGGTCTCCGGCTTGGCGAAGCCCTGACCTTGGGATTCTTCACCACCACCACGCCGTCGTGCTGCTGGAGTTCCGGAGGATCCTCTACTTCTGCTACCCGCTGGATCGAGGGAACGGAGGTCTTCATCGAGCTGAACGTGTGACCGATTATGGAGGCACCACCGGATTGCGGTGCACTTCTTCTCGCTCGGGATCGGCGTGAGTAAGACTACGCCAACAACGAGATTTTATCTCGTACCACTTAGAGTCTTCGAGGGTATGTTATTCTAAAGACTCTTTCTCCCCGTTACCTTTCATGTCCTAGATTAGATCTTGGCCATTCAGGTTTATCGCGCGTAGGAAATTTTTTGTTTTTTATGCAACGTACCCATCAGAGATACCTGCACACTTGAATAACTCGCATAATTCATACATAAAGGGTAAATGATCACTAGGGTGGACAGTTCCATCTCCAAAATAGCAATTATCCATGACAAGTTCAACAATTTTCTTGGGTATTATAAAATGAATGCTTTCAGTAGGAGGATTTAAAATATCACAAGCATCATTAGGTTTATCACATCTGGGAGATAAAGTATCATCAGAGCAAATTTTCTCCTCTAAAGCTGTAAAACTAAAAAGTTTATAAAAACTAGCTTCCCCAAGCTTAGAATTTTCCGTAGTACTAGAAATAATGGTATCCAAATAATTAATGGTAATAACATTGCTATTAGCATGCAAATAAAACTCCATAGGTTTTTTAATTTTCTCTTCAAACATTTCATGTCCCGACTCAAGATAAAGATTATAAAGCTCTCTCATATTTTTGTTGTTTTCCATTAAGCCTAACTATTGAAAACAAGAAACAAAAAAAATTAATTGCAAAATCTAAAGGAAATAACTTCGAGCACTCACACCCGAGGATGTGAGTACCTTTTACCTTACCTCCCCAGCAACGGCGCCAAAAAAGAGCTTGATGTCTACACACGCTTCTATGCTTGTAGACAGTGTTGGGCCTCCAAGTGCAGAGGTTTGTAGAAAAGCAGCAAGTTTCCCTTAAGTGGATCACCCAAGGTTTATGAAACTCGGGAAGGTAGAGGTCAAAGATATCCCTCTCAAGCAACCCTGCAATCAAGATACAAGAAGTCTCTTGTGTCCCCAACACACCTAATACAATTGTCAGTTGTATAGGTGCACTAGTTCGGCAAAGAGAGAGTAAAATGCAAGCAATATGGATGATAATAAGTGATAATAGCAATCTGAAATAAAAATGGCAGAAAGCAAACATGTAGCAGAACAGGTGGAAAACGGTGTTTTAATGCTTGGAAATAAGGCCTAGGGCTCCTACTTTCACTAGAGGACACTCTCAACAATGATCACATAAATGAATAACTAGATATCTTCTCTCACTATGCTACTCTTAACCCTCTCTGGTTGGATAACAAACACTAATCATTGCGTAGGGACATTATACCGATCAGCATGGCAGGTTGGCAAAGCCGAAGAAGGAGGTGGTTGACGATGAAGCTAGTTATGTCAGCGACACTACAAAAGACTTACTTTGGGGGAGTCTACTGACACACTTCAACCTACCGGTAAACTTCACGGAAGCCCAGAGGGATAAGCTCATGGAATGGACTCTTAAGAAGATGGTCATACAATTCCAGAGCTGGAAGAAAAAAAATTATGGGCATACAATGGAGCTGAAGGTCCAGAATTCACTGGAAGATATGAGAAGCTAAAAGACCACTGGCCCGCATTGAAGGCGTGTAGTACCTCGTCAGGATATAAGTCCTGATCAACCACAAATGTAGAAAATGCTACGAAGAAGAAATATTATAATAAATTGGGGTCAGGTGGATACAATACTGCCATTCCTCAGTAGAAAGCATATGAAGCTCAACTGCTGGCAGCCAGGGTCATTCCATAGACATACGACTGGCCCGAGCGGTCCAAGTTATGGTTGTACACGCATGGGGCAGGGTTGGACCCAAAGATAGGGCATATTGTTGCACAGGGAAAATGGAAGGAGAAAATTGAAAAAATCACCAAGGAGGTTGTAGATGCAATAGACAAGGTTAGAAAGGGAGTGTACATTCCCGATAGAGAGAATGACGAGTTGACACTAGATCTGGAGAATCCCGAACACGTTGGACGAGTACGAACCCTCCCAGGTCTCACCATGAAGGATGCATGGCCAGAGTGCGCTGAGAGTTATAGAAGCCGTTCGAGAACGAAGAAGAAGTCGAATGTGATCGGTTATCGAAATTGGAACTTAGGGTGCTGCAGCTGGAGCAAAATTGGCATAGGGCACCTGATCAGCAGCTTTTTGTAGAAGATCATCAAGCCGATGCTGCCCCATCTCAACCGAAAAGCAGTGTGGGTTCCTCGCATCTTGAAGGATATGGAGCAAGCTACCCATGGATTATGTAAGGGAGAAGACAGAGTGCGATCTACATGTGCCAATGAGGAACATGTTCATTAAGGTGGCGGTCGGCTATGTTTACCCACAACAAGATGGGGCAACGCACCATCATCAGCCCATTCCAGCTGACTGTGCTCTTGTCAGGGTGGATGACATTGTGCCTTCTTATGAAACAATGGATCTTGATCATCCTAGAGGTGACGAGGAGAAGAAACTTGGAGATGTCAAGCGCGGTTTATCCCTATGGAAAAAACAATAAATCGTCTTTTCAGGCCCCGTGCCAAGGCCACCGGCTCCTTGTGACAGTAGTCCACATGAGCAGCGCAGTCCACATGAGTAGCAAGGGCCATCAACTACTCCTGTTGGCGGTCCACATGAACAACAAGGGCCATCGACCACTCCTGCTGGTAGTCCACATGAGCAGCAAGGGCCACACCTACCTGAGGAGGGCCCAGCGCAACTCCAGCATCTCGATATCCTCCGCGTGAGGAAGCGCCCGTTAAGCGGAACGGTTCGCCGGGTAGAAAGAGACCCAGAATGGGGAGAGCACAACTGCCTCTTCAGAAGTTACCTTGGGAAAGACCTGACGAGGAAAACGCCACCATCACTCGTTCCGAGGTGTCTACACATTTTGCTAAGAAAGTGCTAGAGATACCTTTTAAGAAGACGCTAGATCTGGTGAAAGTTGTGCCTACCGTTGAGAACCTATATAACCCTCCACCATCGCCGCCATCAGACTATAGGCGTTCTATTGAAAATTCATATGACGCGATGGGCCAGACGAAAAAAGGGAAACCGATGGTCCAGGCGGAAAAAAGTAAACAAGTTCCCCAGCTCATAGAACAACCCGTTAAATCGGTCCCCCCTCTCAAGGTGTTTGATGAGAAGGTCGTTCAAAGTTCTCGCAACAAACAACCGATATTAATTACGCCATTGCTGAAGTAGCATATCAATTTGAACGAGGGAAAATTTTGGTTGAGAATGCCATCGCTTTTAGTACGCCGACGGAGATTTGGCATATGCCGACACCCTGTTACGCCGGCGGCCATATGCCGACGGCAGCCGTCGACGTAGCCTATGCCGACGGCCAAAGCCATCGGCGTATTCGCGCATTCCTATAGTGTATGGAGGGGATTTTATGAAATGCGGCTAAGCGTAACACAAACACAAGTGGTGCTTCCGATATCGCGGCGATGATAGCTTGGATGCGATGTGTGCTCGGACAAGGCAGGTCATGGTACGTAGATTGATTTTCCTGTTTTTGTTACAAGGTGTTTTGTGCAAAAGTTCAAAACTATGTTGTAATTTCGGTTTTGCTTTAGGACTTTTATCTAAACTACTTATAAAAGAGAGGAATGTTAGCCATCAAAATAGGTGGATCAAACGGATAAGATCGATCTAATGTTGAGTTGCTCGACACGGATTAAAATTACAAAAATGCCACCCCTAAGTGATCCAAAGAGGTACACAAAAACATGCCATGTCTTCTAGATATGTGGGCTGGCATGGCCGTTGATTTTGAGAAGGCCTGTCACTACAGGAATGGGCTACTGTGCCGACGGCTAAATTCTATGCCGACGGCAATTTGTCGGTGCCGTCGTCATAGACCCAATCAGGGAATCCCAAATTGCGAAACAAAAAAAATTAGCTATGCCGACGGCAAAGCCGTCGGCCTATTTTTTTTGAGCTACGCCGACGGCAAAGCCGTCGGCATAGACCCTAAGACGGAATCCCAAATTGCAACAAAAAATTGAGATATGCCGACGGCAATGCCGTCGGCCTAGCCAAGCTCAATTTTTTTTTTGACTTAATTACCGTTTTGTTCATAACTTTTGCATTCGAACTCGGATTTGGACGTTCTTTAGCTCGTTTCGAAAAAAAGAAACATATCTAAATTATCATGCATATTGTTAAAGATACATTATTAGAAACAAAATCATGAGAAAGAATGGAACTAACAATAATGGGTTAACGGTTTTGTCTGAGAGGGTTGTGAATCCAACCAAAATCTAGGTGGACCATACCAAGTGTGTAGAAGTGTGTTGTGGGTTGTATATGTCTAGTATTCTACTCTGTATGTTAAGGGTTTCACCGTCATCAATTATTTGAATTTTTTTTATTTCAAAACGAAGTCAAGACGA
This sequence comes from Alopecurus myosuroides, assembly GCA_028641055.1. Classification (NCBI taxonomy): domain Eukaryota; kingdom Viridiplantae; phylum Streptophyta; class Magnoliopsida; order Poales; family Poaceae; genus Alopecurus; species Alopecurus myosuroides. The sequence goes on along the minus strand of CM054057.1, from coordinate 732,831,490 downwards.
CGGGCATGACCGTTCGTAGCTAGGGCTTAAATATTGAGAAACTCTTGGTGTATCTCCGACGAAATAGGTAGTTGTGTACATAAAAATGATTTTTTCAAAAAATCATGAGTAAACTAGGAGGCACTTGTAGTTCAAACTTGACCCGTTTCTAGCTGAATCGGCAGGAAATTGTATTTTTCAAAAGAGGTGGATGAAAACCTTTTCAGAGGCAAAAATTTGGTTATTTGTGCATATAACCAGGTCTAGTATTTTCAAAAAATACAGCTCTCAAGTTTTGCAACATATTTGTGGTTGATGCTTCACAAAAAAAGACCATTTTTCACACTCGGAAAATGAAAAATGGTTATTTGTGCATACAACCGTCGGCTTTCTTGACAGATTCCTGTAGTGCGTGGCCGTGCCCGTCAATATGTTCCGCATACCCGGATCGTGTATTGCAGCGAATGCGCGCTGAGCGCGTGCGTGTAGGCCGGCGGCGTGTGCACATCCATTATTACCGTAGGACCCGCCAAAACTCATGAGTATGTTGCTCATGAGTTTGAGCCCGAACTCGACGGCTATGACCAGCTACTCACCGAGATACATGGGTTCAGCGGCGTCATCGTAATCACCGCAAGGAACCAAATGGAGATCCTCGACAGTGCTGCATGCTCTGCGTCGACCATCAGGTGTCCGCTGCTCCGGTGTCAGCTCGAAGTAGTAGTGGTTCGTGATGGCCGCCCGGCGCGCCACACCTTGAGGGACAGGAGGGACCGGCACGCCTCCGGCGCTCAGCATCCACCCGGCGGGGACGCCGTACCCGGGAGGGCAGGGGTAGTTCGAGGCGCAGAGCTCCTCCGCCTCCGAGTAGGTTATAGTGGGTACGGTGAAAGACATGGGAGAGTGCTCGGTCGTAGATATGTGCCAACTTAGGTAGATGCATGTGTGTTTATATAGTGAGAAATGGAGGGAAGAAGCACACGGATCGTGTGTTTTCTTCGAGCTCTTCCGAGCCGTTGGATGTTTCAAGTTATTGTGAGCCGGTGGATCAAAGATAGGCACACGGATTGTGTGCTTGTTCCACTTCTTTGCCGAGTGTCATATCACGGGGCACTCGGCAAACCTATAAACTGGGCGGGAGGAGTTGGCGCGAAGGGAAAAACATTCGAGGGCATATTTTAATGCCGAGTACTCCTTCAGACACTCGGCAAAGTTTCGAAATATTAGGCGGGAAGCGTTGGCGCGAAGAAGGCAAAATTTCACCGCCAAGTTTGCCGAGTGGGGCACCATGACACTCGGCAAACACCCTCTATATGCCGAGTCGCCGTTACGAAGACACTCGGCAAACCCACGACACTGTTTCGTCACGGTCGAAACGCACGGCCCGCCACGTGGCTCCATCGTATGCCGAGTATAGTATTTTTGCCAATTGTTTTTTGTTGATTTGCCGTTGTCGATTTATACGCCGAGTGCCCGCAGCAGAGGACACTCGGCAGAAACGTGCTATGCCGAGTGTTTCTGGCATGCCGAGTGTCCTCTGCAGGGCACACTCGGCGTACGAGCTGGTTGCCGAGTGTGTGTGCCCAGTGTTTTTTGAGATGTTGTCGGCGTACGCAGTAGTATGCCGAGTGGACCGTGCTTTGGCACTCGGCACAGACGGAGAGACTCGGCGATATTCGATTTTCCAGTAGTGCCGTCCGCCTGCTGACGTACGCGATCGCGAGATGATCCTTCCGGTGCACAGCGCTAACAAGAAGCTAGATGCCGGCGTCTCCCTGAACGTGGTGGCCATGCATGCCTACGCCCGGGTTGAACGGCGCCGATCTCGCCTGCAGCCTCACGAACGAGGACGCCGTCCACCGGCCTTCGCGTGACGGACCGCATCATCGGCGGCCACGAGCGCGCCAGCATGACAGACGGTTGACGGCTAGAGAAAGATGCTCGTCGCCTACCACAAGACCGGCCACGCCGCACACACGCACACATGACAGTATGACACACGTCTCTCTTGTCGTTTCGCGCCGGAACAACGATGAGCTGCAGACTGGCGGGCGAGGCATTGACGCAGATCTTCGCAAGGATTGTGGCCGCCGCCGAGGAGGCGAGGCCGAGGTAACCATGGGCGCGCCGCGGGACCAACGTACATCAGGTGACCAAGGTGGCTCGGCAGATTGAGATCGGGCCGTGGCGGCACAGATCCTGACGCTGAAGCTGAAGTCGGAGCGCTCGGCGTCGTTCGCGGAGCGACTGGAGGTCGTGGACGAGCACCTGCACCGCGATCTGGAAGCGGTGCGCGCATGTTGCCGCTGCCTGTACCGGACGCTGCATGGCGGTGGTCCGTGGTCGGGGCGCTGTTGTCTCGCAGCGGTCGGACGCGAGCCTGATGGAGCGCGACCTCGTGCCGCAGCTTCTCAGGGAGCCGGAATGCGCGCACACGTCTAGGAAGCCGGCATGCCTACTCGCCTACACGCCGGAGCCCTTCTGCGCTCCCAGCAACTGGAGAGGCGGTGGCTGCTGTTGCGATCGTTGGCCGGAGCAGCTGGTAGGGCGCATAGCCGGAGGCGGTCAGGCGAGCGACTCGGTGTTGCAGCAGGTTGGGCGCGCCGGCCCCACCAGCTGGGGTGGAGCCGGTGTTGCGTGACGGACTGACGGCCTCCGCGGCGCAGACTCACACCTCAACTCAAGGAGATGCTCCGCGACCGAATTCTTACCAACAGGTCATGTACACGCTCCAAATTTGTTACAAATCTTGGAGCCTAAACTCTGACAAAAATAAGACGCCACAGCTAGCTGAAGAAAATGACACTAGCTAACTGAACCTAAAACGAGCTGCACTGCTTTATTTCAACAGTGTTCAGTCGTATATACTCTTTGATTTGTTCAGCCGAAACATCCGACGATCTTCTTGTTAGGCGTGATCCTCAGAGGCCCTCTCCTTGTCTGCTTCCGTGCCCCGGTTCCACATCTTTTCTCCATACTCTGCGTTCTTCTTCTCCGGTTTCTCCTGCAAGCAAAATCGACGGAGTTGGTAGTGACGTGGATCGTGATTTTGGTGCAAAGTGACAGCGTCAAGTGAAACACACCTCCCGTGTTCGGAGGTTCGCTTCGACAGCGGATGGCCTTCTTCGTGGGACAGGACGGATATCATCTTATGCTCAGCCCAGAAGCATCAAACTCTACAGTTGAGTCATGTTACTCACAGAAGAGAGTTCTGAAAGTTCAGTCAATTTTCAATTCACGTGTTGTCGACTTTGGACTTCTCCTTCTCCTAATCTCCTCCCACTGTTTGACCATGGGTAGCTTCCTCTGTATCTCCACCTTCGCGAGTACTCCATCTGGGTATTCGACGGTTTCTTCGGCGTTAGCTTGATTCATACCAGAGATGCCTGCAACCAAAAGTTCTGAAACTTGAAGCGAGGCTGGATGATACGTGGTGTGCCTCTGTCGGTTGCTGAACCTGGAGCTGCAAGTGCCTTGTGGGCTGGAGGTCCACCTCTGCAGACTCGAACAAATAGCATGTGTAAAAGCTCATTGTACTTTAGAACCTTAAACGACGCTAGATTCTGAGGCTCAACGTCTTGCCTTTGTGTTTGTTAAGGAAATCATGTACGTACTTGTTCGCGCTCAGAAAAGTGTCGGAGCACGATTCTCGGAACCTGAGGGCCCTGCTGCTGCTTCTTTGGCGGCCCACTCGAATTCGAGCTCGGCGTACCGCCATGCCCAAGCTCAGTGACAGAGCAGCCCCAGATGAACACACACACGTGAAGGCGGTTTCAGTCTCCAACCCGAAGATCTGTGAAGAACAGGGGAAACAGAGTGGAGACAGAGTTTTGGCGACCCGTGATCTTTGCGTATTTTCGTTTCTTCCTTCTATTATCTTCCTACCAAACGCCGTCGGACGCGAGCATGGTGGAGCGCGACCTCTGAAGAATCCGCGTGAGCTCTTCTTTCGCTTCCGGAATAACAACCGGCTTCCTGAGCATGCCGTTGGTCCCGGAATGCGCGTACTTCGCCCACGCGTTATGCTCGGAGTTCATGGCCAGTTGGCCACCGGCCGATCCTGTACTGCCGGACCCTCGCGGCGACGTCCAGGGCGCTCACCCTCGTCATCTCTCGCATCATATGAATGAAGAACAGCAAGATAACAGTGATGAGTGCCCACTGCCACTTGAGTAGCTTGTCCAAGACTGTCATCTCTCGCCTCATCATCAGAGCGTGACATGCCCCGAGCCCATCCGACTGATGTGATTGCCAACCGTGTGGAGGATGGCATGGAAGATCCTCCTCTCATCACCGATGACAAGGTTCGGCATCGTATTCTAGACGTGCAACGCAAAGCCGAGCGCCCTGAACTCCTGAAATCACCTGGCGGCGCCCCTGATCGTCGAGTGCAGGTGGAATGGCCGCGTCTCCAGGGAGAAGCGCTCCCGATTTTGTGGCGAACATGCTCCATCACGTCGTTGATGAGTGTCGAGACGACGGTCGTCGTCCGTGCCATCGTGTTGACAACGAGCTTCGGCTCGGCTGTCCTACTGAACCACGGATATAAGACCATGTATGTCCTCATGACGCGACGCGTCCCGGGCCTCGTTCGCTTCGTCTACAGAAGCTCACGATTCTGCTCAGCGAGACAGTCTCGCAAAAGGATACGTGCGAGAGCGCGACGGCCGGCCACCTGGTCTGGTCGGCGACCACCTCGACGATCTCCAGCTCGTGTGCTCCCCAGTTCGTGCCGCTGGGATGCACGAGCACCAGCACGGCGTAGCTGGTCTGAATCACCTCCCGCGTGCCGCCGTTGAAATCGGGCACCTTGAGCATCGGCATCCGTATGGCCGCCACGGTGCCGGTGTCCCCCTTGCCCTCGCGGAAGCAAGCGCCGTGTCCACACCGAGCAGCTTGACTTCGTCTCTCCACGCTCCTCCTGACCTCGAGGACGCCGGCATCGCCCACCGCGAAAGCGAGGCCGTCGACGGCGCTGCCATTGTGGCTCTCTGAATCTCACAAGTTTCGATAGCTGAAACTGAAAAACGACAGCCTTGCAGCTTTTCTAATCTTGCATTTATACTTGCGGTTACAACTGAAAACCGAAATATGTGGATCGAGGCGTAAGGAGCTGCCATCCCAACTACGCTTGTTTAGCCTTATTGCTAGGGAACCAAAAAGTGACAGGTTTCAGACGTGCACAGACACACACTACTGACCTGTTTGCCTATTTGCTCAACACTGAACTCAGATAACCGGTGAGATCCAGACAAGAACCTGAAAGTCTACAGTTAACTCACGGATGAGCAGCTAGGTGTTGTGCAGATTCAGTGAACGAAATGCAGAGTTTAATCCAATATTTCACCACCTTAATTAAACTTGCACTTCGATGACGCCAAGCCTCTCCTCATCTCCACAAATCGAGTTCTTCCCGGTGCCTTGATCAGAATATCAGCTAGCTGCCCGTTGGTCTTGACATGGTAGACGTCGAGTTTTCCTTCCACGATGCACTAACAGATGTGGTGAAACTCGATGTCATGCCTGCTCCGGTCGTGGTATATCTGTTTTTTGCTCAGGGCACCTGCGGATTTGTTTATTAAGAGTTTCAATTTCTCCGGTGATCGTCCTGTCGGATCACCTAGAAGGCTGCTGAGCCACTTACCTTGGTCCCGGCCAGATCACTATCGTTGTAGCTGGTCAGCTCCGGTGTCCCGATCCCCTTCTTGTAGCGACAACCATAGAAGAGAGTGCCACAAATGTACCTCAGAATTTGCTTCACAGCAGCCCAGTGACAAGTACTTGGCGCTTCCATGAACCGACTCGCCACACCGACGGTGAGCATGATGCATGGTTGTGTGTTTAGAAGGTATCATAGACAACTTATACGTCATAAATATATCCTTAATTTCTGATGTTACATTTTGTTTTCATGTTATTTACTACATGTTTGTTATACACTTTATGTCATTTTTATCGATTTCCGGGACTAACCTATCGACAAGATGCCATATAGCCAGTTCTTGTTTTCTGTTCTTTTTAGTTTCAGAAAAATTGTTCTGGAAATATTCCCGAAATTGAAAATTTTGAATCCCGGAAGTTTTAGAATTACCGAAGGTTCCACGGACTCTACAAGAGGCCCGGAGAGGGGCCACCGGGGGGGCACACCATAGGGCAGCGCACCCCCTGGCCGCGCCTAGGGTGGTGTGGGCCCCTCGGGCATCCACCGCCATCGCTCTTTCGCCTATTTATTCCCCCCTATATGTCAACCCTAAAAAGAGACCACTTCTTCCCGAGAAACACCCGAGCCCGCCGTCATCGTCAACCCCAGATCGGGAGGTTTCTGGAGCTCTCCCCGGCACCCTGTCGGGAGGGAAATTAATCACCGGAGGGGTCTACACCACCATGCCCGCCTCCGGATTGATGCGTGAGTAGTTCATCCCTGGACTACGGGTCCATAGCAGTAGCTAGATGGTTGTCTTCTCCACTTTATGCCTCATGTTTAGATCTCGTAAGCTGTCTTACATGATCGAGATCATCTTATTGTAATGCTACATGTTGTGTTTGCTAGGATCTGTTGAAAGTTGAATGTTATTTCTTCTGGTTATCAATCTATCATGTTATCTCCATGCATATGTTATTTACGATCTTGCATGCTCTCCGTTGTTAGTAGATGCTCTGGCCAAGTAGATGCTAGTGACTCCAAGAGGTAGTATTTATACTCTATAGTGGGTTCATGCCTCCTTTGCATCTGTGCTCGAGTGATAGAAACGTGATGGATGGAGGATGTGATGTTGCCATTAGGGAGAAAACAATGATGTTTACTTCGTTTACATTGTTTATATTACGCACTTTGCTTACTGCGATTATCTGTTGCTTGCAACTTAATACACAACGTTTGTTTTGATGATATTCGGAGAGTGTATTATTAGTTATAGATGCAGTTGGATGACGGTTTATGTATTTTGTTGTAATGCCCGCATGAATCGCATAGTAATCTTTATGTCTTGCACATGCACTATGGTGCGGCCTTCATTTCTATCAATTGTCCAGCTGTAATTTTTCACCACACATGTTATTTATCTTCTATGGAGAGACACTACTAGTGAACTGTGTACATCAGTCCATTTTCTCATACTGATAATACAACCACTGCAATTACTGTTTTCACACTGCTGCTACTTTTTCCTATTGTTCTCATACTATTTTCCACACCATACGTTTAACCTTTTTGTGTTTAGCAAAACCGATGAGATTCACAATCTCACTGCTTCGTTGGGGCAAAGTGATTTGATTGTGTTGTGTAGGTTCCACGTTGCTGCTGAACCGGTAGTGCGTCCTACCTTCTCAACTGCATCAACCTTCTGAACTTACTCATTCCTCCTACTGATCGATTCAACCTTGGTTTCTTTCCGAGGGAAAACTGGTGCTGTGCTCATCATACCTTCCTCTTGGGGTCTCCCAACGAGGGCAAGATCTGCACCATCAACAGCCGATGATGCCTTTGTACTCCGTGGCGTTTATCTCCCACACACCATCCTGCTTGGACAGTTTCATGTGCACCTTCATTGGCATGTGGCAAGTGTTGCACTCACCCATGCCATCTCGCTTGAGGATCTTCTCAGCGTATGCATGCTGGCTGAGTGTGATCTCCGTGTGTCCTCTTGCTTCACTTAAATGCCGAGATAGTAGGACAACAGCCCGAGGTTGCTCATCTTTTAAGAATGATGAATCTCGGTGTTGAACTCTTCGATCTCCCTAACATTGGTGCCCATGATGATCAGATCGTGAACGTACACCCCACCAGCAGGTAATTGCCACTATCCCCACACCGGTAGACCGCATGTTTCAATGGACTACAAACAAAGCCGAGATCAGTGAGAGGAGAGTCGAGCTTCGCATAACAAGCTTGAGGCGCATTTTTGCAGTCCATGTAGGGCCTTGCTTAATTGCAGTAAAAAACTAGGGTTCTTCTTGTCGATGAAGCCAGGTGCCTCATGAACATACAACTCTTCAGCATGTTCGCCATTCAGAAAAGCGGATTTTACATCCATGTGGTGAACTTGCCAGCTGATGCGTGTCGCGAGAGCGAGCAGAGGGCGCACTGTCTCTATGCGCGCGACATGAGCGAAAACTTTGTTGAAATCCACCCACTAGCGATGTGCATACACCTTGACAACGAGCCTGGCCTTGGGCTTGATTACATTTTCATTTTGGGTCTTTCTTTAGCTTGAACACCCATTTGAGCCCAATCACGTGGTAACCGCCAGGGAGCATACCCAGCGTCCAAGTTTTGTTCTCCGCGATGCGGTCCATTTCCTCTTCCTTTGCTTTCCTCCAAGCAGGGTCGGACATCGGCTCGTCGAAACTTGTCGGCTCCTCATCGGTCACGAGATGCAGCACCTCAAGATCGTCACCCCCGGTGCCAGGTTCGTCACTTGCCGGTGTGCCGGTCCTGCTCCGAGTCCCTGCTTTAAGCTGCATGGTGGCGTAGACATTGTCAATGCGCTTGTAGGACCGCGGCCCATCCCCGTCGTCAGCCGCGTCTAGCGCGCTGTCATGTGATGTAGGCATGCACATCTGCACCGCTGGTCCAGGCATGGCCTCTAGCATGCCCACGGCCATGGCAGACGACATGGCAATTGGAGTGGCAACGGCGAGTGGAGACGACGAGTGTGCGTGCACACTGACACATCTGTTGGTTCCATCATCCACCAGAGTCGCGCTACTCATCGTGGTGTACACCACAGTGAAGTTTGTGGGCGCTGCCTCGCCATGATCGACTGCTACGATTGCCCAGTCCCAGGTGCGCTCCTCCTCTAACTTCACATCGCGGATGACGTACAACTTTTAACCAGTCGAGTTGTACAAATGATACGCCTTGGAGCCCTAGTTGTACCCGACAAACACAGTTAGGAGCAAGAAGTAAGAGAGCTTTGTGATGACGGGGCCCGTCTTCTACATGTGTGCGGCGCAACCTAAGATGCGGAGATGCTCGAAGCTAGGCTTGCACTTGTTCCAAGCCTCGTAAGGTGTGACACCGTTGAGACTGCTTGTTGGCACGCAATTGAGAACGTACACCGTGCACTCGACGAACTCTCCCCAAAACATGAACGACATAACCACGCCCTTGAGCATGCACCGCGTGCACCATCTCTACCACTGTCTGGTTCCTATGCTCCCCAAGGATGCAAGTGGGATAGATACGGACTGCCCGTTTCCCGCGTACCTTGCCTGGCAGGATTACACGGGACAATTGGGAGATTAATTAGTGGGACTAGCGGGACCCATGGAAGCCAGCCTAACAACTTCGTGACAGCAGCTGAAGGATCAACGAATATGTCGGTACACGTCATGTTTCTGTGCACTTCTCTCGTTTGGTCAATCGGGATATAAGTGGGACAAACGGGTTTGGCCTTCTATCCCGCTAGCGCAGGGTGGGTTGCCCGCCAAGATAATAAACGGGTTGTGGTCGGCGATACCCAACGGGATAAGTGGCGTGCCCATCCCACTTGAATCGTCAATGCTCCTTGACGTTATTATGTTGGGGCGCGTGTGGCGCCATGGTGTAGTGCGTCACACCCCCATGTCGCAGTACTCCTTGAACTTGCCAGAGTTGAATTCCCACCCATGATCGGAGCGGAAAGCCCTCAGATGGCACAACTATTTCACCCCAGCTCGTGTTCTGATCTTCTTGAATCCGACAAACGCCTCATCCTTGTTCTTCGGCAACTTCAGCCACATATACCGGCTGTGATCATCAAGAACCATAAGAAGTATTGATTTCCTCCTGCAGTTGCTCGCTTGATCGTCCCAGACAGATCGGTGTGGATGAGGTCGAGAGCACGGTCGGAGGATGCTTTCTCACCTATGGGAACGCCAACCTATGTTGCTTCCCAATTGTGCAACCATCGCAGATCTTGTCGACATGCTCCACGCGTGGCATCCCTCTCACCATGCCTCTACAGGACATGGCGTTCACAACTCGGAAGTGGAGGTGTCCGAGCCAGGCGTTCCAGCGCCACACCGTGTCGTCGACATTGCGCAGCAGAAACATAGGTCAAGTTTAGATTCAAAACATACATTCTATTACCTGTGCGCTTCACCTGCAGGGTAAGCTTCTTGTGTTGATCAAACATGGAGAGGCAGCCTCCCTCCACGATGTACTTGTAGCCATTCTCATCCAGCTAGCAGACGGAGACGATACCGGTGCACAACTTCACGATATAGAGCACGTCGGTGAGCACTTGCTGATTTCTGCCAGAACAGTGAAAGATAACGTTGCCTTTCCCCTGGTCGTCACTAGGGAGCCATCACAAAAGTGCATGAATCCCCTCACCATCTCGTCGAGAGTCCCGAACGCCTCCTATCGGATGTATGCCCAAAAGACAATAGTATTTGGACATATGTTTCATAATTATGATTCATATTACTATACTATAACTCACGTGGCTACTGAATATGAGATTCAGAGGGAAACTCACGCTCGCGTGTAGTAAAATGAACAAAGTATCAAACCCAGTTTTTCCTTTTACGACTAATTCATTGGATACTTGATGACTGTGTTTTTCTGGTCATGGACATGTATATGCTATGAGATTCCATTAAGATATCTTTGTCCTTGGCGACATATCATAACATGACTATATTACAACATATCCTTTGACCATGAGGTTATCCAGATTGTATATTCAGAAGGTTTTACTTTGGTTTCATCTAGCGTCACACCTTAATCTGGATGAACATAACGGTAGCCACTGGATAATTCTAAAGGAGTATATTACCTCGATGTTCTGATATGGGAATTACTCCTCCGTAAAAAGATAGAAATAATCCTAGGCCCACCTAATGATTTTAATTGTTGAACTGGCCATGACATGAGCAGGGATGTAGAACAATAGTCATAAACAAATCCAAACAGGGGTGACTCGCCTACCGACTACTCAATAGACAGAACATGTATCAAATATCCGTTTTCATTCATCTCGCACATTCACATGAACCTTGAGCTGAGTTCTCACAACGTCTACTTTATCCATAAGCTGTAAAACCAACACTTTACCGTATTTTACTTCATCCATAATTGGTTGCCGAGGAAGAAGATACCAACGACCAGAAGCCGACGACAGCCGTCGACAAAGAGGGTTGCCGACGGTTTTACGCATTTTCCGACGCTTTATGTCTGTCGGAAACTCTAGTGATTCCTGCGGTGATCTAGAAGGCTAATTTTTTATATATTTGATTGGAGGACCTTCCCCAAACTGCTCGTTTTTTTCAGACTCCGACTCTAGCCGAGCCGACTCCGAGCTTGACCTCGGCTTCAGCTACGACTTCATCCCCTTCAACGCCATGGTCGAAAACAACAATACAATGGAGGGAACCTTCTCGATCAACACGTATGTGTTGTTAGCACTAGTATTTGGGCCATACATGAATATGCTAGATATGTCTAGTCTGTCCTATGTTATTAACGCTGCTAATCCATTTGTGATGGCGTCTTCACTAATGAAAAACATCAAAAATTTCCTAATTACCTGACAAAGAATACCCTACATTCAAATTTGCATGTAACTCGAAAGTAAAAAAAAATCACGAAATACAACCTTGTGATATTTTCCCTACTCGCACTATGCTCCCACTTTTCCGCTATTTCTGCCCCAGTTTTGGTTTTTGCATGTGGTTCATCGCGGAAAGTATGTATTCCATCCTACATAAAAAATAACTAATCCTGACAAATCCGGAGAAAAAAACATTTTTTGCAATGTTCACATCTCCAATAAAGAAATTTTTCATTTTTACACAGCCAAAAATCTAGAAAAATATTGCACTGATTTTTTTCACATGGGTAGAAATAATCGTTATCTACATCTAGGATTTTCTGACTTATGAATATCCTTTTCAATTTTGTAGAAAAACAGGCTTCATGGAGCCCGGCCTCCAAATTACCGCACTCTGGTTCATCGATCTCACATGCATGCATGTACTATATGCATGGCTATAGCACCAATTTTCTTTTTGTTGAGAGAAGCTACGTGTTGTTGAGACGACGCCCATATGTCGATAATAGTTAGCTAGTGCAGGCACTATACCTCCCCCAAGCGGCCAGCAAAATCCTCTCTCGCTCAGTGAACAGTGAACCAGTGATCAAGTTGTTTGGCTTCATGATGACTCTAGTCTATGTTCATTGAATTTCCTCGTAAGGTTCTTCCACCCGTACCAAGTTTTGACATATGGTCGTTGGAAATTCAACGATGTCCACATCAAGTTGCCCTAGTTGCATGGGCCGCCTGTGTGAAGGATAGGATCGAGCATGCAGAGTGTGGACGCTATGCACTAGCCAAGACATCCATGACTGGAAGCTAAGCTTGGTGCCAAGTAACAACCCTTGTTTTGTTTCTGGGTAATTTTCTACAGGACTAATTTCATTTTGTTTGTATTTTTGGAATCAATAGTATTAATTGTGTTCGCTTTGCCCACAACTCCAAGAGAAATTTTCAATTTAATCCAATGTCATGAAAATTTCTTTTTCCTGGCATTGCTCACTGTTCCACACTTTCCAGTGTATACATTCCCGTGTTTTTTTTGCAAGTGGTTCTTCCTATACAGATGCATGCATTTATTCGATAGCTACATTGGTGTCCGGACAAAAAAAGAAGAAGAAGAAGAGATGCATATAGCTGAAGCAACGAGCACGTGGTGGCCAAAAGGAATATATTCATGCATATATAAATATTCCACCCCCGCAAAAAAAAATATCGCTATCCACATCCACTGGACCTCTCCCGCTGCAAATTGCCAGTGAACAGTGATCAGCACCATGAGGACCCTATAGTCCAACTTCTAGCATGTGTATCTGGTTTAGATACATGGTCGTTGCAAATTCAACGTTTTCTGCATCAGTTGCCCTAGTTGCATGGGAGGCGCGTCTAAAGCCACGTATTCTCCCGGGAAGGATAGGGTCGAACATGCGCATCGACCCTATTTATACTGCACCAATTGGGTAGCCAACTCATCCACCACCCCTGCGAGCTAAGCTCAGTGCGAGCTGTAACCGTAACAAGCCATGACTTCTTCAGCCGTCCTACTACTCATTCTGATGGCAATGGCGGCGACGGTGCGTGGGCACAGCCACATCGCTGAATACACGCCGGCGGCACGGTTATGGAAGGCCGCCCTCCCGGGTTCGCCGATGCCGGAGTCCATCGCCAACCTCATCCAGAAAGGCATTGATCACTCGCCGCTGGAGGAGCACTCCGCCACCAAGTACCTGCCTAATGCAGATCTCACCTCATACAATGGTAGGCGAGAGTGCGGGGGCACCCCGAATCCGGCGAGGTCATATGCGGCAGTGGAAGGCCTTTTCTTCCATGAGGCAGACATGCATGTGGGTGGGGTCATGACAGTCGCCGTGATGGCATCGGACCCGGCGGCGTTCCTACCGCGTGCCGCCGCCGACAAGATACCCTTCGGAAACCTGGCGGATGTCCTCGCCAGGTTCAGCATCGCGCCAGGCTCCGATGAGGCAACCCTCGTGGGAAAAACCATCTGCCACTGCCGTGCCGCGCCGGTCGCTGGCGAGCAGAAGGTGTGTGCCACGTCTCTAGAGGGTGCCGTTGTGAGCGCCACGCGTATGCTGGCGACGAGCCGGCCGGTGGGTGTGTGGGCGTCAGCACTCCATAGCTCAGGCCTGCCACGCGGCAAGTACACGGTGCTGGCAATCAGGCCCCTCGGCGGCCACCGCTTCGTGGCATGCCACGTCAATGTCTACCCGTACGCTGTGTACGGGTGCCACATGGCGGAGGCTTCGTCACAGGCCTACATCGTCTCCATCCGAGGTGGCACCAGTCTCCCTACGGTGGATATGGCGGCGCTGTGCCACTTCGACACCTCCAACTGGAGCCCAGCCCACCCGGCTTTCAAGGTCCTGGGAACCCACCCAGGCGGCTCGCCCGTGTGCCACTTCCTGCCCTACGCCGACCTCGTGTTCGGCGACAAGGCGGACAACAACGCCTAGCTGCCTGCTTACTACAACTTGTAGTCTACAAGCTACAATCAGAGATGACCTAGCTACATGCATGTCATCAGCACCAATAAAAGGTATCTGTGATCGTTGTCTATCTATCTGTAAGTTGGCTATAGCCCACACAAATATAAACTCTCCCCCACTCAAACTATATTTAAATCCTTCTGCGTAGCTACCTCTCCGTCCCAAATTAATCGTCTTGGGTTTGTTAAAATATTGATGTATCAATACACTTAGATACATCCGTGTTTTGACAAATCTATGACAATTAATTCGAGACAGCAATAAAAATATGTGTATAATATATAAGTTCGGGTTTGAAAATGCGAGTATCTGCTTATCGTCCACGAGCATGAAATACCTGAACTTGGTCCGCCGTGCCTGCCTCTTCCTACACGCCGGCTGCTGGATGACGAGTTTTTTTTTGATAAAGGGATATTTTATTACTTAATGTAATATTACACCCAGCCTCTGCATATCAAGATGCACACAGCCGAAAGTTTAAGAATCATAAGAAAAATAAGGCGAACTACAAAAGTAAGTAAGATCGCCTAAGATGCTGGGGGTCCAATCCGCAAATTATGCTGCCACCCATGCTGGGATAAAAAATCCCTCGCTGTATCCTCCAGTCTGGTACACACCTCCAAAAAAAGGTCCCGGTGCTGGATGACGAGTACTACTCCTTGCTGCGTCCCCTTCTTACACATCTTCTTAAAGGAATAGAGTATTGCTCAATTCATAGCAGAAGAACTGATATGGTTCGCCCAGTGTCTCTCTTCTTTGGCTTATGAGGTTCTCGATGCTTTTGGTTTCGAAATGGTTCTCCTCTTTTTTTTGGAAATGGGAAAGCCCCCGCCTCTGCATCAAAATGATGCATACGGCTTAAATGGTTCTCCTCTGCTATGAAAAAATTGAGGGGCATGGTGTGTGCGCGTACTCGAGCTCTGTCACGGCCACCTTAGCGCCCCAGAACACCTGCACAAACTCCCCCCCCCCCCCAATGTGGAATAGGATTTGTCCATATAGAATTTCTCTAATATTTTCTCGATATAGGCGGTTTAATGAACCAAAATACCTGAGTGAATGTGCTGGAGTTGAAATCCCAAGCAAAATTTTCTATTATCCAAATCCTTCATCTTGAATTCCGTCTTTAGATTGTGTGCTTCATCAATATCTTGTGTGTTTCCTATGATGTTTGAATCATCAACATACACTGAAATAATGCAAAATCCGATCGCAGAATTTTTGATGAAAACACATGGACAATCATCATTATTGGAGTATACCTTTTTCAAAAAGGAACCCACTAAGTCGGTTGTACCACAAGCGTCCCGACTATTTTAAGCCGTATAAAGACTTATTTAGTTTTACACAATATGCGGTGCGTTTTGCGTTTGGATTCGGGAGTGAGACTCCATCAGGAACCTTCATGTATATGTATGAATCAAGTGAGCCGTAAACATAAGCGGTCACTACATCCATCAACTGTATAGATAGACGATTTTGTACTACCATTGAAATAAGATAGTGGAAAGTAATACCACTCAATACTGGAGAATATGTTTCATTGAAATCAATGCCTAGTATCTGCGTGAAACCCTCGGCTACAAGACTTGCTTTATATCTCACCACCTCGTTGTTTTCGTTCCTCTTATGGACGAAAACCCATTTGAATCCCATAGGTAAAACTTTCGGAGGTGTAGGTATTGCTTCAGTGAATACCTTTTGTTTACCGAGCGAGGCTAATTCCACTTGGATTGCATCCTTCCATTTAGGCCAATCAGAGCGTTTCTCACAATCTGCCATGGTCTTTGGATCATAATCATTTAGAAGGTTGTTTGAAACTATAGTTGAGAAATGTATGTCTACAATTGTAGACTTACGATTGTAAGATTCTTCAAAATCTATATAGTTTGTGGAAATTTCATTTACCCTTGTTAAATGTTCATGATTTCCCAATAAGATTGAGCTAGGGTTTTTTGATGTCCCATTCATTGAGTGCACAACTGACCTAGGTTGTGGACGTTGTTATTCCACTGGGTGTTCATCACCCATTTGATGATTATCAACACTAGGTTGATTTACATTTATTGACTCACAGGGATTCTTCATCTGTTTCCTTTGTTGCTTGCGAGAAGCTGAATCATGTTATGTGGCCATACTTCTCCCCCTCTTCCTTTGTATAGGGGGTTGACTGGTTTTTGTTTGTACCTCCACTATTTCGAGTGTATTTTTAGCATTTTTGTTTTGAAGATAAGAGGTTTATTATAAACGCTGAGGCCTTGATGTCTACGCACGCATCTATTCTTGTAGACAGTGTTGGGCCTCCAAGTGCAGAGGTTTGTAGAACAACAGCAAGTTTCCCTTAAGTGGATCACCCAAGGTTTATCGAACTCAAAAAGGAAGAGGTCAAAGATATCCCTCTCAAGCAACCCTGCAATTACGATACAAGAAGTCTCTTGTGTCCCCCAACAGACCTAATACAATTGTCAGTTGTATAGGTGAACTAGTTCGGCGAAGAGAGAGTGAAATGCAAGTAATATGGATGATTATAAGTGATAAAAGAAATCTGAAATAAAAATGGAAGCAAGCAAACATGTAGCAGAACTGGTTGTAAACGGTGTTTCAATGCTTATAAACAAGGCCTAGGGATCGTACTTTCACTAGTGAACACTGATACTTCAGAAACGTATCCTTAATTTCTGATGTTCCATGTTGTTTTCTTATTGTTTCCCACATGTTTGCTATACACTTTATGTCATTTTTATCGATTTTCCGGACTAACCTACTAAAAAGATGCCACAGAGCCAGTTCGATGTTTTCTGCTGTTTTTAGTTTCAGAAAATTTGTTCTCGGAATTGGAAAGTTCAAAGCCCAGAAATCTTAGAATTCCCGAAGGTTCCACGGAATCCCGAAGAGACCCGGTGGTGGGCCTCAGGGGGCCCACACCATAGGGTGGCGCCCCCCCTTGGCCGCGCCGGGGAGTGGTGTGGGGCCCCCAGGGCTCCACCGCCTTTGCCCTTTCGCCTATTTCATCCCCCGAGACATAAACCCTAGGAGGATACCACTTTTACTCGAGAAATACCCGAGGCTGCTGTCCCCGTCATCCCGAGATCGGGAGGGTTCTGCAGCTTTCCCCGGCACCCTTTCGGAGGGGGAAATCATCACCGGGGGGGGGGGAGGGCGTCTACACCACCATGCCCTCCTCCGAAGTGTTGCGTGAGTAGTTCATCCCTGGACTACGGGTCCATAGCAGTAGCTAGATGGTTGTTCTCTCCATTTTGTACCTCATGTTTAGATCTTGTGAGCTTCCTATCATGATCAGGATCATCTTTATGTAATGCTACATGTTGTGTTTGCTGGGATCTGATGAATGTTGAATGCTATGTCTTCTGATTATCAATCTATCATGTTATCTTCATGCATATGTTATTTATGATCTTGCATGCTCTCCGTTATTAATAGATTCTCTGGTAAAGTAGATGCTAGTAACTCCAAGATGGAGTATTTATGCTCGATGGTGGGTTCATGCCTCCTTTTCATCTGTGCTCGAGTGACAGAAACGTGACAGATGGAGGATGTGTTGTTGCCATTAGGGAGAAAACAACAATGTTTTGTCTAAGGATCATGTTATTGTTTACATTACACACTTTGCTTACTACGATTATCTGGAGCTTGCAACTTAATACCCAACATTTATTTGGATGATATTCGGAGGGTGGATTTTTAGTCATAGATGCAGTTGGATAACGGTCTATGTATCTTGTTGTAATGCCCGCATGATACACATAGTAATCTTTATGTCTTGCATATGCACTACAGTGCAGCCTTCATTTCTGTCAATTGCCCAGCTGTAATTTGTTCACCAGACATGTTATTTATCTTTCACGGAGAGACACCACTAGTGAACTATGGACCTCGGTCCATTTTCCTCATACTGATAAAACACCTACTGCTTTCATACTGCTCTCATATTGTTCCTACTGTTTTCCACACCATACGTTTAACGTCTTTGTGTTCAGCAAAACCGGTGAGATTAACAACCTCACTGCTTCGTTGGGGCAAAGTGATTGTATTGTATTGTGTAGGTTTCACGTTGCTGCTGAACCGGTAGTGCGCCCTGCCATCTCAGCTGCATCAACCTTCAGAAGTGCTTCTTCCTCCTACTGGTCGATTCAACCTTGGTTTCTTTTCTGAGGGAAAACTTGCTGCTGCACTCTTCACACCTTGCGCTTGGGGTCTCCCAACAAGCGTGTGTCTACACTCCATCAAGCTTTTCTGGCGCCGTTGCCGGGAAGGAAAGAGAATTTATGCAAGGGGGAGTCTCTCACTTCCAATCTCTTTACTTTGTTTTTCTTTTGCTTAGTTTATTTTATTTTGTCTTGTTTGCTTCTCTTTATAAAAAACACAAAAAAAATTATTGGTTCTTATTCTAGCTATAGTTTTATTCCTGTTTGTAGTATTGTTAAAATGACTACTCCTGAAAACACTAAGTTGTGTGACTTTACTAGCACCAACAACAATGATTTAATTAGCACACCTATTGCTCCACCTGCTCCTACTGCTGATTTTTATGAGATAGAACCTGCCCTGTTAAACCTTGTTATGAGAGAGCAGTTTTCTGGTGTTAGTACTGATGATGTTGCTACCCATCTTAATAATTTTGTTGAACTATGTGAGATGCAAATATATAAATATGTAAATGGAGATATTATTAAACTGAAATTGTTTCCTTTCTCTTTAAGAGGAAGAGCTAAAGAATGGTTGTTGTCTTTGCCTAGAAATAGTATTGATTCTTGGACTAAGTGTAAAGATGCTTTCATTGGAAAATATTATCCTCCTGCTAAGATTATATCTTTAAGAAGTAGCATTATGAATTTTAAGCAACTTGATAATGAGCATGTTGCTAAATCTTGGAAAAGAATGAAATCTTTAGTAAAGAATCGTTCCACTCATGGATTGACAACTTGGATGATCATCCAAACTTTTTATGCAGGTCTGAATTTTTCTTCAAGAAACCTTTTGGATTCAGCTGTGGGAGGAACCTTTATGTCCATGACCTTGGGGTTAGCAACAAATCTTCTTGATGATATGATGGTAAATTATTCTGAGTGGCACACTGAGAGAGCTACAACTGGTAAGAAGGTAAAGTTTGTAGAAGAAACCTCCTCTTTGAATGAGAGACTTGATGCTATTATGTCCATGCTTGTGAATGGCCATGCTCCTATTGACCCAAATAATGTTCATTTAGTCTCTTTGGTTGCTCAAGAAGAGCTTGTTGATGTGAACTTCATTAAAAAAAAAATTCAACAGCAATGCTTATAGGAATAATTTCGGCAGCAACAATTATAGGCCTTATCCTCCCAATAATAGCAATCCTTATGGTAATTCCTACAACAACAACAAAAGTGTACCCTCTGATCTTGAGAACATGCTTAAGAATTTTATTAGTACACAAACAGCTTTTAATAAATCTGGTGAGGAAAATTTTGGCAAAATTGATGTTCTTGTTTCTAAAGTTGATAGTCTTGCTCTTGATATTAATTTTATGAAACTAAAGGTCATAACCCATGATGTTAAGGAAAGTAAAACTTTGAATGCCATCCAAATTTGAATGGATGACAATGTTAGAATGTTAGCTGAATTGCATGCTAGATGGGAAAGAGAAGATGAAATAGCTAGAAAGAATAATATAGCTAATGTTTGCACCATTACCACCACTAGTAAAACTGAATATTGTCATGCTAGTAAACCTTCTACTATCAATGGTAAAGTAATTGGTGTTGGAAACACTCCCACTTCTGCTAGTAAAAATGCAAAACTGCCTGAAACTGCTAAAAATGCTCCTATTCAAAGTGCTGAAATTTTTAGAAATATGGGAGACAATGGTCCCATTATCTTTGATAAAAATGATCTTGACTTTGAAGATTGCAACATAACTGAAGTGATTAAGTTCTTACAAAATCTTTCTAGTTTTCCTAATGCTAGTGCTATGAATATGTCTTTCACAAAACTTATTACAAATGCTCTCATCCAAATTAGAGAGGATGAATTAAGATGTGAAGCCTCTATCCCTAGAAAGCTAGATGATGGTTGGGAACCTATTATTAAAATGAAAGTAAATGATTTTGATTGCAATGCTCTATGTGATCTTGGTGCTAGTATCTCTGTTATGCCCAAGAAACTCTATGATATTCTTGATTTACCACCATTGGAACCTTGTTATTTGGATATTCGTCTTATTGATAATGTTAGAAAGAAACCTTTGGGGAGAGTTGATGATGTTCTTATCATGGTTAATAAGACTTTTGTCCCTGTTAATTTTGTTTTCATGAATATTGAATGCAATGCTTCTAGTCTAATTGTTTTGGGAAGACCTTTTCTTAGAACTGTTGGTTCTGTTATTGATATAAAAGAAGGGAATATTAAATTTCAGTTCCCACTCAAGAAAGGTCTGGAACACTTTACTAGAAAGAGAATGAAATTGACTTTTTATTACGTTATTTGAACAAGTTACAATTTGGATGCTTCTTCACTTGAAAATACTTGATTCCACTTTTCTAGGCCTAGCTAAAAGGCGGTAAAGAAAAGCACTTCTTGGAGATAACCCATGGTTTTATTTTTTGCTTTGTTTTTCTCTATTTTCTTTGAGTCAAGGGGTTGTATACTTCCGTAGAAACTCCTTTGTATCTTTCTTTTCATGTTTTAGTAGTTCCAAGTAAGGTTTCTGACGAGAGTTGGAGTTGGTTTTCGGATTTCTGCGCGGGAAACAGATTTCTGCTGTCCACCGTAAAAAATCATATAAAATCCTGGATGATCAGAATGATCTAAAAAAAATTGTGCTTATTACTCAGCTAGTTACGCAACTGTTTTTTTCTTTAAGTTTTTCAATCTGAGCAACGTAAGTTCCTCGAATTTTTTTGTCTTTACAGACTGTTCTGGTTTTGACAGATTCTGCCATTTTTCTTGCATTTGCTCTTTTGCGATGTCAAGTGGATTTCTTTGCTTCACGAAACATCAGTGGCTGTATCTAATATTTAAAAGTATCAATAGCACTTGTTCCATACAGAACCAATGGATTTTGAATTGTTTCACTAACCCTCTAATGCAAATTAATGTTTGAGTGTTGTGTAAAGGAAGTTTTCAAGGGTCAAGAGAAGAGGTGATATGTGTGATCAAGAAGAGTCCAAGGTCAAATCTTGGGGATTCCCCCGTGGTTCATCCAAGCATATTTTTAGAAGACTCAAGCATCTAATCTTGAGGATTCCGAAGCCATCCCCTTCTTCATCAACTATCTATCAGGTCACTTCTCGCGAAACTATATTTTTATTAGGTCACATCATATGAAGTTTACCTGGAGCGTCTGTTTGTTTTTCTTTGTTTTTATTTTGTTTTCCTTTGTTTTACTTTGTTTTCCTTGCTTCAATAGTATAGTTGGATCCTAACATTCTTTGTTTGGGAGAGAGACACGCTCCGATTTTTCGTTTGAATACTCGTTATGCTTGTATTCTTAGTTTTTCTTCTAGTTGCTGCAAAAATTCCTGTTTAGCTCTTGTTTTCATTGCATATCTTATTCAGAGCTGTTAGTTTTAGTAGAGTTATGTGAGTCCTCTCATGTTTTATTTCTGTAGCATTTAGAGATTTTTTGTTAAATCATGATTTGTATGGTGCTTGTTGGGAAAAGAAACTGCTGCTTGAGGTAGAATTTTTAACAGTGCAAGTAGAAGCTTGTATAGACTGTGGCTAGAATTTTTCATATCATGCTAGATGTTATTTTAGTTTTAAAGCCTTGTGGTTATTTAGTAGCATAATTAGCCTCAAATAGCTGAGAGTGCTTGATGTGCCATTGAAATAATCATGAGTTGTTCTTGTCATATTGAAGCATAAATTTGTGGTGTTCTCCTTTGAATGTTTTATTTGGTTGACTTGGAGCATGCTCACACCATGTTTATGACTATGAACTAGTCACGGATAGCCTCCATGATCATTTAGTTTTTGAATTTGTGGTACCACTTATGCTTTGATTAATGATGTTTATGTCGTTATGCATGATTATGGCTCTTATGCTCTCTTGATTTGTCGCTCCCAGTCTTTTGCTACCCTCCACATATACTGAGTATGAACTCTACTCATGCATCCAACTCCCAAATACCAAAGTTTTCCCATTGTGTCCACCATACCTACCTACATGTGGTATTTAACCGCCACTCCAAAGTAAATTGCTCATGTGTTACCTTTAAAACTTTCAAAATTACTCCTGTTTTGTGCTCCTGTTTTAGCTCATGAGGACGTAAATAGAGAATATTTATCTCACTTGTTGATTGGACTTTCACACCCTGGAATAGTGGCTTCATCCGCTTATTCAATGATAGAAGAGCTGGCAGCGGGGTGTCCAACCCCAAATTAATAACACAAATTCTCTTCACTCTTTTTGCCCCTGATTTATCAGCCAAAGCATAATTATGTAAACAAAAGAGAAAGAGGGATGACCTTCTACCCAGATGCGTCCTTCTATGGGAGCCGCTCTTGTGAAGACTAGTTGGCTTGTGACGAACTGTATTTTCTGTTTACCATTCGTTGACATAAGCATACACCTCTCTTAAAAAGTTTTCAATACCTTTGTTTAATAAAATAAAAGCTCTAGCACATGAGTGATCCATGCTTCCCTCTACGAAGGGCCTTTCTTTTACTTCTATGTTGAGTCTCCATCTTCTAACTTTATTCACAGTTGAGAGAGCATATTTTCCATTCTAAGTTTTATGTGCATTTGTCCCAGAAACATTACTAATTGATTCATGATGTGTTATTGCTTGTTCTCTAATTATTTGTTCTAGTCTTCCTCATGAACTTTGAAGGTGTCCTGGCATTTGTGTTTTGCCCCACTCTTAGGGACTAGCGAAATATCACTTTGACATGTTCTCTCTATACTTGAAACAAACGTATGTCTTTCTTTGCATTGTTATTCATGATGTTTTATTTGAGTTACTTCTCATGATGCAAAGTGATTGATATTCTTTATTATTAATGTTCTATTATCATGATTGTGTTTAAAGTTCTATGATCCCAGCTTACTTATGCTTTTACATTATTGATGATCAAGTTTATGTTGGTAGCATGTCACCTCACAAATTTTGTGTTTTTATCGTTTACCTACTCGAGGACGAGTAGGAACTAAGATTAGGGATGTTGATACGTCATAAACGTATCCTTACTTTCTAATGTTCCATGTGGTGTTGTTATTGTTTCCCACATGTTTTCTATACACTTTATGTCATTTTTATCGATTTTCCGGACTAACCTATTGACAAGATGCCATAGACCGAGTTCCCTGTTTTCTGCTGTTTTTAGTTTCAGAAAAGTTGTTCTGGAAATATTCTGGGAATTGGAAAGTTCGAAGCCCGGAAATTTTAGAATTCCCGAAGGTTCCACAGAGTCCCGAAGAGACCAGGAGGGGGGCCTCAAGGGGGCCCACACCATAGGGTGGTGCTCCTCCTTGGTCGCGTCGGGGGGTGGTGTGGGGCCCCCAGGGCTCCACCGTCTTTGCCCTTTCGCCTATTTAATCCCCCCGAGACATAAACCCTAGGAGGATACCACTTTTACCCGAGAAACACCCGGGGCCGCCGTCACCGTCATCCCGAGATCGGGAGGGTTCTGGAGCTCTCCCCGGCACCCTGCCGGAGGGGGGAATCATCACCGGAGGGGTCTACACCACCATGCACTCCTCCGAATTGATGTGTGAGTAGTTCATCCCTGGACTACAGGTCCATAGCAGTAGCTAGATGGTTGTTCTCTCCACTTTGTACCTCATGTTTAGATCTTGTGAGCTGCCTATCATGATCAAGATCATTGTTATGTAATGCTACATGTTGTGTTTGCTGGGATCTGATGAATATTTAATGCTATGTCTTCTGATTATCAATCTATCATGTTATCTTCATGCATATGTTATTTATGATCTTGCATGCTCTCCATATTAGTAGATGCTCTGGCCAAGTAGATGCTAGTAACTCCAAGAGGGAGTATTTATGCTCGATAGTGGGTTCATGCCTCCTTTTAATTTGTGCTCGAGTGGCAGAAACGTGACGGATGAAGGATGTGTTGTTGCCATTAGGGATAAAACAACAATGCTTTGTCTAAGGATGATGTTATTGTTTACATTACACACTTTTCTTACTGCGATTATCTGTTGCTTGCAACTTAATACCCAACGTTTGTTCGGATGATATTCGGAGGGTGTATTTTTTTGTCATAGATGCAGCTGGATAACACTCTATGTATCTTGTTGTAATGCCCGCATATGCACTACGGTGCAGCCTTCATTTCTGTCAATTGCCTAGCTGTAGTTTGTTCACCACACATGTTATTTATGTTTCACGGAGAGACACCACTAGTGAACTGTGGACCCCAGTCCATTTTCCTCATACTGATAAAACACCTACTGCTTTCATACTGTTCCTACTGTTTTCCTACTGTTTCCCACACCATATGTTTAACCTCTTTGTGTTCAGCAAAACCGGTGAGATTTACAACCTCACTGCTTCGTTGGAGCAAAGTGATTTGATTGTGTTGTGTAGGTTCCACGTTGCTGCTGAACCGGTAGTGCCCCCTGCCATCTCAGCTGCATCAACCTTCAGAAGTGCTTCTTCCTCCTACTGGTCGATTCAACCTTGGTTTCTTTTCTAAGGGAAAACTTGTTGTTGCACTCTTCACACCTGCGCTTGGGGTGTCCCAACGAGCGTGTGTCTACAGTCCATCAAACACTCTCAACAATAATAACATAATTGAATGCATAAATATCATCTCGTCACTATGCTACTCCGAACCAATCTCCGGTCGGTTAACAAACACCAATCATTGCGTAGGTCTATAAGAGCGCTCGTCAAGTCTGTATTCCCTCTCTAGGGAACCCACGCTTTCACCATGAGCTCCCCAAATTGGTAGTAAACAAACGCCACAATTTCATAGGTTTATCCAACACAAGATATAAATATCATGCTAATCCACACGGTGCACATATTTTCACCTTTACACCGTGATCAAAGTGTCTACGGAGATCTCATTACAAAACCACTTGAGTAGCATGACAGATGAAGATTAACATCTACTTATTCAACTAGATTACAAAGCTCATGATCACATAATGATCACACCATGGGAGAGAGAGATGAAACACATAGCTATCGGTAGAGCCCTTAGCCCCGGGGGAGAACAACTCCCTCCTCATCATAAGATATAACAAAGGCGATGAAGATGGGGGTGGAGTCGATGGAGATGGCTCCGGGGGCACTTCCCTGTCCCGGCAGGGTGCGAGAACAGTGATTTCTGTCCCCCAAAACTTGTCGGTGGTGGCGACGGAGCTACAGAACTTTTCGTGGGAGGGGGTCGATTTATTTAGGGTTTATGGATCGAGGAGAATAAATAGGCGAAAGGGCGATGGTGGTGGGCAGCCAGGGGGGCCACACCATCCCTGGGCGCGGCCAGGAGGCCCGCGCCCACCCATGGTGTGGGCACCCCTCTGCCCCTCTCTGGGTCTCTTTTCGATTTCGTTGATCCTCCAGGAATTCCAAGACTTCTGGGCTTCGAATCGTTCAATTCCGAGAATATTTCCAGAGCAACTTTTCTGAAACCAAAAACAGCAAAAAACTGGAACTGGCTCTATAGCATCTTGTCAATAGGTTAGTCCATGAAAACGTGCGGAAAACGAAGGAAAACATGTGAAAACATAATGGTATTGGATAGAAAACAAGAATGGAGCATCAAAAATTATAGATACGTTTGAGACGTATCAAGCATCCCCAAGCTTAACTCCTGCTCATCCTCGAGTAGGTAAGTGATAACAAAATAATTTTTGAGGTGACATGCTACCAACACAAACTTGATCATCATAAAGTAAAAGCATATGTACGCTGAGATCATAGTACTTTTAACACAAGCATGATAGATATAATTTTAACAATGAAACTTAGCAATCACCTTGCATCATGAAAAGTAACACAAATAAACGATAATGAATAATAATGCACTTGAAAGTTATACGTTTGTTTCGAGCATAAAGAAAACATAGCAAAGTGATATTTTGCTTCTCCTTAAGAGTGGGGCAGAACATAAATGCAAGGAAACCTTCAAAGTTCAAGTGGATGACTAGAACGGATAATTTGAGAGCTAGTAATAACACATCATGAATCAATTAATAATAGTTTCTCGGACCAACGCACATTAAACTCACAATGGGAACTAAGCTCTCTTAATTGTGCATAAATTTAGAAGATGGAGACTTGGCATAAATGTAAATAAAAGGCCCTTCGCAGAGGGAAGCAGGGATTAACTCATGTGCTAGAGCTTTTTATTTTATTAAACAGAGGTATTGAAAACATTTTTTTAGACAGGTGTATGCTTATGTCAACGAATGGTAAACAGATAATACAGTACGTCACAAGCCAACTAGACTTCACAAGAGCGGCTCCCATTGAAAGACGTAACAGAAGGCCATCCCTCTTTCTCTTTTGTTTACACAATTCTGCTTTGACTCATAAATCAGGGGTAAAAATAGTGAAGAGAATTTTATAGTAACCAATTTTGGGGCTAGGCACCCCGCTGCCAGCTCTTCTATCATTTGGATAAGCGGATGAAGCCACTAGTCCAGGTGTGTAAAGTACAATCAACAAGTGAGATAAAGATTCTCTATTCACGTCCTCATGAGCTAAAACAGGGGCACAAAACAGGAATAATTTTGAATGTTTTAAAGGTAGTACATGAGAAATTTACTTGGAGTGGCGGTTAAATACCACATGTAGGTAGGTATGGTGGACATATTTGGCAAACTTTGGTTTCTGCGAGTTGGATGCACGAGTAGAGCTCATACTTAGTACAGGTGGAGGCTACCAAAAGACTGGGAGCGACAAATCAAGAGAGCAATAATGGCCATAATCATGCATAGCGACAAAACCAATATTAATCAAAGCATAAAGGGTATTACAGGTCAAAGACTAAATGATCATAGAGGCTATAAGTGACTGATTTATAGTCATAAACATGGTGTAAGCATGCGCCAAGTCAACCAAATAAAGCATTCGAAGGAGAACACCACAAATTTATGCTTCAATGTGATAAAAACAACTCATGATTCTTTCAATGACACATTAAGCACTCTCAGATGTTTGAGACAAGTCATGCTACAAGAACAACTACTGAGCATAGAATTAAAATAACATCTATCATGACATGAAAAAGTCTAGCCACAGTCTATACAAAGCTTCTTTTTGCATCGTTATAACCATGAAATATTTTACTCTTCTCCAACACCAATTAACTTGTTTGAAACAACTCCTATAGATAATATACATCAAAGACCAGAGAGCTAATCATATATAACTAAAGAAAACCAACAAGCTCTGAACAAAATATGAGTGGAAAACAAGGGCTAAACGCAGTACTAGCAAAAGGTGAACACTCATAGAACAATAAGAATAAAAACTAGAGTGTTCTAAGCAATGAAAACGGAGTGTGTCTCTCTCCCACACAAGAATGATAGGTCCCTGCTGCATGTAAAATGCATACATGAACTTTGCATGTTATTACTTGTTTTTCCTACATATTAGCAACTTATATTCATGTTTTATAATGATTTGGCGGATTTTCTGAACAATCCCCCTTCTTTTGGTTCTAACCCTGTTTTTCCAGAAAACGTACTTTTTAGTGTTTCAGACTTTCCGGGAGCTTCGGGACTCCAAAAAGGGCAAGGCCAAAGAACACGGTTAAGAATTTTCGAGACGAAGACCATGGGCAAAAGTAGAGGGCCAAAAGGCCAACCAGGTGGAAAATAGGACCCTCCACGCGGCCAGATTCCTTGGCCGCGTGTGGGGCCCCCTTTTTGCCCCCGTGGCTCCGGTGCCGTCGATCTTTCTTCTCCCGAGTGTCTCGTGACCTAAAAACGACTATATAAAGGGTCCCCTGGCCTTTTCGAGAAGGGGGCGGTGCCGAGAGACGAAACCACGAAACAGAGAGACAGAAGGCTGCTGCCGGAGAAGATCGGAGGGGGGAAACGCCGTCGGGATCACCCCCGGAGGGCTCCACCCCCCTCCGGCGTGTTCATCATCAAAATCTACAGCAAGATCAGCTCCATCTCTCCACTTTAATCTCTTGGCAAACACGATGTATGATGCAATACTATATTCCCTTGATGTATTGTGTCTCCCCGTCTATGTTTGAGTAGTGAATTGTTCTTGGCAATGGTGAAATAGTTCGTTGATTGGTTGCATACAAGTTTGTTATCTTCTATGATTGTCTTTATGTACAATATATGAGTGCACCCATATGTTGGGGAATGCATGTAAGGTGATCACCGGTATCATAATGGAGTGGTGGTGACTTGGGAGTGACAGTAACCTGAGACCGAGCCATAAAATTAAGTTATTGGGGGATATATATAGGGGACCTTAGAACGTAAGGCTATGGTGGGACTTTATGTCTTAATCAATCTTGTGCAGTCATTTACTTGGCCACATGATCCATCATAAGGGGTTGTAGATCATTTACTTGACTATACCTATTCATGGCTCCTTCCTAGAAGAAACAACTAAGACTAAAACATGTGCTTCACTAATTGTGACAACCACACGAACGAAACACCTATTGCGAGAACACTTGCTCCCTTGAGATACTTGAGATATTTGCTGCTTGCTACTTGTGAAACTTGCTTTAGAAACTTGCTTTAGGATTACTTGCATTTTAAACTTGCTTCACTAGTTACTAGACAAACCACACTCCACCTCACTTGCTTTTAATTAGTTAGTTCCTTTTAGTCAAACTTATTGCTTTGCATAAACAGCCATATAAGAGGGTTATAGGGCTTTAGAGAATAGATATCTTACCTTCAGCTCCTCGTGGGTTCGACACTCAAATACTTATCGAAAGGTACTACAATTGATCTCCTGCACTTGGGAGTCATCAAGCACTTTTCTAGCGCCGTTGCCGGGGAGCGTTGTGCTAAGCTTTTATTATTGTTTGCATTGCATACTAACATATAAACCTAAAACACAAAAAAAAATTATAAAATGGAAAACAACCAAACAATTTTAAAACTGTATAATATCTACCTTGAATTAGGACATGAAGTGTTTGAGGAGAAATTGAAAAATTATTTGCACAACAATCATATTTGTGGTAGTACTAATTCTTTGAACACCTTCATTGCTAAGGAAAACCTTGAGCCTGGGGAAGTTTGTCTTGATGAATATGATATTTTTAGTCCCCCTACTATTGAGGATTAAAATGATATACTTGCTGATTCTATGGAAAGTTTTAAGCTTGGGGAAGTTGGTTTTGATGAGCATGATATTTCTAGTTCCCCAAGCTTGGAGGAGAAAATTCACTTTGATGATACTATGCCTCCTATATATGATGATTGCAATGAAAATTATGAATGTTTAACTCCCACTATCAGTAATGAGTATTTTACTTATGTGGAGAGTAGCGATTCTTTTATGCATGTAGCTCATGATAAGAATGTTTTATGTGATATTAATATTGTTGAATCTATTCATAATGCTACTGAAAATTATTATGAGAGAGGGAAACATGGTTACACATATTTCAACAATATTAAGTTTCCCCTCTTTATGCTGAAAGTATTGAAGTTGCACTTGATCTACCTTTCTATGCTTGCTATTATGTGCTTCTTTTATTTGTTTCATTACAAAATGCCAATGCATAGGAAATGGGTTAGACTTAAAAATAAGTTGTTTAATATTTTTTGGTGTGTTCCTTATGCTTTAATTTCCTATTCGGTTTGAGCACACATTTATGATTTTTTCAACATGTAAAATACCATTACCTAATGTTATCTATCATTTAGTTTAAGATTTTCATTTTATAAAAAAATTGGGAAAGTAAATGAGAAGGATGAGTAATGGAGAAGTTGGGGTCGACCTTGAACATGTGTTGTTCATGCCAATGAAACCATTGCAAAGTCTCTATCATTAAAACTTTTTCCAAAGTTAAAATAATAAAAATATTAGTTCACTACTGTAACATCACATTTCTGTCTTATTTCTCATCATAAATGGCAAGAGTAATCTTATATGAGAGATAGGATTAAACAATAGTAATTAGCTGTCCAGAAAACAGATTCCTGAACTTCACTGCGAAAAATGTTTAAAATCACAGAAGTGGAATTTTGACCTGGTAATTTACGAACGCAATATTTAGTTATCACTACATATTTCATTAGTTTTAAGTTTTCTGATTTGAGCAACTTAAGTGCCTCTAAAAATCCACTCTTTACGGGCTGTTCAGTTTTTGGCAGATTATGTCTTTATTTTGCATTGCTCTCATTACTTGTGTTTTGTGTGGTTCTTTTGATCAAGGAGCAATGCACAACTGTAGTATAATATTTAGAATCAAATCATGATGTGTCTTTGCTGTACCTATGTGGATTTTATTTATGGAGGCACTAACCCCTCTAATCAAGTTTTATGTTGAGATTTGTGTAAGAAGGATTTTTCAGGAGGAAGAGTTGAGTGAGATGAACAAAGATCAAGCCTTGGTTTCATAGTTATTCAAGATTGAGAAACGCCACTCCCACATTCTCCCCTCCATGGTTCTAAGACCTATCCTAGGTGGACTCCATCGCCACCCACAAGCCGCAATCCTCTGGTACCGTCATTCTGTCAAACGTTACCTCCCACGAAGTAGTCCCTAATGAGCTAGCAAATGCGGTGGTCTAATTTGAGGTCTATAAAACTTAGGGGGAGAGATTGGTTAGTGCAGTAACTCTCAGGTAGGTGATATCTGTGTATACATATACTACGCAATGCCCTAGGATTTAGAGATAGTTAGAATTACTACAATCATCAACAATCCAACTACCCCACTATCACCGTTCGGTTAGCAAAATATATCATAATCCGATCACCGTTCCTACAACAATCAACTTTTTGTAACAGCCAATCTCATTTCGAGTATGTGCTAACCAACTTCAGACCTAACGTTTGGCAATAAAAATATTTTAGTTCAAATTATTTAAGAATGATATCACTCAACTTATCTTAGGATCAAATATTTCACACCTTCGCAATGGTATATGGGGCCCACCCGTATAGCTAAAGGTATATAGATCCCACCCCCATCCTTCTCTCGGAAATAAGACCTCGGATATTTCCAAATGGCTGCATTGTCCTGCTATGTGTGCGGCATCTAGTCTCCTCGATGGGTCACAAGTCCAACGCATGACAAAATGGAATTAGATCTATAAGACTTGGATACAAGGCAAGGAACTTCCTCCAAACCACTATATAAAGAAGATCATCGGTTCCCACGAAGATCGCCTAATCCATTACCTCTAGAAGTGTATCCACGACCTCCACCTAAGTTTACACGTCCAAGATCGATATAGGGTTTCCTACATCAAAGTTCTTCCACCGTAGCCTCATCAAGATGACCTTATAAATATCCCCAAGTCCTCCTATCTATAGACTTGAATCATCTTTATTTTCATAATACGATACAAAAAGGGTAGGGCTATAAATTTTACCTATCATTAGGGGCTCTGAATTCGGGTATATTGGTATCACTAGTCATATTTTCCTACTAGTGGCGTGGACACACCACTGTTTCATACGCTAGTTGAATTTGTTGCCAGTGGGGTGCCAAGCCCACGCCACTAGTAAAATATACACTACTGGAGTGTCATGTACTTTGTTCAGTAGTGCCATGCCACAAATGATATTTTGAAAATTGTACTGATTAACTAGTAGCACATAACAAAATATTAATTGAAAAACACCAATAATAATAATTATTAACTAGTATCATCTAACTTTCCATTCATAATATACTTATCATTTAAGTAGCTAATTTGGAATCTACTCCTCACGTGGGTAATACATAGTAAGATCATCATCATCATCTATGTGGTCGTTATTTTAATAGTCGGAGTAGTCGTTAGACTTATACAAGAAGTACATGTAGTACATGTTGGATGTATGCCTAGTAGGCAATTATAACAATTATTAACATATGTTTGACATTTAACGTTCGTGGTTTTATGCTACGACTGTTGTGGTTCCATAATATGAGATTCATAGAAAACACATATGCACGTGCAGAAATATAAACGGAAATATGTACCCTAGTATGCCCAAGATTCTTAGCTGGAACAGTGGAGCTGGGTAGACCCAAATAGATGGTATACAATGAGATTCTTTTTACGCATTGTTTGTTATTAGTAATATCACAGTTAAATTCTCATACTCATACGTCCTTAGACCACGAGGTTATAAGAATTGTACATACACAAGGGGTTGTTTTCGTTCTATTAAGCATCACAGCATGATAGGGTGATTAGAAAGATAGCTTCTAGATAACTCCGAAGGTGCGTATCAATTTAATGTTCCAAGATGGGAAATTTCTCCTCCATCGAAAGAGAATTATATTCTCATCCCTAACCCCTTTCTCTGGTCTTTGTTTCTGTGTACGTACTGAAGAACGGAAACTCAAAACTGAAGATGTAGTTTTAGGTTTTAGTTTAGGATTTAATTTCTCTGCATTTGTAATTTTCTTTTCACTGCAAATAGAACAATGTAATACCCTTGTGAAGAATATTACTACCTCCGAGACGATTAAAATGTCGGGACTAAACAACTGCGTACATACAATTCATAGGCAGACATACGATAGTTTTTTCGGACTGGAGGGAGTACAATGCAATAAAGTTTCAATTTCTTCAAATGAAATTTTTTGTGAATTTCACTTATGTCCTTTATAATTTATTTATTTTATTTTGTGAAGAATGATTTAAGTATTTTAATTAAAACATTGAAATTTGAATTCTAAATGTGAACTTAATATTTGTATTGTGAAACCCAAAATAAGTTTAGAAATAAGGAATAAATTCATCTGGTGCTTCCAGTGATTTAATAGTTTGGCTCGATTTATATCGAAATATGAGTGTTGGTTTATGTCAACATTCCTCGAATTATTTTCCTGGGGTTTGTTTCCAAACCTCAAAAACCGTTGATTGTTGATCACCTTCACTTCTCTTTGCACATAAGGGAGAAAAATATCCCGATATTCCAATGCATAGATGCAAAAATAAGTTCTTACTAACCCAAAATATGGTTAGTACAATCATCACATTTTATCAAACCTACATGAGGTACTCTATACCGTGTACGTAGTATATCCTCATATCACATGAATATCACCAAGCACAAAATAGTGTTTAGTATTATCGTTGCACACACGGAACGACATGTCCCCCGCGGCCACCCGGGGGCTACACATATACGTCCTAATATACGATCATATATTTTTGTTGGATACGATATTTTTATTTCATGCCATAACTAACCATGAAAGCAATACATTCACTTCAACGCGAGGTAATCATGTCAAAGCTTGCGCTCACTTCAGTGCCATAGTATTCAATTCAAACGAACGATCCGAGAGAGCGAGCGTCCAGCCGAAAACTCGGATAACTCTCACGGAATTCTATCATCAAGATGGACGTGGATGGCTTCCTAACGAGGGAACTCAGCCTACCCAGGACTCACACCCGTTTTGAACACGACAGCAATTGCACGAGCGCCTTGGAGTATTCCCGGGCAACACCGTTGGATGGTAGATAAACATGGAAGCCAATTCGACGAATTTTAAGGGGCGGGGGGGGGTGGGGGGCAGGTTCACCGACAACCTAAAGGTTCTATAAAATACAAGGTGGTTCGTTCACAACCCCGGATAACTTTTAAGGGGGTTCATCTACAAGCCCTCGTAATTTTTTAACGGGGTTAATCCACAACTTGGTGGCATTCAATTTGTTTCGTCCACAACCCTCGAGAGATTCAACATCCTAAGAAGTTTTTCCCACAACCCTGGGAATAGTTCAACATCTGAAGAGGGGTTCATCCACAACCTGGCAGAAGTACAACCATAAAAATTTAATGAAGCATACAACGCTCGACAATACTCCGGCAGATAGAATTGCCTACACGGACTTCTACTCAGCTCAACATTGGAAAGCATGGTATACATTATCGAGCAAACGCTACACATATGTCTGGTTATTAAACTTGTCACCGAGCTTGCAGAATAACAAACGTACAACCTGCAAATTGAACAAAAAGGGAGTATCATTCATATATTTTTGTCAAACATGTAAAATATTTGAACATAATATCATTAAGCAGTAACATGTGCATATACACGACTATACCACTAGCGTGAAATTTTTATGTTGACTTAAATGTTTACTTGGCGTATAGCAACTGTTTTGTGATGCTTCAGTATATGTTCTTCTATTTGGGTCTTATTGGAATACCTAAGGAATCGAATCATGCAGCTCCGGAATGCACGACAGTTCTCTTCTGGCTTCACGACTTTTACCCAACATAACCCAACGTACATTTTCGGTACAATTCATGTAGATAGAAAGGCGGCATGTATGATATGATATGAATAGGAACCTAAGGAACCGAATCATGCATCTCCTGAAAGAACCTGGCGAGCACATGTAGATAGGAAGGCGGCATGTATGATATGAGTAGTAACCCAACGCACATTTTTGCAAGGCGTTGCATTATTGCATACATCGCTTACTGGAATAATTCCCATGCTATCCTTAATCTTTAGAATTCTCCCTTTTTTCCTCATATGTTATACACATAATTTCACGTAGGGATGTAAACGGATCAGATCGGATCGGATAATGCCCTCTCCATATCCTTTACCATATTTTTTTATCGGATGCGGAGCGGATCGGATAGTGGTCGGATACGGATGCGGATGCAGATAATATCGGACTACGGATTCGGATCGGAAACAAAGCGGATTCGGACCGAAAACGGATAAAACTTATCGGATAAATACGTACAAAGAGACGTAATGTCACCATGCAAAAAGTAACACTAGAGAGTAGCCAAACATTTAAACTTACGCCAAAACAAAGATAGTAATTAAATAGTACTTAAAAATGTCACAAAACGATTGATGATTTGCAATATGAATTTGCATCTAGAAACTAGAAACTTATGTAGAGATAAATAATAGCTCACCTTTTGAGGAATTTTCGCCGGAAGCAATTTGTAAATTGCGTCAAAATGTTGAATATAGGTCATACTAAGTTACGAATGAGTGATTTGGTCTACGGGTCATTTGATTAAATGTATATTTAGAATGATAGTGCTATGTTAATCGGATTATCCTAATTGATAAGGACGGATAATCCGCGAATAAGTGCGGCTAATCCCTATCCGTCGGATAATAGCAATACCATATCCGCTACCATATCTGTCGGATATCCGCTTGACCAAAATCCATATCCACGTTCGTATCCGGCGGATTCCTGTTATTGCACACCATATCCTTAAAAACGGCTTCGGATGCGGATTCGGGGCGGAAATTATCCGTACCATTTACGTCCCTAATTTCACGGATCAGAGTACATGGCCATTGTTTCCATCGAGCTGTGGACATGCAAAAACTGGCTCGTTTCTGTGACCATTCAAGAATTTGGCTTATGCCATCCCGTAGCAACGCACGGGCATTATGCTAGTTGAATAAAAAGGGAGGCTTTTGTGAATTAGAGACGGAAACTTGATATCTCTCAAAAGCACAGTGACAAAAAAGTATTTATCCGTTTCACAATGCATGCCTTTTTACAATATGGAACGGTGGGGGTAACAAAATATTATTATTGTCAGTAGAAGGATAAGATTGACGTAATACGTTGTATGTCTTATTTAGTCTCTCGGTCAAATATATAAGGGTATAAACTTGGAAAGTATACAAACTTGGAGAGCAATAAACATAGTAGAAATAGAGTAGGAGATAAATTACAAATCCTAAAACTACGGAATAAACTTTTGATCAAACATATATCTGACACTATCAGATGTTTGGTTAGGCACCATTTTGATATGTCTGAAACGATCATAAGTTTGCCGCTGATTGCACGACGCCGAAGATCGGGTACGCAACACAATGTGGAGGTCA
The DNA here is from genome assembly GCA_028641055.1 of Alopecurus myosuroides. Taxonomy (NCBI): domain Eukaryota; kingdom Viridiplantae; phylum Streptophyta; class Magnoliopsida; order Poales; family Poaceae; genus Alopecurus; species Alopecurus myosuroides. The sequence goes on along the minus strand of CM054057.1, from coordinate 732,795,522 downwards.
ACGCCATGGTTATCATGCACGATCGTGTTCATATCCTGATGCTGATACGGAAATCTTGCAGAATCAATTAAAATATACTCATATTTTGAGGACTGAGCTGATCCGGGAATCATGAAGAATCGATTAGAAATATGTGTAATTGCAGATTCTCCCATTGAGCGATCGACGCGGGACTAAAAAGGAGTAATATATATGGCCCTTTCAAAAACAAAAACAAAAGGGACTACTAGTGGAGCAGGAAGTGATTGCGAAAATCATTGGTGGTGTCCCGAGGCGCATATCGGGCGGCCTCAAAACGACGGCGCGGTAGGAGCGCTAACTGTTTATAATTTTACATGTATCTTTTTTTGAATCTTTGTAATTTTACATGTAAGGTAACATCATTGCATACAAAGGTGCCTGCAGATGGAATGAAGTCCTACGTACGGACTTAAGGCAAAGAGCAGACGACTTGATACAATCGTAATTACGCCCTGGCAGTCCCTTAGAATTGCACCAGACCAGAATCGCTGGTGCAGATACAATACAAGGCAAGCTGCCACCCTGCGGCCGAACCACCACATTAGTTGGCGACAATGGAGGTCGTCGGAGAGGACGACCAAGCGTTGCGACATGCCAGTTCGCACACATCTTCTCCTCGAAATGCAGCAGCAATGGACTCGTCGACAGGTCCGAGGGGCCCCGCAGGCTTCGCGACACAGGCCAACGCCCTCCTCCAGAAGAACCTCTGCTTCCAGGTCCACCTTCTTCTTGCTCTGTTTTCCATCTGTTCTTGGATATCGCGAATTGACATTTGGGGTGGGCTGCTGCAGAAGAGGAACCTGAAGACGAACCTGTGTATCACCCTCTTCCCGGTTCTCCTCTGCGTGGTGTTGGTGGGGCTGCAGGGTGCCATCGACAGCAAGTACGACAAGCTCAAATTAATACCGGTGCGGCTGCGCCTGCGTCGACACGGCTGCCGACGGGAGCTGCAGGAAGACGGAGTGCGGCATCCAGTACTCCACGCTGGGCCAGGTCGCGACCTGCCCGATCCCCAGTTCGCCGCGGTGGCCGGCCGTGCTCCAGGTGCCCCGGCCTGAGTTCCGGGCTGCCAGGACTGCCTCCCAGCCCTTCCACGGTTTGCCGGGACCCAGGTGCCGGGACACCGGCTCCTGCCCCACTTCTATCCTCATCACCGGGACCAACCGCTCGCTCGCCGAGAGTATGTTATCTGCCTGCCAGACACCCTATTTCCGCTCTGCCCTACATGTTTCAAGTTTCAAGCTTAATTTGCTTGTTAACGGCAGGTATTTCTGCTCAACTCTTCCCGGCTCTGTCTCCGTCCTTGAATTTCACCGACTATCTACATGCACTCTCCAAGATGGTTCCCGTGAGACTTTTCTTCCAACATTATACAACTGCTGCATGAAATGCTTTTCTATTATTGCCTGAAGCTTTTTGCTCGATCTGTTTGCCTTAGGGATCTCACACGCCGACATCGTCTAGGCAGGTTCTAGAGCCAGCGTTTACCACAGAAAATGACCTGTATATTGTCCAGCCTCGGTGTTTGTCCAATATATCACAAAATATTTCTATCAATGCGGGGCCGATACATCTTCAACTCAGTAAGTCCGACTAAGTATAGCATTTTCCTTTCTTGACATCACTATTTCTCACTCAAGGCATAGATTCGAGTCAATTAAGATTAATCAAGTAGACACTACTTCGTGAGCTCATCGACAAAGAAAATGATTAGCACTCGTTTCTTTCACGAAAACGTAAAAGTTTTGTGGTTAATTGCACTGATAGAAATAAGAGATTTAATGCTAAAAAATGAGTGGACACCACCTCATACAACACGACACAACCTAGTAGAGCATAACGACCACACTCGCTCCGAACGTCGAACATAGTACGCACTCCACCATCGGCTAGTATGAAGACAGTCACCACTGACAACAGAACTACAAAGCAATGTAGCTCGACCTAAGCTAAGTAACATTGTCGCGTCTCGACCAACGCCAGTCACCTCCAAAGAATGACAGCTCCAACGGAACTTCCCTTGTCAACGCACCATCCACTTTAGATGCTGGAAGAGGTGGCAAGTAGATGGTGGGACTTGGTCGATCCCACGAGAGACATCTTCTTGGATTCACCGGCGACGACGTGCATTGCGTCTTTGAAACAACTAGCACAACGACGAGCACCGGAGGGAAGCAACAAGGATCCTCGCGCCGTGACTCCAAACGCGATGCTCTCAATAGAGGGATGTCGTCGAGACGCCCCTATTGCGCCGATCCAACTGAGTCTAGGCTTTCTCCCGGAGTCAACAACCAAACCAAAGGAGCGAGGGAGGAATGACCGGCAGTCCTGGCGATGCCTCCAAGGAGGGGAACGAAACACCCGAGCGACATCGCCGCCGTCACCGAGTGAATATGGGCAAGAATTTCGTCCGGATTGTCGCCAAACTCCACCCTACCCATCAGATTGGAATAGCTACCTTCTGTTGCACACCGCCGCCGCCGCCGCAACCCTTCACCATTGTAGCCAAGTATCATGGTCCGCCCATAAGGCACAACCCAACCTCCACCGTGTACGGCCTTGGAGGCGCAACCCATCTTCCACCTCCCACCCTGGGTGAGGATGCAGCCTCCGAGCCGCCGACGCAACCTCTCCAACCGGGGCCGCTTCCCTAGCAACTTAATCCAAGCACACCCCTATTCCCTAAGCAGCATACATGGATATCATCGGCCCAAAGCACAAGTGGAACAAGCCTCACATTCCCACCTCAGGGAAACACCTCAATCTCAGCACCATGGCCAGATCAGAACGATGGCGACTACACCCCAACGACGGCGTGCATCGGCAGCCACACCTAGGACAGGAACCAGCAGGGCTCCTACCACCAAGAAGACGAGGAGTCGTTGCTCTCTCCCGACGATGAACCTGTGTGCGCCCAACCCAGGGAAGCGAAGGTTGAGCCCTTGCCGGCACCATGACCATGGATCTTGCCGAGGGGCGCAGACCTTCCAGCCGCTTCAGCACAGCACCACGGCGTAGCAGAACGCCGCCCCGATGCCAGTCGCCGCCGTCTGCGCCCAGCAGTCATCGAGCACCCCCTCGAGCTGATGGCGACTCGGCGCACGTTGGTGAGCTCCTAGGACCGCCACTCAACAGACCCGGGAGAGGCCGCGAGAGAGAACCCCGCCGCCGTCGTCGGTCACTTGGGCTTGTTTTGGCCTAGTGGCGTCCTCCGGAAACGGCACGGAAGGAGGGAGAAGGACGAGCATCGGCCCCGCCTAGGGTTTGGGTGGTGCCCCCGAGCCGCCTTGGGCGTGGGCGGCGCGGGGTATGGGTGTTCCAAAATGATTACTACTCATGTGTGTAATCTTTTTATTTGAACTCAGAGTCGCACTTGACCACATGCAGAACAATGAACCTGGTAAAGTGTTAATATTAGTGTTTTGCGTCCTCATTGGTATTAAAATTTAGCTTTACTATTTGACTGTTTTATGCGCATGATTACGTTTATAAAACAAGGAACAAAATAGGCTGACCAGGTCCCTTCAAATATCATTTCTTTTTAATAAGGTAAAAGCTTTTGCATTTTATATTGATAAAGTCGTACCAAATCAGCTAATGAGTTAGTTTTACACAAGGAATTGTGGATATCGTGATGAAAACTCTGATGTCCCCTCCTTCCATTGCTCCTAGCAAATAAGCGTGATGGCCGAGAGGACACCCTTCGGAATAGAGGAACATGCATAGGAGATGGCAAGCCAATATTCCCAAGCCTTTTACACCCTCCGTTCAACAATAGATGACCTCCACTTGTCTTGATATGAATGTATGTGTACACTAAAATATGTCTAAATACATCCATATTTGGACAAATAAAAGTCATCTATTGTTGAACGGAGGTAGTACCAAAAAAGAGATGGACAGCCTGGAAGCCTGGAGTAACAACATTCGAAGAGGATAGTTTGCAGTTTTAGGTTGGCAATGGCATAACTGACAAGCAGGCAGATGGGACATCCACGAATTGCCAGGCGGTCTGAAGTCCAAAGTCAATTTTAAACAGGACGTCCATATTTTTTTTTAAGCGGGCTAAAGTCCAAACACAATTCTAAACAGCTAAACAGGAGAAGAATGGACATTTGGGCGGGACACGGGTCTTTAACATGATCATCTTGAAGGAGCATCTTGAAGAGGCTAGGAACTGAGCTTTATAAGACGAGCTAGCCGAGTAAGAGCCATAAGTCAAGAGAGTCAAGGTGATACAGTCCTAAATGCCAGGGCAAAGTGCTACTTCCTGTAGAAGGTCCCAAAGGCCAACAAACTCCCTAATGTTTGAGATAAGTCTAAGATCCATCTAAGGACCACAAGGGAATCGTGGAGCAAAGTATTCCTCTGTTTCGAAGCATTGAAGATCCTCGGAGCTATCACACTAGGTGCCATGCCCATGAGACAATAAGATGATCAGAAATAAGCCTCTTCTCCATGTCCAACTGTCATCCTTGTAGCCACCATGAAAACAAATTCTATCCAAATAAATAGTTAGAGTTTCTAGACCGACCAACACCTTGTCCGGAGCGACCCAATCTTACCAAAACCAATGAAACAGCAAAGTACGAAAGAACTTCACCGTGACAGCAATTCTCAAACCTCCAAGATCCTTAGGACTGCAAAAAATTGCCCAATTGACCTTGCATATACCCATGCTGACACAATCACTACAGTTTCACGACATCCTTAACAAATCTTGTCAAATAATTTGATCGATCCTTTATCATCCCCTATCGCAGTAACCATGAACATAGGAAAGGAGGCGAGGATCGATTTGACCAGTTCACCACAAGGAAACTCGTTGTAGGGGACTCAACTCCATAGACAGATGAAGGGTCCAAGGCAGGGGGTCAATGGCAATGTCAAAAGGGAGTGGCACGAGGGGTCCTTTTTTAAAATCCCATGAGCATGAATGATATCTTTGCCGGGGAGCCCATTTAGGAGTATGCATGTGGAAGATGCCATGAATAAAAGGGCATCCCAAGCATGCCGTCTTACAGTGGAACCCAGGTGTTGCATGAGGTCTAGAATAAAATCCCATCTGGCTAAGTCGAAGACTTTGGCAATGTAGAATTGATGAGAAAGGTTGGGTGCACTTGCGATGGAGCACTGGGCGGTGCTACCCACATGATGCTCCTTGATTTTACGAAACCGCTCTAGTGTTCGAGATAACGTCGTTCATCTTTCGGCATAGGGGAATCGCCATAGCCTTTGCAATAATCTTGGGGAGAAAGTTAATGAGGTTAATAGGAGGAAATTCTGAATAACGTCCGCACTATTTTTCTTTATGGGCAAAGCAATGCACGTCGTGTTAACACCATGGAAATTATGCACCGAAAGCTCACCGAAGGCACTAATCACAAGAATAAATTCGTTCTTGATGATAGGCCCGCAGGAACAAACTACAGCGGTCATGAAACAATAAGGTACACGAGATTTATCCGATTGCATATCATCATTGCAACTTTAATTTCGAGCTTAGTTGAAGGCAACCCCCAAGTCATTAAGACATTCCAAAGGGTAATCAATGACATCCCAATTGAAATTAAGAAGGCATGGAGGGGGTGACCATGGACATGCGACAAGTGGTCATGGATGAGGAACTCTTTATCATCATGTTTAGTAACCCGTATGGTGATTTGCTTTAACCTCTTTAAGTGATTTCTACTACCGTGGGAGTTGATATGCATGAACTTGGTGTTGGCATCTCCCTCACGGAGATAGGTAATTATGGAAGCCTGTCACTTACGAGAGGTACATGATTAGCTAGACCTTCAAGAGTTGGGGAACACACTCTTTCTACATGAGCGAAGCCTTTTCCGAGTGATCCAGATCTCGTGGTTGAAATATGGACTAGTTGAGTGTAAGTGGTCTAAGCTAATATAGTTGGCCGTGGAGGTGGTTGGACTCTAAACCATTGATTTTAAATACAAGGAGCTAAGACAAGACAAGACGTTTTAGCAAGTAATTTTCCTTTTGTTCCTGAAATCCTTGGCACTCCTTTATTTTCATATCAGATGTTTTTTCAAGAACATGTTGTACTGTTGTAAGAGGTTATTTTTCATATGTCTTTGCATTCCTTAAATGCTAATATTTCAAATTTCAATGCTCTTTAATAATGTCCAGACATAGATTGCATTCAAGGTTTGTCATTATGGCGTGAAAGCGCATCAGTTATAAATGCCAAACTATTTAAAGGATATAGACAACATAGGGGAAATGGAGTAGACAAGTCGAATGAATTTTCTGCAGGTACCTACTGATCTAAGTCATTGAACTTTTTGCCATTGATTAATTTTACATTTTTAAAAGTTTCGTTTTTTTGCAGGTTACGACTTCAGGAACACAAACGAGGATAGTATCAACATTAGTATTTGGTTTAATTCTACCTATAGTAACAATACTGCATATTCTGAAATTGGATTATTACGAGGACCACGCTTGGTTAATATGGTATTTTCTTTGAACAACTTCCAAATTTCATATTAATTGATTTCCATTTGTATTTAAACTATTATTATAAGGGGTACTATCTTTCATATAGGCTTCCAATGCATACATCAAATTTCTCAAAGGAAGTGGAGGAGAAATGCTGCTTGAGTATATTAAACATATGCCTAAAGTGGGAACAAGTTTAAAATTTGACCTATCTTCCCTTCTTGCTACACTATTCTTCACATGGACCATCGAACTACTCTTTCCGGTGAGTATGAGGCACACCATTCGGAAGTAAGTTGAAAACATGGATATAATTACGAGTTGGTACCATGACGTTTTGCAGGTTATACTAACATATCTTGTGTATGAGAAGCAACATAAGCTGAAAATTATGATGAGGATGCATGGTTTGAAGGATGGCCCGTACTGGATGATAAATTATTGTTACTTCTTTGCTCTATCCACTGTATATATGATTGTGTTCATCATTTTTGGCTCTCTGATAGGTAAATAGTTTGAAATATGATGATGAAGTTCTTGTTTTTAACATTAAATTACTCTCCTCAAAATGATTTTGTTCCTATAGGTTTGCGTTTTTTTACAACAAATGACTACACCATTCAGATTGTTTTCTACTTCATCTACATAAATCTGCAGATTGCACTCGCTTTTTTTACTGCATCCTTCTTTTCTTCCGTCAAAATAGCAACAGGTTCGTGCTATAAATTTTAACATATAAAGTAATAAGCAGAGCTAAAAATATGATATGATCGACTAATCAAAATTATGTTGTTGTAGTGGTTGGTTACATCTATGTATTCGGCTCGGGTTTACTAGGGGCATTTCTTCTGAATTTTTTTATTGAGGATAAAGGTTTCCCGGGTAAGTTTCTTTTATGATCTACAAATCTGTTTACATCATTAGAATGACAAGTTTTTTCTTCCCATACAAAGATATATGGATAGCAGTCATGGAGATCATCCCTGGATTTTCACTTTTTCGAGGGTTATATGAGTTAGGCCAATATGCAATCTCGGGAACTGCAATGGGAACCAGCGGTATGAAGTGGGATAATTTGAGTGACCCGGTGAATGGAATGCGTACTGTATTGATTATCATGGTTATTGAATGGGCAATACTTCTCCCATTTGCATTTTATGTGGATCAAGTCTCATCATTATGTGGTGGACTCCGAAAAACATTCTTAACCTTCTTGAAATGCTTTACAAAGCGAGCTGTATCATTACAGAGGCATAGCTTCGGTCGAATAGGATGTAATGTAATACTTGAAATGGAGAACCCTGATGCTACTAAAGAAGTAGGTTGCTCCCTTGCATTTTTCTCAATGATAACAATTCATTTTATGGGGGGCGGGGGGGGAGGCTCTATAATATATCAATTTATTAATAATGCAATTCTTATTATGCGCAGAGAGAGGTAGTTGAGAAGCTTCTACTGGAACCCAATGCAAACCATGCCATTATATGCCATAACATGAAGAAGATTTACAATGGAAAAGATGGGAACACTGACAAGCTTGCTGTACGTGGGTTGTCACTTTCCCTCCCAAAAGGCCAATGTTTCGGAATGCTCGGTCCCAATGGGTCTGGGAAAACATCCTTCATGAGTATGGTACAGTTTTGAGACATACTACATTCATTTTCTAACAACTTTAGCCAGTATATTCAGTCATGACCCATATATTTTCAATTTTTACTCCACAGATGATTGGGCTTATCCCACCTACATCTGGCACTGCCTATGTACATGGAATGGATATATTGACTAACATGAATGGCATCTACACAACTATAGGTGTTTGTCCACAACACGAGTAAGTCCTTCATCGAAAATTAATCTAATAAATTTTATTCCCTCTCTAGGTACACCACCATCCATAAATGCTAATGTCTTTTGAAATATAGCTTTGGGAGACATTGACGGGAAGAGAGCATCTATTGTTTTATGGGAGACTGAAGAATCTTAGAGGGGTTGAGTTACTGAAGGTTGAGTTACTGAACAAACGGACCATCTACTGTTTTTCTCACTCTATACTGCGGAAGTGGTGTTATATATAATTTTTTCTACCATGCAGTACTAATTCATATCATAACATGCATTAATGCATCAATATTTGAACCGTAAACATATGTTGTTATGTTAGGCAACTGATGACTCTTTGAAGAGTGTTAAGCTATTTCATGGTGGTGTCGGTGATAAGCAAGTGCGGAAGTATAGTGGGGGCATGAAAAGGAGGCTTAGTGTTGCAATATCATTAATTGGGGACTCCAACGTACGGATTTTATTTCTGTTACATTATCGGTGACATATAGTAGAACCCACAACTGAAAATTGTGCATATATATTTAAGGTTGTTTTCATGGACGAGCCAAGCACCGGATTAGATCCAGCATCAAGAAATAACTTGTGGACTATTGTGAACGAAGCAAAGAAGAACTGTGCCATTATTCTTACAAGTATTTAACGTCCCCAATAATCTCTCCATTTCTTCAAAATATACATTTTGATTCATCTTGTATGTATTACGACAGCACATTCATTGGAAGAGGCAGAGGTACTATGTGATAGGATTGGCATTTTTGTTGATGGTGGTTTCCCATGCATTGGGAATCCAAAAGAGGTATATTCACATGTGTGCAGCTGATAAAAACATTTTCTGTCCCTATTCCATTTCATTTCATACTAAAAAGTATTTTCAACTCCAATATTTTTTTAGCTGGAAGCAAGATACGGTGGAACCTACGTGCTCACAATGACAACATCTTTCGAATATGAACATGAGGTTGAACAGATGGTTCACCGGTTGTCACCAAATGCAAACCGGATATATCGCGTATCTGGCACACAGAAATTTGAGGTGCCAAAGCAGGGGTTGAAAATAGCAGACGTTTTCCATGAAGTTGAGAATGCAAAAGATCGTTTTATCATAAAAGCTTGGGGCCTCACTGACACAACCTTGGAGGATGTATTCATCAAGGTAGCCAAAGGATCACAAGAATTCAATGGAAACAGATAACTAGAATATCCAATATATATATATATATAGGTGATTATTATTTTCCTATGTTTAGGGTGTATGATGGTTGGTTGAATGCTGATATTTATTTTTCTTAGTATGACACTTAACATTGGTGTCACCCTTGACATAATTATTTATAGGGGAAATACCTATGTTTTAAATTATATATATATCCAGCTATTTTACAACCTATTGTAGGATAACTATTCTACAAAATTCTGTGAAATTCTCTGTATAATCACTGGTACAAATAGGGGCTTTGGTGCCGGTTTGTAAGGCTCATTCATCCCGGTTGTGCAACCGGGATGGTCCATTCGGGACAAATACCCCACCCCCATTGGTCCCGATTGTGCTAGGACCCAGGATGCATGGGTTGACGACTTGGCAGGACGCGCTAGAACCCAGCCAGGGGCCATTCGTCCCGGTTCTTAACACGAACCGGGATGAATGTCTCCTCTGCCGCGGCAGCACTTTCGCCATTTTTTCTATTTATTGTTTTCCTTTTTATTTTATGTTTTCCGATCAATTTGATTGTACGATACCCCTGTCACCATACACTGATAAGGAGTCTTGGTGGCCCCTCCCCGGACCTCCCGGATCCAGGAGAAGAGAGGAGAGCCCGGTGGCCCTTCCCTGGACCTCCCGGATCTCACAAGAAGAGAGGAGCCTCGGTGGACCCTCCCCGGACCTCTAGGATCCCATGAGTGAATAAGTAATACATATATATAGCAGAAAAAGGAACACTTATATTACAAAATCAAATTATATCGAGTACATTACATGACCGATGGAATGAATTACAAAATCAAGTTCATTCCCAAGCCGTATAGTACTCTCCATTTACATTTAGAACCTCTGCATCTAAGAAGCACGCAATTTCCTCCTGAATTGCTCGTATGCGGTCCCTTGGTAGAAGACCGTCCCGGAGCCGTTCGATCTAATATAAAGAAGAGTGGTCAATATATATTAATGAAACTAGGTAACTAAAATAGATGGTAATAAGAAAAATTGACGACTGACATACATGAAGTTTGTTGAAATCTCTGCCCTTGGGACAGGTCGTCTGACGAATGAACTCATAGACGAATTATCCACACAAGTGATTCCCGTCTCCCCGCTGCAAGTACTTTAGGAGAACCTGGTTTCAATCAAAATAATAATCAACCAGCCATGATAATGTTATCGAAACTAGAATCAAGGAGATGCACGGATCTAGATAGTAGTACTTACTTGCACAATTTCAAATATAAGCTCTGATTTCCATTCACCCCTGGACTTTTTTGTGAACCTCTTCCAAGCGCTGCCCGGGAAATAAAAAGAATAAAAAGAGTTAGTAATTACTTGATATCCGAAAATGAAACAAAGTAGTCGATATAGTTCCATATATAAAGATTGAAATTACCGCTGGATCATTTCCTGCATGTCCATCTAGAGCTCAAGGGGTTTACGTTTTGGGTCCATTACCAGTAATTTTCCTTTGTCAACTTGGAAGATTAGAAGAATATAGTGGAAGCTGCGCACACATAACTCAGCAATTATACATTGAATATCGAGTAAGGAAAACAGAATGTGTACAACACAGTAACACTCACCCGAAGTTGAAAGGAAATAGTATTTCTCTTTTGTTTTCTTGAAACCTTATTTCCCCAGAAGGTTATCTTCTGTATCATTGGGAGCTAGCTCAAGAGTCTTATGATTAACAAAATATGGGTCAATGAACCCAATATCATAGATTTGTCCTCTTTTGCATCCGAGAATCTTCATTCTGCAATTATAATATAATGAGTGTACTATATATATGAATGCTATGAACGAGGTGAGCTAGCTAGAGACTTAATTAGAGAAATAGGTACTTGCAGACAATAGGCACTAACGATAGATTTGTCGAGGTCCTTCTGCTGGAATAACTGAAACAATTCCTCAAATTGAATCAGAACCAGTCCATCTCCATTCCCATAGTGCTCGTCTCTAACTCCGACCATTATCCAGTCATGAGATTTCTGAGCGGCTTCCATATACCAATTATGCACTCTTCGCATTTTGTTGGTAGATCTTTTACATCGGGTGCCGAGACTTGTACCGACTTACTACTAGCAATCAGTCTTGGTGCATATACTCAGCAATGGACAAACCGCAGCAGTTGCCCCTGGTCCGTACAGTTCTATAAACTCCGGATCAATTTTCGTTAGCATTAGTGCTCGGCCCCACCTGGTATTGGAAATCACTTTGAGTGGGGAGATGGATTGTTACTTTGAGTGGGGATGGATTGTTTTTTCTGCTCTTCGAGCTGGGCAACTGATTTCCCGCGGTTTGCGCTTGCGCTACTACTCTTCGTCGACCGCATCATTTCCTGGTGTGACTTCAGAATAGAGCGGTCATAGTCAGATGACAGACTCGGCTCGGGTTGATGAAGAGTCTTTACCATTTTCCACGCTTGTTCTACATCTTCTTCGGTGTCAGGGAAATCTTCCTTTTTCTGCTCCTTCGGCTTCAATTTCCACGCCTCGTATTGGTCCCTTGCGATTTTCTAGTTTCCTCAGGAGTATAGTCGTAAGGTAACTTGGGTAACTCCTTTGGTAACTTCGGGAGGGGTGACCGATGACGTTTGGGTGATCTTTTACGACTCCACAGAAACTTATTGGGCGGAGAAGGCTGACGCGGTGGTGTAGACGACTGCGCTCAAGACGGCATGCACGACGTAGGAGACCGCGCTGGAGACGGCATGCACGGCGGAGACGACCGCGCTGGAAACTGTTGCGCTGGAGAATGGTGAGGATTCAATGGCCTTGCCGTCTGATTTGGAAGAACAATGTGTTCCTTTAGCCATAGAACGGTCAACTTCTTGGCTTCTCCGAGTTCAGTCACCTCTCCGTCTTCACCTTCAGGGAATTCAAGCTGCACCCGCTCGAATCCGTTGACAACTTCATCGACCCCAACAACAGCGTAGCCCCGTGGAACCGGAAAACTATGGTGAGTTGGTTCGTTGCCAATTGGTAAGACATAGCCGACCGCCGCCTTGATGGTTATATTGATGACCTTCACGTGGAGCTCACAAGTTGTCATCTCCGTGATATCATCCACCGGGTGCATCATCGGCAGTGCATCATCACCCTGGAGCTGCGTGGACGCAATGCTGCTTTTCCTATGAGAATGTGCGGTGCCGGTAGCATCGACTTCACCTTCTACCATGTGTGGTATGCCGGTAGAAACTAGCTTCTGGCTAAGTATGTTAATTTTCTCTTGCTGCTTCCTTGCTACTTTGTGCGTCCGCTTTATCTGTTCTTCAAGTTGACGCCTCCAGTTTGCCTAACTCGCTGATTCAGCTGCCTCCGCGTCCTTTTTCCGCTGACGGATTCTATCAGGATATTTGTTTTTTGCTCTCGGCAAACCCAATACTCCACGGAGCATTGCCTCTTGTGGCTCGTGTACGCCCTACGTGTTCCGGATTCTTGAGGGCGCGTGTGAGCTCGTCGTTCTCTCGGTCTGGCACGAACCTCCCTTCTTTAGCATCCTTTATTGCGTTTCTAAGATCTTCTATGGGTAGAGGATTCTCTTTATGCCTTTGATTATAGATTGCTTTTCCTTCGAGGTCCAACTTGCCCACATGCCCGTAGAACCAAGACCTCGTCCGCTTGACCCACAGGAATGGCTCGGGAGTGATCCCGTTCTCAAGCAGGTCGTTCTCCCATTTCTCCCACTTGGGCTGGGAACCCTTGTAGCCATCTTGCCCCATAATATGGTGATATACCTTTTTGGCAGCATTTTTCTGATTTGTTGCTGACCTTATCTTTGCATTATCTGACAGCTTGTACTTCACAAAATCTGCCCATAAGGGTTTTATTTTCTCATACCCTTGAGCGAAATCAGGAGTCTTTCCCTTCTTAATAAAGTCAAGGTTCAATATTTTCTTCCAGTTGCTGAATTGCTGGGCCATCTTTTTCAGAGTCCACGCCTTGGCCTTTTTCACTAACTCAAGTTTCTTTTTATTAGCCTCCTCCTCATTCTTGTCCGCCTCATTCTCGTCCGCCTCATTATCATCCACCTGCGGCGTCGGTAAGGTGAAATTACACATGATCTTTTCGAAAAGATTATCTTTGGCTACGTTGCTGACAAATGAAATTCTTTGTCTCTGCGGATCTTTTGGCTCATTCCACTCTTGAATACTGATCGGGATGTGATCCCTAACTAGCACTCCGCATTGCTTTACAAATTTTTGGGCAACATAGTGGGAAGCTCGGGTGCGTCGTCTGCTGCGATCATTTCGATCCTATATCTTTCTGTATCTTTCAACTTCTTTGTTGCGCCTCGTTTAGTCCTTTTCCGGTTGATATGGTTGAACCGGATGGCTAAAAAAATTAAAGAGTGTTAATACATGTATATAGACAATGGGTGCTTCATTAATTAACATATCTATATGCACCTCGGAGCCGGTGTTTGTAATTTGTACGGCTCCACCGGAGCCATCGGCTTCTCCCTCATCGGAGTCGTCGGCTTCTGCCTCACCGGAGCCGTCGGCTTCTCCCTCAGCAGAGACGTCTCTTCGGGTGAGCTCCGGATCTCCCTCCCCGTAGTTGTTCATCCACTGGCTCACATCGGTCTCTCCCTCAAGCCCGCGGATTAAACCCTTGAGCAAGTTTTCCGCATCTTAGTCTCTTGGCTCCGTACTTTTCTACAAATACACAAAATTCACTGAGTCCAAATGTGATGCTACACAAAGTATAATTCCCTAAGTCAAAATTTGATTCTACACAAAATTCCATAAGTCAAACGTGGTCCCGGTTCCGGTTCCCTAAGGCATAGCATTTGTCGCAGATTTTAATGCAACCGGGATGAATGGTATTTTGGGCCCTAAACGAAAGGTCCTGTTTCTACTAGTGTAAGTTCGCAACAATTGCATATAATCTAATAAAAATATAGCTAATAGCATCCATTTCATCAAAATTTCTTATAGATAATAGCTAATGGCACTTATAGCTAAACAAGTTAGAAAAAAGAGTAACTATATGTTGCAGATCCTCATTTCAATTATAAAAGAAACATTGATGAAATATTTAAACGTATCAATACAAACCAAGAGTTACATAGCTCGGGTTCATTTTATTTAACCCTAATACATTAGGATCGAATAATATCACTTATACATATTCATGAAACATCTCTCAAAATAGTTAACTCCGACCGGGTCCTAAGCCGCGGGGTGCTGAGTCGCGGGTGCTACGCATCCATAGGTAAGGAACCCTCACAGGGTCATAGCTCATGTGGTAAGAAACCCTCCGAATAATCGACCAACCGCTGCTATACTCCCTATCGAGCAAGTACATGTAGCGACGGACGTGCTTGTTCTCCTCCCTGATACACTGATGTACCACCTCCTCAGGGGCCGTCTCTCTCCGCAACGACCGTGGCGCACGCGATCGCCACCAAAGAATATCCGGGTCGACCACGTCACCCGGATTTCTCACCAAGCCGCGTGTCCCGGTAGTAGGGATCTCCCAGTGCCAGCCTGGCGGGGCCCAGTCCCGGACATCGTCCGTCGGGTCCAACAGAGAATTAAACTAAAAACAGACACGGACTAAGTAAATATTCCTAATTAAGTAAAATATCTTAGTGTTTCTAACTTAGTAAAAAATAGTAAATTGAGAAATATGACATAAATAAGATGAATGTTAAACAAAAAGGATCAAATTGGCCCTTCTCATATCTTGTGCTTGTTATGATGTAGTATACGTGGTGGTGATGCAGAGAAGGATGAAGACAATGGTTTCTGAACTTCGTTGAAACTAAACAAAATCACATATGTAAGTGTTTGTGAGATCCGAAGAAAGTTGGACCATTTCGTGCACATACATAATGGGGACATTTCTTAATAACTCCGGACGGGGCTATTAAGAATATCACCATTATATATATGTACCAAACTGTGCAACTCAGTTCTGATCTCACTAACAATAATATTACATATGCGACGTTCCTTAGTTCCAACCGAAACCCTCATCTTCATTCTTTCCCTGGATCACCACCGCCTGTAGTACCTCTTAGCAGGAACAAGATGGTCATCGGAGCTTGATGTGAAGTTGGACCTTCACATTTTGTGCTTGTTACGAGGTAGTACACGTGATGGCGATGCGAGGGAAGGAAGGTTTCTGGACATCTTTGAAATTAAACAAAACCATATATGTAATATAGTGAGATCCGAACAAAGTTAGACACTTTTGTGCACATCCATAATGGCGACATTCTTCATAACCCCGGATTGGATTTCTGAGGAATGTCACCATTACGAATGTGGACCAAAGGGTTCAACTTCGTTCGGATCTCACCAACCATATTACATATGTAACGTTATTTAGTTCCAAAGAAATCCAGAAACCCTCGCATTAGTTCTTTTCCCGGATCACCACCTCCTGTAGTACCTCTTAACAGGAACAAGGTGGTCATCGGTCTGTGTTTCTAAATTAGTGTAAAAAAAATCTAAGTAAAATACCTAAATTTTCTAATACTAAGTAAAAAAATTCTAACACTAAGTAAATAATTTCTAACACTAAGTAAAATACCTAAATTTTCTAACACTAAGTAAAAAATTTCTAACACTAAGTAAAATACCTAAATTTTCTAACACTAAGTACAATACCTAAATTTTCTAACACTAAGTAAGAAAATTCTACATTACAATTTTTCTAACTTAGTGAAATTCTAACTTAGTGAAATTTTCTAACTTAGTGAAATTTTTCTACACTACCTTATTGAAATTTTTCTGCACTAACTTAGTGAAATTTTCTAACACTAACTTAGTGAAATTTTCTACCAATAAGTAAAAAAGTTCTACATTATAATTTTTATAACTTAGTGAAATTTTCTAACTTAGTGAAATTTTTCTACACTAACTTAGTGAAATTTTCTAATACTAAGTAAAAAAATTCTACATTACAATTTTTCTAACTTAGTGAAAATTTCTAACTTAGTGAAATTTTTCTACACTAACTTAGTGAAATGTTCTAACACTAACTTAGTGAATTTTTCTAACACTAACTTAGTGAAATTTTCTAACACTAACTTAGTGAAAATTTTCTATACTAATGTACCTAATGAAAACCTAAATTCTAAGTAAAAATACCTAAATTCTCTAACACTAAAATTTCTAATTTTTCTAACACTAAATTCTAATATTTCTAACAGTAAAAAAATAGTAAAAACAAAAGCAGTAAACAAAAAAAATGGTTCTCTGTTTCTTACAGAGAGAGGAACAGAGGGCGATCGACAGCGAGTGGAGAGGGACCGCGAAGGGCGAGGGGCGAGGCGCACGGACGGAGGACGGCGACCACGCGCGGCGGTCCTCCACGGGGCGACGAGCTCGGGCGCGGCGGTCCTCCACGGGGCGACGAGCTCGGGCGCGTGCAGGTGACGGCGCGAGCGCGACTGTCCTCCACGGGGCAACGGCGCTCCTCCCTGGCTCCTCACGACGACGGCGCGGGCACGGGCGAAGACCAGCAGCCTGGCAGCGTCGTTCGTTTCCTTACGCGCGAGATGGAGATTTGGAGAGGGAGACGAGCAAATATATAGGACGGGGCATCCGTCCCGGTTGGTAGCAACAACCGGAATGAAAGGGTCATCCGTCCCGGTTGTTGCTACCAACCGGGATGGATGCCTCGTCCTTTTTTTTCACAGCGGGAGGATGGGGGCACGTGGAGCACGCGCGTTGGGGGGGGGGGCATCCGTCCCGGTTGTTTGCAAAAACCGGGACTAATGCCCTATTTTCAGTTATTTTTAAGTTTGAAATTTGTTCCTACATTCTGTTTTTCCAAAACTCCTATAAAAAATTAAATAACAATCAGAAAATTATAAAGTAACTGAATATATTCATTTCCAACATATTTGGTGAAGTTTAAAATTTTGAATTATTTGCATTTTGAATTAATTAATTTAAGAAATGGAGAAAATATCAAATAATTCAATAAATTCTGAAAATTGCAAGTTATATATAAAAATGATCAGAAAGATAAATTCAACTCACTTATGATGTTTTAAAACTCAACAAGGTGACTGATAAGGTGGTTTCCATATTTTGTTTTAAAACTCATTTGGGCGACTTACATATTTTGTTTTCCATTATTTCCTTTTTGTTTTCTTTTGTTTCCTTTATGGTTTCTATTGTTTTCCTTTATGTTTTCTATTGTTTTATTTTGTTTTCTCTTGTTTCCTTTTTGTAAGGGAATGTAGATGGATGTGCATCTCTATCATCCCCCTCATCACCAATACTTGGTGAAATAAGATCTTCATTATAGGATGGACTCAATCGAGTAGTTCATCTTGAAGGCTTTGCCACCTTTTGTGCATTTCTCTCAAGAAAATTTCCATATGTGTGATTATGCATATTCATTTTCTGAAAATATTAACAAGCATCATAAAAAATGATTTTGAAGTAACTATTGTAGAGATTTGTAAGAGGACTATATATGCATCAAAACTAATTTATCTACACATAGATCGAACAAGCATGCAAGCTCACATAACCTTTCCAACATACTCAAGAAATACTCCGCTTAACAAAATTCTACTTGGATAATCGGAGCAGTCACATATCGGAGAACAAATGCCCCAAATCTCAGCAACAAAGATGGGCTGAGCAAGCAGATCAAAAATCGCGAGCAAGAACATCAAGAACACGAGTTTGAGCATGCACTACTAGGAAAACAGCTATAGGAGAAATGCAATGGGTGGCACACAACCACTTCTGGTGCGTCACGCCTTACCAGCCGTGACGCACCACACACTGATGCACCACATCTAAGGGCATAGCCGTGACACACCATCCACGCCGTGCGCCACGCCTACAAGTAGGGTTCTGGGTGGCCAGGCGGCTGGGTGGGAAAGCATAGTCGTGACGCACCATACAGGTGGTGCGCCACGGGTAATGAAGATCGGCTTGTCGCACCAACATGTGGTGCGCCACGGCTATGCCTTCAACACATTTCTTCCCTCCACCCCCTCTCCCCCCGTTCGACCGCATTTTCAATTTTGTAAATCCAAAATGAAAATGGTAGAAACTTCAAAAAGTAAATTTCTTTGAGATGTGGGTAGGTATTAAGATCTTGTTGCTAGGAAATTTTTGAAATATCAATTTTGACTTTTTGAGCAAAAGTAGGTGAAAAGACGTAAAACGGTCATACCTTTTGCATACGATGTCGAAATTTAAAGTCTAATATACCAAAAAAAACTAGAGATGCCTGTTTCGACTATAAGGTCGTCTTGAAGGTGGTACCCAAACTTTACATGATGTTGAGACTATCTCCACAACTCAATTGTTGTCTCGCAGTGAAGCTTCCTGCAACCAAGGTGGAATCCCCAAGCACTAACCGTCTAGGGCACCCTAGAGTAACAAGATCTCCGTTGCCAAGAACCCAACAATAACAGACTTCTCAAACTTCACTTCCTTGTATTACCGTGGAGAACTCAAACCGGTACTCCTAATGCAATTGAAAGAACACAAAAGTGGCCAAGTCCTTCTCTCTCAAATCCTAACAAAGCAACTAATTCTATGGAGGGAGATGTGAAGAAGAATAAGGAAAAAACAAATGTATCTATAGATCTAGATCCAATAGGTCCCCCTCACAAAGAGGTGGGATTGATAGGTGAAGTAGTGAATCTAGGTCTCCGATCTCTTTTCCCTTAAATGGCAGCAAGAATCATTGAATTGATTGAGAGATTTAAAACTTGTGGAGGTCAACAATGGAGGTCAAAACTTGTTAGAAGAGTTGGTAACCATTAGTGAAGAAGGCCTCTTAAATAGTTTCCCTGGATTTCAATCCATTATGTCCAGATTCGCGTTGGGCCAGGAGTACCTGACTTTGGGCCTGCACTACCGGATCTGAGGCACAAAATCTCTACGTCTTTGAAACTGAAAAACTACAAAAACACCGTTACCTAAATAACCATATCTTTTTTGCATCCGGACTCCGTTTTTTTATCGTCTTTGGCTTGTTGGATTTGCAACGAGATCTATATAAGATCATGCATAGAAACATTATTGTCAGACAAGGGAAGTTAAAAAAAATGGAAAAAAGTTGGACCTCTCTATAAGAGAGAAATCAGCAAGACATTCAACATAAAAAACCGAACAAGTTTGTTATGTGAAATGCGTTTTTGATGAACTCGGGCTTGTCATGAAGAACACAAAAAGATCCAAAACCTCACATAGATAAATGACAAATAAGAACCAAGGAAGATGAAGCCAAGGATATAAAGGTATGAGCTCTTTGCGAATGATACGATCAAGCTACTCATCCGATATTGCCTCTTGATAGAACGCTTATCTATCCTATAACCCGGTCTCCCAACTAACATCACGAGACCGGTAAACTAGAAACCCTAACCAGGTCATAACTTAGCCTTGCGCATTACACTTGAGCTCGATGATGATGATCTTGATCCCCTTAATTAGAACCATATTTATTGATTGCGCTTTGCTTGGTGAAGACATGGAAATTGCTCCCCCATAAGAAAATATGGGAAAGCCTCTCTTAGTCACATATTCACTTGACCATTATCTTGATGACGATCATGTCTCGACGTCACCCTCCATAGGCACGGGATCATATGAACACCAAGTTAGGTACTACCGATCCAATAGCCCATACTACAGGTCCATAGGGTTGGCCATGCCAATGGGTCAATTCTTCAAATCCCGCAAGGTCGGTACTACTGACCGCCAAACCTGTACTACTGGGGCAGATACGATGGCCGCTGCCCCTTGTGTTTTGAAAAGTTCTGCGTTGTGGAAGCTCGGTGCGATACCAACCCCGGCGCCTGCACGGTACTACCGGGGATGATCCTGAAACCGGCGGCTCCTTAAGCGGCAAGCACATGTATCTTCATTCTATCTTCATAATGACGATGTCTTGAATGTAGCATGAATGTTCACAAAAACTCCATCTTCAAGAAATAATTGCATTTTGCTCAATACTATTATGACCATTCTTTTTCTTGCTCAAATCATATGTATTTCATTATAAGAACGGATCATGACGGAATCCAACTTTGAATTCAATAAATGGAGTTCAAGCGGTGCCTATGGACAAAACTACACGAAACTCTATGCAAACATCAGTTTATAAGGATTGTAATTAATTACCAAAACCACACATGAGGCATCATGCTCTTTCAAGGGGGCTAGGACAAAACGGCATGCATGCCTCTATTTGTTCTCCATTTGTTCTCCATCGGATGTTCGCGAACAACAAGAGGCCCTTGCCTCTGCTCGAGTTCCAATAAGACACCCTATGGATACGAGTGTGCGCTCGAAAAGATATGTGGCGTTTGCCGATGAACTGCATCACCTCCTGATGACAAGGCGGCCCGAATATTGGCTCAAAAAACCTCACGTGGTATCTCAAGCTCCATAACACGCTGCCACTCGGTCCGCAAGGAAAACTTTCCCAAAGCATGAAGGACACCGCGGAAGTGCAGCTGCGGGGCTTCTCCCAACCCCGAATCAAGGTATTCCCCGAGCTGAAGGACTTGGCCTCCCGCTAGGGGCCCCACTCCATGGAGGAAGGCAAGAGAACCACATCTCGGTGAGTTCTTCCGCATCTCTCAAAGGGGGACGGTCTTCTAGGATGTGGGCCTGAACTCGCCCAGGACAGGCTATCTCCCGACGAGCTCTTTAGGTATCCAAGTGGGCGGGAAAATTCAAGTTTTGGAACATGTGAGCACGATGCCGCCGACGCCGCAAGACCTTACGTAGAACACTGGCTTCACCAACTTCTTCAAGATCTACGCCAACAAGAAAACATTGCCCCTCCCCGGGAATCTCCAGCTTGGGATCTCCCTCGACCTAGAGCAGGCTTCAATCCTACCGAGGTCATCTTACGGGATATTTTCAGGGTAGTCTGAGAGTAGGTCGAGCATCATTCCTACGTGCAGCGATTCAGTAACACTCCACCTCTACTACCCAACATCACTCCAAGCACCGTCATCACACATTTTTAGTATGACATCCTTGACCCCCGAATGCAATGTAAAATTACACAATAGCCAACAAACAAGTGCGAGCCGCTTCACAAACATCACTTACCCCTGGCAAAGTTCTTGCGGTAACGGGGCAAAACTCCCACTTTGACGCTAAAAGATGGAATGTTGGGATGAAATCAAGTTTTGCATGTTCCAATGACCTACTCTAACTAAACAAATTGTGAAAAACCTACAGGTTAACCCCCTTTCGATCCCGGTCAAAGTTTTAGACGAGGTGGGGCCCATAAATCATCGTTTCGCCAGAATCAGGGCGACAAACGTCTAACTTTTCCGCTAGACCCTTCATATGTCAACTTCGCACCTCCTTTTTTTTTTGATAAATGGAACTTTATTACTTAAAAGTTTAAACATCTACCCGACCTCTAAATAACGAAGATGCACACAACCACATGTCCACAACGGGTCAAACAACCTCAAGATCTGAGAACGAGACAATGATACCAACTGGCGGATCTCGCACGATGCCCATCAAGATGAATAGATTAACAAACCCTAATTCGAGCTAACTTTCAGAGAGAATTAGTGCGATAATATTGGCATCATTTTCATTGCTTTATATATATAATTTATACTAGGCAGCCAGTGAAATGTGAGCTCATGCTAAGAAGTGGGAAGCCATCATCCAATTTTCATGGCGAGTGGACTCCCACGCCACATCAATTATAACATGAATGCTAGGGTATAGCAGAGCCAAAATTTGCTCTCGTGGTGGTGATCCATTAGTCAACTATGAGCCAAAATTGCATTCTGACCTGATGCGGAGTAGACGTACTACTCTGATCGAGGAACCACAGCCTTTAGTCAACTATGCGGCCAAGTTGAGGAGCATGTGCCTCCTATAGAGGCTTTGTAGTTAATGTGTTACCTAAGTTATTGCTCGGAAATCCCAGCTGAATGGGTTGGTAATGGAGGCCGGTCTCAACTTGTGTCACCTCTATGAATGTATAGCACGTAACACACACAAGGTGTGCAACCCTCCCCTCGCGTTGTCTCACCAAAGCAATCCTTGTGAAGGACCTAATTAACTTCAGGAGGATGATGAAGTTGCCGCGACAACGCTGCGATTCCGACTCGGCGGTGGCGGCCCTGCTGCTGGTTCTCCTCATCCTCCTCGAGGGATGCAAGGCAGCCGCAGGACAAGGGCTCACAAGGGGGAGCTTTCCCCAGGGATTCGTCTTCGGCACCGCATCCTCAGCGTACCAGGTACCTACCCTCTCGATCTCTCCTGCTCATGCACCCGTCCGTTGCTCAAAAACAGATTGACATTTCCTACGTCTCTCAGGGTCCCATAGAAATAGTTAATCAAGGTCGTGACCGTGATTGGCCATGAACAAACTAATAGATCATGGGGCATATGAATGAGTAAAATTAGTAAGCTCAAAGAGCACGTTCAAGGAACATTGGCCCAGCTAGCTCCCCTCCGCTCACCGCTCATTCCCGCCGGATGAACAGTGTAGCTTGATGTCGCCCTAGAAACCTCAAGGTTGGAGATAGGAAGATCAGGATCTCTTGTCAAAGATCCGAAGCTCACTAAGTGATCGTAACTAATTAATCAGCTTAATGATAGTCGTTTAAGAGTAACCAGTTGGTTAATTGATTGTGTGGGAAGGGAACTCGATCGGGATTCCGTGAGTTCTAATTTATTTATTTGACACCGGTACTAATGTCGACATGAGTCACATGGCATGCTTGGCTAGCTCGAGGGAACAGATCTTTCGTTGATCCAAGTAAAATATATCGACTTCTGTCCAGGTAGACATTGAAAATTTTATTGGGTAGTAAAATATTGTGACAGTTGGAAAATTAAAAAAACAACAAAAGAGACATGGCTTTAAAAACTAATCTTACGGTCAAATCCACCAAACATCACATTATGGCAAATTTGAAACATAAATGGGGCAGCCATAAAAAGTCCCAACTTGCTGGAGCAAAACACATTCTGTTTCTGCCTGTCACTAGCTCTTGCGCCTCTTGGCTCCCGGCAGCTCCTTCCCGACTCTTTCTCTTGCCATCTAAACTCAGTTTTATAACCATGCATCCAGCTTTCAGCCACATGCCATTGATTGATAAACGTACATTTTCGATCAATCTTATCATGCTTGTCAATGCACACGACACCGATTACATCGGCGGCTACACGGGATTTGTGTTGTTGTCGGCCAGCTAGCGTAGTGGCCTTAGGGGCACCATGCTCCGGTGAGAAGAGGAGATATATAGATTTCCAATAGGGTTAGACGGAGATTAGATTGGTTTTTATCTTATGGTATCAGATTTATTGATATGGTCAATTAGGTTGAGATGATATGTGTTTCATGTATTTGGTGGCCTAGCTGGGTAATTCCTTTTAACATCAGGTCAGTTGTGTACAATATAGGTCTATTGGGGTGATTGCTTGATATATTAAATCAATGGTCAGAGGTTTTCATTGTCGCAAGAATTTAGTTTTTCTTTTCTTATATTGATTATACACTATAATTAAATAAGTAATAAATATCATATCATGTTACCTAGTCTGATCTAATATTGTCCTCTTCTGTAGTACGAGGGGGCGGTGAAGGAGGATAGCAGAGGGGAGACCATCTGGGACAAGTATGCACACACTTTTGGTAAGTGTATTTCTAGTTCTCTCCGTTATCCACGATGAGAGCATTTCTAACAACTGCCCTAAAACAGCAAACAGTCATATAGGTCACCGAACGTCTCCAGCAGATTCTCTATATGAAAGTTATCGGCTGTTTTTCATTATTGGGTAGGTGTTGCAGCTCTTGCTGATTTTCTGCTCTATAACCGAAATTTAACTCCAAATTTTAGGACAGCTGATAGAGATGCTCTGATGCTATCCACGACCGATCGCGGTGACATCTCGCATGTACCCTCGAGCTATATACAAGGATACATGGGCTAGTTAGGAAACCTTACAGTAAAAAAATGTGCTAGGAAACTTAGGGTTCAAATATGATTTTTTTTTTCTTGAAATATATAAGGATCAGAAATATACCAATTACATCCGATCTCTGCGCAAATACAATGTTAAGAAGTCTAGACATTAAGGATGCACACAGCTAGGGTTGGACCAAAAACTCGAAACTCGCGAGCTAAACGAGTAACTCGGAACTCGACTCGGCTCGGCTTGAACTCGTTGTCAAACGAGCCAAGCCGAGTTTTCGTTTTCGAGTGTAAACGAGTCAGAGTTAAACGAGTCGAGTTTACGAGTACTCGTTTTGCTCATTTAACTCGGTCACAATAAATGTTACATCTTATTCTTATCTATGATTCTTTACCTAATAGTGTACAATTTATCCAATATTTGTTGTGATTATTGCATCATAATATTCAAATAATAAGAAAAAAATTAAATCTAATATATTAATTTCCCTATTGAATGTTTTATCGAGTTAAACGAGTCAGCTCGCGAGGTTTGCAAGTCTAGCCGAGTTTCATTTCTGGACTCGTTTACTTAAACGAGCCGAGGCGAGCTGCCTCGTTAGTTGACCGAGTTTGACCGAGTCGAGCCGAGCCAAATTCGATGCAACCACATATAAGTATAGAAGAGGTTCCTGAAAACTAAGTAACCCCACAAAAAATGAAACTGTGTACAAGCGTCAATCGTCGCCCAATAAACAATTGTACCTTTTCACCTAGGAGAGAATCCCAACTCTCCAAACAATTCCTTAAACAAGGTAAAACCAGTTGAGGTCACATATAGGATTTTCACCCGTGATATTGAGACTCGGTACTAAAATAGCACCACCCAACTTGAACTCCTCGAGTGCTGCCAGTCCCCAACGATTGAGCCACTGCAAAGCGCCAATCAAAATTGTCAGATGCATACGAGCTCTTCGGACAGGAACTATGCCTGCTTCCATTTTATCCTCCAATAGCATCTGATCAACGATGTGTGATGATGGTAGAAGCTGCTACATCGACATCGAGTTAGCACAATTCGGTGGAAAATTGTTTGCCAGCATTAACGCACGCTTGCGTCATGCCCTTCCTGAAGGTGGTGGCTTTAACTTCTTATTTGTAGATGAAAATCCCGGCTCGACCTTAGGTTGGAAACTTGAGCATCGGCGCGTCATGTGCCTTTTGATTCTTAAAGCCTTGGCCTAATAATTGTGTATTTTCCCTTTGTTTTTGTGTTGTACGTACAATGGAGTTAGTGGGAGCCTTGTGGTGATATGTCGTGAGCCATGTGATCTGAAATTTGTATACATTGTACCTTTCCAAACTTTGCAATAAAAGTGCCATGTTCATCATTTCGATATAGAGGCCAGTGCTTCGTATCTTTTATTTTTAAAGCGATGGATGGTAGTGGCAAGACAGATGCAGCCCAGATATTACTAATCCTCATTTTGTAAAAACAATTGCATGTTTATATGCGGTCTTGTTGGTAGTGTTTCCATGGAAATCTGGTCAGAGAGCAAAGGCTGAAGAACGTCAGGTTGTTCTGTTGAAAAACAAATACCCGTATTTCGGCCATGTGCATCATTTTTATGCAGAGGCCGGGGCCATGGCTCCCATTTCTAAAAAAGTCATACTTATTGACGTCTTGGAAGTTGGAATATAATTCTGATGTCGTTGACACAAAAAATGGTCTTTTGAACACAAACTGCAGCATCATTCATTGTACAAACAATATCCCATCTAGTAAGTCCATGCCTCTTCTTTATGTCCATACCCAGAACCGTTCAATCTCAGTTTCAGAAGTATCCCAAATAAATCGGAATACCACGGTACCTAGAAGTAAATTAACATACATCACAACCAAAAAAACTATTGAAATAATATAATCTCAGTTTCAGACGTTCCTCCTTACAAGTGGCGAAATAATATAACTCACTTTTATGAAAAAACTATTTTTAGGAAAGATCATCGATGGCAGCGATGCCGATGTCACCGTGGATCAGTACCACCGTTTCAATGTGAGCACCACACTTTATGCTGCTGTACACGATTTGTATCTTGTATGTCCCCCAATATCGGATATGATGCATTGGAATGTCTATTCATGTCAGGAGGATATACAACTCATGGCCTACATGGGGATGGACACGTACCGGTTCTCAATTGCATGGGCAAGGATTCTCCCAGGTAGGCGACTATGAGCTGAAATTAGCAGATTTCTCGATAATGCCGTGCTTATTTCTATCCCTATATATGAAAGCGTGATTATTTCACATTCGTTTTGTTTCTGTAGATGGTGTTGGTAAAGTAAATCAGGACGGCATCGACCACTACAATAAATTGATCGATGCACTTCTAGCTCAAGGTGAATGCACATATGTATTTTGTAATTTCACTTAAATCTGGATCGATGATAAGCCGTGATGAAAATCTGAAAATCATCCAGGAATTCAACCTTATGTAACCCTCTACCACTGGGACCTCCCTCAGATACTGGAAGACACCTACACTGGTTGGCTAGACAAGAGGATAGTGTGAGCGCCCTGCCACTCTTTCACCTTGATATGATTGGGAAATTTATCACTCATGGTGAATAAGACATGACCTACGATGTTTTTCATGTCCAGCAACGACTTTGCATTTTATGCTGAGACGTGCTTCAAGGCGTTCGGCGATAGGGTGAAGCATTGGATTACGCTGAACGAGCCACACAACGTGGCCATGCTAGGATACGGTACCGGACTCCAGGCGCCTGGCCGCTGCTCCGTGCCACTCCGTTGCACCTTGGGGAACTCCCGCACTGAGCCCTACATCGTCGCGCACAACTTCATCCTGGCTCATGCCACCGTCTACGACATATACAAAACCAAGTACAAGGTTATCACACCCTACGCATGCTATTTATATTAGCTACAGACACCGTCCATTTCATGCTCGAGCGAACAACCGAAGTTTGCATCTTACTGAGGTTAGCGAGGTGACGCGAGGTTTTTTACAACCGATGCCAATGCCATCACTGTGGACGATTAGGTCACCTTCATCCACCACACATTGAAATGAAATTCATTGTTTTGCGTAATGGCGGATGGAAGTTCGAGTTTTTCCCTACAAACCAGACCAAACTTTCCTTTTTTCCCACCCAACAATTTGGCCCAGGCTCAGCGCGGTTGCTTGCGCATCAACCATTGTGTCTTTTGAGCTAAGCTTTCAAGGTCCAGATGAGCTTTTCCAAATTTTCAGCACTTACTGAATACTCTCTAGTTCAGGAATGGTTAGTGCGGAGGGATGTTTTGGTGACCAATTCTTCCATTCCGATGCACCTACTGAATATGTGTATGTTCTCGAAATCTCAGCTTAGTCCTACAGTGGACAAGAGCAGATGCATGATGCTCGTTAAGATGACAGATTTCCGAAGTAAGCCACCACAATTTTGTACTTAAAGAGGACCAAGAAAAATATACCACCACTTTCTTGTAGATTGTTGTAGGGCGAGTAGTACATTTTCTATTTGTGTTCAGTGGAGCGAGATAGGGTGTGGATGTGAGTGAGAACACGCCCATAGCTATGTTACTTGATCTTGATAAGTGTTGTATTTACGCATGCGCTTCACTAGCCGCATGGCTAACTGCTATGAAAACGATATGTTTTCCTATGAAGTATTCATATTTCCAAAACACTATGTGAAATGTGGAAATTGCAGGCATCCCAGAACGGGGAGCTTGGGATGGCGTTCGACGTCATCTGGTACGAGCCAATGAAGGACACTGCGATCGACATCGAGGCGGCAAGGAGAGCCCAAGAGTTTCAGCTGGGATGGTTCGCGGACCCGCTATTCTTTGGCGACTACCCAGCAAGCATGAGGACGCGGGTCGGGGATAGACTGCCGACATTCACAGCGGAGGAGACAGCCCTCATCAAGGGGGCACTTGACTTCGTGGGCATCAATCACTACACCACGTACTACACCGTAAACAATGACAACATCATTGGCCAGCAGTTCAGCGACAGTGGGACGGTCAGCCAGGGTGAGTGATACTCCCTCCGTCCATTCTATTATTTCTGTGTTCTCTAACTTTTCTACAATATGATATAAGATGTTTTGGCAGCCATTTTCTCTGTTGGACTTAACTATATAGGACGACCATGCTATTATTTCTGTGTTCTCTAACTTTTCTACAGTTAAGCTATTATTTTTTGGATTGTCTTAACTGCATTTGTAGCTGATATCCTTAAAACTGATGTTTTTGCAATTTGCGGGATTCACGAACGGGAGAGCAATTGGAGATAGAGTGAGTTTTGCGCCACACCTGTCGCAAGGATTGCATTACGACAAACAGAAGTACTAGTCTGAGATATAAATTAACTGCAATACTTCTTCACGTACAGGCGAATTCGATATGGCTGTTCATCGTGCCGAGAGGGATGAGGAGCGTGATGAACTATGTCAAGGAGAGGTACAACAAGCCAAGAGTCTACATCACCGAGAACGGTAAGAGCATTATAAATATTGGCATGAAGATATATTGGTCATTTCTGCTTCGGTCCTCCCCCTTTGGCCTTCTCGACCAATCACGTCGCTCGAAACACTCTTCCAATAAACGTATAATACGACTAGCAGCGAGCCGTAGTCTTAGCCGATGAGCCGATGAGCCGCTAGCCGACAGAATATTAGATGCGAAAATAAACGCGGGGAGGAATCGAACTTGGGACCGCCAGTTTGCCGCACACGGGTGATAGCCACTGGTACTGCCAAATGGACGTGTCAAAATAGCCGCCAACAGCTATGTAGCTCGCCTCTCCACGTCGACGCACCTTTTCCCCGGGCCAACGAAGCGACAGACGCGTGGCGCGTCGTGTCGGCGACCGAGGGGGCACGCAGTAACTCCCGCCGCCCGCGCAACCACCCCGTCCCCTCTTTATCTTCACGTCTCACGGCGCCGCCTCTCTCTCAGTTCAACGCTCCACCTCGCTCCGCCTCTCTCCCCCACCGCTCTACCTCCCACCTCAGATCCCATTGTTTCGCCGCCGCCGCCCCATGGCCGGATCGCGGAGCCGCCATTCCCCGCCGCCAATCCGCAGCGCCACCCGTGGCGCGCGGTGCAGCGCGGCTCCTCGAGCAACCGCCGCCGTTCCCCTCCGCCGATTCGCAGCGCGCTTCCAAGGCGGGACGTGCACGCCGGCGGCTCCACCTCGCGCGCCCCCCGCATCATCGTCGAGCGGCTGACCTCCCACCTCCTCCGCCGCCGCCGAGGTACCTCGGAGTCCGCCAGCGCGAGTGGGGCTCGTGGGTGGCCGAAATTTACGACCGGCACACCGGCGAACGCCAATGGATCGGGACGTACCAGTCCGCGATCCAGGCGGCCCACGCGTACGACCAGCGGAGCCGGTTCCTCCACGGCGCGGAGGCGCGGCTGAACTTCCCCGACGGCCTCCCCCCCCGGCGAGACGCCAGACCTGGGGCCTATTGACCCCGCGTGGCCACGCGACGTCAGCTGCGTGAGGACCGCGAGGCGCGGGAGAGGCTCGAGGCGGAGCGTGCTGGCGCGGCTTACATGGAGGAGCTGCAGCGGCAGTACCCAGGCCTCGTCGCCGAACAGCGCCAAGATGGAGGAGTACTATGCGCTGCGCCATGGTCCGCCGGGGCACGTGAAGGAGGAGCCGGTCATCGTGAAGGAGGAGCCGCACTGGGGCAGTCGGCGGTGCTAGCACATCCGGTGCCGGTCCGTCTTCTGCACCGTCGCTCGCCGCCTTCACCGCGAGGACAACGATGATAGCAGTTGACTGGAGCGAGCTGGAGGCGGAGTGCGACGACGATGAGTAGTCATGTCTAGTTTTTAGGGTTATATGAGTAGTCGTGTCTAGATTTAGGGTTATGGTTGTCGCCCGTAAGTGTCGGTGTCGTGTTCGTGTCCGTGTCCGTGTCGCCGTAAGTGTCGTTATCATATCGATGTGGCTATGTGTTTAACTAACGGTATTTTAATAAAATGTGTGTTTCAAATGTTTTAAGATTTCAAATATGCATGCAATGAAGTTATTTATCCTAGTATTAAATTATTAAAATTGTTTCACGTACGACGTTTACATTCGTGCGACGTTTAACGCGGTGGCGGCGACAAGACAATAACGGCATGGTTTTGGAAAGAACCACAGAGAATTGAAACTTACAAAGTTGCAACCCTAAAAAAGTAAGACACGTGCATGTAGACCAGTACATAAAATGATAGATCATGTAGAATCCGGTCAAGATCCGGCACAACCGAAGGGGTTTTCGGTCTGTGGACCGGTCCTGATCCGGTCAACCAGTATTCCAGCCGGACGACGGCCGGGTTGCCTGTAAGTGCTCCGGCACTACCGAAGGCTTTCCGGTCTGGCTGCCGGCTCCAACCGATCCAGACCGGTTCCAGTACCGGTCTAACCAACTTGAGAACCAACCAGCGCAGAGAAAACCCCAACGACCATTTTTTTAAGTTTGCAACGGCCATATTTCAGATTCTCCTCTTAAAAAAATTGTGATTTGCGAGAAGGTGGTGAATAAGAGTTGAATTTATAACATGTGTCCATAAATAAAAAAACAAATATTCATATATTGCAAACGCAAACAAAATAGTTACTCCCAACATAATTAACTTCTCTTAAAGAATACTAATATTTTAAAATTTAAATAGCGAATAATACTAATAAATCCAAACGATTCGACCTAATCCAAACCGCCGGCCTGCCCCATCCCGTAAGTTTACACTGTCTTTCTTAGGTAAGTTCGGATTTTTAAACCCATTTGATCATTGCATTATAAAAGATTTTAAAATCTTTTAAAAATGTGAAACATTGGCATTATATCCATGTTTGTTAATGACATCATGTGTGCAAAATTTGAAATTAATTTGGAGTAGTTCAAAAAAACTACCTTATCATAAAAACTTGTTTAAGCGAGACCAGATGGTCTTTCCCTAAGAAGTTTAATTTTTTTATCATCTCTAAATTACCTCAAATTTGTTGTACATGGTGTCTAACGTGTAGGAAACAGAAATACCACAAAATAAATGAAAACAAAAAGCATTATAAACATTTTAAATCCTTACAAAATGTGAAACATTAGCATTCTATCCATGTTTGTTAATGACATCATGTATGGAAATGTGGGTCCACATGCTCGTAAGGTGGCAGACTAGATGGCTAAGAGTGGTACATGTTGGTTCACAACCCTAAAGGTGATGGATGCAAAGCTAGATGGACTTAGCGACTGTTGCATGTGGGTCCACGTGCCCGAATGGTGGTGGCGGCAGCCATAGATTGCTAAGAGTGCTACATATGCGTCCACAACCATGAAGATGATGGATGCAAAGCTAGATGGGCATATCAACTGTTGCATGTGGGTCCACATGCTTGAAAGGTGGCAGACCTAGAAGGCATAGAGTGGTACATGTGGGTCCACAACCCTGAAGGTGATTGATGGAAAGCTAGATGGGCATAGCAACTGTTGCATGTGGGTCCACGTGACCGAATGGTGGTGGTGGCAGACCTAGATGGCTTAGAGTCATACATGTGGGTCCACAACCCTGAAGGTGATGGATGCAAAGCTAGATGGACTTAGTGATTGTTTCATGTGGGTCCACGTGCCCGAATGGTGGTGGCGGCAGCCATAGATTGCTAAGAGTGCTACATATGCGTCCACAACCCTGAAGGTAATGGATGCAAAGCTAGATGGGCATATCAATTGTTGCATGTGCGTCCACATGCTTGAAAGGTGGTACACCTAGAAGGCTTAGAGTGGTATATGTGGGTCCACAATCCTGAAGGTGATTGATGGAAAGCTAGATGGACATAGGGACTGCTGAATGTGGGTCCACGTTCCCGGAATGTGGTGGTAGCATACCTAGATGGCTAATAATGGTAAATGTGGCTCCAGAACCTTGAGGGTGATGGATGCAATGCTATATGGGCTAAGAGCGGTACATGCGGGTCCACAACCCTGAAGTGATTGATGTATAGCTAGATGGGCATAGCAACTGTTGCATGTGGGTCCACGTGTCTTAATAGTGGTGGTGGCAGACCTAGATGGCTTAGAGTCGTACATGCGGGTCCACAACCCTGGAGGTGATGCATGCAATGGTAGATGGGCATAGCAAGTGTTGCATGTGGGTCCACGTGCCTAAAAGGTATCGGTGGCAGACCTAGATGGCTAAGAGAGGTACATGCGGGTCCATAACCCTGAAGGTGATTGATGGAAAGCTAGATGACCATAGCGACTGTTGCATGTGGGTCCACGTGCCCGAAAGGTGGTTGTGGCGGACCTAGATGGCTAAGAGCGGTACATGCGGGTCCACAACCCTGGCATCTGCCATCCGCCGGTGACACGCATGGATCGACGTGAACCACCTAGCTAGCGAGGTCCATTCATCCGTAGCCATCGTGCATGTCGAACTCACCCAGCTGGCTAAGTGTATGCGGGTCCACATGCCCGAGCGTGGTCGGCGGGGACCTACGGTTGGATAAGACCGATACATGGGGTCCACGGCCATGACGGTGGTAGACGAGAAGCTAGTTCCGCCATGACGCCCGTTTTCATTTGGGTCCAGGTGGCACGAAGGCGACGGACGCAGGCTAAGAGTGGTACATGTGGGTCCACAACCCTGAAGGGGATGGATGCAAAGCTAGATGGGCATATAAACTGTTGCATGTGGGTCCACATGCTCGAAAGGTGGGCAGACCTAAGGCTTAGAGTGGTACATGTGGATCCACAACCCTGAATGTAGTTGATGCAAAGCTAGATGGTCATATCAACTGTTGCATGTGGGTCCACGTGTCCGAACGGCGGTGGTGGCAGACCTAGATGGCTTAGAGTCGTACATGCGGGGTCCACAACCCTAAAGGTGACGAATGTAAAGATAGCTTTGCATAGCGATTGTTGCATTTGGGTCCACGCGCCCGAAAGGTGGTGGTGGCGGACCAAGATGGCTAAGAGTGGTACATGCAGGTCCACAGCCCTGGATGTGATGGATGCAACGGTAGATTATCATAGAAAGTGTTGCGTGTTGGTCCACGTGTCCGAAAGGTGGCGGAAGATGGCTAAGAATAGTACATGCTGGTCTAGAACCTGGAGGCGATGGATGCAACGCTAGATGGGCATAGAAACTGTTGCGTGTGGGTCCACGTGACCGAAAGTGGTACATGCGTGTAAGCAATCCTGAAGGTGATGAATGTAGATCTATATGGGCATAACAACTATTGCATGTGGGTCCACAAACCTGTAGGCGATGGATGCAATGCTATAAGGGCGTGGCAACTGTTGCATGTGGGTCCACGTGACCGAACTCTAGTGGCGGCAGACCTAGATTGGTAAGAGTTCTACCACCACCACCTCTCGGGCACGTGGACCACTTGCAGCAGTCGCTATGTTCTTGCGGGTCCACAACCCTGGAGGCGATGGATTCAAAGCTATATGAGCATAGCAACTGTTACATATGGCCCACGTGGGCCATAGCAATTGTTACATGTGGGTCCACGTGTTTAAGGGGTATCGGTGGCAGTCCTAGATAGCTAAGAGCGGTACATGACGGTCCACAACCCTGAAGCTGATTAATTCACAACATGCAATGATAGACCAATAGCAAATGTAATTAAATTATTTTAACAAGATGCCACGTAAACAACGGACATGCAACCCGAAAAAATAAGACACAATAAGCATGACTATATACATGATATGTAACATGTAGGAAACTTATATAGCAAAGAATAACATGAAATTATAAGTTACATCGTTGCGTGTGGGTCCACATGTGCCATAGGTGGTACGGGGCATACCCTACCACCTTCCACTCGCCGTGGACCCGCATGCAACAAAGCAACGCTACCAGGGCACCCCATTATACTCGCTAAGTGTATGCGGGTCCACGTGCCCGAGCGTGGTCGGCGGAGACCTACGGTTGGATAAGACTGGTACATGTGGGTCCACGGCCATGACGGTGGTAGACGAGAAGCTAGTTCCGCCATGACGCCCGCTTTCATTTGGGTCCAGGTGCCACAAAGGCGACGGACGCAAAACTATGTGGTCGGTACATCGTTGCGTGTGGGTCCACATGTGCCATAGGTGGTACGGGGCATACCCTACCACCTTCCACTCGCCGTGGACCCGCATGCAACAAAGCAACGCTACCAGGGCACCCATTTATACTCTTTGTGCATGCATGTGGGTCCAGCTGCGTCGCTCCTAACCGTTTTGCTACGCATCTGCCCTCCGCCGGTGACACGCATGGATCGACGTGAACCGCTCCTAGCTATCGAGAGGTCCATTCATCCGTAGCCATCGTGCATGTCGAACTCACCCAGCTGGCTAAGTGTATGCGGGGTCCACGTGCCCGAGCGTGGTCGGCGGAGACCTACGGTTCGATAAGACCGGTACATGTGGGTCCACGGCCATGACGGTGGTAGACGAGAAGCTAGTTCCGCCATGACGCCCGTTTTCATTTGGGTCCAGGTGGCACGAAGGCGACGGACGCAGGCTAAGAGTGGTACATGTGGGTCCACAACCCTGAAGGGGATGGATGCAAAGCTAGATGGGCATATAAACTGTTGCATGTGGGTCCCACATGCTCGAAAGGTGGCAGACCTAGAAGGCTTAGAGTGGTACATGTGGATCCACAACCCTGAATGTAGTTGATGCAAAGCTAGATGGTCATATCAACTGTTGCATGTGGGTCCACGTGTCCGAACGGCGGTGGTGGCAGACTAGATGGCTTAGAGTCGTACATGCGGGGTCCACAACCCTAAAGGTGACGAATGTAAAGATAGCTTTGCATAGCGATTGTTGCATTTGGGTCCACGCGCCCGAAAGGTGGTGGTGGCGGACCAAGATGGCTAAGAGTGGTACATGCAGGTCCACAGCCCTGGATGTGATGGATGCAACGGTAGATTATCATAGAAAGTGTTGCGTGTTGGTCCACGTGTCCGAAAGGTGGCGGAAGATGGCTAAGAATAGTACATGCTGGTCTAGAACCCTGGAGGCGATGGATGCAACGCTAGATGGGCATAGAAACTGTTGCGTGTGGGTCCACGTGACCGAAAGTGGTACATGCGTGTAAGCAATCCTGAAGGTGATGAATGTAGATCTATATGGGCATAACAACTATTGCATGTGGGTCCACAAACCTGTAGGCGATGGATGCAATGCTATAAGGGCGTGGCAACTGTTGCATGTGGGTCCACGTGACCGAACTCTAGTGGCGGCAGACCTAGATTGGTAAGAGTTCTACCACCACCACCTCTCGGGCACGTGGACCACTTGCAGCAGTCGCTATGTTCTTGCGGGTCCACAACCCTGGAGGCGATGGATTCAAAGCTATATGAGCATAGCAACTGTTACATATGGCCCACGTGGGCCATAGCAATTGTTACATGTGGGTCCACGTGTTTAAGGGGTATCGGTGGCAGTCCTAGATAGCTAAGAGCGGTACATGACGGTCCACAACCCTGAAGCTGATTAATTCACAACATGCAATGATAGACCAATAGCAATGTAATTAAATTATTTTAACAAGATGCCACGTAAACAACGGACATGCAACCCGAAAAAATAAGACACAATAAGCATGACTATATATACATGATATGTAACATGTAGGAAACTTATATAGCAAAGAATAACATGAAATTATAAGTTACATCGTTGCGTGTGGGTCCACATGTGCCATAGGTGGTACGGGGCATACCCTACCACCTTCCACTCGCCGTGGACCCGCATGCAACAAAGCAACGCTACCAGGGCACCCCATTTATACTCGCTAAGTGTATGCGGGTCCACGTGCCCGAGCGTGGTCGGCGGAGACCTACGGTTGGATAAGACTGGTACATGTGGGTCCACGGCCATGACGGTGGTAGACGAGAAGCTAGTTCCGCCATGACGCCCGCTTTCATTTGGGTCCAGGTGCCACAAAGGCGACGGACGCAAAACTTGTGGTCGGTACATCGTTGCGTGTGGGTCCACATGTGCCATAGGTGGTACGGGGCATACCCTACCACCTTCCACTCGCCGTGGACCCGCATGCAACAAAGCAACGCTACCAGGGCACCCCATTTATACTCTTTGTGCATGCATGTGGGTCCAGCTGCGTCGCTCCTAACCGTTTTGCTACGCATCTGCCCTCCGCCGGTGACACGCATGGATCGACGTGAACCGCTCCTAGCTATCGAGAGGTCCATTCATCCGTAGCCATCGTGCATGTCGAACTCACCCAGCTGGCTAAGTGTATGCGGGGTCCACGTGCCCGAGCGTGGTCGGCGGAGACCTACGGTTCGATAAGACCGGTACATGTGGGTCCACGGCCATGACGGTGGTAGACGAGAAGCTAGTTCCGCCATGACGCCCGTTTTCATTTGGGTCCAGGTGGCACGAAGGCGACGGACGCAGGCTAAGAGTGGTACATGTGGGTCCACAACCCTGAAGGGGATGGATGCAAAGCTAGATGGGCATATAAACTGTTGCATGTGGGTCCACATGCTCGAAAGGTGGCAGACCTAGAAGGCTTAGAGTGGTACATGTGGATCCACAACCCTGAATGTAGTTGATGCAAAGCTAGATGGTCATATCAACTGTTGCATGTGGGTCCACGTGTCCGAACGGCGGTGGTGGCAGACCTAGATGGCTTAGAGTCGTACATGCGGGGTCCACAACCCTAAAGGTGACGAATGTAAAGATAGCTTTGCATAGCGATTGTTGCATTTGGGTCCACGCGCCCGAAAGGTGGTGGTGGCGGACCAAGATGGCTAAGAGTGGTACATGCAGGTCCACAGCCCTGGATGTGATGGATGCAACGGTAGATTATCATAGAAAGTGTTGCGT
Organism: Alopecurus myosuroides; assembly: GCA_028641055.1. Lineage (NCBI taxonomy): Eukaryota > Viridiplantae > Streptophyta > Magnoliopsida > Poales > Poaceae > Alopecurus > Alopecurus myosuroides. Next base: position 732,758,230 of record CM054057.1, on the reverse strand, counting down.
GTTGGTCCACGTGTCCGAAAGGTGGCGGAAGATGGCTAAGAATAGTACATGCTGGTCTAGAACCCTGGAGGCGATGGATGCAACGCTAGATGGGCATAGAAACTGTTGCGTGTGGGTCCACGTGACCGAAAGTGGTACATGCGTGTAAGCAATCCTGAAGGTGATGAATGTAGATCTATATGGGCATAACAACTATTGCATGTGGGTCCACAAACCTGTAGGCGATGGATGCAATGCTATAAGGGCGTGGCAACTGTTGCATGTGGGTCCACGTGACCGAACTCTAGTGGCGGCAGACCTAGATTGGTAAGAGTTCTACCACCACCACCTCTCGGGCACGTGGACCACTTGCAGCAGTCGCTATGTTCTTGCGGGTCCACAACCCTGGAGGCGATGGATTCAAAGCTATATGAGCATAGCAACTGTTACATAGGCCCACGTGGGCCATAGCAATTGTTACATGTGGGTCCACGTGTTTAAGGGGTATCGGTGGCAGTCCTAGATAGCTAAGAGCGGTACATGACGGTCCACAACCCTGAAGCTGATTAATTCACAACATGCAATGATAGACCAATAGCAAATGTAATTAAATTATTTTAACAAGATGCCACGTAAACAACGGACATGCAACCCGAAAAAATAAGACACAATAAGTATGACTATATATACATGATATGTAACATGTAGGAAACTTATATAGCAAAGAATAACATGAAATTATAAGTTACATCGTTGCGTGTGGGTCCACATGTGCCATAGGTGGTACGGGGCATACCCTACCACCTTCCACTCGCCGTGGACCCGCATGCAACAAAGCAACGCTACCAGGGCACCCCATTTATACTCGCTAAGTGTATGCGGGTCCACGTGCCCGAGCGTGGTCGGCGGAGACCTACGGTTGGATAAGACTGGTACATGTGGGTCCAAACACGTATTTTGATGTGATTTAGTATATTTTGGTTGCAAACACGTACTATTTAAATCAAAAGTCTGAAATTGATTATTCAGTACATGTGTGATGTGAGCATTATGTGGCATGAGATCTTTGATGAAAACTGAAAGTTATTCAAGTTATTTTCACCTTCATATTTATCTGATGTTTATGTGGTGGTGTTGATTGATGTCAATTACATCTGATGTTTATGTGGCATGGGAACCGCATGCTAATTAAATTACATTTGCATGGGAAGGTATATTGCTGTGAAATCACAATACAAGATTTTCAGTACATATTTTAAGATACCAGTACACAAGCACACTCAATTTCACACGAAACCTCTGATAAACAATGCAGACAGAGCATACACAAGACATCCTACAGAAAATATCCAAATCAACATTGCTTCTCTTCTATCCCTTGCTCTAATTTCTGCAATGTGCATCTCTGTCCTCATCTTTCTCTCTTTCTTCAGCTTCCCTACAGTGGCTTCGAGGGCTTCAATTTGTTTCCACGCCCCATCATCTGCATCACACCTTCTACTAAAAACTCTTCTTCTTCACCACAGTCCCCATCCACTAAATCATCGTAGATTCCTGCACTCTGATCACATACAGTCTGCAATTCCACAAAAAAAAAAACAGAGAAACACATTCAGACTATTTCGAGCAGAAGATGATCGGAGGAACAGAAAGCAATTGGAAAGTAGAATGTCTTACTGGAGCAGTACGTGGAGGCTGCCAGTACACTTCGGATGTCACCGTGGCCCAGTGTTCGCCGGCGGCCATGTCGCCCAACCCGTATCCGTGGCGAGTTGAGCCCGTATCCGTGGCGAGTTGAGGTCGACCCAGCCAGCTCCCCGCTCCCCTCTTCCTCATTGCCTCCACACCACGGCTGCTACCACGCTCCATCCCTGTCGCAGTCGCCGTGTGCGCCTCGACGTCGCCGTCGACGCCGCAGTCGCCGTGTCCGCCGAAGAGAGCGCGCCTTCACCTCGCCAACTACCCGCTCCCCTCTTCTTGATAACCTCCACACGCCCGCTCCTACCACGCTTCTCCATCCCCGTCGCCGCCGCAGTCGCCTCTAGGGTTACGATCGCACGCCTCTTCCTTGGGTCCGGCCCATTTAAACGCAGACCGGGCTAGTTAATTAATATGTTTTTTTGTATTTTTTCGGCCGGTCCATAATGCGCGGCCTTTATTATACCCTACACGTCCAGATGCAACGACGTGGCCGCAATCTTCGAAGGCAGTTGCCGCCGCCTTCGTCGACCAGGAGTTGCCTACCTCGTCAACCAGCCGCCGTCAACCAGCCGCCGTCAACCATCCTCTGGGCTGCCTCCGTCAACCAGACGCCGTCAACCATCGTATGTGCGGCCGTCAACCAGCCGCCATCGTCAACCAGCCGATCTCATAAACATGGAAGGTCTTGATGGTGATCAGGTAAATTTTACCAGTGTCATATACTGTATTTGTATCACAACTATACATTCTCATCATTATTTGTAATATGTCATCTCAACAGAATGTTCCAACAATTGGAATGAGTTTTGAGACTGAAGATAAGGCATATGAGTTTTATAATTCATACGCTAGGACCAACGGGTTCAGTATAAGGAAAATCCACAAGAAACATAGGTTGGATGGAACTTTATGTTCTAGGTACTTGGAGTGCAGTAATGACTGTTTGAAAAGGACTAAAAGAGTGAATTGCCCAGCTCGTGTGCAATTCACCATCAGTCGAGAAGGTATATGGACTATTCAGAAAGTCCGGCTTGATCATAATCATGTTCTTGTAACCACAAATAATGAGGTGAGCTCGTAAAACTATATGTCGTTTATTTCTAAATTTTATTTTTTCCTAACCGGCTCGGCAACACCAGCAGTTGTCATTGACGATCGACGAAGAAGAAGGACCTATCGTTAAGGAGCCAAAACCAGAGCCAGAGCCAAAACCAGAGCCAGAGCCAAAACCAGAGCCTGAGCCAGAGCCAGAACCAGAGCCAGAGCCAGAACCAGAGCCAAAACAGAGCCAGAGCCAGAACCAGAGCCAAAACCAGAGCCAGAGCCAGAACCAGAGCCAGAGAGACAGAGACAGTGTCCTTGATCATGAGGAGTTCCCCATATGTTGATCATAAGGTGAGCCTTTGTAAAAATAATTTCATGTAATCTGTAGATTAGGCCACCTATATTGTTACTGATTTTTTTTCTTTCACAAATGTAGGACGAGTCTGACGAGATGGTGAACACCGTAAATCAGGTTGATTTTGGCGAAAAGGTATTTAAGAATCTGCAGGAAAAAACCATCGATGTTCTGGGCTGTTGGACTTTCAGATGTCCGTTCCATGAAGACATTCAATACGGTACAGTTCAAAGCCTACAAGATCATGCTAGAAACATGACGGAATATGGGAATACAGCTCAGATAAGGGCAAACCATAAGGCCTTGTTAAAGTACCTGAATAGTAATGATGCTGATGGCGATGCAACGGCGTCACCGGCGCGGTCTTACAGAAGGAGGAAGAGGACCTTGCAACAAGGTTGTAGAGGAGCTGGATAATGGAACCATCCTTTGTTTGAACTTTGGACTATCAGATGTCCATTTGACGAAGAGCCGGAGACGGGCGCTGGGAAAGCCTTATAGATCATGCTAGACAGGAGAAGAGACATGGGGCTACAGCTCGGATTAGGGCGAACCATAAGGCCTTGTTAAGGCACCTCATTAAGGAGGTCGACGATGATGATTTCTAATACTGTCTTTATTGTCACTATTTTTTATATTTCAGAAGACGGAATATGTGCCGGACGTCGTATTAATATATGTGTTCAACTCTTATTATTGTATTCGATACATAATTTATAGATCACACAGAAGTAGCACGGCCGCAAAAATTCTTAGACTAAATTACATTGTTTGGCTCTTTACACAAAAGTAGAACTTCGCTCTTTACATTCTCCATGGTGTTCACGGATGACAAAATGATTTCGGCAAATATATGTTCCTGGAACGGTTAATTTCTCCCTGCAATAAATAATAGAGCACATGAGAAACACCATTTTGTTTGAGCAAGCATAATACTGTCACATAGTAATGTAAAAAGCACCTGAGAGATTTCATGCGCCATTTGTTCTCCGTCCCAGTTTTCCATGACCCTCATAACAAATAGTCCGCAGGAGTTGCTGTTATTACAAAAGTTGTATGTTATAGAGCAAGTAATTGTGCACATATACCAAAGTGATTATGTACATAATATTCTCACTTATCGTTTTGCTTTGGCATGTGAATATAAGTTATGGGCCATCTGGACATCCGGGTATTTAATAACTGCAGTTTTGTTGCCTTCATTGATATCTTTTGATAGCTCGGATCTCTGAAAAGGACAAAGTTTCACTCAGTGCGTATAGTTAATAAGTATACAAAAATGATAGGGCAATAATATAACAAACAATGTTGTATGTTTTTTACCAGTGTTTCGACGATATTCTTTGAGCGTTAGTAGGAATTAAACGAATCTAGAACCTGGAACTCCTTCTTCAATATGTGTAGTACCACGGTAATCCAGTGGTTGTTTTATTTATAGAAATATGCCTATGTAACCATTACAATGTTAGCAACTTATAAATCAAGTATTATTGTTCGTTGTAGCAATCGTGCTTACCTTAGGACGCTTAAAATATTCCATTGAAACTCTCAAAGGCTCCCAGTACCAATGTTCGCAGTGGTTCGTTGCCATAGAAAGTATCATGGCTGTTTTCCATGCCTTAACGAGGTGCCGATCATTTCCGACTCGGGTTGACAAAACTGTCTCGTAGGCGTCGATGACCTATCGAAATAAAGTAGGTCCATAAAAGCAGTACATATCATTCTTAAGGTAGTACGTATTTAGGCTTACATGGCAAGTTAGACATTTATGGGCTAATATGTCGTTAAGATCTTCCACAGTCGCAAAATCTCCATCAGAATTTGTGAAAATTTGAGCTTTCTGAAATTCTTTTGATGTTGTCAATCGACGCACATACCGTACTGCCGCTTGTATGTGCTGTACTGGCAACGCATCCCCTTGCACATGACGTTTCTTCTCTTTACTCTCTCAGCTGGATCGATTTCAGCACTCTGTTCTTTACAAGATTTATAGAGGACACCTTTCTTGCTTAGACTTTCCATAACTACCTGCAAAATAAATATATGTTACTCGTGCCGAGTGAGAAATAATATTTAGATAAAGGTTAGGGTATTGTGCTTGTTACCTCAGCACATGTTTTTGAACACATCAATATCTCCTTTTGAATTTCTTCGATGCTAAACAACATATGATTCATAATTTGCTGTTTCACTTTATTGCTTTTTGTATCTTTGCGTTTCCTGGACTTTGGTTTTAACTTTGGGAGAGGTTTACCCATTCTGTGTATAAAATTATTTTTGCATACAAAGTTAGTTACACTATTATCGAAAAAAATACAGTACAAAGTGCATGACGGATTTTTCGATACATGCTGTCGATGCCGTGCATGGCGGATTTTTTGTTGCATGGTGTGCTTGCCGTGCATGGCGGATTACCTCGCCTTTGTCGGTGTCGCGATTTTGCGGCAGTTGCCGGCAGCGGAGGAGGCTTTGTACGATGGAGGCGGCGAAGGTTGTGGACGATGGCCGCGGCAGAGGCTGCGGACGATGGCGGCGGCGGCGCCCACGTGATTAGAGTAGACGTGACGAGAGTAGTCTGTCGGCCGAAAAATAAGAAAAGCAAAAAAAAAAAGCCCACCTTAAGTTGGGCTAGGGTTCCACAGTCCAAGCAAACAGAGCACACGGCCGTTCGGTCGAACCAGTACATCTAGATGGGCCGGCCCATACGCTGCTCGCCAACTCAGGTATCCGGTCTGGATCCGGTAAACCGGTTTGTTAGCCGAGACAGCAATAACATACCACCCTCAAGATGAATATAAAAAAAAATGCAAAAAAGTGAAACCTTGAAATTCTATATGTTCATTCATGACATGATGCGTGCCAATTTTGAAATGATTTGGAGAATCGAAACCACCTTATTACAAAAATCGGTTTAAGTGAGACCAGACGGACTCTCCCTAAAATTTTGATTTTTTTTCAACCAACTCTAAATCACCCCAAATTTTAGTACAAGGTTAGTAGAAAAATGAGTAGAAAAGAAAAAAATGAAAAAAGTTAAGTTCACAATGTCCTTTTAAGGTAAGTTCCGAGATTTTAAACCCAGTTTCACCAAGGCATTATAAATATTTAAAAATACAAAAAAAGTGTGAAACCTTGAAATTCTATGTGTTCATTCATGACATGATGTGTGCCAATTTTGAAATGATTTGGAGGAGATCGAAAAAACCACCTTATTACAAAAATCGGTTTAAGTGAGACCAGACGACCTCTCCCTAAAATTTTGAGTTTTTTCGACCAACTCTAAATCACCCCAAATTTTAGTACAAGGTTTCTAACATGTAGAAACATGAGTAGAAAAGAAAAAAATGAAAAAGTTAAGTTCACAATGTCCTTTTAAGGTAAGTTCCGAGATTTTAACCCAGTTTCACCAAGGCATTATAAATATTTAAAAATACAAAAAAAAGTGTGAAACCTTGAAATTCTATATGTGTTCATTCATGACATGATGTGTGCCAATTTTGAAATGATTTGGAGGAGATCGAAAAAACCACCTTATTACAAAAATCGGTTTAAGTGAGACCAGACGGCCTCTCCCTAAAATTTTGAGTTTTTTCGACCAACTCTAAATCACCCCAAATTTTAGTACAAGGTTTCTAACATGTAGAAAACATGAGTAGAAAAGAAAAAAAATGAAAAAAGTTAAGTTCACACAAGCGGTTTCTGGTCTAAAGACCGGCCTGTTACCGGTCAACCGATACTCATGCCAGGACAGCAGCCGGATTCCCTGGATGTGTTCCGGCAGTACCGAAGGGGTTTCCGGTTATACTGCTGGCTACCAACCGATCCAGCGCAGAAAAGCCTGCAACGTCCATATTTCTGATCTCACTTAACAGAAGTACATTATTACAGTCCCTAGGGCAGTATGTCACATGAAAGCAACTAAAATTCCGAAACTAAAACTCTGAAACATGAAAGCAACTAAAAAACCACTACCAACTTGTACTTCATGCTTGGTTCCTGCATTCAAGAGATATAAGCAATAAGAAAAGGTAATCAATCAGCCGTAATAATAACTCGAAAAAAATATTCTCTTACTTTGGATTAAGAGCGCATGTGGACATGTTATGTCCTGATAATCTGCAAGTCCGCACAACCGTTTGGGAGGCGCCTCATCAAACCCCAACGGTCTTCCATTTTTCGTCGTCGGATGATCGCCATTCTCGTCACCTTGCATGCCCTTCTTACGCCCGCCCTTTGTGGAAACTTTTTGAGGATCACCAACCGGAACTGAACGTACTTCGAAAGTCTTTGAATTCTCTTTGCTAGCATTGCTGGTCCCATCCTCGTTAACCTTGGGTACATGCTGATATGATATTATATCCTCTAAAGCATCTCTCAACTTTTTTCATCAGGAATGGGTTCTTGACAGCTACGGAGGCTGCTTCTGCCTGTAATTGGCTAATTTCACCATAAGCTACGCGTTCCTCTACGCTTGCCCAACCCCAGCTGAACAGATCACTCACGCGCTTTGATGGCAAGCCACCTCTTGCTTCCTTTGATAACCGTTTTAAGAACACAACAGCTAGGCATCTTACTTAATTTCAAGTGCTTCAATACACGCAGGATATGCCTACATGGGATCCCCTTCCGAAGCATTCTCCTGCAATTGCACTTTATAGATTCAACCAAATCAGCGGGGGTATACTCCACAATAAATGTGCGGTGTAGGTTGCTGTTATCTTTCCATGACACCAGAAACTTTCTATATCCATTATCCCCACTATTTCCTCACCAATTTCTAGGCTGCCGATCTTTTCAGTTCTCCTTGCAAAATATAAAAATTCTCATGAGTGAATACATCTGCACATGCCTTCTCAACATCCTTTGAATCGGTAATTGGCACTGGTGTAGAATGTCTAGTAATAGAGTTGTCATGTGCCTCCGTTTCGCGGAGACGAATAGTACAGTTCTCAAAGTGCAAAACCAAATCGACCAGTGTCAGACCGAAGTTTAGGTGAGTATGAAGACATGAATTCAGACTTTCACTTCTCTGGTTGCTTTTCATGCCAAGGAAAAATCCATCCGAAAGATAAGAGGCGGCCCAATACCGCTTCATCTTATACATCCTTCGCAGCCACGACTTTGTTCGGGGTGTTTGCCATTTTTGAACATACGCTTTCCATCCCGTCTCCCATACTGCATGTGATGACGTGTTGTATATAAGTGACCTGAACTCTTTCAAAGAGTTATAATTCAAGTGTTTCTGCATATTCTTTTCAATGTGCCATGAACATAACCGGTGCCTCACGTCTGGCAAAACCTTCCGGATAGCTTCATCATCGCAGCGTCTCCATCAGTGATTATCGACTTCGGTTTGTTCTGACACATTGCTCTCAAGAATGTCTCCAGCAGCCACTCAAATGTTTCTACTTTCTCATCTGATACAACGGCACACGCAAAAACCGTTGTCTTACGGTGATTATTTATTCTGACAAATGGAATGAATGGCATTGCATAGCGATTCATCTTGTACGTGCTGTCAAAAATCACTACATCACCAAATCTTGGTAGTCTAGACGTGATTGGGAATCACACCAGAACATGCTCGTCAGACGTCCTTCTTTATCCGTCCTATACTCAAAGAAGAACTCGGGATCCCTCTCCTTTCTTCCTTCCATGATGCCAACGGCTGTGGCAGCATCTCCGTTCTGTAGGAGCTTCCTCTTCTCCATACAGCACATGTTATATATATCCCTCCTGGTAAATCCTACCATGTCATAACCTCCATATCTGCTGATAAAGTTTTGCATGATCATATGTTTTCTAATCCCAGCCGCTCCCAGTGCTATAATCTCCGCCTTCTGAAAATCTTTGATCTTTCTATGTGACCAGAGAAATGGGACTTCATCAAATCGAGCTAGGACATGGTTGTGATCGTCCATAAACTTTGCAACATACCAAACCTTACGGGAAATATGAAACTTCACCGTGAGCTCCGCCTTGCAGTTGCACCGACTCTCTGGTCTTAGCCTCCGTGTGCGACCTTCCATGGTCAACCTCTCTTTCTGGCGTTTCCCTTCCCTTGAGCACAAAACTTTCTCAACCGTATTTCTTTTGTACCACCTTTTCTTCTCTTAAGCCCCTCCTTTCTGATGCTGAAGCCACGCTGTTTCGCATAGTTGTTATAGAAATCGTACCACTCCCCGTCGGAGTTAAATGTCGTGGACATTATCTTCCAGTAGTTATCCAGTGATTTTTGCTGATCTTCAACAGTCTCTATGTCTACGACCAGTTCGTGATCGTGGTCATCATAACCAACCACCTACACAGACAATTATAACTTGAGTGTATAACTTTTTGTAGCACAATTGCGACAAAATTGAGGATCTTACAAAATTATCACCATACCTGACTCATGTTATCAGCGCACGATTCATCCGTCTCTCCCTCTGAATCGGTGTACTCAATTTCATTTACATACAACAAATTTACCTACATAATTTAAAAACAAAAGGACTGTAAGTTTCAATGTTGTCACTTGCAATAGAGAAAAATCGAAATACACACGACTCACGTTATTATTATCAGCTTCATCACCGACAACATGGTCGTCCTCCGGTGGAAAAATTGAGTAGGAAGAATAAGGCACTTGCTCTTCTTCATTATCTTGGTTAGTACCAACTAGTTGGTTCCCTCTGGAGGATCAGTTGCGTATGATGGCCAAGAATCGACCACGTCATCATTCTCATCCACATTTATATGGTCGTCCTCGTACGACCAAGATTCAGCGCTGCCATTAGAGACGTCGTTGGCATTCTCACTTATATCATCATTGCTATCAGGTGCATTGCTATAAGAGCTGAATTCATCCATCCCTGCAATTTTATGTACACAATAATTTTTTTTACAAACTATTGAATTAGACATAATTAAACAACTGCAAGATTTTCTTGTTCGCAACTTCATCTAGATCAGAAATATGGCATTGGCTGAACTATGCTGACATACTAGTGCTGTGACATTACTCGTGACAACATAGTTCAGAAAAGCACTCACCGTGTGAAGCAATAGATTTTCGACCTAGATGTAGACTTCCTCCTCGTGTAGAGGTACAGACACAGCGGTTTGATGGTGAAGAGGTCGCCGATCAACCGGAGATCGAGGGGGATGTGACGACGTCGCCCTCGTGAAGACGGCGATCGGGTGAGAGGAAGTAGACGGCGCGGCCTACGAGGAGGCGGCGAGTTGCGGCGACACCACACTGCCGCCTAGATCGGCCGGCGGAATTGGCGCCTGGATCGCGCGGCGGCCTCTGGATGCCGATCGGCCGGCGGAATTGGCGACTGGATCGCGCGGCGGCCTCTCGATGTCGATCGGCCGGCGGGAAGGCTACGTCGGGTCGATCGGCCGCTACGTCGATCGGCCGGTTCAAAAGAACGTGCGTGCTGCATGTCACAGAAACCGAGTTCAATTATGATTCTAATACAAAAGAAAAAAACCTAGGTTGATTTCGATTGAAAAGTATAAATAAAAAGCCCAATAGGCTTACCAAAACAGATAAGTGGCTCTAGTCTAGTGGTTTGCTATGCGTGCGGCTACCTGTAGACCCAGGTTCGATTCCTGGGTTTTGCTAATTTGTTTACTTATTTTAGACTGGCTTGTATCCAAGCCAGCCGATCGGCTCGTTTTGACCGCGGCTCATTCAGCTGAGCTCGTTTAGCTGCGGCTTGACTCGTATTTCTACGTTTAGGAGAGGCCGGGGGGAGGACCGAAGCAAGCGTGTATATTGGTACTCCGGTTATGTATATTACTTCAGAGGGAGTGTTGAATGTGTGCAATTGCTGATGCAGGGATGGATGACGGCAATGAAGAGAACAATCCCTTTGTTACCATGGAGGACGCACTCAAGGACACCAAGAGGATCAAGTACCACAACGACTACCTCACCAATCTGGCTGCTTCAATAAAGTACAACTACCGTTTCTTATTATGTCGAGGCTGCATTTGACGTCAAATGTGTGTTTCGCGTAACACATCGGTTGCAGCCTCATCTCTTCTCCTATGTTAATTGATGCAGGGAGGATGGGTGCGACGTGCGTGGGTACTTCGCGTGGTCTCTCATGGACAACTGGGAGTGGGCGGCTGGATACACATCAAGGTTTGGGCTCTACTTCGTGGACTACAAAAATAATCTCACGAGGCACCCCAAGGACTCGGTGAAGTGGTTCAAGAGTCTCCTCACCTCCACGTGAGACTTGAGAGTGAGGAATAAGTTGGTCGGGCGTTGGTATATGTCTTACTGTCATCCAACATGAGTTGTTCCAGCCACTATACTATGGTGCAGCCATGCACAGATTTTTTTTCTTGCCGAAGGCAAGAGGAAGCCACTATATGCTCCAATGCGTTAGAATTTTTTTCGAAACTATTCATTATAACTAGTTTTAATTACAAACTACTCGCTCCGTCCCATATTGGTTTTATTTGAAATGGATGTATCTAGCACCGAAATATGTCTACAAACATACATTTTAATCACAACTAGTATGAGACGTGGGGTACTATTCATTACAACCATTGTATGCTCCAGTGTAAGACGGGTTCACAAATATACCTTAATCTAACCGATTTGTGCTCACACAGTTCGTTATTACATGCTATCCTACCAGTTTCTATGTTATTTTGTTGTGAAAATGATCGTGAATATCTTCGCAATATAACACGAAGAAGCAACTACATACTCTCCTTGTTCTTGGACAAGTGACACTACACCAACAACTTACATTTGGCAACGCATATCTAGCAATGGTGACAACATGTGTAGCTATATCATGGGTCAACCTCTCCCACCTCCCCCACGAATAGCTAACCTCCACCGTTTACTCGAGAAAAAAAAGAAGTAACCTTTTCCCTGCACGCAACTACTACTCGCATTCCTCTCCATCTCCACAATTATCTCTAGCCAGTTTTCTTTACTCCTCCCCATGGTCAAACAATTGGAGGAGCCATTGTCCTCTCAATAAAACAATGGAGGAGATGCTATCGTTGGGGACTAGCGACGGCGGTTCCGCGGACCCAGGGTCGTGGTGCCACCGGGTGCTAGGATCCGGGCTGGAGGCGAGGAGCTCCGCGCCGAAGCGGCACAACGGCTTCTAGTCCGGCCGGTATGCCGGCCGCTGCCGGCGGCGTCGAGCGCCAGTTCTCCTGCGATATTGGCCTCCACCTTCGACACCAGAACATCATCTATGTACGTGCTACAATCCTTTAATTTTTCTCAGCCACCACTCATTGACCCAATCGTCGATCCGATCTGATCCACCACTGTCGGCGCTAGAGTAGTGACGCATCAGATGATCTGGTGGTTCTCAGGACACAGCCGTACGTACTATTAGCACTTCAACATATGCACTAGGTCTCCCGTCATGGTGATGTAGATCACGGCAGGCCCAACCATTTGCTGCCATGTCCTTTCTAGGTTTTTCAATTTTAGGATTGCCTGTCTCAGTTTTCTATCTAGTTAACCATGTCCAAGTCGCTGCTAGTTAGCTTAATTGATTTAGCTGTGTTAATTCGAGAATATTATTTGCATCCTATTTTTCTAACACATTGCTTCTTATGATGCATTAGGTTTTTTATGGCTGGAGTTCATCACACGCTCCTTCAGTCAGCTGCCATATTATCTCAGATATATCATAGCTATGACGATATTGGAATAAGAAAATGCGTCTTCAAATAATCAAAGCAATGATGCCAACATACACTGGCGGTGCTAGGGCCCGGCCACCCCGGGCAGCTCCAACCAGAAAACACTCTTGAAATCATTGCAAAAATTAGCTTATTATTAGTATTTTATATGGGCAAATAGCCGCCGGCCGGATGCGTAGTATACTTTGCCCAGGCGCTACATGTCAGCCAGCTTTTTCACTGCCAACATATGACACACAAGTAGGACTTCTTTCTTATGAGTTTTCTGATGAGTTGTGTGCCTTGTGTGTAGATTATTTCTCACATCCAGTATACTTACTTGAATGTAAGCGTACAATTTGTCTGCACGCCAGCTTGATAAGATTAAGAGGAAAGAGGGCAAAAGAGAAAAACATGGGGCGGAAAATGGAAGCTGCTTTCCAGGTATACAAGTCACTCAACAATGTAATTTTTCAAGCCACATACAACACCAATGAGAATATTCTAGTGCGCTACTGAATCCACCATGCCATTATCTGTACCGCTCTTGACATAGCTAGCGTGCAAAAATGTTCAGGTTCATGCTCCGATGAGTGTTAGCTACAGTTCTTCATGAGGTATACAAAGCTGATTCTTCTTCTGAAGTTTTTACTTGCTGAATCTTACGAGGGAATTTTCTTTTTCTTGATTTTTCTGCTTATTATTAAATATGCAGGTTAAGAACTTTAGGCAAGATGTACTGATCTAATTAAAATATTTTCCTTTCTCTGTCAGATTGTGTACTGTATATTTTTTTATGATGACAATGATATTTTATCTTTAGGGAACGGCTGTAACATACATATATAAGGAGACCTCTACAGAAAGATGAGATGAGTATGTGATTCCTCTATGCGTGTTTAGCATAGCCTCCACAAACGAAATATTTGAGCTGCTTGATTTTCCCTATTCTGTAATATTAGTCTTTGTTGTATATACGACTTATTTCCCCATATGTACTACGTAACTATATCATTTTGTTAGTTTTGTATACGAGCATGTGTGGATTTATGTAGTTTCTTATCTAAACAAGCAGTGGATATTCTGAACTTATGCCCGGGGCAATTAAGAGAAACAAAATGATCGTCAGTTTACAAAGAAAGAGTTAAGTCTCGACTAACATTGTGTGGTCTTTTTAATGTTTAAGTTAACTCAATCCGCATATCTGTTCTTTTGTAAGGTGCTCCTCCTTTAACTTTTACTGCTCTATTAACCATATATGTAAGTTGTCTCATTTTTTGTTGTAGATTGCCAAGGTAAATTGATGATGCATGGCTGAGATGTTGACTCCAAGGTCGAGAATGGGGCTACTAGATAATTAGGATGTCATTTTCATGGTCAATGTTTTGTACATTATGTTTTAGAATGGATGTGAAGTTGATTACAAGATTGAGAATTGTGCAACAACTAGATAGCTTGACATCTTGTAAACTTTGGATTGTGTTCTTTGTAATGCAACATGGTTGATTCAATATATGAGACCTCTGGTCGTTTTATTATGGCTCCTATGCTCTACTGAAATTGACCTAAACATTATGGATGGCTAATTTTGCATGCTATCTACCAAAGCTTCTAGTCGCTTTAATGATCTCCATTTCAAACCTTGTTATGCTTGGTAGCTGCCAACGTATATGAAGTGTTGTTAGGCTCTGTATCTTTACGTTGCTGGTTTACAATGCTTATACGCATCATTTAGCAACGCATGTATATATTTTGTTGTAGACCCTTGCAACGCCACCTATGGCAACATGTAACATCCCAAGTCTGAAAAATAGCCTTTAGAATGTTTGCTATCTGTTATTTTATGTTTTGCATCATGGCATCATGTTGATTGCATTTGTTTTGTTTGTTTTCCATTTGTTTTCCTCTGTTTTCATTTGTTTTCCAACTGTTTTCAGTTGTTTTCCTTTGTTTTCTATTTGAATTCCAAACCAAAATTCAAACCCTTTGTTTCATCCTTGTGATGTTACAATTTCCAAAATGTTATTTCAAATAAAAACAACCAAATTGTTTTCTTTTCTTCCATAATGTTCATCTATGAAATTGTTGGTTTTATTCAATCAATTAAATCCCAAATCACTTTCAATTTCAAATCAAATGCATCAAACAGAACAACTTTGAACTTGTGAACATCATCTAATCAAATCAACTACTTTAATCAAATTTAACATAGGGTTCACCCTATTAATATCTTTGTTTTCAATATCAATCAATTACTTCCCAAACTGCTTTCAAATTCAAACCAAGGCTAAAAAAAAATCAGTACCTTTTTGAATCCATGATTTCCACCAAACAATTATAAACTTTAAATCAATTTAAACCTAGGGGTAACCCTATTGAAAATGATTCTGTTTTTCTAATATAATTAATATTGGAATTTCATTCAATTTGGTTTCAAATATAAACAACATTTTAAATTTCAAACTTTTAAAAATCCACCTTGGCAGTGGGTTGCTATTGGTATAAATAACCTACCCTAAAATTTCCAAAAATTTTAATCACTTAAAAACCATCCAATGCTTCCTTTTGTTTTGCTACAAAAAAAAAAAACAAACAAAAAAATAACAGGAGAAAAAGGAGCAGCACACAAGAGAGACCAGCCCAGCCCGTTTCCACCTTGGCCCAGTACCCCTTCCACGTTGTCCCCTTTCTCCCTCCTCTGGCTGACGTCAACAGTACGAACAGTCACCCCACCGCACGATCATCCTCGACCCCGCTCGATGCCATGCCGTACCCAAGGCCTCACCCCCTTAAAATCACCACCTCCCCCTGCCCTAGACTCAAACCCTAGCTAGCCCTTCTCCTCCATAGCCGCCATCCTCTTCTCCCTGTCTCTTTTTCCCTCTGTACGTGCACTCTCTGAACCCACCGAAAACAGCACATGGCAGCCCAAGCCTCCGGTGATCTCCGCCCTCGGGGTCCTCTCCGGCCGCGGTGGGGGCGGGAATGGAACCACCCCACCGCGGGCTTCCTCTCCATGCCCTCGGCTCGAGCCGGGAGGGTCCCCATCGCCGCCGCCGTCCGCTCCATCGCCGGCCGACGCCCTGCACCGACCTGCCTCGCCACCGCTCCTGCCTCGAGGTGAGCATCTCCGGTCGCCTCCTGCCCTCTCGCCTCCCTGCCTCCCCTCCCGCGAGCGCACAAGCTGCTGGAGAGCAGCTGCCGATCGCTGCTGTATGTTCCGTTGAGTTGCAGATGCGTGCAGGAATTCAGTATCCGAAATATGCAGCTTATCCACCACCGAGTCCAATTCCTATCACCAATCCGCACACACCCCACTGGTATCAACCCCCCCGCGCGCAAGCCCACGTCCTAGGATCAAATCCCAGCCCCACACTTCTCTGCTCTTTTCCTTTTAATTCAGTCAAACGCCCGCACCACCACCTCTTCCTCCCCTAGTTCCCTGTACCAACACAAACTGAGCAATACCCCAATGGTTAGCACCACAACCACATAGTGGGAGGTCCCAGGTTCGAGTCCCCCCTCTCCCAAATAAAACAAACTTTTATTTTCGCTTTGTTTTGGTCATAGAACAAACTGATAATCACACCTAGGCCCCTGGCAATTGATTATAGCCCCTGCAAATATTTTTCTAAGTCCCTAGTGCAGTAAAAATGGGCAGATTTGCACCCAATTTTGGAAATTGCATAAATAATTCATTTTAACTCCAAATTCAACATTTTTAATATGTTTTCTGTACCAAATTAAATACTCTACCCAATATAAAATTTGTTTACTGTTTTGAATATTTTAAATTGGTGCAAAATTTGAAAACTTGTCAAATTCACTTAAATTTGCAAAATTCATAACTTGCTCATAAAAATTCCAAATTTCACAAACCAAATATGTTTTCCAATCAATTTTTCATGTACTTTCCAAATATAAATTTTGTTTGCTGTTTTGAATAATTTAAATTGCTGAAAACAACTGTTTCTTGTTTATTGCATTTAAAATTGCCAAAATAATAACTTGCTCATTTTAAATCCAATTTCCGCAAATGAAATATGTTTTCCATGCAAAATTAAACCACATTTTCAAATATAAATTTTGTTTCATGTTTTGAATAATTAAAAGTGGTTAAATAATTTAAACCTTATTTAATTCATCTAATATTGTTAAATTCATAACTTGATCAAAACAAATTCTTTTGGGACATATAAAATATGTTTTCCAACCCTAAAAGTATAAACTTTTCAAATATGAATTTGGTTTAATGCTTTGAACAAATAAAAATTCAAATAAGTTCATGTTTGAATTAAATTCATTTAATTCTTGCTTAACCTTGTTTAATTCATAACTAATTTATTTGAAATCCTTTTTCAACAAGTGAAACATGTATTCCAACTAAAATCTTGTTTTCTTTTCAAATATAAACTTTGTTATTTGTTTTGAACACTTTAACTTGATGAAAACAACAATTGCTTGTGTGACATGTTTCAGTACCCAAAACTTTCCAAACTTAATCAATGATTTCCAAAACTTGTTCCAATCCTTTTTCATTTGCATCTATCATTGTTATTTGTTGTTATTTTGTTGTTACCATCATGCATGCATCATGCTAACAACTTTCACATAATAATTAATTGTAAATCATTTGTTTCCACTTATTTCAATGGATCTTTTCCATATGCAATCCAATTGCATATGGGTCCAATTAAATTGTGTTATCTTGTCAAGTAGTTATTTTGATGCATCTATTAACCTGACATGCATCATCCCATGTTTGTGCACCTATGCCATTATATTGATTGTTTATCTTTCTGCATTGTTTGTTTGCTTCTTCTCGGATACACGACGACGTTGAGACCGACGATTCTTACGACACCCCTTCTAAGGAGTTAGCTCAGTACCAGGCTACTGGGTTTGCAGGCAAGTTATCACTCACATGAACCACTGTGTTCCTTTCAACATTGGTTACCGATACTTTCCGTTGTTCTTTTCTGCTAGCCTTAGTAGTAGTTGTTTCTGTTACGAACCTATCACATGAATCCCTTAACCCTGATATTGCCTCACCTCCAATCCTATCACCCCTTTGGTTGAGCCCGTGTCTTACCAGCATGCTTAGGTTGTTTTGCTCGAGTCTGTTACCCGTTACTTTCTGTTACTATTTCTATTACGTTGTGGGGGCTCGATGTTTAATCAATCAATCATGCTAATGAAATTGTTAAATAATAATTTGATGATAAGGCACCGGCAGGAGGCCCATGAGAGGTTTTGAGGCCTGCTAGTGTCGACCCTAATAGGAAAAGGGTCTTGTCTACTGATCCATGATGAGCGCACTAACCGCATGTGGGAAGCGAGTATGGGCGCCCCCTCAATTTGATTCGATTCGCATCTCGTCCAAATCGCCTCATTTAGTTCGTGTGTTCTATTTGCCGCATGCATGTTTTTGCGAGCCCAGGCCAGGGTGGAACTTTTGTAGTCGGCATATAGGGGGCACGTTCTTAGAGTGCTATGAGGGTCCATTTTCTTCTGGGCTCGATTAGCCGTGCGCCCAAGGTTCTTTGGGCTTGATGCGAAGAAGAGTCGAGTTGTGTAGAGTGCCCCGCTTGGTGGAAGTGCATTTCCATCTGGCGGGTTATTCTTGCGTGTACGGCCAAATTGGTGCAACCCTGCAGGGATAATCTTCTCGAGAAGCCGTGTTTTCCGCGGTTATGGATTACTTGGTGAAAGTACTGGCTAACAAGTACTCAGGACAACTTAAACATAATGATCAAACATGTTACACCCAATGATTAATAACTTGACTAGTAATAGGTTGATGACACAATAACTTGATTCACCTTTAATACAATTGTGTGAGTTATCCTCGGATTGCTTCTTTGGATAAGGGGCGAGATCCAGGATGGGTTTGTTTGAAGTTATCTTTCAGTTGGTTACAATCCTCGATCTTATCTCCTTTCTGTTAGCCGGAAGTGGTAGAATCTCTGTAGTTGGTTAGTGCAGCAGCCAGTTGCAGCATCATTTATATCCCCTTTCTTCCGTTGAACCCAAAGCATCTGTGCTTGGTGTTGACGGGTTACACTTTGGTGAACTGTGAGTCTTGCTTGCCAGTACGTTTATGTACTGACCCCTTTGGGGCTGTGGTTTACGCAGACGACGTTTCCGAGGATCTACATGGTGGCTACTACGTGGAGTATGACGAGACTGCTGACGAGTAGATAGCGGACCCGGACAGGATCCGAGACTTCGTGGATGGGCTCCGTCTGTTTGTTCCCGACCTCTTAGGCTTATTTGGTTCTTGTCTGTACTCAGACATGTTGAATGCTTCCGCTGTATTGTAATGATGTATTGTTGGGGCAGGTGCCCTCTGAATGATTGTATTTGCTATCTCTGCTCTAATGAGAGCCATTTGCAACTTATTTCAATCTTTTGTGTCGTAGAGATCTGTTGTGATATCACTTGTTAAACGCCGTTGACGTACCATGTGTGTATGGTTTGAAGTACGTCGACGGAAGTGCCTTTGATCTCTAGTGGATAGTTTACATCGACGATGGAATAGCAGGGCTTGTGTTGTCGCGCATAAGCGCAGGCCTACCAGGAAGCTGGGACGTGGGAGCAGTTATGCCCCATAATCCAAGCATCTGCTATCCAGTTCGTACGGTGAGTATCCCCTAGAAATCAGGGTGCGACAAATGGTATCAGAGCCTGTCTGCCTGTAGGATCCCTTTTTACTAGTCGCAGTTGAGTCTAGAAACTATTTTGTAGCTATGTAGGAAAAAATGAAACGTGAGAGTAGGAATTCTGTTCTTTTTCTTCTTTCCCCACCCACCCTCCCTTTTCTGGTAAGGAAGTGCAACGTTGTTTTTCCCTTCTCATCTAAACTTTCAAGTTAGGATTTCACGGATTCTGGTTTCTCTAGGATGGTTATATCTACTAGACCATAGGAATGGAGGTGGTTGTGACATGATTTATCATGTTGCCTACTCATGATTGAGAACGGAGGCGTGTAAGCCCCGGAAGCAGATCCTCTATTCCTTAAGCAGTAGATATTGATCCTTTAGAAGCCCGGATGGGTTTTCCGTAGTACCTCAGGAGTTTTGTTCTCGTTTTCCCGGTGTTGCTTCAATATCCTGTTCTTCTCAACATCCTTTTCGCCGTTGAAATCTTCTTGTTGTTTTCCAACTCAATTCTTCTACCGGCGTCTAATCAAAACTTCCTCGTAAACTCTTATCCAGTTAAAGTGTTATTTGATACCGGAGCATCACATTCCTTTGTGTCAACAATCTTTTCCACAACATACAACCCAATTCTGGTTCCACTAAGCAATCAAAACTCTGTTCACTCCCCGGGATCTCAAATGTTGACTTCCAACATAAGTAAGAACAATCCAATTCTAATGAGAGGCCACATATTCCTCGTTACTCTCATGTTGCTGATTCTGACATTGATGTCATCCTTGGTGTTCCATTGATGTCAATAACTCTGTTCCACCCGTATTACAGATAATCTATTCTCCAAACGAATCAATTTCTAGTCAGCTATACACCTTCCATACAAAACCTCTCCCTTTATTGAAAATGTTCCGGTGGTTTGCAAATTCCCTGACGTCTATCCAATGTGCACGATGTGTTTCACGTGTCACAGCTCAAGTGGATCTTCCCAAGAAGTATCCGGACCTTTTCTTTTCTCAGTAGGAATCTCGGGGCGCGATTCCTTCAAGGGGGGGCGTTTTGTAACATCCCAAGTCTGAAAAATAGCCTTTAGAATGTTTGCTATCTGTTATTTTATGTTTTGCATCATGGCATCATGTTGATTGCATTTGTTTTGTTTGTTTTCCATTTGTTTTCCTCTGTTTTCATTTGTTTTCGAACTGTTTTCAGTTGTTTTCCTTTGTTTTCTATTTGAATTCCAAACCAAAATTCAAACCCTTTGTTTCATCCTTGTGATGTTACAATTTCCAAAATGTTATTTCAAATAAAAACAACCAAATTGTTTTCTTTTCTTCCATAATGTTCATCTATGAAATTGTTGGTTTTATTTAATCAATTAAATCCCAAATCACTTTCAATTTCAAATCAAATGCATCAAACAGAACAACTTTGAACTTGTGAACATCATCTAATCAAATCAACTACTTTAATCAAATTTAACATAGGGTTCACCCTATTAATATCTTTGTTTTCAATATCAATCAATTACTTCCCAAACTGCTTTCAAATTCAAACCAAGGCTAAAAAAAAAACAGTACCTTTTTGAATCCATGATTTCCACCAAACAATTATAAACTTTAAATCAATTTAAACCTAGGGGTAACCCTATTGAAAATGATTCTGTTTTTCTAATATAATTAATATTGGAATTTCATTCAATTTGGTTTCAAATATAAACAACATTTTAAATTTCAAACTTTTAAAAATCCACCTTGGCAGTGGGTTGCTATTGGTATAAATAACCTACCCTGAAATTTCCAAAAATTTTAATCACTTAAAAACCATCCAATGCTTCCTTTTGTTTTGCTACAAAAAAAAAACAAACAAAAAAATAACAGGAGAAAAAGGAGCAGCACACAAGAGAGACCAGCCCAGCCCGTTTCCACCTTGGCCCAGTACCCCTTCCACGTTGTCCCCTTTCTCCCTCCTCTGGCTGACGTCAACAGTACGAACAGTCACCCCACCGCACGATCATCCTCGACCCCGCTCGATGCCATGCCGTACCCAAGGCCTCAACCCCTTAAAATCACCACCTCCCCCTGCCCTAGACTCAAACCCTAGCTAGCCCTTCTCCTCCATAGCCGCCATCCTCTTCTCCCTGTCTCTTTTTCCCTCTGTACGTGCACTCTCTGAACCCACCGAAAACAGCACATGGCAGCCCAAGCCTCCGGTGATCTCCGCCCTCGGGGTCCTCTCCGGCCGCGGTGGGGGCGGGAATGGAACCACCCCACCGCGGGCTTCCTCTCCATGCCCTCGGCTCGAGCCGGGAGGGTCCCCATCGCCGCCGCCGTCCGCTCCATCGCCGGCCCGACGCCCTGCACCGACCCCTGCCTCGCCACCGCTCCTGCCTCGAGGTGAGCATCTCCGGTCGCCTCCTGCCCTCTCGCCTCTCCCTGCCTCCCCTCCACCGCGAGCGCACAAGCTGCTGGAGAGCAGCTGCCGATCGCTGCTGTATGTTCTCCGTTGAGTTGCAGATGCGTGCAGGAATTCAGTATCCGAAATATGCAGCTTATCCACCACCGAGTCCAATTCCTATCACCAATCCGCACACACCCCACTGGTATCAACCCCCCCGCGCGCAAGCCCCACGTCCTAGGATCAAATCCCAGCCCCCACACTTCTCTGCTCTTTTCCTTTTAATTCAGTCAAATGCCCGCACCACCACCTCTTCCTCCCCTAGTTCCCTGTACCAACACAAACTGAGCAATACCCCAATGGTTAGCACCACAACCACCTAGTGGGAGGTCCCAGGTTCGAGTCCCCCCTCTCCCAAATAAAACAAACTTTTATTTTCGCTTTGTTTTGGTCATAGAACAAACTGATAATCACACCTAGGCCCCTGGCAATTGATTATAGCCCCTGCAAATATTTTTCTAAGTCCCTAGTGCAGTAAAAATGGCAGATTTGCACCCAATTTGGGAAATTGCATAAATAATTCATTTTAACTCCAAATTCAACATTTTTAATATGTTTTCTGTACCAAATTAAATACTCTACCCAAATATAAATTTTTTTTACTGTTTTGAATATTTTAAATTGGTGCAAAATTTGAAAACTTGTCAAATTCACTTAAATTTGCAAAATTCATAACTTGCTCATAAAAATTCCAAATTTCACAAACCAAATATGTTTTCCAATCAATTTTTCATGTACTTTCCAAATATAAATTTTGTTTGCTGTTTTGAATAATTTAAATTGCTGAAAACAACTGTTTCTTGTTTATTGCATTTAAAATTGCCAAAATAATAACTTGCTCATTTTAAATCCAATTTCCACAAATGAAATATGTTTTCCATGCAAAATTAAACCACCTTTTCAAATATAAATTTTGTTTCATGTTTTGAATAATTAAAAGTGGTTAAATAATTTAAACCTTATTTAATTCATCTAATATTGTTAAATTCATAACTTGATCAAAACAAATTCTTTTGGGACATATAAAATATGTTTTCCAACCCTAAAAGTATAAACTTTTCAAATATGAATTTGGTTTAATGCTTTGAACAAATAAAAATTCAAATAAGTTCATGTTTGAATTAAATTCATTTAATTCTTGCTTAACCTTGTTTAATTCATAACTAATTTATTTGAAATCCTTTTTCAACAAGTGAAACATGTATTCCAACTAAATCTTGTTTTCTTTTCAAATATAAACTTTGTTATTTGTTTTGAACACTTTAACTTGATGAAAACAACAATTGCTTGTGTGACATGTTTCAGTACCCAAAACTTTCCAAACTTAATCAATGATTTCCAAAACTTGTTCCAATCCTTTTTCATTTGCATCTATCATTGTTATTTGTTGTTATTTTGTTGTTACCATCATGCATGCATCATGCTAACAACTTTCACATAATAATTAATTGTAAATCATTTGTTTCCACTTATTTCAATGGATCTTTTCCATATGCAATCCAATTGCATATGGGTCCAATTAAATTGTGTTATCTTGTCAAGTAGTTATTTTGATGCATCTATTAACCTGACATGCATCATCCCATGTTTGTGCACCTATGCCATTATATTGATTGTTTATCTTTCTGCATTGTTTGTTTGCTTCTTCTCGGATACACGACGACGTTGAGACCGACGATTCTTACGACACCCCTTCTAAGGAGTTAGCTCAGTACCAGGCTACTGGGTTTGCAGGCAAGTTATCACTCACATGAACCACTGTGTTCCTTTCAACATTGGTTACCGATACTTTCCGTTGTTCTTTTCTGCTAGCCTTAGTAGTAGTTGTTTCTGTTACGAACCTATCACATGAATCCCTTAACCCTGATATTGCCTCACCTCCAATCCTATCACCCCTTTGGTTGAGCCCGTGTCTTACCAGCATGCTTAGGTTGTTTTGCTCGAGTCTGTTACCCGTTACTTTCTGTTACTATTTCTATTACGTTGTGGGGGCTCGATGTTTAATCAATCAATCATGCTAATGAAATTGTTAAATAATAATTTGATGATAAGGCACCGGCAGGAGGCCCATGAGAGGTTTTGAGGCCTGCTAGTGTCGACCCTAATAGGAAAAGGGTCTTGTCTACTGATCCATGATGAGCGCACTAACCGCATGTGGGAAGCGAGTATGGGCGCCCCCCTCAATTTGATTCGATTCGCATCTCGTCCAAATCGCCTCATTTAGTTCGTGTGTTCTATTTGCCGCATGCATGTTTTTGCGAGCCCAGGCCAGGGTGGAACTTTTGTAGTCGGCATATAGGGGGCACGTTCTTAGAGTGCTATGAGGGTCCATTTTCTTCTGGGCTCGATTAGCCGTGCGCCCAAGGTTCTTTGGGCTTGATGCGAAGAAGAGTCGAGTTGTGTAGAGTGCCCCGCTTGGTGGAAGTGCATTTCCATCTGGCGGGTTATTCTTGCGTGTACGGCCAAATTGGTGCAACCCTGCAGGGATAATCTTCTCGAGAAGCCGTGTTTTCCGCGGTTATGGATTACTTGGTGAAAGTACTGGCTAACAAGTACTCAGGACAACTTAAACATAATGATCAAACATGTTACACCCAATGATTAATAACTTGACTAGTAATAGGTTGATGACACAATAACTTGATTCACCTTTAATACAATTGTGTGAGTTATCCTCGGATTGCTTCTTTGGATAAGGGGCGAGATCCAGGATGGGTTTGTTTGAAGTTATCTTTCAGTTGGTTACAATCCTCGATCTTATCTCCTTTCTGTTAGCCGGAAGTGGTAGAATCTCTGTAGTTGGTTAGTGCAGCAGCCAGTTGCAGCATCATTTATATCCCCTTTCTTCCGTTGAACCCAAAGCATCTGTGCTTGGTGTTGACGGGTTACACTTTGGTGAACTGTGAGTCTTGCTTGCCAGTACGTTTATGTACTGACCCCTTTGGGGCTGTGGTTTACGCAGACGACGTTTCCGAGGATCTACATGGTGGCTACTACGTGGAGTATGACGAGACTGCTGACGAGTAGATAGCGGACCCGGGCAGGATCCGAGACTTCGTGGATGGGCTCCGTCTGTTTGTTCCCGGCCT
This sequence comes from Alopecurus myosuroides, assembly GCA_028641055.1. Lineage (NCBI taxonomy): Eukaryota > Viridiplantae > Streptophyta > Magnoliopsida > Poales > Poaceae > Alopecurus > Alopecurus myosuroides. The sequence continues at coordinate 732,733,295 of CM054057.1, read as the reverse complement.
CTTAGGCTTATTTGGTTCTTGTCTGTACTCAGACATGTTGAATGCTTCCGCTGTATTGTAATGATGTATTGTTGGGGCAGGTGCCCTCTGAATGATTGTATTTGCTATCTCTGCTCTAATGAGAGCCATTTGCAACTTATTTCAATCTTTTGTGTCGTAGAGATCTGTTGTGATATCACTTGTTAAACGCCGTTGACGTACCATGTGTGTATGGTTTGAAGTACGTCGACGGAAGTGCCTTTGATCTCTAGTGGATAGTTTACATCGACGATGGAATAGCAGGGCTTGTGTTGTCGCGCATAAGCGCAGGCCTACCAGGAAGCTGGGACGTGGGAGCAGTTATGCCCCATAATCCAAGCATCTGCTATCCAGTTCGTCGGTGAGTATCCCCTAGAAATCAGGGTGCGACACAACACATACTAAATTAGTTGGTATAGACCATAACAACGCATATAGAAACATATTGCAACACATCAATGCATTGCTGAAGGGGGGTTCGTGTAGTAGTGTGATAACCATATTTGTGTAATAATTTATTTGTCATAATCACATTGGCCTTTGCTTACATTGCCCTTATTATTTTCCAATACAAGTTTTGTTCTAACTCATTTTTTTGCCTTTTGAGGATCTATTTGTCTTGCTCGAATTTTTTTAGTGTTTCAAATAATGTAGGAAAGAGAGGATCCCATTCTTATGCAGCTATGATCCAAAATGTGTCAAGATTTATGATCCAAATGGTGCCAAGACTTATGATCCAAAAGTTGAAATTTTCCTATTTAACTTGTGAGTGATATGAAAGTGTGATTTTTGTCGAAATAGGTTGGTCTGACTTCCCGATAGTGTTTATTAGAATATCAGTCAAGAAGGGCAACCTATGGGCGTGTTTAGTTACCGACAACACTAGGGGAAGGCACATCAAGGAGAACCGGCACGGGTCTAACCAGCCTAGGTCTAGGGAGCAAATGCAAAATACGAGTCGGTGTCTTTGTTTGGTACTCAACATGGTGGTTGGTAGTTTGTACACATGTGTGTCATGTTGTTTGGTTTGGCGGCTTTCTACATGGACTATGAGATTGCGATGTAACCTGCACTTAAAATGAGGGTATCTTTGTGTACTCCTTTCTCTAAGCCAGCTTGGCTCCACGGGAAAGGCCGATTCGGCTATTACTCGAGGGCATATCCCAAGATTTTTTTCTAAAACGGTCGAGCGACAACATAAAGATGCTCTTGTTTTCAATCCCCCACCAACTTTGGCCTTATGTTGCCTTATATAACGCTCTCATTGCAAAAAAAAAAAGAATTCATCGAATCATATCAATATGGAAACTAGTTTTGAATATCTCATCACAACTAGAACAATGATGAAAAATAAATGTGATTTGGACGTCTAGTTCACAAAATATTTCATTTTTTATGTTCGTATCCACCGAACAAAAACAGATAAATCACACATTGTACTCTCCTCACCCATGGGTTTCCCTAACATGCGACATGCGGCACGCTATGGTTCACCCGTGGAGTCAGACCTCCTAACAGTGTGCCACTTCTCACATGGAGAGAAAGCCAAAAAAAACACCCTCTAGGAAGAGCGCCCTTTTATTGGTAATCCAGATTAATATTTCTTTACCAATATTTCATTTACAAGATAGTAAAGGTTCACCAAATCTTCAAGTTTGAATATAAATGTTGTGTGGCTATATATTGTACCATCTTCATCCAAATAGGCGCTCTTGTGCTTCTACCAAATATCTAACAAATGAGAAACACAGCGCGGCTAGTAAATGGCTAGAAGGATCAACGAAGAAGAAGCCGATAAGTGTGAAACGTATGTTGGAATTAGAGATATGGCGAAAAGGTAACAATCACTTAGTGAAGCCAATGTCCTCTTACGTTCTGTGATAGTTTAATTCTTCGGTATTTTTTACAATGTCCATTGACCTTTTCTCTCCCATCATATGGCCAATGTCAACCTTTTCACTTTGTCGACATGATTGTAGGATGTGACTTTACCTGATGGTTTTTATACAAATTGAGTCGTCAAAACATATGGTTAAAAAACACGCAATAAATGTATATGTGAGCCCATTAGATGCAGACAAATATAAAGCTAGATCATTGCGTTACTTTTCAATTTTAATTGTTGATCGATGCACAAGAAAAAACACTAGGTCACAAGAAAATGTATATTGTTGCATTCAACGTCACTACCATGTTTGTAGTGTCCACGAGCCAGGTCACAAGTCCACCCGCTGTCACCACGGCCGCGGTCATCTGCTCCATCGTCACCGCCATGTACGGCTGCATATGTGGGCATGCCGGGATGCACATGGCCTTGAGGAGCGGCCAGGCTATCTACTCGTCGAAGGTCCGCCAGCACACTATGTTCACCACCCGAGGCGGCAGCCGTGGCTGCGCCGCTGGCTGTCGGAGGTAACCACTGCGGTTGCACTGTCGGAGGCGACTACGGTGGTCATGAAGGCAATCTCCTTCCGCGTCGGTTGGCTCGGTCACCTGGCCCGTGGCCAACCTCATGCCGTATTGTTCATCTACATGAACATGTTGGCTTCACCGCGGATCTGGACACACATACGCAGGGGTCGTGTACGCGACCTGGCCGGTACATCTATCGCCGTCGAGTTCTCGGCGGCAAGGCCAGCTTCATCGATGTGGGAAAGCATGCACGGGAAGCTTTGCAGTTTGCCGATGCAATTCCGTGCATGCCTAAGCTAGCTAGCCTGTGCACCATCACGTGCATGTGGTTACTATTCTTTGTACGAGGGCATACCGTGTCCCTCAAACCATTCAGACAGGACATGTCTGATTACTATCCTAAACGGGCCAGGGTGCGGCTACCCTCGGTGGCGCATATGATAAAACTAGTTGAAGCGTACCCTTGGAGATCGGGCGCTTGCGTGTTAATATAGAGGCCAAACCGGCCTAGGGTTTTACAGGTAAGATTACAACCGAATGGTCTTGAAGTACAAGCTAAACTCTGTACGGTTAACATCCTAGCCAAGTACCAAACAGACGGAAACATCTAGAAGGCATGTCACGTATTTATATGTACATACGTGACAAGTTACATATATTTCAACATCCCCTCTCAATCACAACTTATGTAAGTTGAGATTGCATCTAAATGCTTCCAACTATCTAACTGAAAGAGGTTTAGTGAATCCATCCGCTACCTGATCTCCAGTAGGAATGAACCTGATATTCAACAGTTTGTTTGCAACCCTCTCTCGAATAAAATGATAATCCACTTCAATATTCTTAGTCCTAGCATGGAAAACAGGATTGGCAGATAAATAAGTAGCACTAAGATTGTCACACCATAATGATGCTGCCTCAGGGTGTTCAACACCAATTTCCTTCAAATAGTGTTTGTACCCAAATTACTTCAGCTGTTGCGTTTGCAAGAGACTTGTATTCAGCCTCAGTACTAGATCTTGATACTGTTGCATGTTTACGTGCACTCCAAGATACCAAATTACAACCAAGAGAAACTGCAAAACCACCCGTTGACCTCCTATCATCAGGACAACCATCCCAGTCTGCATCAGAGAATGCACTCACAAGTGTACAGTCTGATTTAATCAATTTTAACCCATATGATGAAGTGTACTGCAAATATCTCAAAATCCTCTTCACAGCTGACCAATGCAAAGAGGTAGGAGCATGTAAAAAGTGGCACACTTTATTGACCGAAAATGATATATCTGGCCTAGTGAGAGTCAAGTATTGTAATGCACTTACAATGCTCCTATACTTAGTTGAATCTTTCACCACTAAGAGGCTTACCCAAAGCTATAGACAATTTTTCTGAAGTTGATAAAGGAGTAGTAACAGGTTTGCATCCTTTCATACCAACTCGACCAAGCACATCTCCAATATATTTCTCTTGTGACAATATAATACCATTGTTGACCTTCTTTACCTCAATTCCGAGAAAATAATGAAGATTTCCAAGATCCTTTAACGCAAAATCAGTCCTCAAATCATGAAGTAGTGCATCAATAGCTTGAGAACAGGAACTTGTGACAATAATATCATCAACATAGATGAGCATGAACATAATTATTCCACCTTTATTATAAAAGAATAAAGATGTATCTGCCTTAGAAGGAATAAATCCAAGAGATTGCAATTTAGTAGATAACCGAGAGTACCATGCTCATGGAGCCCTGCTTTAGTCCATATAAAGTTTTGTCCAATCTGCAAACAAAACTTGGTTTTTATGGATCCTCATATCCAGGTGGTTGTATCATATAGACCTCCTCTTCCAGAACGCCATGAAGAAACGCATTCTGCACATCTAACTGTCGCATACTCCAATTTCTTGATACAGCAATAGATAAAATTAATCTAATAGTAGCTGCCTTGACTACAGGACTAAACGTGTCCTCATAGTCTATCCCATACCTTTGCTTGAAGCCTTTAGCCACAAGTCTTGCCTTATACCTATCAATAGCACCATCTGATTTTCTTTTCACTTTGTAAACCCACTTACAATCGATGACATTGCTTCCCCTCTTCATAGGAACCAAATGCCATGTTTTATTCCTCATAAGTGCGGAGTATTCCTCATCCATAGCTTCACGCCATTTGTTATCGCCTAATGCTTCTTGCAAATTTTCCGGTTCACCTGTGCTGCAAAAATTCCCCCCAACGTATGCAACCATCTGTAAATTCAAAATGTTTTGTAATGCCACTTTTTGAACGTGTGTGTGCAGGTTGTGGAGGTGGAATCAGTGCTCGGCGCGGAACCACAACATTCCCTGCCGCAAAGGATCCTGAAGACGCGTCGCCAGAGGACCCAAAATCCGCATCGGATCGCACGGATGTTGTCCGCTCCTCTGATGATCCAACATGTGGCGGAGACAAATCTCCGTCCGAGGATGTGCGCGCTCCCGACAGCGGCCCACTTGCGCTGCTCTGTCGGTTTCTCGAAGCAGAGGGCGAGCCCAGCAGCGGCCCACCATCGCCACGCGCCGCGCTTGTACCGGCAGACGCAGGCCGACCATCACCTGCGCTTGGCCCACCGTCGCCACGCGCCGCGCTCCTGCTAGCGGACGCAGGCCGACCAGTGCCAGACCGCCTGGATCCCGAGACGGATCCTCCTGACGTGCGGGAATCCGTGCTTCCAGACCGTGCTGGCGAATCTGCATTGGATCCTGCACTCGGATCTTCTGTGGCATCCTGTGTCTCCATAAAATCTGAATTTTCCTGCACACTTGACTCATAATTTTGATCATTAGCATTAGAAATAGACACATGATCATTATGCAAATCACCCCCATGATCAAAAGGAGGAGAATTAAGAAGTGTGGGAGATAGAAGATTTATCTCCGCACGCAATTGGGCACCGGCATTAGAGTGTAATTCCGAAAAAGGAAATATTGATTCATCGAATACAACATCTCTAGATATATACACTCTACCGGTTGAAACATCTAGGCACTTGTATCCCTTATGAAGCCCATTGTAGCCTAAGAAAACACATCTTTTTTACCGGAATTCAAGCTTGTGTTTATTGAAAGGTCTAAGATTTGGCCATACGGCACAACCAAAAATTCTTAGGAAGGAATAATCTGGCTTTGTGTGAAGGAGTTTTTCCATGGGAGTCTGGGATTGAATGACTTTGCTAGGTATCCGATTAATGAGATATACAGCTGTCAAAAACGCCTCATCCCAAAACTTTAGGGGCATGGAGGCATGGGCTAAAAGAGAAAGTCCTACTTCCACAATGTGCCTATGTTTCTGTTCCGTGGAACCATTCTGTTGATGAGCATAAGGGCAGGAAAAATGGTGTCAGATCCCAATACGCTCAAAAAAGGAACTTAAGTTTTAGTACTCGCCACCCCAATCGGTTTACATGGCAAGGATTTTTTTGTCAAATAAGCGTTCAACATGTTGTTGAAAGTCATGAAACTTCAGAAAAACATCAGACTTGTTACGAAGCAAATATATCCATGTAAATTTGCTATAATCGTCAATGAAGCTAACATAGTATTTATTCCTTCCAACAGAAACGGAGGCTGGCCCCCATACATCTGAAAAAACAAGCTCTAAATGAGCTTTGGAAACACTAGATTATCTAGGATATGGAAGTTGGTGGCTCTTGGCCTTTTGACATGCATCACAAACTGACTCATGACTTTTATTTGAGAAAGATAAATTGTTCTCCTTGAGAATTTGACTAACAACTGTAAATGAGGGATGACCTAAACGCCTATGCCAGCGGGACGAGGATGGTCGGCTAACACCGAGGACATGTCTTCCATGGGTAGGCGGCTTGCATGGTAATGGATAGAGACCACCCCTACTCCTGGCGCGAAGAAGCACCTTCCCCGTTTCCTGATCCTTGATAGAAAAGAATTCAGGCCAAATTTTCAACATAAGCATTGTTGTCACGAGTAAGTTTATGAATAGAAATAAGATTTTTTGATGCTTGAGGGACATGAAGAATTATTGAGATGGAGAGGACGATCATGGGTATGAAATTGCGTACGACCAATGTGCATTATTTCCATACCTGACCCACTCGCCGTGTGCACTTGATCAGTGCCGTTGTAGCGGTCGCGAACAGAGAGTTTGTCCAACTCGCTTGTGATGTGGTCGGTGGCCCCCGTATCGGAGTACCAGTTGGTGTCGATGCCGTAGGAAGGAGCCGCCGCCGAGTTCACCGATTTCTCCTCGTTCAGTAGTGGGGACTTGAAGTTCTTGTTGAACCTCTTCCAGCAACGGAGCGCCGTGTGCCCTGTCTTGCCACAAATCTGGCACATGGGCTTGGGTCCTTGCCTCGGGTTGATGCCGCCACCAGTGTACGGCTGTCGAGGCTGCTGCTGGTTGTTGGTAAAGTTTGGACGGCCATCACCGCCACCACGACATCCACCATTGAAGTTGCCAAAGCCGCTGCCCCCTCCACGGCTGTTGGAGAAGCCGCGCCCACCTTTGGAGGCGAGGTTGATGGAGCCCCCAAGCTGAGCGCCTGGGTTCTGAGCTTCAAGCCTTCCCTCCGCGACCAAGAGCTCGGCGAAGAGGTCACTGAGGGTAAGGGGGGTGCCCGAGCGTGCCGATGCAGAAATCGCGGACACGAACGGATTGTAATCCGCGTCCAATCCTGCAAGGATCCGTGAGATCAGATCATCATCGTCGATCTTCTTGCCTGCGGCCGCCATCTCATCAGCCAGCCCCTTCATGCGCGTGAAGTAGGCAGTCGCCGTGAGTTCTCCTTTCTTGAGATTGGTGAGCTGGGCACGCAGTTGGATGACGCGGGCGCGGGACTGCGATGAGTATATTGTTGGGAATATGCCCTAGAGGCAATCATGTATGATGTAATTCCCACTGTATTCATAAAGTTATTAAGTTGTCCTTGTTTTGAACATCTGATATATGTCATTGAATATGTGATTCGATTGTGGAACTATATATTCATGTTGTTCATACTAGATTGTCCTTGGTCATTTAGGTTGTGCTGGACACACACCCTAGACTAATGTGAGTGTTGGCTGGTGACACAGTTCCACTTGTCATGGGCATGGTGATGCCATTCCAACGTTCACGGACTTGGCTAAAGAGTTTAGCAAGTCGGACTGACCCACATTGAGATGCAACGATCAAGTCGTCATTTGCATGTCTCAATCAATGTAATCCTTAAACCTGAGGTTGTCGCACAATCCGAGTTGTGGATCACCGACTTAGGTTCTGTCAAACATTGTTCTGTGACAAGGCAACTATAAAGGCAGAGTTCGGGTCGAATGAGAAGCAAGCTGCGTGATGTGGATAATCAAGATGGGATTTTGCCCCTCCGAATGGAGAGATATTCTCTGGGCCCTCTCGAGTGATATGATTCAGGAAGCATGGCCATGCGCGACTCAGTTAAGTGTTAACTGTGTCGGTTGACTAAGAGTTAGTCAGACGAATCACATGTCACAGATCGAGAAGAGAGTTGAGCTATTTAAGGGATGACGATAAATCGCCTATAGCTCGACAAGGTATATCGTGAGGCAAAAGGGACTAAGATGAATATCACATTGAAAGGTATGTCGTCATGACTCAATGGTACTTGGGAGTCGGCACGTTCTGCTAGGAGCCGCTACCGATTGATCGATTGGGAGTTGGACTCCAATCGTGTACAAGTCGCCATGAGCCTGCAGGGTCGCACACTTAAGAGCGGGAGCAAGTATTGGTTGGGTTGGACCCGAACCGGAAATGGACTGAGTTAGTGAGTCGGACTCACAGAGGGAATGGGCCACAAGTGTTGTGCAGCCCATTACCATACGATATATAAAGAGGGGCACAGATTGCCCAGCGGGTACGTTAGTCCACTCTCCCATGCGTTGGGAACCCTAGCCCCACTCAGTCCAGCCGTCGCACCAGACCTAGCAGTCTGCCGTCGGAGCTCCTCCTCGTACGTGTGGATACCGGCAGAGGTGATGTACGTTCAGCACTTCGACGTTCGAGGGATTGGATCGGCCGGATCGGATCGTGGGACTGCACTGCCCCGACGCGCTGCATCGATAATCCGCACCTGCGCGTCTAGTGGTAATACTCGTGGCCTTCTACCTCGGCTAGATCTTGGGAGTACCGCGTAGGAAAAGTTTTTGTTTATCTCTACGCGTTCCAACAGTGGTATCAGAGCGGTAGCTTCTGGTATTAGGCCCGAGATCCGTACATATGTGATATGTAGTTAGCGTTAGATGTGATCTAATTGCTGTTTTGGTGGTCGGTCTATGAGATAGATCGGTTTTGTACAAGGTTGATTGGATCAATCGTACTCGGGGTTAATGGATGATCTGGTTTCCGTGATCATACCGCTAAGGTCGTGGAACAACTTACCCCTACCGGTCGGTTTCCGCCATCGGGGTATACCGTGACACATAAATCCAGTTGCGGTGATCGAAGATCAAAGAGTTTGGTCAAATCGGAATACGGATCAGATTCGGGTAAAATCATTTTATCCGATGAAGAAATCCATGATCGAAATGCAGATTTGGGTAAATAGCGGGACCGCCGGCTTCGCCCTGTCGTAGCGCCTTAGATGTCGTTGCGAGTTTCCCAACGCCGATAGATACCGTATCTATGCGTAACTTGTTTTTGCAGGAAGTTGTGAATGGTATGGCTTATGTGCATGTGATGTGTGTAATCCATACATGATCTGCGTATCACGTTTTTGTCAGCCGGCTGGAGCCTAGGTGCTGTCATTTTATTGTATACCGGCCTGCGTGTCGGATTCTCTATGTAAATTTTGATTTACTAGCTAGTGTAGCTTGTTGGAGAACCCGGAAGGCATGCAAGTCGATGTACAGGTCGGCTACATGGAGCAAGATGGCACGTGACAAGAGTTGGCACGAGCCGACTTGCAAGCTTCGTGGAGATGGAGATCACCATGAAGAGAGCCATACCATTTCACATTATAATTGCTTTATTTGTGTTATTGTTATGTCTCTATTTATCTCTATTTAGATAGTTGGTAGATTCTTTAGTCCCTCAAAGAAGGTCTTGTCGGTCGCCCCGCCAGTGCTGCACCATCACAAGTCGGACATTCTTGGTAGTGGGCTCATAAAATTGAGGTGCTACCAATTCTTTCCGGTTAGGTGGGTTTGAGTCGGACTCTTACAAGCAGAAGCACTTGGTAATCTAGACGAGTCCATCACAACGGTTGTGGGGCTCGGGGCGAGGTAGGTTGGGAGCCGGGGCATGTGATGTCACCCAACTAACAGGAGTCGTATTGGATACGATTGGCAAGGTGTTGCCTACCTAGATCACTTGACGGCTAGCGGTGATGCTAAAGCTCACTAGTCGGCTTGCTTATTTAGGATCTTGAATCACTTAGCAACCATCGGAGGGATGTTGGTTCTAGTGGGAGCATAAGTATTAAAGCGTTTAATATGCCTGCTCTTTTATGAATACATGTCTTAAGTGTTTTTGCGTATTTTCTGTTGTAGATCAATGGCACCTAGCAACCTTCCTCAGTTGTCCGCGTTTGCGTTGAGGTCAATCCTAGAGAAAGATAAGCTTAATGGAACTAATTTCACCAACTGGTATCGTAATCTGAGGATAGTCCTCAAGCATGACAAGAAAGAACATGTTCTAGAAACTCCACTTCCAGATGAGCCTGATGACGATGCGACTGTCGCAGTCACGAATGCCTACCGTAAGACTAGAGATGAGTCTACGGAGATTAGCTGTCTTATGCTTGCACACATGGAACCGGACTTGCAGCAGCAGTTCGAGAATGTTGAGGCCTACGATATGATCGAAAGCCTCAAAAGTATGTTCCAGGCTCAAGCAAAGACTGAGAGGTATCAAGTCTCTCAAGCGTTGCTTGGCTGTAAGCTGAAAGACGGCGATCCACTGAGTCCGCATGTAATCAAGATGATTGGTTACATACAGTCTTTGGATCGGCTGGGCTTCCCAATTAACGAAGAGTTCGCTACTGATATAATTCTGAACTCTCTTCCTAGTGCGTATGGTTCGTTCATCTCGAACTACCATATGCATGGTATGGATAAGAGTATCACTGAATTACATGGGATGCTCAAAACGGCAGAGGCTGATATCAAGAAAGGCACCAGTCAAGTGTTGATGGTGCAGAATAAGGCTAAGTTCAAGAAGAGTTCTTGGACTAAGAAGAAGAAGGATAAGTCAGGAGGTAGCACCCATGGCCCTGTCCAGAGTGCTCCCTCAAAGACTAAACCTTCTCCTACAGCCGGAGCCAACTGCTTCTATTGCAAGCAAGATGGCCACTGGAAGAGGAACTGCACCAAGTATTTGGCTGACAGAGCCAAGAGTGGAGGTGTGACTTCCAACTCAGGTACGCTTGTGTGCAATGTTATAGACATTTATCTTGCTGATGCCTAATAGTTCTTGGGTATATGATACCGGATCAGTTATTCACATATGCAACTCGTTGCAGGGACTGGTAAGAACTAGGAGCGTGGCAAGAGGAGAGGTTGACATTCGGGTCGGCAACAAGGCGAGAGTCGCTGCGTTGGAAGTCGGCACGATGCAACTTCATTTACCTTCAGGATTTATTTTGGAACTAAATAATTGTTATTATGTTCCAGCGCTTAGTCGAAACATTATTTCCGCCTCATGTTTGATGAGACAAGGTTATGAGTCGAATATTAAGAATAATGGTTGTTCTTTATATTTGAAAGATATGTTTCATGGCTTTGCACCCGTTCAGAACGGGTTATTTATTTTAAATCTTGATAGTGAATCGGTCTATAACATAAATGTTAAAAGGTTGAAACCAAATGATCTGAATATGACTTACTTTTGGCATTGTCGGTTTGGTCATATAAGTTGGAAGCGCATGAAGAAGCTCCATGATGATGGACTTCTAACTTCGTTTGACTTAGAGTCATTTGAGATATGCGAATCATGCCTACTAGGCAAGATGACCAAGACACCTTTTGCAAGGAGTTGTGAAAGGGCGTCCGACTTGTTGGAACTAATACATAGTGATGTATGTGGTCCAATGAGCACGACAGCCAGAGGTGATTATGAGTACTTCATTACCTTCACTGATGATTTGAGTAGGTATGGATATATCTATTTAATGAAACACAAGTCGGGAGCCTTTGAAAAGTTCAAGGAATTCCAGAGTGAGGTACAAAATCAGCTCGGCAAGAAAATAAAGTTTCTACGGTCGGACCGTGGAGGCGAGTACATGAGCCATGAGTTTGATGACCATCTAAAGAGTTGTGGAATAGTTCCTCAACTCACTCCGCCGTACACCGCAGAGAAACGGTGTATCGGAACGGAGAAATCGGACCTTGTTGGACATGGTACGATCATTGATGAGTCGGACAGATCTACCTTTATCATTTTGGGGTTATTGTCTAGAAACTGCAGCTTTCACACTAAACAGAGTACCATCAAAGTCAGTAGAGAAGACACCACATGAGATGTGGACGGGCAAAAGCCAAGTTTGTCTTTTCTTAAGATTTGGGGTTGTGAAGCATTTGTCAAGCGACTTCAGTCGGACAAGCTCACGCCCAAGTCGGATAAGTGTATTTTCGTGGGGTATCCGAGGGAAACCTTGGGGTACTACTTCTACAACCAGGAAGAGGGCAAAGTGTTTGTCGCTCGGAATCGTGTCTTCCTTGAGAAAGAGTTTCACAGTCGGGAAGTCAGTGGGAGCACGGTGCAACTCGAAGAAATTCGAGAGGAACCAGTTAGGGGCGAGTCGGCAATGGCCTTGGAGGCTGAGCCGGTCGTGGTACCTACACCGGTTACAGCACCTGAACCTCGGAGATCTGCCAGATTACAGAGTGCTCGAGATGTTTTACTGTTAGACAGTAATGAGACGGCAACTTATTCGGAAGCGATGGTGGGATCTGATTCCGAGTCATGGCTTGGAGCCATGAGATCCGAGTTAAAGTCCATGGATGAAAACCAAGTTTGGAATTTGGTTGATCTGCCTGACGGTGCAAGACCCGTCGAGTGCAAATGGGTCTTTAAGAAGAAAATTGATATGGATGGAAATATTTCCGTCTATAAAGCACGACTTGTCGCGAAGGGGTTCCGACAAGTTCAAGGAGTTGACTACGACGAGACCTTCTCGCCCGTAGCGATGCTTAAATCAATTCGGATCATGTTAGCCATAGCAGCCTATTTCGACTATGAGATATGGCAGATGGATGTCAAGACGGCTTTCCTTAATGGAAATTTAACTGAGGACGTGTATATGATACAGCCCGAAGGTTTTGTCGATCCGGCTAATGCTGACAAGGTATGCAAACTTCAGAAATCCATTTATGGGTTGAAGCAAGCATCTCGGAGTTGGAACATTCGCTTTGATGAGGTAGTCAAATCGTTTGGCTTCATCAAGAGCGATCACGATTCTTGTTTATACAAGAAGTTTAGTGGGAGCAAAGTGAACTTTCTAATCTTATATGTGGATGACATATTACTGATTGGAAATGATGTCATGATGTTGCAACAAACCAAAGAGTCATTGGAAAGGAGTTTCTCAATGAAGGATTTGGGTGAGGCAACTTACATATTAGGAATCAGGATCTATAGAGATAGATCAAGGCGGCTCATTGGATTGAGTCAGAGTACTTATCTGGACAAGGTTTTGAAGAAATTCAAAATGGAAGAGTCCAAGAAGGGATTCTTACCGATGTCCCATGGCATAAAACTTAGCAAGACTCAGTGTCCTTCGACAACTGATGAGCGAAGTCGGATGAGTGTGATCCCGTATGCTTCGGCAATCGGATCCATCATGTATGCCATGATTTGTACTAGGCCAGATGTTTCCTATGCTCTTAGTGTTACGAAAAGATACCAGGCTGACCCTGGCGAAGCCTACTGGGCAGCGGTTAAAAACATTCTTAAGTATTTGAGAAATACTAAGGAAATGTTCCTAGTTTATGGAGGTGATGAGGAATTCAGTGTAAAGGGTTACACGGATGCGAGTTATCTCACCGACTCAGATGATTCTCGTTCGCAATCTGGATACGTGTTCGTGATGAACGGAGGGGCTGTGAGCTGGAAGAGTTCCAAGCAAGATACGGTGTCTGTATCTACAACAGAGGCTGAGTATATTGCTGCCTCAGAGGCGGCAAAGGAAGCTGTTTGGATCAGGAACCTCCTGATTGATCTTGGTGTGGTTCAGGGCGCGTCCAATCCTTTGGACGTATATTGTGACAACAATGGTGCTATTGCACAAGTCAAGGAACCTAGACAACACCAGAAGAACAAACATATACTCATGCGGTACCACCTCATTCGCCAGTTTGTCGAACAAGGTGATATCAAGTTATGCAAAGTACACACGGATGCAAACATTGCAGATCCGTTGACAAAGGCGCTACCACAGCCTAAGCATGAGGCGCACACGAGAGGCATGTGCATTCGATGCCTATGCATATGATGCCAGGATGATTGACTCTAGTGCAAGTGGGAGGCTGTTGGGAATATGCCCTAGAGGCAATCATGTATGATGTAATTCCCACTGTATTCATAAAGTTATTAAATTGTCTTTGTTTTGAACATCTGATATATGTCATTGAATATGTGATTCGATTGTGGAACTATATATTCATGTTGTTCATACTAGATTGTCCTTGGTCATTTAGGTTGTGCTGGACACACACCCTAGACTAATGTGAGTGTTGGCTGATGACACGGTTCCACTTGTCATGGGCATGGTGATGCCATTCCAACGTTCACGGACTTGGCTAAAGAGTTTAGCAAGTCGGACTGACCCACATTGAGATGCAACGATCAAGTCGTCATTTGCATGTCTCAATCAATGTAATCCTTAGACCTGAGGTTGTCGCACAATCCGAGTTGTGGATCACCGACTTAGGTTCTGTCAAACATTGTTCTGTGACAAGGCAACTATAAAGGCAGAGTTCGGGTCGAATGAGAAGCAAGCTGCGTGATGTGGATAATCAAGATGGGATTTTGCCCCTCCGAATGGAGAGATATTCTCTGGGCCCTCTCGAGTGATATGATTCAGGAAGCATGGCCATGCGCGACTCAGTTAAGTGTTAACTGTGTCGGTTGACTAAGAGTTAGTCAGACGAATCACATGTCACAGATCGAGAAGAGAGTTGAGCTATTTAAGGGATGACGATAAATCGCCTATAGCTCGACAAGGTATATCGTGAGGCAAAAGGGACTAAGATGAATATCACATTGAAAGGTATGTCGTCATGACTCAATGGTACTTGGGAGTCGGCACGTTCTGCTAGGAGCCGCTACCGATTGATCGATTGGGAGTTGGACTCCAATCGTGTCCAAGTCGCCATGAGCCTGCAGGGGTCGCACACTTAAGAGCGGGAGCAAGTATTGGTTGGGTTGGACCCGAACCGGAAATGGACTGAGTTAGTGAGTCGGACTCACAGAGGGAATGGGCCACAAGTGTTGTGCAGCCCATTACCATACGCTATATAAAGAGGGGCACAGGTTGCCCAGCGGGTACGTTAGTCCACTCTCCCATGCGTTGGGAACCCTAGCCCCACTCAGTCCAGCCGTCGCACCAGACCTAGCAGTCTGCCGTCGGAGCTCCTCCTCGTACGTGTGGATACCGGCAGAGGTGCTGTACGTTCAGCACTTCGACGTTCGAGGGATTGGATCGGCCGGATCGGATCGTGGGACTGCACTGCCCCGACGCGCTGCATCGATAATCCGCACCTGCGCGTCTAGTGGTAATACTCGTGGCCTTCTACCTCGGCTAGATCTTGGGAGTACCGCGTAGGAAAAGTTTTTGTTTATCTCTACGCGTTCCAACATATATCTGCCCAATTGCCGCCCACAAGCTTGCCGACATGGTCAGATCCACGACTTGAGCCAGAACCTCGCGGGAGAGCGAGGCCAGCAGGTACCCGAGGACCTGTTGATCCTGGGCGTTCCAGAGCGCATAGGCTGGATTCGCCACCTTCTCAGTCTTGCCGTCTGAAGTCACGTCCACCTCCTGTGCCGGCGCAGGGATTGAATTGTCGAGGAAGCCGGTGAGTTGTGCCTCGCGTATGGCCGGTAGCACCTGGGCCTTCCACATCAGGAAGTTGTCCCGGGTGAGCTTCTCATTCACCGGGTGGCCGAGTGCAGAGGTGGGCGCCATGGACGAAGATGCTTGCGACATGGTTTCTCAGATGCGATTGGAAGAGAAAGGCTCTGATACCATATGATAAAACTAGTTGAAGCGTACCCATGGAGATCGGGCGCTTGCGTGTTAATATAGAGGCCAAACCGGCCTAGGGTTTTACAGGTAAGATTACAACCGAATGGTCTTGGAGTACAAGCTAAACTCTGTACGGTTAACATCCTAGCCAAGTACCAAACAGATGAAAACATCTAGAAGGCATATATGTCACGTATTTATATGTACATACGTGACAAGTTACATATATTTCAACAGCGGACTTGGCGACACTCTGCCGGGGAAGCGTATACCCATGTGTTTGTCGTATCTCCTTTTTTTGTTTTCATCGACTGTGTCTACTTTCGCGGGGTGTACCCCTCGCACTTTCGGCGGAGCTGCAAAGCCGTCACGACGTCCACGCCAAGCAGTACCATGCATGCTTCCACAACTACAACCACTTCAACACCGTTCGAGACCGACGAGGCAAGACGGCGAGGCGGGCATGGCCGGAGCAAAGGCCATGCTATCTACGGCACATGTACACGCTAGTACACAGACTTCGCCGGCGCCTACACACACTATCACCACCACCATGCATGGAGAACGCGAAGCGAAGACTGAAGACGACGACCAAGCAGCTTAATCGGAGGTGTCTTGCAGTCCTTCCGCGGGAGTAATTAACCGGGAGCTTTCCGAGGCCCCGGGAACCATGAGACCACAATCGCGCTAGCAGGCCACAGAGCGCACATCTTGGGATAAGTTTATTAGTCGTGATGATTAATATGTATCTTTTCTCTTCTTTTATTTTTTGTGTACTTTGTACACTAGCACACCCGCGTTTTACTTTCTTGTATTTCCCCCGGCGTATGAGAGATACACATCGCTCTTTTCTTATTAGGAGCTTTAGTTTTGTATTTCTCGTGTCAAACACTTATGACTGTCACATTTCCTGCAGTGCAGACACATTGATTTTTATCATTTCTGACCGTGAGCTATTTTTTAGTGCAGGGCACATTGATTGTGTGATTTTGTCCAATATGTGTAGGTGGGAGTGATCAGGTATGCATTCATAGCTCTTAAATCTGTAGCATCTGTCCGATATGTCTCCAAGCACGAAGATAGGATGTATTTGCTCTCTTTAAAAGAATCCCGATCCATCTTGGAAGAAGTGGTGTTCTTGATTTTTGTAAAACAGCCTGTTGAAACGGGGTTGTGAAGGAAGGAGGTGTGATTTACATCAGATTTGGACCACACCTGGCATACAGTAATTTCTATTTGATGGTATGAGTTCTTTTCTACCTTGTAATCCCGAATTTTCCACGCAGTAGTTGTCTATTTTTGAGATCAATTGTTTTTAATTGTTTTCTTTTCATGTTCTGTTCTTCACCACACGTACCACTGGTGGTGGGGGTGGTTGGGGGCTGGAAGAGGATGAGTTGAATAAGTAATTAGACAGCGGAGTTCAGCAAGTACATGTTCTTCCAGTTTTTCTCCACAGTCAGGTACGTTGTCTTGCTCTAGTTGCTGCTGTTTTCCACTTTCTTCTTCAATATCTTCTTTTTCCATCTCTCAAATCTCGGCTCTATAATTTCCCTCTTCTTATTTTTGCTCTCAGATGGGTGGGAGCTGGTCTGGGCATGCGTGCATCTCTTTTCTTGCTGGAGAAGGTCTGTGGTAGCTGGTTTGGGCTCACGGGCAACTGCCAGGCCTTTTTTGGTGGCTGTGTAATTTTTTCCCTCTGTATTGGGCTGCGAAATGAGCAGAAACTCAAAATGGACTGAACACACAAAAAAGTGTGTCTGTTCCAGGGCAGCCTGAAACACTACACTGCCAATTGTGAGTCCGGTATTGGTTTAGAAATCTGTCTGTTCATGAATTAGAAAATAGCAATCTGCCAAATAGACGCGGCAATTGGTCTCCTCGTCGTATCGCAGATCGTATCGTATCGCAACTGCTGGCGGTCAGATCATCCTAGCTAGAGCAAATAGCTAGCCAGGCTCTTGTTTCATTGTTTTTCGTCATCGTGGATGGCACGCCGGTGCAAGATGCTCGGATGGAGATTTACTAAACTATATATACAAGCAGTGACCGCGGATGGTATAATAAGCAAGGATAGATAGCGTATATATTTATTAGGGTTATTTAACAGGGTGTCCTTAGTTGGTACCACGACCTCAGTTTTACGCCTAGCGCCGAATCGATCTCAGTTTTGCCACTAATCTGTGCGCAAGAACTCGTTTCGCTGCTCCCACCGTAACATTCTGCCCCTGTTAGGATGCTGACCTATGGGACCCATCATAGATCAACAGGCGCGGCCTGTGGGCCCTAGCTATTGAGCGTTGGCGTGGCTTGTGGGCCTCAGCTGTTGACGGTTGGCGCTGCATGTGGGCCCTAGCTGTTGACCGTTGCTTGCGGCCCAATGTTAAATGAGGCCCAATGTCAACATGCAGACTACACATTATCCATTTATATTTATTAATCAGTACATGCAAACTACACATTATCCATTTATTAAACCATCAAATTATTTGTATTAATAATATAAAATATATACTGTGAGCAACTGAAATTTGTATATTATCTTAGAAAACATAATGCATCACATCTCTTATATATAAATTTTGTTTACAATGTGCAGATTTTAAAGCGATAATTAGAAATATTTAAAAAAAAAAGCGATAATTAGAAAGAATAAAACTTCTAAACAGTGGGTACATATTTGGACAAATATAAGAACATAACTTTATATATAATTAAACATACTTAGAAAGGATAAATGGCCCCACTTTACATATAATCAGTGGGCTCCGAGGGACATTACATTTAATTTAAAAAAAAAGAAGCCCTAACTGCTCCCCCTCTACATGCGGGAGCCCTTGCCGCCCTCCGGCGCCCTACTTCCTCCACTCCGCCGCCTGTCCTCCATCTCCTTCTTGACGCGGGCGGGCGGTTCTCCGCCCGCATCCTCTCCTCCTCTCTCTCACGGACCCGCTTTGATGCTGGCCCGGAAAGGCTTCGCGTCCTCCTTTGCCTCCTTCTTCTCCTCCGCCTTCAACTCCTTCTTCTCCAGCCGCTCCAGTTCCTTGAGGCGGCGGATCATCTTGGGGGAGAAGTCCAAAGTCTTGGGGGCGGTGGGGGCGGGCTCGGGACGGTGGACGAAGGGCGGCGACGGCGATCTCTCCCGTTTGGTAGATTCGACGTCCTCCGGCGTATGATCGTCCTCATACCAAGGCCGATCTTTGGGGTGGTTGTCCTCGTCGGAGACCGACTCGGGGCTAGAAGGGAGGTAGTAGGAAGACATGGTTCGGGGCTTGAAGGGAGAGAAGGCAAGGGGCTGAAGAGGGATGAGAAGATGGAGGACGAGTGAAACGGGCTATTTAAAGACACGATGAGACGTGAATAAATTGGGGCAGATGAAGCAAACTGTGTGAAAACGTTGGATGCAGTGTAGAACAGTCGATGCATGGTCAAAGTAGTGTAGAACAGGCGTAGGCGTAGGCGGTGATACAAGGAGTACGAGCGTGTGCATTAGGCAGTCAAAGTTGATGCGACGTTGAATGCGTGTATTAAAGAGGTGATGAGAAGAAATCCAAAGTCTCACGCCAAATCCTGCCTGGCTGCATGCACTGATGCGTATCTTCTGAAAACGAGGCGTGGATGGCTGCGTCGCTGCAAATGCGACGCGACTCGTGTTTCTGAAACGAGGCGTGCAGGGCTACAAATGCGACGCGACGTTGTTTACTCTTTTCTTCTTCTGCGACATTGTCTACTCTGAAAAAATGAGGCGTGCAGGGCTGCGTCGAGGGCTGCATGCACCGGGCTAGTGAACGGGGCCCCACTAGACAGTGTCCGTTGTTGCATGCAGTTACATTGAGACAAAACACCCAGTCCATGCACCGCGTCATTTTCAATCGTTTAATCGTAAGGAACAGTGCAGATCGAGTCCATGCATGCAAACTACAGCGGCAACGGCCTGCATACGCCGGGAACGGGATCCTCTGACGTCACCAACAAATGGAGCCCATCACACCAAACCCAGGTGTCATGGGGAGAAAGTCAGAGAACGTAAGATGGGCAAAGTAAGAGGATCTGGTTCCCTCTGTTTTTAGGGCATGTACAATAGTGTAGAGGGTGATGTCTGCACTACTCGGCCATGTCATTTCTAGACAGCTTTAGAGATAGTTGGTACAGTGCGGTCACCCCCTAGCTTGTGTTGGGATCCAGACGCTCCATAGCCCCCCTCCCGGTGAAACCCTAGACCCACTGGAGAAATACCGGACTTATACGGAAACACGCGGTAACGGCGTCGAAGGGGGGTTGCAATGTGGAACTATTTGTTTGGTTGTGTTAGAATAGCCCATACGAACACAAAACAAAAAGGTAGAACCCACCTCTTCGGAAGATTCTCGATGTTTCGTCCGATACTGGAGTTTCACCCTATAAGCGCATGTAAACTCACGAGAGAGAAGTGGATGCCGGTGAAGCGGGTCACACCCCGGAGAGAAATTTTTGACATCCAAAGCACACAACACACCTATACTAACATGGTATGGCACCCCCTAACTTGTGTTGGAATCCAGACGATCCGTAGCCCCCCTCCCGGTGAAACCCTAGACCCGCTGGAGAAATACCGGACTTATACGGAAACACGCGGTAACGACATCGAAAGGGGGTAGCAATGTGGAACTATTTGCATGGTTGTGTTAGGATAGCCCACAGGAACACAAAACAAAAAGGTAGAACCCACCTCTTCGGAAGATTCTCGATGTTTCATCCGTTATTAAGAGAAAAATAAAACTTTCTTCGGCAACATTGTTCGTTGTTTCAATATGCATGTTTAGGTAGAATATGGGCATATTTCAACAAACTATGCCATGAATGTGGCTATAACAACCGTCATTTGGCCCGAAACCCAAGAATCTTCGGAGGTGATAGCAAATTCTTGTGAACACATTTTCAACCCAATTGTCGTATTCCAAGTTTAATATTTTTGGTGGATACTAGGAAATATAAAATGACACCACGCGAAGGTTTTGCATCATTTCGAGTTTTTTAGAATTTTCTGAAATTTTCTAAACCGGTTTTAGGAAAAAGTCAAGACGACGGGCATTACCTTTCATAGCTAGGGGATGAATATTGTGAAAATCTTGGTGTATCTCTGAAGAAATAGGTACTTGTGTATGTAAAAATTATTTTTACAAAAAATCATGAGCAAACTATGAGACACATGTAGTTCAAATTTGACCCAGTTTGAGCTGAATCGGCAGGAATTTGTCTTTTTCACAAGAGGTGTATTCAAATCTATTGAGAGGTGGGAATTTGGTTATTTAACCATAAAATGTGGTATAATAGCTTTATAAATTTATATGGTGCAATTTTGCAACATATTTTTGGTATCTGCTTCACAAAAAACCCAATTTTTGACACTCCAAAAATAGAAAATGATATCTTTATTCAGTGAAAAATAAATCCTTCTCTTCGACATCGTTCGTTCTTCCAATTTTGCAAATATTTTGCAAAGAAAATAAAAACATCCAAAATCAATAATCTTACTCTGGCGACCTGCGCAAATTTCGCTACGAAATTAAGGAATATACTTATGTAGTACGAGGAAACAAATTTGAGCATCTTCGAAATTGTGTGAAAATTTCTTATATTTTTGAAGTTAATTCATTTTAGTTGAACTTTAAAGATGTCATGTGATATTTTATTTTCCTACTTATTCATTGTTCAGATTTTACTTATATTTCTTTTCTCATTATTTTTATGCTTATTCATAGTCATTACCGACTTTTTCCCTCCCACTTTCCCTCGGGTACTCGGCGAAGAATAGGAGGGGATGATTTTAGTAATTGTTCGTCGAGTCGGGCCAAGACGGTCGGCGCCACCGGAAGCAGCTCAATCGCCGCCCCCCTCCACGCCGCTCGACAGCCTCGTCGCCGCTGGAACGAGACGCGCGCCATCCTCCTTGAGCCCATCCCCTCGGCGAGCCTCCGATTTTTTTAATCCCATTTACCTTTTTTCATACGTCAACATATTTTTGAACATTGTGAACATTTTTTCTAAAACCCGAATTTTTAATCCGTGAAGATTATTTTAACTCACTGAAATAGTTTTTTAAAAACTCAGTGAACTTTATCATTCAATAATAAAAAAAACGAAGGCAGAGACCCAGCAGCACTCATTGGCACGCACACACCCAGCAGCACGCACACATCTCTCTCTCAAAAAAAAAAAGCACCACGCACGCACCCGCACCCGCACCCGCACGCACCCAGCAGCCAGCACCAGCAACTCCCCAATCGATCGTAGCCCCAGCGCCGCCACCGCAACTCGCTCCCGCGCCGCCACCCATCTCGCCCCATCTCCTCTTGCCCGCCGCCGGCGCCGGGCCTCTCCCCCCCACCCCCGCCAGTCTTCCTCATCAGGTCCATCTCGCCCCATCTCCTCTTACCCATCGACGCCCATGAGGTCGCCGCCGCCTCCTCTTTGAGCGAACCTATGCTGCTCGCCGCCGCTAACCATCGTCGGTGGTGCGGGGACCGGAGGTAGCTTGGCCGGAGGAGTTCCGCGTCGTGTCTCCCTCGCTAATAAATCCGGCCGGCTGCTCATCTCTTTCTTTCTCGCTTCTGCCGCCGCCGTGCTTCTCTGCTAACCATCCATGGTATGTTAATCTCTTCGATCTCTGCTTCTCTACTATGCAGGGTTAGGGCCGGGTCGGGAGGATTGTAGATTCGTTTCCGTTTGCTGTGAAGTTGTAGTCGCTGGTTGTAGCGTTGATTCCTTGTTTGTCCGGACGGAGCAAGAATTGGTAAATTGGTAGTGCACACAAAGTGTTTGATATGTGTTCCATGTGGTTTGTTTAGAATTTCAGTGGCTGCAGATAGGATAGCAGGCTTGTTTAGAAATTCTATAGTATAATATTCTGATAGAAATCCATGATTTAGCGGTCAAATTAATGGTCAATGTCGAATCTTGGATTTGGTGTGCCATGTACATGGACATGGAGGGAATAGAACTATATGTGGTGCTAATTCCACTTTTAGGAAAATCTTCTTCGGACACTGACAGCTAGCATAGCATGGTGCTACATTATATTCACAAATGCCAGTGTTTCCAATAGGAGGTCGTTTCATTTTATAATCTTATACTATTGTTCAAAGGTCTGATGTCTGGTGCTAACTGTAAGTTTGACCATGGATGAATTAGTGTACGAAACACAACTGGACATGGATTAGTTAGTGGCAAAACATTAACCAACCATTTTTAGGTTCAATTTGTGTGCTAGCTAAATAAAGGAGAAGCACTCAGCAACCCCGGAATTGCATGGGCCAAATTCTCATCCACTTCTGGAGCCGGTCGACGAGAACGCGGTGTTGATCGCAGGGGGTGGTAAGCCACATGGATGCTTATGTATGCTTGATTCGGTGCTGCCCTCTACGAGCAATCTCACGCAGATCAAAGCTACCACGGGCAAGGTGGCTTCTATCCCACCTCGTGCACCACGTCGCGATGTAAGTTTTTCTCATTTTTATCCAAATTTAGACTTTTGATCATGCATTGTATGTTGATGGGATGCATTATGTAAAATTATAGCCCCGCTATTATGATGCCTACGAGGAGATTTGCCGCGAGTTTCACCAGAAGATGAATGAATGGTATGCTGCAATTGGCGCTCGTGATGATCTCATTCAAGCGGGACATAAGGTTATTTCTTGCCCATTCGAACTAGTTGCAAGCAGTTTGTATGATGTATTTTTCTTGGCCACACATGACCTATAATATCACTTGCAGGTGTTCTATATGGATCAGATCAACGGTACTGCACCGCCTCCTTATGTTGATCCTCCACCTAAACCATCGATATCAATGTTGCCGACGAAGGCTGAATTCCTCGCACATATTGCCATGGGGACTCCGGTTAGTACTTCATACAACTACTAAGTTATTAGTTATAAGTCACGAAAGAACTACTAAGTTAGTAGTTACTAATATGCTGAAACATGTAGGGATCCGCTCATTCACAGACGCCCTTTGGCCGTGCTTCCGCCTCGCCCAGGGAGACACCCGAGACCACTCCAGTTCACCTAGGAGGTCCTAGTCCTGGTCATTCTGGCTGTTGACTCGCCGATCTCGGTTAGTTTGAAGCAAACCCTTACATGTAACTAACACTTACACAATTTACCATGCATGAACTTTGACTTAGACAAATTTCCATGCTAAATTTCCATTAAAATAGTGGCAAAACTGAGCACCATTCGACGCTAGGGGTAAAACTGAGTAGAAGTGATCCGCTGTGGGCAATTCGATAAATGACCCTATTTATTAATAATAAAATATCGGGAGTAGTTGGCAGCTGGTTGCACAACGGACGCAGCCCAGCTCATAGCAAGCAAATTAATAGTGGCTGCAAGTCAACTAGACCAAAATTGAATTAATGGCTGTGGTGATGGTGCTTGGCAGGATGGCAATAAAAATGGAGGTCCGGTATGGCTTTTTCGCTGGTGGAGGAATTAATTTCACCATGATGCAACTTGAACATGACCCCAGCTAGCTACTTGATCTGGAGTGAACTTGTGTTGGATGATGAGCCTGCGTGATACGATCCGATCTGCAGGATCACTTATACTAGTTGAATTGGATGATCTTGGATATGACGTGCCATCCACTATGAGCAAACTGAGTTGGCTGTGCGCGCCGATACGTATAAATATGTCCTCCTCCTATACCTGTAGGATATACTACTCCATCCCAATCTCGATCCAACATGGCCATCAGCTCCGCTCTCGTCATGGCCGAGGCGGTGCTCCTCCTCTGCGACCCCTCGGAGTGCAAGGCCCGCTGGGTCCCGCCCTGCACGGCCTACTGCGAGGACTGCATAGACTACTGCATGCTTAGCCGGCCGACACACCGTCGCAGCCTGTGCAGAAACTGATTCCGCCTGCCACGACGACTGCAAAGGCGATGCCACCTCCTGCCTGGAAAGATGCTTAGGTAACGAGTTTCCCGAAACTTGTCGGCGCCGATGCGAAACTATCAAGGATGGCTGCGACATTGACTGTCAACTTCATGGCAACACCTGCCCCCGCATTTCTGCACTGCCAAATGCATTAGGAGAAGATTTCTCTAACCTGGTGTGTCTGCATCCATCCCATGCGATGTGCTTGCTTTGCAGTTTCTAGTTTTTCGTCTTGATCGTCGCCGTCGGTACACAGATTTTTTTTTTTTTTCTGATAAAGGGCTTTTATTACTTAAAAAGTTTAAACATTACACCCGGCCTCTGCATCATGACAATGCACACAGCCGAAATCCAAAAAAACGAAAGTAAAAGACAACAAGGCTAAACAAACCATGTAGATAGACTGTCGCTGCTATGGGGCTGCTATTCCTATATCAAGCGGCCATCCATGTGGGATAAAAATGTCCCTCGCCACCCGCTCCAGCTGTGCACATGCCTCCATACAAAGGTCTCGATACTCCGCCCGCTGTAGTGTGCACCACGAACGGAGAATACCTGTACACCTGAATAGCACCTGCATACGAGAGAAATTTTTATCGTTGAAAATCTTGTCATTTCTACACAGCCAGATCGACCAAATAACGGCAAGCGCCTCCTACCCTAATAATAGTCTTGAAACGTTTATCTATCTCATGCAACCAGTTACCGAATATATTCGCTACTGATGTGGGCTGATAAATGTCCGAAGCCATATGGATAGTGGACCATATGGAACGCACAAAAGAGCAATCAAAGAATAAGTGTTTAATCGTCTCCTCATGACAACAAGAAACACACTTAGTACTCCCATGCCAATTACGAAGATACCACGCAAAGATCTTAATCTTTAACGGTACCTTCACACGCCATACATTTATGAAAATATCGACTGGCATATCCGATTGGATCATAGCCCTATACATAGAGTCCACCGGGAACATTCCGTTCTTAGTAAGATTCCAACGAAATTCATCGATACCTGGTGTTAGGTTAACCATAGTTAATCTATTAACCAATATCTGCCAAGAAGCCAGTCTAGGCCCTATTAAATCTCGTCTAAACGTAACATTAGGAGGTGATGTTTGCATGACTGTAGCCAGCGTATCTTCCTTATGTCGCGCTATAGTGTATAATGCCGGATACTGTTCTCGAAGAGTGGTATTACCTAACCACTTATCCTCTCAGAACCGTATTTGCGATCCATCCTTAATCTTAAATACCCCATAGCGAAAAAATAAGTTTTTGTTCGCCATAAGTCCAGCCCAAAAGCATGAATCACCAGGTTTCCACATAACCTGTGACACTCCTTTCGAACCTATGTATTTTCGTTTAAGGAGGGTTTCCCAAACGCCATCGCCAGTCAATAGTTAGAACATCGTCTTAAGATCATGAATCCCTAGTCCTCCTTTTTCCCTTTGGACGACAAACTACATCCCACTTGGCCAATCGATACTTCTTTTTCTCGCTGTCACCGTGCCAAAAAAAATTTGATCAGAAATAATCCAGTTTTTTCAAGACTCCTTTTGGCAACTGAAAGAAAGATATCATATACAATACCATATTTGATAGTACTGAATTAATGAGTACCAGTCTTCCATCTAGTGACAACAATTTCCCTTTCCGAGTAGCGAGTCTCTTCTGCAAATGTTTTTCAACGTGGCTCCATTCTGCATTAGTTAACCTCCTATAATGTATTGGTATACCCAAATACTGCATGGGAAATTGACCTTGCTCACAGCCGAAAAGTTCAGCGTACTGTGTAGCTGCATCCTGTGCCTAGCCAAAACTGAACAATTCACTTTTATGGAAATTAAATTTTAATCCAGATAATTGCTCGAACACCGAAAGAATTAGTTTCAGGTTCTTCGCTTTCTCCAAATCATGTTCCATAAAAATAATTGTATCGTCTGCATACTGAAGAATAGATAAGCCCCCATCGACAAGATGTGGAATTATTTCCTCAATTCGACCACTTTCCTTAGCTCTGTCAATCATTATCGCTAACATGTCTGCCACAATATTAAACAATATGGGCAATAGCGGATCACCTTGCCTTAAGCCTTTCTGTGTTTGGAAGTAGCGGCCAACATCGTCATTGACTTTGATTGCTACACTACCTCCCTCCACGAAACCGCGAACTAGAGTACACCACTCCTCTGAGAATCTTTTCATTCTCAGAGTTTTTTGTAGGAACTCCCAGTTCACCTTATCGTAAGCCTTTTCAAAGTCTATTTTAAGAATTACTCCATTTAGTTTCTTCGAATCCATCTCATTTACGATTTCGTGTAGAATAACGACCCCATCAAGGATGTTCCTACCCTGCATAAATGCAGTTTGCGTAGGTTTTACCACATGATCTGCCACCGAATTCAACCTCATGGTTGCAACTTTTGTAAAGATTTTGAAACTAGCGTTAAGAAGGCAAATTGGTCTATATTGTTGTATCCTTTCAGCCTCCAAAACTTTAGGTAACAAAACGATATCCCCAAAGTTAAGACGATACAGCTCTAGGTGTCCACTCCGCAAGCAACCAAACATCTCGATGAGGTCATCCTTATGACCTCCCAAAAATGTTGGTAGAACTCTGCAGGACAACCATCTGGGCCTGGCGCCTTATTAAGCTCCATTTGAAAAATTGCCTTCTTAATCTCCTCTTCCGAAAAAGGAGCATTAAGAAAAGTATTTTCCTCATTGGAGAGTTGGGGAATATCATCTGTTCGGGTATCATCCATAGTAATATTACTACCTTCAGGAGCCCCAAACAGATCATTATAGAACTTTGTAATATAGGCCTTGAGACAGTCTTGTCCCTCAATCAGCCCTTCATCCTGATGGAGAGAATAAATACGTTTTTCCCATGTCTACCATTGACGACATTATGAAAATAACGAGTATTCGAATCTCCTTCCAAGATGAATTGAGCCTTGGATCTCTGATACCATTTGAGTTCCTCTTCTCGCAACATTTGTGCTACCTTTGCGTTTGATTGACTTTTAAGTTCAATCTCTCGCATAGATAGCAACCTCGTCTCAGCGATCCGATCCAACTCATCGATAATGGAACAAAGACGCCCTTTCTCTTTTTTTGAGCATCCCAGTCGTATGTCTAGCCCATCCGCGGAGATATCTACGCAGATTGCTCATTTTATTATTCCATCTCCGGATTGGGTTATCCCCGACGACTGGTGTGCCCCACACTCTCTTAACAAGGTCATCAAAACCATCACGTAACAACCAGCCTAGTTCAAACTTGAACTGCGGTTGTGTATCTGATTTAACACCTAGTAAAATGCCGCTCGAACGTCCACGCGGAGGAATAGAATGCCATGTGAAGTCTAAACCTGCGGAAAGGCGGTTTAAGACACTCACTGGAAAATCTCTCCTCACTAGTAGGAGAAAGCCTACTAGTGACGAACAAAAATTCCTTATCGCTGGCAAGCGTGGCTTCGCCAGTGCTATCCCGCTAGCGGTAGTCGCTACCGCTGGCGAAGCCTGCTTTGCCAGTGCTATATCAAGCTACCGCTGGCGAACATCTCTTTCGTTCGCCAGCGGTAAGTTTGCCAGTGGTGGCTGATCGTGTTCGCCAGTGGTAAGTTTTCTGGGATGGCTGTTGTTCGCCAGCAGTAGCATACGCTGTTCATCAGTGATGTATTTTCTGAATTTTTTTTATACAATTCGTAAAAAAAATATATACATTTCATCCATACATCCAATTCATACATCCAGTTCATATATCTTCCAAAAATAAAATCCACAAATTTCATTTTCTATACAATTCGGAACCCAATATATACATTTCATTCATACATCCAAATTCATACATCGAGTTCATACATCTTGCAATATACAATACTAACATGTACAGACAAGAAGGACAAATTAACACCTCACTTTCTAGAACTGGCAACCTCACTGGACAGGAAAGTAGATGCCCTCTGGTTGTCATGCTCAGGAGCGGCGTAGGCGGCAGGACCATCGATGGCATGAGCGCTCCCGGGAGCAGCCAAGTGCATATGTGTTGAATTAGGGGGCCGCAGGAGGTCCACAGGGAACGTGAAGGCGACAAAATGATTTCACAGCTACACAAAAAATGAATTTGGTGAATAAGGTACACGTATGTCTGTAGCAACAACTTAATTTGTTTTCACGGTTCTCTAGTGTGACCTGTACCACTTTTTAATGAAGTTCACTAAGTTAACCTCATCTGCTTGTGATTGAACAAGATCTAACAGATGTCAAGATTGCTCTCTAGTGGTAACAGTAGCGACAATCTTCAATTTGTACAGTTTCTAGCCCGGAGATAAATGAAACCTTAAGCCTGGAAGCTATGTGGTAAGATTAACTACCTAAACCTAGTGATGACACAACATACATGACTAGATCAACTATACGCAAAATGTAATAATAGTCAACCTGAATTCCAATTCGAGCTCTTGGGTTCAGAAGCTAACTGGGAATTGAGGTGTACCTTCAGCGGGACAGTGTGGTCGCAGAAGAGCTAGGTGTCGACGACATCATTGGTCGTGTTGTCGACCACTAGACTAGTCCCTCTCGAGGATAGCAGTCGGTAGAGTGGATCTTGTTCGAGTTCCTGCATGTGAACACCACCAGACTTGAGTTGCTGTCCCATGTAGGATGTATGTTAATAAGTTGAAAGACAAATGATGGAGATAGGCAGAGTTGGATGTTTCTCAAATCATAAACATTCAAATATATTTATTACAACATATCACATGACACACATTTTGGTTATGATAATCAATAGCACCAAATGATTAACAAAGCATCTAATTTAAGCCCATTGCACTATCTGAAATCCAGGGATGTAAATAACTTTACATGGCATAGTATACTCAGCCAAGGAAAATTTCTTTTGTGATTAGAACGACAAATAACTTTACATGTATATGCCTTTCTATCAGAGAGAAGTTTAGAAACTCAAAAAAATCAAATAGAAATTGTGAGGTGCTTTCCTACAGAATGAAGGCAAAATCAACAAAATGTGAAGGGACTAGCAAAATGTTTTCAGATGCAACTGACACGGAGCCCTCCAGACATCAAGCACCGCCATCTAGCAAATGAAATTTCGTGCAAATGGTGGGAGTAGTTTCTCACCGTGCTACTGTATTTTTCAGAAATAGACACGTACTTCTCATCTAGCTAAATCATTACCCATACACGCATGCCCTAGCTACTACTTTCATTGGAAATAAATCCTATAGCTAAACACTAATACCTACAAAAATCTGTACTAGATGCCATGGACAACATTATGAACCGGATTACCCTATGCATCACAAGAAATTGCTAGTGCAATTACATGGAACCCCACATCCATCCATCTATTCTTCAGTTAGTCTCCATAGTACACACAACTACAAAGTGGATCAATCATTTGATGCTACAAAGTGCTAGTTCTATTTCAACTATACTCAATATCAAACCTATCTACTCTTAAATTGAACGGAAACACTCTGAACCAACTCTACTCTGAAATTGAAAGGAAGCAGTATAGTAGTAGTTCCAACTCTACTATGAACTGGGCAGACAACATGCAAGCTTGGAAGAAATGTGGCCATTACCTCAGGCGTTCGTCGGCGACCTGGCGTCGGAAAGGACCGGAGGGCTTTTCTAGCAAGATCAGGCTATGAGGGAGATGACGAACATGTTGAAGTCTCGAGGAGATGGCAAGGACTGTCGGAGGGAGGGCGGCTCGTCGGCGTCTCCGGACAGATGCCGGAGTGGTGCACGCTGTGCAGCAGAAGGTACGGGCGGACGCCGATGGCGATTGTAGCCCAGGAAGGTCACAAGAAGCTCATCCTCTTTGCCTCCCTACCCACGAATCCTGCGCAGCGGCGAGCTCCATGGTTGCCATGCCTTGCTAATCCCGCCGGGCAGCAGATCGACGCCTCCCGACGAGGGCGAGGATGGCGGCCCTCCTAGCCATGGAGGCGGCTGGAGCCGAGGAGGATGAACCAGGGAAGGATGGCGGCCGTCAGGGAGGCACTAGAGGTCGAGCTCGGGGTTGGATCCTCTTGCGGGAAATTCATCGAGCACTCGGCGAGCATGCGCCAGCGCAGAAGCTGCTGATGAGGTAGGGCGCCCAGCAGTGGTGGAAGTCGAGGGTACGAGGCTGGCTGCCCGCGAGGTGGATCCCGGTGGTGCGGAAGAGGCACCGGCCTCTGGCGGCGCTGGCCCGCCGACCGTGGCTGCAGCAAGAGCAGGACGAGGCGGGGCTGCAGGAGCCGATCCGCCATGACTCACAGAGGAGGGCTCGGCCGGGGCTTGCTCAAGGTGGAGGACAGCGGGGTCGACGACCTGCCGGAGACGGAGCTCCACGGTCCGGTCGACGTGGTGACAGGGAGGCAAGAGGTGGAGCAGAGGGCGGAGGAAGGAGCACGGCTCACCGGCCGGACTCGACGAGGAGCACAAGAGGGCCAAGGTCATCTGTGGCCGGAGCTAGGAGTGAGGGCGGGATTGAGGGAAGTGGCGGCGCTGCAATGGGGAGAAGAGGAACATCGCTGGGATCTTGGTCGATTTAGGGTTGGGTCGATCGGTTGGGCTGAGGTGTGTGTGTCGCTGGCGAGGATAGATGGTTCTACGCCAGTGGCACCAGCCTTACCGCTGGCCAAGCGCGCATCCTGTGCGCCAGCGGTAGCATGCGCATTGGAGCAACGTGGCCTCACACTTACCGCTGGCGAACACACTATCCCATGCACCAGCGGTACTGGACTTATCCCTGGCGAACACGAAAATATGTTGGCCAGCGGTAATAGCACTGGCGAACACGAAAACGTGTTGGCCAGCGGTATACTGGTGTCTATAAGCAGTTTCCTACTAGTGCATCCCTGAGCCACAAACTCCAAATTATGATCCCTGACGTATTGAGCAATATTCAAATGTTTAGCCAAGTCACCAGGACCTCTGCTATTAGTGAATAAGCAATTCATCGAGAAACAATTGGGTTCTTTAGCGGTCTCGCTGAATTTCGTGGAGAACACTTCCTCTTCTGCTTGGCGGTTTTGGATTTTCGTCCGGATGCGTACAAATCAAAAAGAGATCCTAGCCCGTCCTCATCCAATCCCACCTCAGTCACCTCCCCCACAAGATGTGATAAAAGTTGTCCGTCCGAAGAGGCATGCGCTAAATCATCATCCGTGTGGGGGTATGTCTACCCTCGGAGAAGCACATAGTTTAACCGTTAACCGGTCATATTCCATATGTTTCAACACATTGGCCGACAACGTGACCTCAGCATCATTTCTCCCTAATCTAACACCAACATTGTCTAATCTGGACGAAATAACGGTATCGGATAAAGGAAGAAAAGATTTATGCATCACAGTCGTATATCTTTAGGCGGGGCAGAAAATAAGGCCGACTTCCTGCGCATGGCCTTGGACAACGCGTCCTCGTCGGTCGCGGAAGATCCGTCCCTCGCAACCACGTGACGCGCACCACTCTCTGACTACCTGTCCACATGTGTGGGCCACAATCCTAAGTGTATTGTATGTACACTAGTGTTAATGAATGAATCAATGTTGCACCAGAATAATATTTCATGGTGCTTCTTCAAAACCAAACATCACTAGCTAGCTAGACAAGGCGTTGTTTTGTTTGCGGCGCAAATGGGATGGACAGGGTTTTTGTGTAACAAGCACATGTGCCTATAGTTTCTCGAAATTTTTCGTTATATAAGGTCGCGTTGTGAAAACATTCCTCTACGGTGTTTCACTTTGTTTCTTATAAAATGCACATTTTTCATACATGGGTACTATCTTTAAGGACTTAATCTTATGTTTTTCTTCCGTGGTTATATTTCAAAGAAATGAAATTAAAAATCGATGGGTGATTATGTTCGGTTGTGGCACTAGCTAGTGTTTCTTATGTGGTTTGGAGGATTATTAGTTAATCTATCATATTTTCACGCCAGAGAGTTTTTCCTTCTCATTAGTATTGGCATCCGGGAGTTTGTCCCTCAAACGTGTGTATTGAGCTTTTGCCACAACTACGTTCCGTTCTTGTTCACCGTTGCAACGTGTGTAGCACCACGCCCTGTTTCCGGAGGTGTGTATAAGGCTAGAGGATACGCTCAGTGATTTTTTTATCCCAATATGGATGACAATATAATTTACGAATCGGCCCTCCACCACCATAGGCGTTTTTACAATTTCTCATCATGATATATTATTCTCCCATTATTTCTTTGTACTATGAATTTTTTCACGGCCGTGCGCATCCTAACTATGAAGAAGCTGAGTTTAATGCTTCAAACTTTAAAGTAATAACGCTCATTTTATCGGAAAAATACTAACATGCATATGTGTTGCGAAGATCATATACGACCAAACAATAAATAGTTGGTGTGCACAAAAATTCAGAAGTTATCTATTGTTTCCATGAGCTATTGTGAGAAAGTATCTGGTGGAAACTACAATATGGCGATAACATTGTCAGTCCAAATTCCCTCCTGTTCATTTTGAAGAGCGCGCATACAAGTTTTCTGTGACCTAGGTGATTGGTTGTTGACGCTGAAAACATTCACACAGATCCATGCAATGTGGTTTCACACCCACGCTTCTATGTCTGGCAGAGGAAGTTATGGGATACGAGGGGTTTCACACCCACGTTTACCGTTGATACGTTAAATCAGTATGTGTGTTTCTGCCAGCTATCAAAATTTACCCATTGTTTGTTTTAGACGGAAGGCTCGAGCGGAGCCCGGCTTTAAATTAATAAAGCCAACCGTCCAAATATCCAAGTACAGCAAGACACCAAAGGTCCCGAGGACTCAAACAAGAAAGATCCGGATAGCACGAGGGCTACGCATACAACACACGCTCACTACTTCGCCGTAACAGGACGGATGGGAACTCACAACCTAAACTGGTACCGGCAGGTAGACGGGGAAGACTCAATCTCTATCCTGCACACTGATGCGGAGGGAGCGGATCCGCCGATCGCCTCCTCCAAAGCTCTCCTATCCTGACGCCTAGCCACTGGCCACACCTGCATATACATAGACATTTTGTAGAGGCAGTCAGCCGGTTGTGTGGGGAAGATCCCCTCGATCGAAAACCTATTTCGCACGTTCCAAAGCGTCCAGCAAAGGGCTGCGCAACTAATCCACAACACTCTACGTGTTTGCCCCGTGGAATCCTGAAGCAGCCAATAGAGCTCTGCGAAACAAGTGGGGTTCCATGAGCATGAGAGCAGTTCCCTAACCGCACTCCACATGAACTTAGCCAAGGTGCAACCAAAGAAAATATGGTTGGTATCCTCCGGCTCATCACAAAGGGCACACCTGCCCGTGGACGGCCCGTGTCTCCAGCGAAAGTTATCGTTGGAAGGTAGGCGCTTCCTAACCAACTGCCAGAGAAAGATCCGCACCTTCACGGGGATCGAAATTCCCCAAATCTCGCCAAAGTGTTTGTGGGCGTGACCCCTACACAACTTGCGGTACAAGGACCTGACCAAGAAGGCTCCCGAAGGCTCGAGGTGCCACGAAAGGATATCTGTGCCTGCCGACACCGAGATGCCCGCTATCTCATGCATCAGGTCCTGTTCTCCACCCTTTCCACCGGTCCCAGTTCCCGGCGGAAGTAATAGCATAGATATTAGGAAACCTCTCCCTCAGAGGCCCCGTCCCCTGCCACCAGTCCCTCCAGAACCTCGTGGAATGGCCGTTCCTAATGCTGTGTTTTGCGCCCACGCAAAGCAGCTCTTTCACTTTCTGGATGGCGTTCCAGAACTGTGAACCCCGCCTATGGGAGTCAGTCAGGAGGTCTTTCCCCTGGAGGTACTCGGACTTAATAATGTCAGCCCACGGGCCATGGGCCCCTGTCTTTAGTTTCCAAACCCATTTGACCATCAAGCAGATGTTCATGAGCTTGGTGTCCATGATACCTAGGCCCCCAAGGCCTTTGGTTGACACACCGCGGCCCAGCGAACCCAGTGGTATTTGCGCTTGCGCCCGTTACCCTCCCAGAAGAAGCGGGCGCGGTGAGCGTCCATCAACCTGTGCACTCCATCCCCCAGGAGGCACAGTCCCATCGCATGGAGGGGGAGACTAGAGAGGCAAGCGTCTGTCAGCGTCAATCTAGCTGCGGAAGACATGAATTTACCTAGCCAAGGGTCAGCCCGCTTGGCTACCTTCCTGGGGATGAAACCCCAGTCCCCGGCACTCAGCGCCCTATCACTAATTGGGAGACCCAGGTAAATGAAGGGAAAGGCGCCCAACTTGCAGTTAAGCATGTTGGCAATCCTCTGATGTTCCTCAGCACTAATGCCCATCACCAGCACCTCACTCTTGTGGAAGTTTATACTCAGCCCCGACATATTCTCAAAACACATGAGAATAAATTTGAGGTTGGCAATCTGTCGCACCCGGACTTCTAGAGGATACTCACAGTCCGCTAAACAGTAGAAAAATGGCTTACGGGGCATACCGGCACCCGCATCTCAATATGAGCAGGCCAACACGTAAACGTGTGACAACCATTTTCTACTATCCATCGTCTGCGTAAACCATCCCATAGAAATCCGACTACTTCCGTTGACGTACTTCATAACATACACACATGGTACGTCAACGGCATTTGAGCAAGTGATATCACAACATATCTCTAAGACACAAAAGATTGAAATAAGTTGCAAATAGCTCTCACTAGAGCAGAGATAGCAAATACAATCATCCAGAGGACACATGTCCCAACAATTCATCATTACATCACAGCGGAAGCATCCAAAATGTCTGGGTACAGACAAGATCCAAATAGACCTAAGAGGCCGGAAACAAAAAGACGGAGCCCATCCACGATGTCTCGGATTCTGCCCGGGTCCACTATCTACTCGTCAGCAGCCTCGTCATACTCCACGTAGTAGCCACCATGGGGATCCTCGGGAACGTAGTCTGCGGAAACCACAGCCCCAAAGGGGTCAGTACAGACAAGTACTGGCAAGCAAGACTCACAAGATACCAAAGTGTACCCGGCAACACCAAGTACAGATGCTTTGGGTTCAACGGAAGAACAGGTGATACAAAAGTGCGGCAGCAGGCTGCTCTAACCAACTACAGAAACACGCTACAACTTCCGGCTAAAAGAAAGGGATAAGATAGCGTACCGTAACCAACTACTACTAACCTCAAACAAACCCATCCTGGATCTCACCCCTTATCCAAAGAAGCAATCCGAGGATAACTCACACAGTTGGATTAACGATGTTTCAAGTTATTGTGTCAATAAGACTATTACTAGTCAAGTTATCATTAGTTCGGTGTAAGTTGTTCTGAGTACTTGTTAGCCAGTACTTTCACCAAGTCATCCATAACCGCGGACAACACGGCTTCTCGAGAAGATTTAACCCTGCAGGGATGCACCAATTTGGCCGTACACGTAAGAATAACCCGCCAGATGGAATGGCCCTTCCGCCAAGAGGGGCACTCAACACAACTCAACTCTTCTTCGCATCAAGCCCAAAGAACCCCGTGCAATTGAGCGCACGGCTAATCAAGCCCCACGAAGAAAAGGGGACCCTCATAGCACTCTAAGAACGTGTCTCCCTAAATGCCGACTACAAAAGTTTCCACCCTGGCCTCGGGTTCGTACCTGCATATGCGTGCGGCAAATGGAAAACCCGAACTAAATGAGGCGATTTGGACGAGATGCGAATCGAGTCAAATTGAGGGGGGCGCCCATACACGCTTCCCACATGCGGTTAGTGCGCTCATCATGGATCAGTAGACAAGACCCTTTTCCTAATTAGGGTCGACACTAGCAGGCCTCAAAACCACGCCGGGTCTCCTGCCGGTGCCTTATCATCAAATTATTATTACCCATAACATTAACATGATTGTTGTTTAAACATCGAGCCCAGAACATAATAAAAGCCCAGAACATAATAAAATGTGGTAACAGAAAGTAACGGACAACAGACTCGAGCATAAACAACCCTAAGCATGCTAGTAAGACACGGGCAACAAGCAATGGGGTATATGTGTGGAGGTGAGGCTATATCAGGTATACAGGATAACATGTGATAGGATCGAACTCAAGCAACGATTCATAAGGCTAGCAGAATAGACAACGGAAAGTATCGGTATCCAATGTGGAAAGGAACACAATGGTTCATGTGAGTGAATACTTGCCAGCAAACTCAGCAGCCTGGTACTGAGCTAACTCCTCAGAAGTAGTGTCGTAAACCTCGTCTGTCTCAACGTCGTCGTCTATTCGGTAAGAAGCAAACAAACAACGCAGAGAGACAAACAACCAATAACATGGCATAATGCACAATCATGGGATGATGCATGCCAATTTAATTGATGCATCAAAATAAGCTAGTTGACATGGTAACATTTTTAAATGGACCCATATGCAATTTGAATTGCATATGAAAGCCCATGAATTAAGGTTGTATTAAATGATCTACAACTAACCATCATGTGTATGTTGCTTAGAATGATGCATGGATGAAGAAAACAATAAGAAAACAACAATAGATTCAATTTGAAATGAAGTTTACCAAGTTTGGAATTTTATTTATTAAGTTATGAAAATTTGCTTCTTGAAGGAGTTACACAAGTATTTGTTGTTTTCACCAATTTTAATTGTTCAAAATAGATGACAAAATTCATATTTGGAGAGAACACAAAATTTTAGGTGGAATACATGTTTCATTTGTTGAAAAAGGAATTAGAATGATTTAATTATGAATTAAACAAGTTTAAACAAGATTTAAATGAATTTAATTCAATTATGAATTTATTTGAATTTATATTTGTTCAAAACATTAATTAAAATTCATATTTGGAAAGGTTATAATTTTCTGGTCTGAAAACATATTTTATATGTTCAAAAAGAATTTAATTTGACCAAGTTATGAATTTAGCTATTTTAAATGATTTAAACAAGTTTTAAATTATTTAACCCATTTTAATTATTCAAAACATGAAACAAAGTTTATATTTGAAATGGTGGTTTAATTTGGCATGGAAAACATATTTTATATGTGACATTTGAATTAAGTTTGAATTAGTTATGAAATTAACCAAATTTGAAATGAGTTGTTTGAATTTGAAATTTGAAACAATTTGAAATGTTCAAAACAGAAAACAAAGGTTTTAAACATGTAGAGAATTGAATTTGGTACAGAATACATATTTTATTTATTTTATTTGAAGTTGAAATTCAAAAGATATTTGCATTTTGAAACCAGGGACTATTCTGTAAATAAAACAGGGACTGAAACTTAAAAGAAAAAGGCCAAACGATTTACACCTCGCAGTGGCCCAGCCTGGGCCACTGACGAGGGGGCCCTGGGCCACGGTGGCGCCTAGGTGGCATGCGGAGTCGCTGACAGGGGGCCCCACCTGTCAGCGCTCCTTGCGAAAAAGTTTGGGTTTAATCCGCGAGGGGGGATCGAACCCACGACCGATCGCTTGCGTGCGCGGTGCGTTGCCACTGTGCTGTTGCGCGTTTGTTGACAGTAAAGGAGCGCGAGGGAGGATAAGGTTCAGTTAGCGTGTGCTAACTGACGAAACTGAATTTTATTCAGTTGACTGAACCACGGCGAGGCACCGATCGTCGACGGCGGCTGCTGCTCTGCTGCTGATGCTCATGCGGGTGTGCTAGGGTGCTGTGGGTGCGCGTCGTGCGTGCAGGAGGAGAACAGAGAGAGGGAGCGATGCTCACCGCCGTGGAAGAGGAAGCAGAGGCTCGACAGCGACTGTCGACGGCGGCGACAGCGAGGATGGCAGCGGCGTTGCCGGCCCTCCCCGTGCTCGCTGCGGTGTCGAGGAGGTAGAGGGAACAGTGGGGAGTCGATTCCCGCTGCTAACCAGAGGGAAGGAGAGCCATTGGCGCGGCGATCGCCGGAGGTTCAGAGCGGTGGAGGTGGTGCGGTTCAGAACAGGGAGCTATGGAGGGAGGAGAAGGGGAAAAATGACGGCGCTGCGAGGGAGAGAGGTGGAGGAGGGAGCTCGGGCTCGATCTTAAAAGGAGGAGGAGGGCGTGTCCCGGCCGTCCCATCCGTCGTACTGCCGACGTGGGCAGCGCGGATGGTCGCCGTACAGGTAAGGGACGAGGGGGGAGGTACCAGGCCGTGCTGGTGGGCTGGGCTCAGCCCACTGGCCTGCCTCTCCCCTCTACGCTATTTTTTTTTTGTTTTAGTTTTTCTGTTCTGTTTTTTTTTGCTGAAAAGAAAAGAGGAAGAAAAGGGGTAGTTTTAGGGTTAGGAAAATTTAGGAAAATTTTGGTATAGTTTATTTATGGTAACAGAAACATTGTGCAACTTTTGTTTTCCAAAAATTTTAAATTATGTTGCTGTTTGTATTTTATTTGAATTTGAGTGAAATTGATATTAAATGAATGATTGAACTTAAGCAATTTAAAAGTTTTTAATTTCAAGTTTATTTGAAACAAATGATTGGAGTGTTTTGTAATTTTCATAAATTTCAAAATGGTTGCTGTTTGGAAATTTAATTGAATTTTGAATGAAATTTGAATTAATTAAATTATTTAACTTAAGCAAGTTAATGGTTTGATCTTCCAACTTTAATGGAAACAAATTGATGTTTGGGTTTGAAATTTTCATTTGAAAATTTGTAACAGAACAAGTATGAAACAAAATTTGAAATTTGGTTTGAAATTCAAATAAAAAAACAAGGGAAAACAAAGGAAAACAAAGGAAAACAATTGGAAAACAAAGCAAAACAATTGCAATGATTATGTTGTCATGATGCAAAACATAATTTAACAAAAAGCAAACATTCTAAAGGAGTTTTTCATACTTGGGATGTTACAAAACGCCCTCCCTTGAAGGAATCGCGCCCCGAGATTCCTACTGAGAAGAGAAAAGGTCCGGATACTTCTTGCGAAGATCCTCTTCGGTCTCCCACGTTGCCTCTTTATCGGAATGATGGGACCACTGCACTTTCAAGAACTTGGTGCTCTTGTTGCGAGTTTTACGCTCGGTCTCATCGAGAATACGAATAGGGTGCTCCTCATAAGAGAGATCTTCTTGCAGTTCAATGGAATCATGATCAACTGCACGATCTGGATCTTTGAAGCACCTCTTGAGCCGTGACACGTGAAACACATCGTGCACCTTGGATAGCTTTTCTGGAAGTTCAAGACGATAGGCATTTTCCGCACGCCTTAAGAGAATGTTGAAAGGACCAATGTATCTCGGTGCAAGCTTTCCTTTAACACCAAAACGATGAGTGCCTCTGAGGGGAGTTACACGGAGATATGCTTTGTCACCAGGTGCATAGATCATATCCCTGTGCTTGCTGTCATAGTAGCTTTTCTGACGAGACTGAGCAATCTTGAGATTGTCACGAATGATGCGAACTTTCTCTTCGGCTTCCTTAACAATGTCAGGGCCTAAAAGTGAACGTTCACCAGCTCCAGACCAATTGATTGGACTCCTGCATTTGCGGCCATAGAGAGCTTCAAATGGTGCCATGCCTAGGCTTGCCTGGAAGCTGTTGTTGTAGGAGAATTCAGCATATGGAAGACATTCCTCCCATTTCATGCCAAAGGAGATACCACATGCTTTGAGCATATCCTCGAGAATCTGATTGACTCTTTCAACTTGCC
Source organism: Alopecurus myosuroides (assembly GCA_028641055.1). Classification (NCBI taxonomy): domain Eukaryota; kingdom Viridiplantae; phylum Streptophyta; class Magnoliopsida; order Poales; family Poaceae; genus Alopecurus; species Alopecurus myosuroides. The sequence goes on along the minus strand of CM054057.1, from coordinate 732,693,092 downwards.
CTTGAGACTGAGGGTGGTAAGCTGTGCTGAATAGAAGTTTGGTGCCCAATGCTTCTTGAAAGCTTTTCCAGAAATGAGAAGTGAATATGCTTCCACGGTCTGAGCTTATTTCCAATGGAACACCATGAAGAGGAACAATCTTTGCTGTGTATAGCTATGCTAACTGGCTAGCTGAGATTGTTTCTTTGACAACAAAGAAGTGAGCTACTTTAGTGAGACGATCAATGACAACGAAGATGGCATCGTTACCCCTCTTGGACTTTGGAAAACCAGTGATAGTCCATTTCAATCATCTCCCACTTCCACTCAGGGAATTTTAGTGGTTGGAGAAGACCGGCTGTTTTCTGATGAACTGCCTTAACACGTTGACAAACGTCACATTCAGAAACGTATTGAGCAATTTCACGTTTCATGCCAGGCCACCAATACAGTGTCTTGAGATCCTGGTACATCTTTGTACTTCCAGGGTGGATGTAGAGAGGAGTTTCATGAGCCTCCTTGAGAATGACATCTTTGAGACTTTGAACTTGAGGAACTGCAATGCGTCCTTCGAAGAACACCGTTCCCTTGTCATCAATTGAGAAGGACTTAAATTTCTCCTTGCCTTCTTTGGTGTGTTCTACCATCTTCTTGATTTCAGCATCACGAAGTTGTTCAGAACGAATATTGTCCTTGAGAGTTGGACTGGCTGTCAAGTTTGCAAGATAGCCTTGAGGAACAAGACCAAGGTTAAGCTTCTGGAATTCTTCATGAAGAGGAGGTTGGCTTTCCATGATCATGAGATTATTGCAATACGACTTGCGACCTGGAGTGTAAGAAATGGTAAGATCAAAGTATTTAATCTTTTCAATCCATCTCCTTTGCCTGAGGTTTAGATCTGGTTGAGTGAAGGTGTATTTCAGACTCTTATGATCGGAAAAGATTTCAATGCGATTACCCAACAAGTATTGTCTCCATTTCTTGAGGGCAAAAACAACTGCTGCAAGTTCAAGGTCATGAGTGGGATAATTGAGCTCATGTGCGTTCAACTGACGTGAAGCATAAGCCACAACTTGGCGTTCTTGCATAAGAACTGCACCTAGACCTTGGAGAGAAGCGTCACAGAATATTTGGAAAGGTTTGGAAGGATCTGGGCCAACCAGAACTGGTGTAGAAGTGAGTTTAGTCTTGAGGAGATTGAAACTTTCATCACATTGTGGAGACCAAACGAACTTCTTGTCCTTCTTTGTGAGGTCAGTGAGAGGCTTGGCAATCTTGGAGAAGTTTTGGACGAAACGACGGCAATAGCTAGCCAAGCCAAGAAAACTTCTTACTTGCTTCACCGTCTTTGGAGGTTTCCAATCAACAATTGCTTTAATCTTTTCTGGATCAATGGCTATGCCCTTGGCAGAGATGGCATGACCAAGGTAAGCAACTTCTGGAATCCAGAACTCACATTTGGAGAACTTGGCATATAGACGATGCTCGCGAAGCTTCATGAGAGTGAGACGAAGATGTTCTTCATGCTCTTCCTCAGATTTTGAGTAGACAAGAATGTCATCAAGATATACCACAACGAACTTGTCGAGGTATTCGTGGAAAACAGAATTCATGAGTCGAGAGAATGTCGCCGGTGCATTGGTGAGACCAAAGGACATGACAGTGAATTCATATAGACTGTAGCGAGTGGTGAAAGCTGTCTTTGGAATATCCTCTTTTCTGATCTTTATTTGATGGTAACCCATTCTCAAGTCCAACTTTGAAAATATTGATGCTCCAGCAAGTTGATAAAAAATATCATCAATACGAGGAATTGGATACTTGTTTTTGATGGTTTTCTCGTTAAGAGGACGATAGTCAACAACGAGTCTCTTTGTGTGATCCTTCTTCGCAACGAACAGAGTTGGGCAACCCCAAGCCGAGGAACTAGGTTGAATGTAACCTTTTTCCATGTACATATCAATTTGTTCCTTTAACAACTTCAGCTCGGGAGTTCCTATCTTGTAGGGATGCTTAGAGATTGGAGCAGTACCTGGCTCAAGCTCGATCACGAACTCAACAGCTCTGTCCGGAGGCATCCCTGGCAACTCTTCTGGAAAGACGTCAGGGAATTCGCAAACCACCGGAACATTCTCAAGTGAAGGTAGAGGTTTTGCATCGAGGTTGCATAGCTGAAAGGAACTTGATTCATTTGGAGAATAGACTATCTGGCCAGAAGGGTGGAACAAAGTTATTGACTTTTGAGCACAGTCAATCCTTGCTTTATTAGCTTTCAGCCAATCCATACCAAGAATGACATCAATGTCAGAACTTCCCAGCAACATGAGTGAAGCAAGGAATATGTGGCCTCCAATTAGGATTTGATTATCCTTACTTATCTTGGAAGTCAACATTTGAGATCCCGGAGAGTGAACAGTGATTTGATTGCTTAGTGGAACCACAATTAGGTTGTTTGTTGTGGAAAAGGTTTTTGACACAAAAGAATGCGATGCTTCGGTATCAAACAACACTTTAGCTGGAGAAGAGTTTACGGGTAATATACCGAGAACGACGTCAGGAGCTTCCTCAGCTTTGTCGATCTTGACATGATTCACCCTTGCGGTCCTCCCGACAGGCCTGTTGTTGGAGTTGAAGGCTTTAGGCGGGGGAGCGCGCATAATTGCCTGGTTTGTGTTGGGACGAGGTGGTGGTGGAGGTAGCTGCCTCTGTGTGCACTTGTCAGCGTAGTGTCCCGTCTGCTTGCACTTGTAGCAAGTGACGACACGAGGAGGCCCTGGCCTTGGCTGCCCCATCGTAGCCCTCTGATCATGCATCTGAGCAGGGTTGGGTGGGCGGGTAGCGAAGCCTGGAGAAGTTTGGGCGTATGGAGCCCGAGTGACAGCACCATTTGGCACCCAGATGCGGCGCTTCTGCGGAGGGGTGGTCATGTTGGAGGAGGAACCACCCTCACGCGAGTGCTTGCGAGACTCCTCGAACGCCTTGCACCCATTTTCTTCATTGAGCGCGGTGTTAACGAGCTCCTCGAAGTTGTTGGCCTTGATATTGGCGAGGGCGTACTTGATTTCCGGGTTAAAACCTCTGCGGAACCTTGCCATCTTCTTGGCCTCAGTGGACACCTCATCACCAGCGTAACGAGCGAGGCGATTGAACTCACTCTGATAGCCGATGACGTCCAACTTGCCCTGCTTGAGTGAGCAAAACTCTTCACGCATCCTTTCCATGAGACCATCCGGAATGTGATGCTTCAGGAAGGCTTCCTTGAAACAACCCCACGTGATTGGAAAGCCAGCTCTCATGGCCTGGTAGTTTTCCCACCAAGTAGTTGCCTGGCCCTTCAGCATATAGGAGGCATACTTGACCTTGTCTTCCTCAGCTACATGAGCAATCTCCAGAGCCTTAGCTATCTCACGGATCCAGTCATCAGCGTCCAGAGGCTCGCGTGTGGCCACGAAAGCTCTCGGACCCAGACTGAGGAACTCCTTGATGCTGACTCGTGGAGCCGCCTGGTTGTTGTGCTGATTAGTCTGAAACTGGGCCATCTGTGCCATGACTTGGGTCATCTGAGTCAACAGCTCCGTGATTGGCGGTGGCTCAGGCGGGTTGTTCCTTGTTGGCGGCATCCTGAATGGAAATGCATTTTAGCACAACAATAGAAAAGGATAGACTTGGAAACCGAAAGAGAGATTATTCCGACGCATGAATAGATAACCAATAGGTACATCATCACATGTTCAAATACATCAGAATATCCAACACACCATAAATGGTTCAAATGCCAAAGGATAACTAAACATAGCTAGGAATGGATACATCGGTACTCCCATGCTCATCACGCAGGACGGCGACTAGGAGTACAGCGAGAGGTACGGTGAGGAGCACGCCCACGAAAGTAGGTAGAACAACGATCCACGTAGATCTGACGTGGTCTGAGAGCGACTCTAGGCGTGGTGAAGTACATAGCGTCGACTCCCTGTGCTCCAAAGCGTGGAATCCCAGTGTAACCAGCACCGAGGTTAAGTAGTGGACCTCTGATCGGCTCGTAACCTCCAGCATCTGGCAGACGACGACCAACTGCTGATCGAAACGTGCAAAGCGCTCGTCTCCAACAAAGTCTGTGGTGTACGTCGCCAGACGAGTCAAAGCAAGGTAAAGCTGCTCTCTGACTGAAGCCAACTCCTGAGATAGTGTGCTGGCAACTGTGTCACTGTGCCTCACAAACTGAGCGGTGGTGTGCAGCCTGGAGTTATCATGCTCGTAGACATCCAAGTTGTCGTAGAGAGTGAAGTGAGCTCCCTCCGAAGTGATGTAGCCACGGGGGATGTGGCGATATATAGAATCGTCAAATCCCCAGTAGTCAGCACGAAGGACGGTGAGACTCACATAAGCTGCTTGCTGCACAGCCATATCCACTGTGGAACCTACTGCCTCGTAGCGGTGGACTACGCTCATGCCATCATCTGACAGAATGTAGACGATAGCCTGGTAGTAGGTCTGGTCAAACTCTCGCTGCTTCTCATAGACCTGGTACTCTGGTGCCCAACGGAACCCCAGAAAAGTGACCATGTCTCTCAGCATCTCCGGATAACCGGCAGTGCTCTCGCAACGAGTCATACGAACCACCTGCGGGTAGAACCTGAGATCCATCTGCAGATGATGGGAAGTTTTGATTAGACGCCGGTAGAAGAACTGAAGTGGAAAGCAACAACAAGGTTCCAACGGACGAAAAGGATGTTGAGAAGAACTGGATATCGAAGCAACATTGGGGAAACACGAGACCAAACACTCCTGAGGTACTACGGAAAAACCCATCCGGGCTTCTAAAGGATCAATATCTACTGCTTAAGGAATAGAGGATCTGCTTCCGGGGCTTACACGCCTCCGTTCTCAATCGTGAGTAGGCAACATGATAAATCATGTCACAACCACCTCCATTCCTATGGTCTAGTAGATATAACTATCCTAGAGAAACCAGGATACGAGAAACCCTAACTTGAAAGTTTAGATTAGAAGAGAAAACAACGTTGCACTTCCTTACCAGAAAAAGGGAGGGTGGGTGGGGAAAGAAATAAAAGAACAGAATTCCTACTCTCACGTTTCATTTTTTCTATATAGCTACAAAATAGTTTCTAGACTCAACTGCGACCAGTAAAAGGGATCCTACGGGCAGACAGGCTCTGATACCATTTGTCGCACCCGGACTTCTAGAGGATACTCACAGTCCGCTAAACAGTAGAAAAATGGCTTACGGGGCATACCGGCACCCGCATCTCAATATGAGCAGGCCAACACGTAAACGTGTGACAACCATTTTCTACTATCCATCGTCTGCGTAAACCATCCCATAGAAATCCGACTACTTCCGTTGACGTACTTCATAACATACACACATGGTACGTCAACGGCATTTGAACAAGTGATATCACAACATATCTCTAAGATACAAAAGATTGAAATAAGTTGCAAATAGCTCTCACTAGAGCAGAGATAGCAAATACAATCATCCAGAGGACACATGTCCCAACAATTCATCATTAGATCACAGCGGAAGCATCCAAAATGTCTGGGTACAGACAAGATCCAAATAGTCCTAAGAGGCCGGAAACGAAAAGACGGAGCCCATCCACGATGTCTCGGATTCTGCCCGGGTCCACTATCTACTCGTCAGCAGCCTCGTCATACTCCACGTAGTAGCCACCATGGGGATCCTCGGGAACGTAGTCCGCGGAAACCACAGCCCCAAAGGGGTCAGTACAGACAAGTACTGGCAAGCAAGACTCACAAGATACCAAAGTGTACCCGGCAACACCAAGTACAGATGCTTTGGGTTCAACGGAAGAATAGGTGATACAAAAGTGCGGCAGCAGGCTGCTCTAACCAAGTACAGAAACACGCTACAACTTCCGGCTAAAAGAAAGGGATAAGATAGCGTACCGTAACCAACTACTACTAACCTCAAACAAACCCATCCTGGATCTCGCCCCTTATCCAAAGAAGCAATCCGAGGATAACTCACACAGTTGGATTAATGATGTTTCAAGTTATTGTGTCAATAAGACTATTACTAGTGAAGTTATCATTAGTTCGGTGTAAGTTGTTCTGATTACTTGTTAGTCAGTACTTTCACCAAGTCATCCATAACCGCGGACAACACGGCTTCTCGAGAAGATTTAACCCTGCAGGGATGCACCAATTTGGCCGTACACGTAAGAATAACCCGCCAGATGGAATGGCCCTTCCACCAAGCGGGGCACTCAACACAACTCAACTCTTCTTCGCATCAAGCCCAAAGAACCCCGTGCAATTGAGCGCACGGCTAATCAAGCCCCACGAAGAAAAGGGGACCCTCATAGCACTCTAAGAACGTGTCTCCCTAAATGCCGACTACAAAAGTTTCCACCCTGACCTCGGGTTCGTACCTGCATATGCGTGCGGCAAATGGAAAACCCGAACTAAATGAGGCGATTTGGACGAGATGCGAATCGAGTCAAATTGAGGGGGGGCGCCCATACACGCTTCCCACATGCGGTTAGTGCGCTCATCATGGATCAGTAGACAAGACCCTTTTCCTAATTAGGGTCGACACTAGCAGGCCTCAAAACCACGCCGGGCCTCCTGCCGGTGCCTTATCATCAAATTATTATTACCCATAACATTAACATGATTGGTGTTTAAACATCGAGCCCCAGAACATAATAAAATATGGTAACAGAAAGTAACGGACAACAGACTCGAGCATAAACAACCCTAAGCATGCTAGTAAGACACGGGCAACAAGCAATGGGGTATAGGTGTGGAGGTGAGGCTATATCAGGTATACAGGATAACATGTGATAGGATCGAACTCAAGCAACGATTCATAAGGCTAGCAGAATAGACAACGGAAAGTATCGGTATCCAATGTGGAAAGGAACACAATGGTTCATGTGAGTGAATACTTGCCTGCAAACTCAGCAGCCTACTGAGCTAACCCTCAGAAGTAGTGTCGTAAACCTCGTCTGTCTCAACGTCGTCGTCTATTCGGGAAGAAGCAAACAAACAACGCAGAGAGACAAACAATCAATAACATGGCATAATGCACAATCATGGGATGATGCATCGCAATTTAATTGATGCATCAAAATAAGCTAGTTGACATGGTAACATGTTTAAATGGACCCATATGCAATTTGGATTGCATATGAAAGCCCATGAATTAAGGTTGTATTAAATGATCTACAACTAACCATCATGTGTATGTTGCTTAGAATGATGCATGGATGAAGAAAACAATAAGAAAACAACAATAGATTCAATTTGAAATGAAGTTTACCAAGTTTGGAATTTTATTTATTAAGTTATGAAAATTTGCTTCTTAAAGGAGTTACACAAGCATTTGTTGTTTTCACCAATTTTAATTGTTCAAAATAGATGACAAAATTCATATTTGGAGAGAACACAAAATTTTAGGTGGAATACATGTTTCATTTGTTGAAAAAGGAATTAGAATGATTTAATTATGAATTAAACAAGTTTAAACAAGATTTAAATGAATTTAATTCAATTATGAATTTATTTGAATTTTTATTTGTTCAAAATATTAATTAAAATTCATATTTTCAAAGTTTATAATTTTATGGTTTGAAAACATATTTTATATGTTCAAAAAGAATTTAATTTGACCAAGTTATGAATTTAGCAATTTTAAATGATTTAAACAAGGTTTAAATTATTTAACCCATTTTAATTATTCAAAACATGAAACAAAGTTTATATTTGAAATGGTGGTTTAATTTGGCATGGAAAACATATTTTATATTTGACATTTGAATTAAGTTTGAATTAGTTATGAAATTAACCAAATTTGAAATGAGTTGTTTGAATTTGAAATTTGAAACAATTTGAAATGTTCAAAACAGAAAACAAAGGTTTTAAACATGTAGAGAATTGAATTTGGTACAGAATACATATTTTATTTATTTTATTTGAAGTTGAAATTCAAAAGATATTTGCATTTTGAAACCAGGGACTATTCTGTAAATAAAACAGGGACTGAAACTTAAAAGAAAAAGGCCAAACGATTTACACCACGCAGTGGCCTAGCCTGGGCCACTGACGAGGGGGCCCTGGGCCACGGTGGCGCCTAGGTGGCGTGCGGAGTCGCTGACAGGGGGCCCCACCTGTCAGCGCTCCTTGCGAAAAAGTTTGGGTTTAATCCGCGAGGGGGGATCGAACCCACGACCGATTGCTTGCGTGCGCTGTGCGTTGCCACCGTGCTGTTGCGCGTTTGTTGATAGTAAAGGAGCGCGAGGGAGGATAAGGTTCAGTTAGCGTGTGCTAACTGACGAAACTGAATTTTATTCAGTTGACTGAACCACGGCGAGGCACCGATCGTCGACGGCGGCTGCTGCTCTGCTGCTGATGCTCGTGCGGGTGTGCTAGGGTGCTGTGGGTGCGCATCGTGCGTGCAGGAGGAGAACAGAGAGAGGGAGCGATGCTCACCGCCGTGGAAGAGGAAGCAGAGGCTCGACGGCGACTGTCGACGGCTGCGACAGCGAGGATGGCGGCGGCGTTGCAGGCCCTTCCCGTGGTCGCTGCGGTGTCGAGGAGGTAGAGGGAACAGTGGGGAGTCGATTCCCGCTGCTAACCAGAGGGAAGGAGAGCCATTGGCGCGGCGATCGCCGGAGGTTCAGAGCGGTGGCGGTGGTGCGGTTCAGAACAGGGAGCTGTGGAGGGAGGAGAAGGGGAAAAACGACGGCGCTGCGAGGGAGAGAGGTGGAGGAGGGAGCTAGGGCAGAGAGGAGCTCGGGCTCGAGCTTAAAAGGAGGAGGAGGGCTTCTCCCGGCCGTCCCATCCGCCGTACTGCCGACGTGGGCAGCGCGGATGGTCGCCGTACAGGTAAGGGACGAGGGGGGAGGTACCAGGCCGTGCTGGTGGGCTGGGCTCAGCCCACTGGCCTGCCTCTCCCCTCTGCGCTATTTTTTTTTGTTTTTGTTTTTCTGTTCTGTTTTTTTTTGCTGAAAAGAAAAGAGGAAGAAAAGGGGTAGTTTTAGGGTTAGAAAAATTTAGGAAAATTTTGGTATAGTTTATTTATGGTAACAGCAACATTGTGCAACTTTTGTTTTCCAAATTTTTTAAATTATGTTGCTGTTTGTATTTTATTTGAATTTGAGTGAAATTGATATTAAATGAATAATTGAACTTAAGCAATTTAAAAGTTTTTAATTTCAAGTTTATTTGAAACAAATTATTGGAGTGTTTTGTAATTTTCATAAATTTCAAAATGGTTGCTGTTTGGAAATTTAATTGAATTTTGAATGAAATTTGAATTAATTAAATTATTTAACTTAAGCAAGTTAATGGTTTGATCTTCCAACTTTAATGGAAACAAATTGATGTTTGGGTTTGAAATTTTCATTTGAAAATTTGTAACAGAACAAGTATGAAACAAAATTTGAAATTTGGTTTGAAATTCAAATAAAAAAACAAGGGAAAACAAAGGAAAACAAAGGAAAACAATTGGAAAACAAAGCAAAACAATTGCAATGATTATGATGTCATGATGCAAAACATAATTTAACAAAAAGCAAACATTCTAAAGGAGTTTTTCATACTTGGGATGTTACACAATCTCCAGCTCACCCGGCTGGATCATGATAATTGTGTCGTCGGCATATTGTAGATGTGGGACTCCCCCTGGAATCAAGTGTGGGACAACCCCCTGAATATGGCCAGCCCTTTTGGCCGCGTCGAGAATAGCCGCCAGGGCCTCCACTACATAATCAAATAGTAGGGGCGAGAGGGGGTCGCCCTGGCGAACACCCCGGCCATTACGGAAGAAGTTACCCATGTCGCCATTGATGTTGATAGCAGTCTGGCCCCCCGAGACCAGACTCATCGCTCGATGGACCCAACTCGGGTCAAAGCCTGCCCGGAGTAGAACTACCCTAAGGAAGCCCCAGTTCACCCGGTCGTAGGCTTTCTCAAAGTCCAGTTTAAGGAAGACTCCCCTGAGTTTCCTGGACTTGGTCTCATGGATGATCTCTTGAAGAGACACTACACCCTCATGAATGTGTCTACCTTTGATAAAGGCAGATTGTGTCACGCTAATCGTACGGTGGGCTAGCCTAAGTGCATAAGCTTTCGCCACAAATTTGAAGATAACGTTAATGAGCGCAATAGGCCTAAATTGACGGATATCCTCCGCCCCGGGGACCTTTGGCTTTTGCTTCAGTGACCCCCTAAACTAAAACGTTGACACAAGAATGGCTAAGATCGCTCCCTACCTTTTCGTTAACACGGACGGCTGTTAATAATTAAGTATTATTATTAAGGTGTACACGGCCCTGTATAAACCCATCAGGCTTTATTTTTAGTACAAATTTTGTGTATAAGTAATCGTACAAAATCTGTACATCGTCGTAGGGCCATCATTGTCTCGCACGTGATTATTAGTAGTGGGCGGACGATTTATGAACCGGGTATGTGTCCCATACATAATATGTCCATAGGTTTGGACGGGTACAATGAATTAAAATAAAAATAAATTAATGTGAAATGTCGATCCTACCCTTCCACTGAACTGGGGGAGGGGGGACACCGAAGCACAACCCTTTGTTTTGTTGCGAAAAATGGAAAGTTGATGTTATTTTTGTGACAATTTTTGAGATTTTGGCTTGTTTTTTAATTATCTCAACAAGGGTCGCGTGGATGGGTTACATTGCCTCTTTATGGGCCAAGGGTCGCGCGGATGGGGTTACACTGCCTCTTGCGCCGAATCTATGTGCATGAAGGAAATTTACGCGAGAGAATCTCGTCTGGATGGGCCAGAGACTCCATTTTGTATTGTGGCGGAGACGCCGGTCTTGGAGGGGCGGAGACTCCAGTCTTGGAGGGGCAGAGACTCCGGCATGGGTGAACGGGGCAGATACTTTGGAACTTCAACCAGCCTTACTCTGGACATACTCCCAATGCCTATCCAGAGGGTCACGCCCGTGTGCAGCTTGGGGAGCTCAAGGGAGTGCCGGAGACTCGGGTGTCGGCAGGCTAGAGACTCCAGTCTTGACAGCAAAAGGTAGCACCCCATCTTTCTTGGGTTCTTCTTGGGCATCATCTAGCACATCTTGGGGGCCGTCTAGGAGATAACTATGGGGCAGGTACCTAAGGACACAAAAGTCTATTTCCATGAGGTAGCACCCCATTCACCAAGTCATTGTAAATATAGAGTGATAAGAGAGAGTTCAAGTGATGGCTTTGGCGCGTGCTCTCGCCATTGGTCCATTGGTTGTTCTAGAACTACTTGGTGAAATGGGTTGGGCTGCATCAAACCTTCAAACGTAAAGGGAGTCACTCAACTTGTCCAACAGCTCAGCACTAGTGCTGCTTGCCCATACATAAGAATAGCTTCTAACGGGGATATGCCAAGGACCAAACTAGGCAAAGCGTACTTCTTCTAGGCAAAGCGTACTTCTTCAGCGCCTCCGCCTCCTCGTTCGACTGGCTCTTCTTCGCCGCCCGCGACTCCTTAGTGCTGGGCTCAGCCAAGCCATAGTTGGCGTGCTTCCTATTTAGTCCGCCGCCGGTGATAGGGCCTAAGTGCGGCCTTTTCAGCGGGGCCTGGCTCTTTTCCTTGTTGTACCCCCTGATGAAAGGCTTATCCCACGCGACTTTGGGCGTCGACGTCTGCGACGAGGAAGATTCAAGATGTTGTTCTTCTAGCTGCAGAAGCAACATATGAACGGTTTAGAAATGGTTTCGTACTAGAATGAAATCATGGACTTGATGACGATGAGTTGCATGAAATGGTAAACTTCTTTCCACTAGTTTCTCAACATTCTTCACGCTATCGTCCGTGACCAAAATAACATTCTCCACCATCTTCGGGTCCGTGACAAGTTCCCCGGTCGGAGTTACTTTTCTGTACCTCGACCTCATGAATTTCTGGAATTGCGGGTCATGGGCATACTTGGCGTAAGGGTTCTCAATCCCTTTTTAATGTAGACCTGGTCCTCTTTCGCCCAAACTGGCTCTTTCCCACCGTAGCCACGACAACCGAGATTGTGGTGACTGATGTTCTTCGACGCTAGGTCCCTCCCCCATTCCGTTTGATTCTTAGTGAAATCAAGCGACTGATTATCTAGGAAAGTCTTGAAGTCATCGGGCGTAATCCACGGGAAGTGGCGATGGATCTCTTCGAATGGTTCCTCGTCCCTAATTGCTCAGGGCTTTGGTGAATGTAGTGAGGGCGAGTTTGTTCACCAGGTTGCCCTTCAGATTCTCGTTGTTGTAAGGGGGAGGGAACTCGTACCGTGCGTGCAGCCTCGAGATGAGTTGGGCGCGTAGAGTTGGCTTCTTCTTGAGAGTCGGCTCGTTGATATTGACGACGTCTCGAAGGATCGCGCCAAGTTGGAGGAAGTACCCCTTCACAAGGTCCAATGGCATCACAGGCGTGCCATTGGAAGGATCCACCTCCCTGAATTTCTCTCGAACGGTGCCGACCTTGTTCGAAGCTCGCTGCCGATGCTTCTTTCCCGTCGTGCTACTCTCTGAGGGACCCCCGGCGCCACGATCAGTGGTTTCTGCCTCGCCACCGGTGAGCCCGTCATCATTGTGGGGCTCGACATCGGGGGCCTCGCCACCGGTGAGCCCGTCACCGCCATCATTGGCTCTGTAATACCCGGGGGATTTCCCCCAAATAGAATTCTGGTTGTTTTTCTTTTTGCATAGCATTGCATCATGTACATTGCACCTTGTTTTCAAACCAATTTAGAAATTCAAACATGTCCCAAATGGTTTCAAATAAAATTGCAAACAAATCATTTTGGGAGTTGGAAATAATTACAAATGGTTGGTTTTCCAAATTGGTATTAAATAAACCCCTAATTTGAGTTCAAGTTTGCAAATTCAAATAATTTGTGAAATTGAAATTTTCAAAAACAAACTTTTGTGCAACTGGGCATTTGCAATAATGAAACCATAAAAATTAACCCCATAATTTTTGGAACCCCAAAACCCTTCTATCTCTCTCTCTTATTCATCTCCTACAAAAAAAAGAGAGAAAAAGAATAAAAGGAAAACTTGCAAGGGGAGGCAGGCCAGCCCAAATGGGCCAGCCCACCTTCCTCCTTTCTGGCCCGCTACCCCTTTCTTCTTCGTACGGACAGAACAGGAGCACGAGGAGGACGTCACCCTCCACCGAGCCCCCCCCCTCACCTACTCCCTCTCCCTCTCCTTTATCTAGCCCCTCTCCTCTTCCCAAAACCCTAACCCTAGCCCTCCTTCTACCTTCACCGCCGCCACCCCTTCTCCCTTCTTCCTCTGCCCCAAATTCTTTTGCCTCTGAAACTTTCTGAACTTGGACGGGACCCTCCATGGCTGGAAGTTGTGGACCTTGGCGCCGTGGTTGCGCTCGCCGTCGGGCCCCGTTCCCCGCGGGAATGGAAACGGGGGACCTCCCTCGTCGCCCTCGTCCCCTCGGTCGGCCCGGAGAGGAGCCAGGGCCACCGCGCCGTCTCCGGTTGCCGCCATTGACGCTGCGGCCAACAGCTCCTCGTCAGCCTGCTACCGATCGCTAGGCCCTCGGTGAGCCCCCCTTCTCCCTCCTGTCCCTCCTCCCTCCCGCACACACATCACCGCATCACCCCACCCCTCCACGAGCACGCCCTGCACGGACACACACGGCCGCGCCGCCGTCCTCGACGCCCGACCGGCCCGCCGTGCGCGTGTCTGCTCCCAACCGCTGCTGAATCTGGTTTCAGTTCGTCAGGGAAATCTCGCTTAGGGACACTTCAAAAACACACGGACCTCAGATCCATCACACGAGCGCACAGCAGCCCATTGGCTTGGCGCCCTGTCCCGCACCCTGGAGGCCCCGAGTTCGAATCCCCCCCCAGGCGCAAAGCCACCCCTTTTTCCTCTATTTTTCTTTTATTTCCCGAATCCACAAAAACAGATCTGAGTCTTTAATTGTAAAATCCATAACAAATTGAAACATGCTCCAAATTCAATGATTCAAATTGCTATGGATTCAGAATCTTGTGCTCTTTCTGTTAGTCACAAAGTTGAAACATGTTTCTGTAATAAATTTTGCACTAAATAATTAAATACAGAAATGACTATTAAAATTTGAAACTTTGGCAAATCATAACTTGAGTTCTGTTCACCCAATTTGAGCAAACTTGGGCTCTAAAAATTTGTATTAACAAACTCTACACAGTGGTATTTTATTTGGTACAATTGAATTAAATTTGAACATGTTTCCTTCCGTTTGCAAAAAGGGGCAGAATAAAAATGCTTATGGAAAAATGCATAATAAATTCAATAATGATCCAAAAATTATGTTTAATAGCTCAAAATGTTCAGTGAAACATTTGCTACATGTTTTCAACCTTTTCAATACAATTTGTTTACTGTTTTTCCTAATTAAAATTGGAGTAATAATTCAATACTTTAATTACACCTTTTAAATTGCAAAATTCATAACTTGGGCAATTCAAATCCAATTCCAACATGTAAAATATGTTTTCCATCCCATTTTTCCTGAACTTTGCAAATATCAACTTTGTTTTCTGTTTTGAACATTTAAAATTGGTGAAAACAACAAATGTTTGCTTAAATCATTTAAATGCCAAAGCTCATAATTAAATCATCTAAACTCCAAACTTGGCAAATGAGATATCACCTTGAAGCTAATGTTGTATATATTTTGTTTTCATCATCCATGCATCATTCTAATCAACTTTCACATGATGGTTATTTGTAGATCATTTAATTCAATATTAATTCATGGGATTTTCCATATGCAATCCAAATTGCATATGGGCCCATGTAAATATGTTTACCATGTCAACTAGTTTATCTTTGATGCATCCTTAAACTTGTCATGCATCCATATCTTGATCATGCTGGATCTTTTGCCGTAGAAGTAATTGTTGCATCCGGTGTTTGTTCTAGTTCGTTGCTTCTTCGCGGATAGGACGTTGAGATGATGTGAGCAACGACAAGTTCTGCGGATGTACCTCTACTTGCTGGATTCCAGGCAAGTATACTCACTTGCTACCAATGGCTGCCTTTCATCACTTGTTACCGATTCTTTCCGTTATCTTTATGCTAGTCTTATGATTCGATGCTTGTGTCTCGATCCTATCACATGTTTACCTTGCAACCATGATATAGCCTTCCTTCCCCTTCCTATTAACTGTTGTTTGTTTACCTTGTTGGCCCTCGTGTCGTAGTTGCATGCTTAGTGTTGTTTGCGCTCAAGTCTTGTTGTCCGTCTTATCACCTGTTTAGTTTGATAGTTGGGTTTCAACTCAATCAACTTCATGTTAATGTTTTGGGTAATAATAATTTGATGATAAGGCACCGGCAGGAGGCCGGGTATGGTTGTGAGGCCTGCTAGTGTCGAACTCAGGAAAAGTTCTTGTCCTCTGGATCCAGGTTGAGCGCGCTAACCGCATGTGGGAAGCGTGTATGGGCGCCCCCCGCAACTCTGATTCGATTCGCATCTCGTCCAAATTGCCACACTTAGTTCGGGCTTTCCATTTGTTGCACGCATATGCAGGTACGAACCCTCGGCGCCAGGGTGGAACTTTTGTAGTCGGCATTTAGGGCGGCGTGGTCTTCCAGTGCTATGAGGGTCCCCCTTTTCTTCGTGGGGGCTCGATTAGCCGCGCACGCACAGCACGTGGTTCTTTGGGCTTGATGCGAAGAAGAGTTGGGTTGTGTTGAGTGCCTCGCTTGGTGGGTTTGATCCCCGTCTGGCAGGATATTCTTACGTGTACGGCCAAATTGGTGCACCCCTGCAGGGTTAAATCTTCTCGAGAAGCCGTGTTGTCCGCGGTTATGGATGACTTGGTGATAGGGCTGGCTAACAAGGATTAGACAACTTACACCTAATTAATAATAATTTGACTAGTAATAGGCTTAATGACACAATAACTTGAACCTTCATTAATCCAACTGTGTGGGTTATCCTCGGATTGCTTCTTTGGATAAGGGGCGAGATCCAGGATGGGCTTGTTTGAGGATAGTGGTAGTTGGTTCCGATACGCTATCTTATCCCTTTCTTTTAGCCGGATGTTGTAGCATGTCTCTGTAGTTGGTTAGAGCAGCCCGCTGCCGCATCTTTATATCACCTATCTTCCGTTGAACCCAAAGCATCTGTACTTGGTGTTGCCGGGTACACTTTGGTATCTTGTGCGTCTTGCTTGCCAGTACTCGTCTGTACTGACCCCTTTGGGGTTGCGTGTTCTGCAGACTACGTTTCCGAGGATCCCCATGGTGGCTACTACGTGGAGTATGACGAGGCTGCTGACGAGTAGATAGCGGACCCGGGCAGGATCCGAGACATCGTGGAAGGCTCCGTCTTTTCGTTTCCGGCCTCTTAGGCCTATTTGGATCTTGTCTGTACTCAGACACTTTGGATGCTTCCGCTGTGATGTAATGATGACTTGTTGGGACATGTGTCCTCTGGATGATTGTATTTGCTATCTCTGCTCTAGTGAGAGCTATTTGCCACTTATTTCTATTTCTTTGTGTCTTAGAGATTTGTTGTGATATCACTTGTTCAAATGCCGTTGACGTACCATGTGTGTATGTTGTGAAGTACGTCAATGGAAATAGTCGGATTTCTATGGGATGGTTTACGCAGACGATGAATAGTAGAGGTTGGTTGTCACACGTTTACGTGTTGGCCTACTCATATTGAGATGCGGGTGCCGGTAAGCCCCGTAAGCCAATTATCTACTGTTTAGCGGGCTGTGAGTATCCTCTAGAAGTCCGGGTGCGACAGGCTCTCTCTTCCTCTTGCGACTCTCTGGCCATAAGCAGGTAGTGGTCGAATAACGCCGGATCCGTAGAAGAAGAAGACATGCCTAGCTAGCAGTAGACAAAATGTATACTAGGTTAGTCACCGGAAAAATTCGGCATGACCTCTGCTATAAATGGTCATGCCGGAGTGCCAGAAATTTGCCGGAACGGAAATGAATCAACGTTCCGGCAAAACATTGGCACTCAATCTACCTACAACATTAATGGAATGCACATATGGCCACAAAAACATGTTCTTGCTGTCATGCTGTCATCACATGGCACAAAAACTCTCAGGAATTCATATCATGCCAAAAAACTTCCATATTGTCTGCAGCAGTTAGCAGCAGGTAACAGCAAAAACTCCCAGGTACAAAGCATCAGGTAACATCCCAGGTATAAAGCATCAGGTATATCTTGTCATAATCACAGGTATAAACTCCCAGGTATAAAGCAAAAACTCCCGGGTATAAAGCAAAAACTCCCAGGTATAAACTCCCAGGGTGCTTATAAGAGCAGCAACTGCAGAAATATAACACAGGTATAGCACCCAGGTATAAACTCCCAGGTATAGCCCGCTGATTACTCCTTTACATGGTTTTTACAAACAGCACGACCACACGACGCTGAATGCATGAAAGCAGATCAGTGTAGTGCACACAAAAAGGACAGACACTACCTCTAGATGAGGTTCAGACTAAATGAAGTTCATGCTAAACGGAAGAACTGCTGGACAGCAGCAGCTTTGCAGCAGATTTCCATGGTATCAGGCAATAGTCGTACTACATTAAACATCGTGAAGCAATTCAATTTTAACTAACAAGATATCTGTAAGTTAATGAGCGCTAACTCATAAATGTTCAAGTGAGAATAAACTAAATAAGCACAAAAACAAAAGAGACAATTCCTATAAAATTTGCATGAAAGCCTTACAATTAATCCTCTGTTTGTACAAAATACAGTGTCCAATTTAAGTAGCTTATTTGTATAAGGGTTTAATTAGCTGAAGTTTAATGTCCAATGTAAACTTTTAATATCTTCGTCAACTTCTGAAATTTCAGGCAGGAGTGAAGAAATGAAGAATACAAGATGCAAAGAAACTGGAGTGGAATCTCAGGGTTAACTTGTAATCACTAGTGCGATCCATATATGTTTTCCTGTGTAATAATATACTCATATGTCCTCCTTGTGTTATAATCACTAGTGTGAATGTGTGATGCTAAATCACTACCATGAGCGTGTTCAGGTTGTACTTTGTATTGAGGTTCAGAACTAGTGTGATGAACTGTTGATGCCAAATTGGAATTCGTTTTATATTTCCACATTTAAATGTTCACGAGTGGACATCATAGTACGTCCAGTTAGGCAACAGCATATTACTTTGTACAGCAGCGATGCACGTCCGGCAAGGCAGCAAACGTGCAACAGCTAGCTGCTAGCTATCAAATGTATGTGCTCTACAGGTGAGAGGAAACGGTTTAAACCCACTCCATCAAATGGTTTGAACCATGGGCATGCGATCAGTTTTGGTTGCGTTTAGGTATAAAATACAGTGGGTTTAGTTATGGGTGCTCGGACGTTGGTACGGAAAAGGTCTGGTTGGGGCAGGATCACTGTTGCTCCAATGCCTAACCATTTTGTGCTTTTTAATCATATTTAAAGTGATTTTATAAATTGCATTGCTCTTAAAGAATTCTAGTTTATATTCTCAAACTAGTTTATATTCTTGCTCCAATGCAGCATGCTATCAGCTGATGTGGACTGCTATGTGTGATGATAGGTGCTAGGGGCTAGGGAGAGTGGAGCAACTTCTTGAGGAATTCAGCTTGTGCTGGAAGATTCTTGTAGAATGAATGGTTTTAACTAGTTCATATGTTTGTGGTTTGGATGGCGATTTGTTTGTATCAGCCAAATAAAGTTGTTCTGGTGTCCATCGGAACCATTTTTTTACTTGCTGTAAATAGTTGAGTACAAATGTTGCCAGAACTACAGGCACAACAGATGCAACAGCTGTGACTGAACAGAACCAGACCTCAAAGTCCAAATGGAACCTGATCTAAAATACCGTCCACCAAGACAAAAAAAATGCTCTAGTTCCAGTACATCTGACCATCATCGTGCATCTGACCCAACAAAACATGTCACCTGAAACCAATAACCTGACAAAACAAAATGAATCCCCCGTATAAGGACAACAGACGAGGATAAAAATTTGGCCTATTCATACGCGATCTACTTAGGTTGGAGAAACCATCAGACATTCATAGAAGGGAGGACGAGTGAGATGCAAGGCTAGCAGGTTGCTGCCTTCTTTCTTGCCATGTACATTCAGGGTCCGGTTGAACGATCCACGAAGCACAGCTGTTTAATTATCTCTAGGAAAGTACTAGCATTGTTTTATTCGGTACGGTGCCAATGCTTTGTGGTCAAATTATCCTTTCTCAGCATAGTGTCCTTCCACATAGACATCAGGGAAATAAGAATTCGTTGTAATATGCGAGACATACAAAATGAACTCCTAAACAAGATGTTCACAGCAGTGCCTCAATAATTATTCGATAATAGTGCTGTGCAGACTGATCTACTACAAATCAAAAGGGTCGAGAATCGATCAGGCCAAATGTGGTCCGGATCAATGCAATGCGAAGGCACGCGGTCTTCGGTCGCGCGTGGATTGGGCTTGTTCTTGGGACCTGGACGCTTGTTCTTGGGACGAGATTGGGACGGAGAGGACATAGAGAGAGTGAGGGACGGCTGCTGCTCAACCTGGATGCAGGAGGGGGGCTAGGAAGATGGGGGAGGCGGGAGGGGGGCTGACCTGGACGCGGGCGTGGGCGACGGCGGCGTGGGCGTGGGCGTGGGCGTGCTCGACGACGTGCTGGACGGCGTGTGGGCGACGGCTGCTGCTCCTCGGCGTAGGCGTGGGCGACAGCTGCTGGACGGAGTGCTCGACTCACGCTCCTCCTCCTGCTGCTCGACTCCCGCTCCTCCTCCTGCGTGCTCGATGACGGAGACGACGGCGGCCGGCGTGCGAATTGGGGATCGCGAGAGGGAAGGTTGTGCGAGATCTGTTTTGCGCAAGAGAGAGAAGGAAGTGCGCGCGGTAGTTAGAGCTGTGAAAGCTTACCTCAGGCACATAACGCGCGATATGCGCCTGCGCTAAGGCTTACCCCAGACGAATTCTGCTCAAATGCGCCTGCGCTAAATTTCGTAGCGCTTTGTTATGCGCGGGCCCACAGAGCCATACCCCAGGCGCATAACTTAGCAAATGCGCATGCGCTAAAGTTCTTAGGGTTTTGGTTTGCGCGGTCCCACATAGCCTTAGCCCAGGCGCATGTTTTCCTAAATGCGCATGTGATAACTTTTACCCCAGGCGCATATTCTCACAGATGCGCCTATGCTAAGGTTTTCTAAATTACACATACCACCCCGGCCCGGGACACATCGAGCAATAGGAATGCTATTAGATGGGGCTCCCACATTGTTTTTCACTTAAAAATTACATACATATGAAAGTTAACATATGCAAAAATATTTAATGTCGCATCGAGCGTAAATAGATTGATTTAGCGAGATACCGAAAGTGTTTCTCTCTGAAAACACATTGTACATAGTAGCTATTAGCAATGTTATATCGCACATATCGCGAGTATTTCCCTCTCTCAACCTTTCGTCACAATCTTACTCTTGCCTTTCTTGGTCGAGGTTGAATACGTGACCGCCATATCGTGACTTGTTCTAGTGAATGGAAGATCTGCCCTAGGTAGTGTGGTCCTGCTTCTTCTTGTGGTGTATGGTGCATCGTCTTCACCGGGTTCTTCCATCATCGGGTCTTCGACTAAGCCGTCGAAGTCCTTCTCATTGGCGACTCCATCCATTCCGATGAGGGCCCTTTTTCCTCTCCTTACGACAACACGACTAGGCTTTGTCGGGTCGGTTATGAAGAAGCATTTCTCCACGTGCTTAGCCAACACCCAGGGCTCATTTTGCGCGGTGGGGTTCTTGGACTTGGGTTTGTTGGCTTCAGACATCAACATAGTGGTGAAATATTCGTCTTCTTTCGTGACGTTTGTAGCCCATCTGACATGGAACATCGGCAGCTTTACCCCAACGTAGTCAAGCTCCCAGATTTCCTCGATCTTTCCGTAGTATCTTCTAATCTCTTCGCCCGTGTAAGATTCCATCGTTATAGACGAGTTTTGATAGTCGCTAGTTTTGTCTCTTTCTTTCGTGTAGAATGTGTACCCATTGATGTCGTATGCTTGATAAGTCATCAGATTGGGCGCGGGGTCATATGACAAGGCCAATACAATTTTATCTTTCTGACATGTCATTGGCAGGGGATCGGCATCAATCTGCTTCTTGAACCATGTAGCGAAAGAGGAGTTGTGTGCTCTAAATATCTCATTTTCCGTCATCGGCCTGCGAGCACTGTTTTTTATCGTGGTTTTGTGCTCTTCTATCCAAGGGTCGACATCGTCAATGTGTTGTAACACTACTAGGTGGGCCCTATCAAAGTTAGCTCTCCGACCACTGGAGCCCGCGTCCATTACCCTTTTGCCAGTGTTGTGGCCTACCCCCATGAACCTGTCAAGGTGCTTGTTTGCGGGCAAACCAACAGCTGGCTTCTCACTGCCTAGAATTTTTTTGCAGAAAGAGATGCATTCTTCGGTGAGAAATCCCTGGACGATGCTTCCATCCGGGTGTGCCCTGTTACGAACGAATTATTTGATGACCCCATTCATTCTTTCTAACGCCATCATGTTGTGCAACAATGCCGGCCCAAGATTGGTGATATCGTCCACGATATGGACCAAGAGATGTACCATAATGTCAAAGAAGGCAGGTGGGAAGTACATCTCAAGCTCGCATAGGATGGTGACGATCTCTTCCTGCAGCCTTCCGAGTTTCTTCACGCTTATCAACTACCGAGTGATGACGTCGAAAAATTTACAGAGGCCAGTGAGCGTTTGACGGACGTGCGGTTCCATTATCCCTCTGATTGCAACCGGAAGTATCTGCGTCATCATCACGCGACAGTCATGAGACTTCCTCCCGCTGAAGATTTTTTTCTCCGCGTCTAGGTATCTGCTTATCAGCCCCGCGTATCCTAAGGGAAATCTCACTCCGAGGAGGCATGTGAATATTTGCTCGAGCTCGTCGGGACTTAGGGTGAAGCAAGAGGGTTTCAGGCGGTGAGTTTGGTGTTGCTTAGCCCTTTTCTGCTTGCGGTCGTCCATCTCCTCCACCCCATCCTCGTCCTCCTCCGTCTGTTCACGCGTAGAAGGCGGTAAGTGAAGCTCGCTCCTGATATTCAGGACCATCAGGTCGTATCTTGATTTTGGCCCGTCTTTGGTCATGTCTGGCATGTTGAACAGGGTGCCAAGCAAGCTCTCACACACATTCTTCGTGATGTGCATAGACATCAAGGCAGTGAGGCACTCCGAGGATTGGCCAGTACCGCAAGTCCCAAAACACGGACCTCCTTTTCCATACCCTAAGAGCGGTCCTTCTGGCGAAGGACACTTTTTTCTCTCCTCTCTTTCGCTTCTCTGCTCGCTTCCGCTTTTGTACCTTTCCCGGCGGAGGACACGTTTTCCAATTCTTCAATAGAGTATCGATCTCTTCTCCTCTTCTCTTGCGTGGAGGTAGATCGAGCTCATCTTTACCGTTGAACAGGTCTCCCCGCTTTCTCCACGGGTCGTTCTGTTGTAGCCATATTCGATGCCTCATGTATACGGTTTTAGAAGATCCAGGATCCTTGGGTAGCTGTAGAAACGGCGTAAATTCCATGCACCCGACACAAACCTTGTGTCCATGGCACACCTGACACGCAATATATCCGTATCCGAGATAGTCCTGCACCGTCGTGATCAGGGCGGCTCTCATACGAAAAGGTTCTTCTTTGAATGCGTCCCATGTTTCCACCCCTTCCTCCCACAACGTGTCTAGCTCCTCCCACAACGTGTTCAATAGCTCGAGATACAGGTTGATATCGCTCCCTGGCTGGGTCGGCCCTTGAATCAGCATACTCATGTGTATGTACTTCCTCTTCAGACACAACCACGGGGGGAGGTTGTACATCCATACAAACACGGGCCAGGTGCTATGTTTGCTGCTCTGGTTGCCAAACGGATTGAGACCGTCGGTGCTCGCACCAAGCCTGATGTTCCTTGGATCGTTCCCGAATTCTTCATCGAATGTGTCTAATGCTTTCCACTGACATGCATCCGAAGGGTGTGTTAGCACTGGTTTTTCAACACGTTCTTGATCACTCAGCACCGCCTTCTTTCTGTCCTCGTGCTAGCGCATGAGCTTTACTTCCTTGGGGTCCACGAAGTACCGCTGCAGACGGGGAATGAGTGGAAAGTACCACATAACTTTCCTAGGAGCTTTCTTCGTCCCCCTCTTGTAACGATCAGCACCGCACACCGGACATTTGATCTGGTCCGCGAGCTCGTTACGATAAATTATGCAGTCCCGGACGCAAGCGTGGTATTTTGTGTGCGGTAAATCGAGGGGGCACACGATTTTCTTGGCCTCTTGTAGACTACTAGGACATGTGTTTCCTTCAGGTAAGTGCGTCTTCAGGTATCGCATCAGATCGTCCATGCTTGTGTCGGTCCATCCGTATTTTGCCTTCATCTCTAGAAGATCCAGAGTACTCTCAAGCGTGACTCCTCTGCCCCGTGACTTGCGTCATACAACGGAGTTGCAGAGTCTATCTTTAGTTGCGTGATCTTAGATTTACGTCTGGCGTCGGTCGACGTGTTCTTGAGAAGAAGCTCTTGAACACGAGGGTCCCGCACGACTGAAGTTAGCGGAGTGTTCATGTCCTCGTCTTCATGTTGTTGATCACCATGACTCCCTTCTTCTTCATTATAGTCGTCTCCGTCGGCAGCCTCTTCGTCCTCTCCATTGCCATGTCCAGACTCCTCCTGATCATCTTCACATGTCGCCGCCCAATTGGTCTCGACGTGATCATCGTCTTCATCATCATCCATCCACTTAGTGTGGCCCTCCATGAAACTATACCTGAGCAGGTGCTTCTCCACATTACCAGAATCTGGTTTGAACAAGGACTCTAGCTTGCATTTTCGACACGGACACTCTATCTCGGTGCGGTTGTTTCGATGCATCTCGGCCGTCGCGCGTTGCACGTATCTATGCACCACGCTTGCCCTCATCGAAATGACCATTGCTATAAAAGGCAAGAGAGGTTTCATTAACTAGATCCGGTTTTCACGGAAAATTTCAGCATGACCTTGCTACAAAAGGTGTAACGCGGAGCGCCAGAAATTTGCCGAAAAGGAAATGAATCAACATTTCGGCAAAACATTGGCAACTCATCCTCATGGCAACACAATAAAATGAAAAAGAGATCGAGTTCTCATCCACCAACCAATCTCACGCACCTATTAAGATAACATACAATGCAAAATATATAGACGCGATGACGACGTCGAAGATCACCGGAGAGACGACCGACAAGAGAGTGATAGATCTAGAAGTAGCTAGTGGTGCATTTGTGGTGAGATCTAGTGTCCGGTTAGTAGATCTAGTGGAGAGATTTGGAAGAGGGAAAGTGGGGTAGCATACTAGCTAAAATATAACAAACATGGTTGGTTAAATTAGCTAAAAATGGTGGAGGGGTGTGGGGGATTAAGCTAGGAGCACTAATGGGTTGAGTTTGGAGTAGTGAGTGAGTGAGTGGGGTGGATAGGGGTGGTGGTGGGTGGCTGGCCGCACTTATTGAGGTCACATTTTATCCCAGACGAAAAAGGAAGATAATGCGCTTGCGCTAGGGGTGCTACCCGAGGCCACATTTTACCACAGGCGCTTCTGTTGCTATTCGCCTGGTGTAAGTGTGCTACCCCAGGCGAACCAACATCAGATTCGCCTGCGGTACAGGAACAGTGCCAGGGGGTGGTGGTGGGTGCCCTGCCACACTTTACCCCAGGCGCATCTGAAATTGGTTCGCCTGGGGTAACACACTTACCCCAGGCGCATATTGTATCTGTTCGCCTGCGCTAAGTAGCCCAGGCGCATTCAATTGTCTGTCCGCCTGTGGTAAGTTGTGCTGCTATAAGCATTTTTCTAGTAGTGTATGTTAAGTATGGTAACATGATGCCAGATCCTGTCGAAAAAAATCCCCCGAACCGTGCCCCCCGCGTTGTCTCCCTGAGAGATGTGACCGGGGCGGCGTCTCGACCTCCTGTGCTCCCAGCAACCCCCTCCTCTCCATTCACACTCATTGCGAAGCCGGGGGCGGCTGTTTCTTCTCTACCCGATGCGAGGCTCCGACTTGGGAGATGTGCTCTGGCGGCTGTGCGGCTCGGCCAGCTGCTATCCGACGCTTTCGTGGATTGCAGCGGGTCGAGGGTGCTGCTAGTTGGCGGCGGGGACGACCTGGGGCAGAGCTTGGCCCGCGGCGCCTCATAGGCCCAGATCTGGGCCCAATCTGGGTTAGGGCGGGCCTGTCTAGGCTCCGAGGGGATGACTCCAGCTGGTGGTGCAGCGCGGCGGTGGGAGCTTCGTGAGCCCGCTCCGGCACCGATTGGGCTGCTGGTCTGGTATGCTTCTGCTGCTGCTTCTGGCCTGCTACTGCCAATGGCGGTGGAGGTTGTTCTCTCCCACGTAGCGGCGGTGCTTCCGTCCCTTGTGCGCGGATGTTGGTTCTTGGTTCGGCCGACGTCGCAGTTTCTGCCATGTAGAGACGACGATGATGGCCTCAAGACGGTGATGGCGTATGTTGGTGGGCAGCGAGCTTGGTGGAGCCGACGCTGTGTCCGGGATTGTGGTGTGGTGGGCTTCTGGAGAAATCTCAGTCGTTTCCTGCCAGCACCGGCTCCGGGACGCCCACGGGCGATGCAATCCTTCTTGAAGGGTGTTGGGTGTGTGCCTACCCCACTCCCCTCCATGTACCGGGAGAAATCCTAGGATAGTCCGGACAACAGCGTCGTCGTCGTAGTCCTTCTTGAAGCTATGTGTTGGTACGCCACATATCGGAAGCATAGAAGTGTTGTGGAAATTCCCCGATGGACGCAGCAGTTGCGAGACAGCTTCGCTTTCGTCGAGCTGGCATCGCTGGCTTTCATTTCCGTTTCCCTTCTATTGCCTTTTACTTTGGGCATGATTGTGCTGTTTGCCCCAGGAATGGTCTCACGGTTGTAGGAGATCACGCACCACTTAAGGCGAGCACGTCGACTCCGGCCTTGTCATGGGGTTCGGCATGTTCGACTTGGTCCTCAACAACGATGCGTGCTTTGCCGATTGCCATCCCCCGTGGCATTTCCGACTAGATAAAATTAATTTGAGAATGGGAAACACGAGGATGCAACATCGTCGCAACGATAGGGATGGGAAATTTATATGTACCTCACAAGAACCTTAGTGTGAGTTAAATGCTGCTATCAACCGCAAATTGCATCACCATCTATTTAATATTTATATGTACTATAGATTACTTGATTATATATGTTCTCCCCATGGTCTAAGAAATTCACTAGCGATTCTCTGCTACCGATTCTAAGTGTTGTAAAACAAATGCTAGAGAAACAATAGAGTGAGGGTCGTGCTAAGAAAGTACCAACTGACAGAAAGTTAATTTGAGAATGGGAAACACCAGAATGGGGCATCATCGCAATGACGCTGCATTTAGAAGGGGGTGGAAAATTTACATTTGCGCTCGAATCGTATTTTGCTGGAGGTCCAGGGGCACAAGGGGGTCCAAGGTGCTGCGATGGTGAAGGTCGTACTTGAATCCGACTGTTTATCCCTATCTTCAAGAAGGATGTCAATTGTGATGCGACGTCAAAGGTGGTGCTCGAATCTGAACGAGATGACGGTGATGGCATCTAACGTTAGGAAGAGATTAGATTTTTTCCGCTCAAGATTCTTTTGGCAAAGTGATGTCAAGAAAAGAAAATACCGTCTTACGAAATGGAATATTGTATGTCGGCCTAAAGACCAGGGTGGTCTGGGTATCGATGTTTTAGAGATAAAAAATATGTGTTTGTTAAGTAAATGCCTGTTTAAAATCATGCATGAGGAGGGAGAGTGTGAAAGGAGTTATTATCTAACAAATATTTGGGGGATAAAACGTTATCTCAAGTAGAAGCAAAACCGTTGGACTCGCCGTTTTGGAAAGGGATTATGAAAGTGAAGCATGAGTTCTTTTCACGTGGAAAGTTTGCTTTAGGGAATGGACATAATATTATTTTTTGGGAGGATACATGGTTCGGACCCGCCTCGCAGTGGGCTGTTTTTGCCCGACGGCACAGCAAAACACTAGAGGGGCTACGCGCGCTGACCGAGCACAAGTCTCAGGTCGCGGCGGCTGCCAACCTCGTCGGCTTGAGGCCGGGGCCGGGCGCGGTGGCGGTGCCGAGGCGAGGTTGGCGGGGCGGCACGGCGACCGGAGGCGGCGGGGCGGCGCACGTGGGCGTCCACGGCCGGGCCGAGCGCGGGGCGGCGGGGCGCGCGATCGCTCGGAAGCTCGAGGTCGCGGCGGCGGCGGTCGAACTGCTCCGGGCGGAAGGCGAGCGGGGCGCGGGGCGGCGCGGCCAGCTCGGGGCAGCGGCCGGGGCGGCGGGGCGCGGACGAGGCACGGCCGGGACAGATCCATCTTGGCCGTGGAGCGGGGCGGCGCTGCGACCGGCGATTGGGCGCCGACGGCGGCTCTCGCCACGCCGCGCGGGCAGGCGCGGCCACGCGCGGGCGAGCACGACGGCGGCTCCACGCAGGCGGGCGCGGCGATGCGCGGGCGAGGACGGCGGCGGCCTCTCACATGTGCGGACGTGACCTTGCACTAGTGGAAACAACCTTTCTCGTCCAGGGGGCCAGGGGCATCTGTCCCGGCTGCAACCAAATCCGGGACAAATGCCATGCATTGGTCCCGGTTCATGCGCCCGGTGCAACAGAAACCGCCCGGGGGCATTGGTCCCGGTTCGTGGGGGAGATATCGGTCCCGGCTCGTGCCACTGACCGAGACCAATGCCTAGCCACATGCCACGTGGCACGCGCATGAGAATTTGTCCCGGTCCAGGCCACGAACCGGGACCAATGTCCCCCTTCCCCTATATATACTGTCCCAGCCGCCCCACCCTTCCATCTTTTTTTTTGCTTGGAGGTGTGAGAGAGGTGGGTGTTAGTGTGTTTTATTTTACTATGCACACGAGGTGTTCGACGAAATTCCCGAGCCACATATAAGCTCACTAAAAATGGTATCTTCGAACGAGGTTAACAAACTTATCTTTTTCATCTGTAACTGATACATAAAAAATTAGTATTTATCGATGTACTGTGGTCATCTCTGTATTAATATGTTATTGTAATGTATTTTTGATAAACTTCATTAATTATACGATGCAGATGGATGCACGACAGCGATGGATGTACGGTGGCCGACGCACTTCCAAGTATATGGCAGGCCTGAATGCATTTCTTGCTGTAGCTCAAGCAAACAAAGATAATGGCTTCATGTGTTGCTCATGTGTTGATTGTCGGAACGTCAGAGAGCACTCTTCCGAAAGAATCGTTCACGGCCATCTACTTCGGAGAGGTTTCATGCCCAGCTATAATTGCTGGACCAAGCATGGAGAAAGAGGGGTTGTGATGGAAGACGATGAAGAAGAAGAAGAAGATCCTTTGTTCTCTGAATACGACGATACTGCAATGGAAGAGAATGGAGAAGAAGGAGGTGATCAAGAACAGGCATCAGAAGAGCCCGATGATGATCTTGGCCGAGTTATTACTGATGCAAGGGAAGATTGTGAAAATAAATTGGAGAGGTTGAAGCTGGACAACATGTTACAGGATCACAAAAATTTGTTGTACCCAAATTGCGAAGATGGTAGCATAAAGCTCGGTACCACACTGGAGTTGCTGAAATGGAAGGCACAGAACGGTGTGACTGACAAGGCATTTGAGAGTTTACTTCAACTAATGAAGCCAAAACTTCCAAAGGATAACGAATTGCCTGAGAGTACGTACGAAGCAATGAAAGCTCTCTGCCCTCTAGGATTAGATGTGCAGAAGATACATGCATGCATTAATGACTGCATCCTCTTCCGCGGTGAGAAGTACGAGAATTTGGATGAATGTCCGATATGCACTGCACTGCGGTATAAGATCAGAGCAGATGACCCTGGTGATGTTGACGGCGAGCCCCCCCCCCCGTAAGAGGGTTCCATCAAGTGCAAATGGGTCAACCTGAATGGAGAAAGGGTAAAGGTAGATCCGCTTTATGGAATGACAACAGTGGATCTCAACAATATTGGTTACAAACTTACAATGACGAACCATTCGTCCTATCCAATGATGTGGCTCAGGTCTTCTATGTGAAGGACATATCTTCCAGACCGAAAAAAAAGAAAAAAAATAAGGAAACAAATTCATCATACGATGAGCCGAAGCGTCACATAGTTCTCTCAGGGAAAAGAAACATCGTGGTAATCGAGGACACGACAGACATGTCAGAAGATTATAATAAGTTTGTTGAAATTCCACCCTTCACAGTGAAAGCTGACCCCACCCTCCCGTTAAATAATGAAGATGCTCCATGGTTACGGCCGAAGCGATCATAAGCAAGGGACAAGGGTTCATGGACCATCTCTACACGAAGAAATTTCAGAAGACTAACATGCATGTTGTTGGTGATGTGTAATAGTAAACGTGGAATACATGATCATAGTTCGGTTGAAAAAGTGTTCACAAATATTCTGTAATAATAAACGAGATTTTGTTAGCCAAAATGATATTTATACCTATTCTGTGATTATGAACGGAGTAGATGCAAGTTTGACCAATAATTTGTATTGACCGGTCAAAAGCTGGCAAGCATTGAGTGCTTGACAACTATGACCAGCCTGACTTCATTATCATCTCAACCAGCGACCACCCACGCACTTTTCTGTTTCTCTCTCCTCCGTATCGTCCATTGAGATGTGCTTTGCACACAGGGCCGCTGTAACCAGCCCTGTGTGCAGCCATATGGGCTTTGCCTTATGGGCGTCATATATTCTGCGCAGATATTGCAGGTACACTTCGAAGTGATAGTACCGATACCATCCTGGAGCAAGTTGAGCTTATTTTGCAATCAAAGCTGCATGACAAACCTTCCTTGAGCACATTCTAGTTCAGAACGATGTTACCAACAGTGAACCTCGCAGAGGAAGTAGTAAGAATAATAGAAATGCAGAGATTCTATGTGAAGGACATGTCCTCCAGACTTCGAAGTGATATTACGGATACCATATTGACAGATATCCTTAAAACAGAAATAGATCTTCGGTACTTCTTTAACAGTTATGATAAATTTTTGGAGGAGAAACGTCTAGCTGAATAACAAGCTAACTACCTTGGAGTTCAAATGACGCAAAGGGTTGCACCTGTGCGGTTACTTTGGCAAGCTGCTAATGCATACACTCCTGCAATGTAGTTCTTCCGTGTTGCCAGGTACTGAAGGTTCTTGAGATCAGAAATATCAAAGAAATTCCACCAGACTATGTTTTGAAAAGATGGCGAAAGATTGCTAAGAGTAAACCTTCGAAGGAAAACTATGGTTTTTCTGTTGTAGACGAAGATCTCAAATTCACCGTGTCAATAAGGTACAACTCGCTTTGTCGAACTTTATATAAATCACCCGGATGCCTTGTATGCTCTGGACTCACTCGGAAGATCACGAGAGAAAACAAAAATTGTAAGATATTTATATTCAAATTATATGCAAATGGTAAAATAATTAATAGTTTCAATAGTTAGAATAATTATTTAGTTAAACGAAAAATGGATTTGAATTAGTTATGCAAATTCTAGCATTTTTCATGTTGAAATTTTTGTCAAATTCGAAAGTATATAGAAGTTGTTAATGTGCAAACTTAAACAGTTTTCAAATTTTGGCGCTAAAAATTTTTGGGCGCGCATGGTGCCACCAAAATTCGAAATAAGTTTTGGTCCCGGCCCGTGGTTCCAACCGGGACCAAAGGGGCTCTAGTCCCGGTTGGTGGCACGGGCCGGGACTAGAGGCCCAGTTGTATAAATATCTCGGCCCTCTCTCCAGGCCGAGCGACCACCCAGGACAGCGGACATGCCTTGGCGAAGCCCTGCCGGCGGCGGGAACGGGTAGGAAGATCCCGCCGGCGCTAGTTCCGCCGGCGGGGTTGAACTAGGGACACGTTGTTTCGACACAAATATATATTAAAAAAGGCCCGGGGGCCGTGCTTACATAGGGGGTGGCGCGGTCACAGGCGGCCGGCCGTGCTTACATATAGGGGGCGGCGGCGCGGCCACATGCGGCCGGCCGTTTCTTGGGGGGGGTGGTGGGTAGCTTAGTCTATTTGGGGGGGGGGGGCGCACCGGCGTCGGCCTACTCCTCCTCGCCGGAGGAGATGCAGTGGTAGGCGGGTGCCTGCCACAGGTGGGCAGGCAGCTGGGGCGGGCCGGCCGGTGCCTGCGGAGGCATCGGGGGCGCGTGCGGCGGCGGCGGCAGCTCCTCCGGCGACCATACGCCGCCGGTCCAGGCCCAGGTCATCCCGTACTCCACCCCGGGGGGTAGCGGCTGTGGCGGCGGTTGGTCCTCGGACGCCTCCAGCTCGGCGTTTATTGTCTGCCACCAAGGGGCAGGCACCGAAGGGGGCGGCATGGCTTCGCCGTCGGTGGCAGCGGCGGCCAGGACCTGCTCCCACCGCTTGACCTCGTCCTCGACGAGGGAGCGGCGGGAGGCCTCGTAGGCTTCCTCCAAGCCGGCCTGGAGCTCGGGGTCCTCGTCCTCGGCGATGTTCTCGGCAATGTCCTCCAGGAACCAAAGCTCCGGCTCCCTGCCCGGCGGTGGCGCGGGGTAGTCGGCGGTGCTCACCTCCTCGGGTGTGGGGATGTAGGAGCGACGGCACTGGTTGTGCTCCTGCTGGAACCAGGTGGCCCAGTAGGGGGAGCTCCGCGCGTACGCGCGGTCCCTGAGGAGGTGGGCCGGCAGGAGCGCGCGTCGGTGGTCGATCTCCTCGCGCGCGGCCTCATTGGTTGGGGCCGGCGGCACGGGGATGCGCTGCGGGTTCAGGTGCCAGCCGTCCGGGAGGTGGACCTCCGGCCAGAACACCGGCGTGGAGTGGTTCCAGTGCCACTCGGCCTCCTCCTTCCGCACGTACTGGCGGAAGCGCTTGCCCTTGGGCGGGGCGGCACGCGTGATGCCGGAGGTGGAGCGGGGACGCGCGGCTACCCACCAATGCGGACACCTCCCGGGCCGAAGCCGAAGGCCTCCGCCGGCGCCTCTCTAGCCGGCGCCGCTCGAGGACCCGGCCTCGTGCTCGTTCATGGGGCGCTTGAACCAGCGCGACATGGCGGCTAGGGTTGCGTGGGCTGGGACGCGGCCGGGGTGAATGGGATGTACGGGCGACGGGGGCCCTTTAAAAAGGACCCGGGGGGCTGGCATGCCAACCGTCGGCCGGAACGTGGCGGCGGTTGCAGGCGGCCATGAATGCGGGGGGGAGCCGAGGAGTGCCGTTCGTGGCCACGCGCGCGCGGGGAAGTGGAGGCGCGGGAAGACGAGGCGGCCAGTGGGCCCTTTGACCGCGCGTCCCTGTGGTCTTAATTTAAGGGACCGGGCGAGCCAGCCACTAGGCCGCTGGCCAGTGGCCCCTTTGACCCCGCGTGGCCGGTGGCCCCTTTGACCGAACGTAGCCAGTGGGCTTATAATAAAAGACACGGGTCAGTCGGCCCTTTGACCAAAATGTGGCCAGTGGGCTTAATTAAATACGTGGACCAGTGGACGCGGTTGGGGAAGGGGAGGCCGGTTAGGGATTGCGGGACAACAGCGAAAAAATTGAAACAAAAAAAACTGCCGCGACAGGCAAAGTGGGCGGAATATTTGTTTTTCCAGAAAAGGTATCCATCCTGGTTCCTAAAACGAACCGGGACGAACTCCCTGGCCATCTTCGCCATGTGGGCCATCCCTACCATCCCGGGTCCTGGCACAACCGGGACCAATGGGGGAGAGCCATTTGTCCCGGCCGGCCCATCCCGGTTGCACAACCGGGACAAATGGGTCTTACCAACCGGGACTAATGCCCCTGTTTCCACTAGTGTTGCGACGGCCAGCAGGGCCTCGCGCCGGCGAGCATGGCGGCGGCCATAGGCGCACACGGGCGGGACGGAACGGCGCGGGCATCACGTGATGCGGGCACCGATATGGCGGCGATCCGGTCGCTGTGCGACCGGAGCTTGCCGCGGACAGACGTGGATGGCGCGGCTCCAGGCCAGCAGAGCCACGTCGGCTGGACATCGGCAGACGAACGCACGCAACACCCGACAAAATTAAAACCGGAAAAGAAAAACATCATCATGTTCATCAGGAATTTCGTTAACACGAACACATAGCAGATGCTTCGCGGCGGTAATGTGATCATCTGAATCACGTCCGTACCGACTCTCTATACACAGTCAACAAATCTCCCATGAATCCGTGAGCATCGACATTGGTCGGCGACGTGTTCGTCAGCTCAGCTCTCGGGAGAGAAATCCGTACTACAGTTCTGATCTAAAAATTACGCAAAACGGAAAAACGGAAAAGAAATTTCGTTACGGTTCCATTTTTGCGATCAGATCAGAGTTATACCTTCGCGATTTTTGCAGAGAGTCTGCTCGGTGTAGGCTCGACGGAGGCTCGACGGAGAGACACGTGTTGATAACGTGTTGTACAAGCTCTGCCGGCTGGCCGGTCCCGAGTGTGTACAGCGATAGCGATGTAGACGAAGGCGCAGATCAACACACGAACATGAAATAAAAGGGACACAGGAAGTGGGCAAAGTAGCTCTTTATTAATCTTTCTCTGTTTCTGTCTGTCTAGACTACGTACAATGCCTCGCTATATAAAGAAAGGTGATGAGGGGATAAGACCCAACTAACGTAAAGTGTGGACTTGACTTAGCCCAGTTGGACTAGGCAACCCACCTAGTGAGCCACCGTACACAAGTTTTCCAACAGAATAGACCGACAATTACACCTTGAGATTCACACAGAAACAGAAAATCAGTTATTTAATCTGAGTTTTGTAGACGGTAGGTAGGGCCGGTTGACTCAAAACAGAAAATCCGACAGGGATTTAATTCGTTAGAGGGCCATAATTCTAGTTCCATCTCTAACAAAGTTAGAGTCGGTGTTCATATTTGACCGTCTCTTTAATAATATATCAGTTATAGCCGGTCGTTAATCTTGACAATCTCCAATGTAGTACAGACGGCTAGTTTTAGCTCTGAATTGCGATAGGCTATCATCGGGATTTGGGGATCATCGGACTATGGAATGTAGTCTAGACGTGAACTCGGCAGGGAGGAGAGAAGAATGCAGGGGATCCTCACTCTGGTTGAATCGGTTGATTTTGGGAGATTCTGGGTGGGGAATCGGTGTAGCAGTGTTCGTGCTATCTAATTTTGGCACGGGATTGGGAGATTCACGGTGGATTTCAGCAGATTCATGAGGGCCGTAATTCTAGGTCCATCTCTAACAAAGTTAGAGTCGGTGTTCATATTTGACCGTCTCTAATAATACATCAGTTATAGCCGGTTATTAATCTTGACAAATCTCCAATGTATTACAGACGGCTTGTTTTAGCAGGCGTCTCTAATATGAAAGTACTAGAAATATACCCCGCGCGTTGCAGCGGGGATTCCTTTAGAAACTATATTGTATAAACAAAAGGGTGGATACATTATATTGTCTAAAAAATATGCAAAATTTAATTGGTCATAGTCGTGATACTAAATTTATAGACATATACTGAGTATTATAAATTACTAATGTGATCAATTAGATGGTTTAATGAATAGATGATGTGTAGCATGCATGTAGAGATTAATAAATATTAGTTGAGATGACATGGACAATTGGTTGCCTAAGAGAGTGAATGATGTGGATTGCTTGCATGTTAAGATAGAAAAATCATAAATGCATCTTAGTGGGGTTTTGCATTATAAGAAGTATAGATTAGAGACATGCGATATTAACAACCGACTATATTTGAGACTTGGGTATAAATAGATATCATTGCATTATCTTTCCAGCTATACTATAGACACCATGATGTCAGGTCGGACCCGCGCTTCGGTCGCGGCCAATAGGCCTGTAACTGGGCACGGGCTGACCACGGCGCCGCTAGCCCATCCCACTTCTTTTCGTTTAGTGGACACCTATGGACAGGGAAAAAAAAGACGGACAGCCGTGCCGCGTTCGCTACCGCCACCAGGCCGCCCTCCTTCTCATCATGGCTATGCGCAGCACTTATCCTTCTCTTCCTCCTCTCGGCAGTCGTCGATATCCATGCCGGCAAAACTCGCCTCTGTGCCGCTGGACCAGCTGGTCGGGAGCCTGGGCAGCTTCTAAGTCACGCCGGAGCTGTGCGCGTCCGCGTCGACGCCTCCGCCCGACGCTCCGCGCGTGGCACGCCGGACCACGCTGCGCTCGCCACAAGGCTTGTGGCGGCCAACTCCACGGCGGCCAAGGCCAGCCTCGAGTCCGCGCCCGCCCTCGCCGAGCAGCCGGCTTCTGCGGGGTACGCCGAGCCGACGAAGCCATGCGCTCGTGCCTGCAGCTCTACGCGGGGCTCATCCCAACGCTGTGGTGGGCGGCGCGGTCCGTGGCGGCCGGGAGGTGCCGTGGCGCGCAGGAGGTGCCGGAGGCGGCGCAATACGTCGCGTCTGGGTGCGCTGCCATGGCCGGCGAGGCCACGCTGCCCAGGTAGAACGATCGGTTCAGTTCAGCTAAGCTCCATGGCCAGCGTCGCGTATGCCTTCGCTAGTACTGTTACTGCAGAATTAATTTAGAGGTGGGTGTAAGTGAGCATCGTAACCTGGCAAAAATAAATGGGCAAAAGTGGACTGAGCGTTTAAATCATCTGGACAGAGGTGGCTAGCTGGTGGGCAGCCGTGGACTCGCCCACTTACAGCCTGAGCGGCCAACCATCGAGGGCAGTTGCTAAGGGTGGAGGTCGCTGTCACCTTGGGGAACCGGAACGGATTCAGAGGTTTCAGCGTCAACTGGCGTGCATAGCTGGAATCTCCTTCGACTAGGGTGTTGCAGGTTGTGCGCTTGGCTCCACCAGGCGGCGGACTAGGTTTATGAGTTCCCGTGGGCGCTGCGCAAGATTCTCTGCATCTCCTTTTGTAGATGGACTAGGTTTATTTCCTCTGGCTAGTTTTTTTTTATCTATAGTACAAATTTTATTTCCCTTTTTAACTTTCAATTTGTATAATGTGCGTGTATCTCGATCCTTGTAAAATGTTTCTTGTCTCGTTTGTTCTTTCCGAGTGAGTTCGATCAGATTATCTTGTAGGAGAATCTAATTTAATTAAAAATCAAATTTTATTATTCGTCGTGTATGCTCGCCACCCAGCCCTTCTCTCAGAAACGCACATTGACCGCCCTTCCGTTGGCGCCGGTATCTGAGCTATCCACCGACCAAAAAGAACCGGTGCATGTTCAAGATGAAATGGGATGCGGGGCAGAGGAACTGCACCGGGTGCACCACCTCGAGAGGATTCTCTCTGACCGTCCCGATGGTTTCTGCCATGGCAACGAGAGCGAAGAGCGCGGCGTTTTATTGCACGCTGGAGAGGGAGAAATTGAGTGTGTTGCTCCCGGAGCCATATGAGATTGTACGTCCAAGTGAAGTTCAGTCGATCAATCACACGAAGTTCATCATTGTTTCTCGTTGGACAGAAAGGCGGGATTACACATACAGCCTCTTTGTGATGGCATCGTTTCCTGGTGTCTCATATTCCTAGCTATTGTTATATGTGATGCTAGTTATGTTTCACATACTCTTGTTTCCTTCTCTTCAATAGTTTTTTTTATAGACATACCATGTGATAGGAAGGTGGTGTAATTTGGGTGAAGGGGACAAAGATATTTTTTTCTCCAAAAGTGTTCATAAAATTATTAACTACCGTCTCTAGCTACATAAATAAGATCATAGCTATAGGAAGGTGGCTTGTATGTT
Source organism: Alopecurus myosuroides (assembly GCA_028641055.1). Classification (NCBI taxonomy): domain Eukaryota; kingdom Viridiplantae; phylum Streptophyta; class Magnoliopsida; order Poales; family Poaceae; genus Alopecurus; species Alopecurus myosuroides. The sequence continues at coordinate 732,656,341 of CM054057.1, read as the reverse complement.
CCATGATTGAATTCTTATGTACAAACTCACCGGTAGAACTATAATATGATAGTGATAACTAAAGTATGATCACGACATACCACAATTAACTTCAGATGAAATTTCCATCATTTTAGCTGATTTCTTAGTGAATTAATTGTATGAGAAAATTTCTCAATATATGGACCACAAAAAAAGCTCCAGTACTAGAGGGTTCACTCTGAATTTTATCAAAAAATTAGGAGGTAAAAAATGATTTGATTTCCATGTTTGTGCACTTGCCCAGTCTGGTTTTTTGGATAACAAAAATATCTTGCAACAATAATATGAGGTCCAACCATAGTTCTCTTTCCTATACTCCATGTCTCTTAAATTGAATATTTTAGGAGTGTGATGGCATGACATAATTTTTTTTCAATATTAGCTTTAGGATTAGCCGTTTAACAACAGATGAAACAAGGCATCAGACGGTGAATACAAAGGGATATCACAAACTTGCACACATCATTTAAGAAAAAAATGCATTTTTTCAGTTTCTTCATTTGCTAAGTACCATCATGCATATTCATGTAACTATATAGTACACCGAGAAACAACAAGCCTTTTTTTTTATCTCTGAACATAACCACCACGCTCACACCATATGGGTTGGTTCAGATTATGGAACCTTATTTATAAGTATTCTCACTTTCCTTGTAGACATCGTCAATTCCACATTTGTGCACATATGTTAGAATCGTGCTTCATATATCCCTTTTCCATTTATCCTCATTTAGTTGAGTGTGGAATCTCTATTCTTCAATATGTTGATGATACTATTTTGTTTCTGGAGCATGATCCGGAGAAGACGGTGAATATGAAGTTAATTTTATTAATTTTTGAGCAGTTGTCTGGATTAAAAAATAATTTCCATAAGAGCGGGATCTTGTGTTTTGGAAAATCTAGAGATTTTATGGATGAATATTGACAGATCTTTGGATGTGAGATAGGTACTCTCCCATTTATATATTTATGAATTCCAATACATCATCGGAAGCTTCTTAATAGAGAATGGAAGCAAGTGGAGGATCGTTTTGAATAGAAGCTAAGTTCATGGACTAGGATGCTACTCTCATATGGAGACAGACTTTTCCTTATAAATTCGATTTTATCGAGTCTTCCGATTTTTCCTTTTTCCTTCTTCGAAGTACTGCTGGGGTACTAAAAAATACTAGATTTCTTTAGACCTTGGTTCTTCCGGAAAAGTGACCATCACAAAAAAGAAACTTTCTAAGTGGAATATCATTTGTCGGCTAAAAGACCAAGGAGGGCTTGGTATTGAGGTTCTTGGTATCAAGAAACAAAAGTCTTCTCAGAAATGGCTGTTTAAAATACTAACTGAGGATGGGGTATGGCATGAGTTGCTGCATAATAAGTATATTAGAGAGAAGACACTTTCACAAATTGAAGCAAAACCCACATACTCAACTTTTTGGAAAGGTATCATGGGAGTTAAAAGTATTTTCTTTGATAATGCCTCTTTCTCTCTTGGAAATGGCCAAGGGATAAGATTTTGGGAAGACTCTTGGTTAGGAAACATCCTCTTTCATTGCAGTATCCAGTATTGTTATATATTGTTAGGCAGAAAAAATGTTTTAGTCGCACAGGTCGTTGGCAACGATCAGCTGAATATCCAATTTAGACGTCCTTTAGTGGGTGATAAATGGGATGCATGGTTAAATTTGGTAGAGAGACTAATGGTGGTGTCTTTTATCAAACTCTCATGATTCTTTCAATTGGAAACTAACGCCATCGGGTGTATTTTCACTTAAATCTTTTATGGGCGGTTATGGATGGAAATGTTTAGGTTCCTTCGCAAAATTCTGTGGAAGTTGAAGGTCCCCCTAAAGACTAAGATTTTCATGTGGTTCTTTCATATAAAAGAACTCTTGACTAAAGATAACTTTCCCAAGCCGCGGTGGAAAGGTTGTAAGAAATGTGTCTTTTGTGACACATATAAAATGGTCTAACATCTTTTTATCAATTGTGAATTTCAAAAAAGATATGGAGACTTGTAAACATTACGTTTAGTATCAGCCCTCAAAGCAGTATTGCTAATATGTTTGGTCATTGGCTAGATGAGATTGATAAAACTACTAAATATTACATCCGTATTGGCAATTGTGTTTTTCTTTGAGAAATTTGGCGTTGCCGCAATGATGTAATATTAAACAATATGAGAGATTGGAATTTTTTACAGGTTGTTCATCAAGCAACTTTCTAGATAATACGTGGTCTATTCTACTTCTAGAAGACCAGCTGATAAGTTTGTGGTCCGGATGCACTCGGTTGATGGCTGTCCTACGAGTTATCTTCAACAAGGGTGGTTTGTTGCACACTAGACGTTTGACAAATGTGTAGTGTTGCCCTTTCATCGTTATTTCAGTGGCTGATTCATGTAAGCACACTAAGTGATCCGTAAACTGCATTTAGGATGCTTTCTATTAGTCTTGGATACTTTGTTATTTTAATATAAATGTCGTGTGCATCGCCAAGATGCAGAGACTGGGTTTTCCCGTTTCGAAAATAAAACTAGTCAAGCTGTCAAGGCGTCACGGGGGCAGGTTGTAGGTACCATATAGATGCATTTGAAATATGCAAATACCTTCAGGGTCTTTGTTGTATTCTATACCTATTTAAACCCCTCAACTAGGAAGGAGTGTGTCAATAGTTGCCAAGTGTCAGCATGTCTATTAATGTAACTATATAGCACATAAACTTATAGTATATTTAAATATAACCCGCCAAGCTCACAACCCACATGTTGGTTCAGATTATAGACCCTTATTTGTAAGTAGTTGTCAGTCTCTCATGTACATACTTTTGGAGGAAAGATTGGTATACTTAATTGCACAATCATAGCATATGTGTAGGAATCATGATAAATGAACAACCGAACTAATAAATTATTTGCTGGAACAGGCACCAAATTATTTAGTGCAGGATTGATTTATCCATATAGATCAATCATAATTATTTAACAAACAAATTCCTCAACCAACCTAGCTCTAAACATCCATTGGCCCTTTATATATGATCAAACAAATTGGTTCTAAGGGTCATCCAACCGTTTTTTAGCTAGAGAGCACAATAGGAATAGAGGGAAATAATGAGTATGCGAGAATAGAGATACATAATTCAAAAAAAAACTATGTTAAGAGTACATGGGGACTGAGAGACGTTGCGGAATAAACATGTTCTGTGGTTTGAGGCGGGGCCTCACTCTAGTTGCAGAGATGTAGGAACATTACTTCTAACTGAGTGAGGATTGAATTTGAAGGTAGATGCCTCTATCAACATTGTAGATGGCTCGAGGAACTACAGATTTTTGGGACAAACTTTGTTGCTACTACCAAATATCACGTAACTCGAGAAAACTTTGACACTACGAACCCCAGCCTCATTTTTTTATAATAGGCTTTATTACTTAAAAGGTTTAAGTATTACACCCAGCTTCTGCATAACAAGATGCACACGGCCGAAAAAGGAAAACAAAAGTAGCAACAAAACGATTACAATCCGAGATGAATCACTAATGTCGCCTATGGAGCAGCTATCCGTAGATCATGCTGCTACCCTTGTGGGATAAAAATATCCCTCGCCGCCCTTTCCAGCCGTACACATGCCTCCATAAAAAGGCCTCGAAACTCCGCCCGCTGTAATGTGCACCACGAACGGAGAATACATGTGCATCGGAATAGAACCTCCAAACGAGAGAAATTTTTATCATCGAAAATCTTATCATTCCTAGATAGTCAGAGCGACCATATAACGGATAGCGCTCCTACCCTGAAAATAGTTTTAAACCTCTTATCTATGCCATTCAACCAATTGCCAAAGCTATTTGCAATGGATGTTGGCGGATATAGGTTCGAAGCCATTTGGATAGCTGACCATATAGAACGCGCAAATTCACACTCGAAGAATGAGTGTCTTGTAGTCTGATCATTAGAGCACGAAACACACTTTGTACTCCCATGCCAATTGCGGTTGACAAGATTATCTTTAGTTAAAATGACACCCTTACGAAGATACCATGCAAAAAAATTCATTTTCAGTGGTATCTTCATTTGCCGTATTTTCTTATTATCATCGACCGGCACATTAGAATGAACCAATGCATTATACAAGGAATCGACTGAGAATTTTCCATTCTTAGTCAAACTCCAGCGAAACGCATCAGTGACTGGTGATAGTTGGATCAAAGCCAACCTATCTACCAAAGCATTCCAAGACAAAAGTCTTGGTCCAATGACATCTCTCCTGAATGTCACGTTTGGAGGAAATGTTTGCATCACCATGGCTAACGTATCCCCTTTATGACGAACAATATTGTATAAAGCTGGATACTGTTCTCGGAGGGTGGCATTACCTAACCATTTATCCTCCCAAAAACGTATCGGAGATCCATCTTTAATGCTAAATACAACATAGCAAAAGAAAAGATTCTAAGTCGTCATTAGTCCAGCCAAAAAATGAGAATCACCTAGTTTCTAAATAACCTGTGATAACGCTTTTGTGCCGATGTATTTTCTCTTAAGGAGGGTCTGCCAAACACCATTATCCGTAAGTAGCTTAAAACGCCATTTACCTAGGAGAGCTGAGTTTTTAACTTGGAGGTCATGAATCCCCAGCCCTCCCTGATTTTTGGGTCGGCACACCACGTCCCATCTTGCCAATCGATATTTTTTGTTTTCACTATCTCCGTGCCAAAACAATCTCGGTCTGAAGTAATCTAACTTCTTCAAGATTCCTTTGGGTAACTGGAAAAAGGATATCATATACAGTACCATATTCGATAGCACTGAATTTATGAGAACCAGTCTTCCACCTAGGGATAGTAATTTTCCTTTCCAACTTGCTAGTCTCTTCTGCAGACGGTCTTCAACGTGTTTCCATTCAGCATTGGTCAATCTTCTATAATGTATCGGAATTCCCAAATACTGTATAGGAAATTGACCTTGCTCACATCCAAAATGTTCGGAGTATTGAGCAACTGCTTCTTGGGCATCGCCAAAACAGAACAACTCACTTTTATGGAAATTAATTTTATCCAGATAACTGCTCAAATGCTGACAGAATTAACTTCAGATTTGTCGCTTTCTCTAGATCATGTTCCATAAAAAGAATCGTATCGTCTGCATATTGAAGTATCGATAAACCCCTATCGACAAGATGCGGTACCAATCCTTCAATAAGACCATTTTCTTTAGCTCGTTCAATCATGATCACTAACATATCAGCCAAAATATTAAATAGTATGGGTGATAAAGAATCACCTTGTCTCAATCCCTTTTTAGTCTGGAAGTATTTTCCTATGTCATCATTGACCTTTTCAGCAACACTCCCCCCAGACACAAAGTTATGGATCAAGGCACACCACTCCTCCGAGAAACCTTTCATTCTCAGAGTTTGTTGGAGGAACGATCAATTAACTTTATCATAGGACTTTTCAAAGTCTATTTTAAAAAGTACCCCATTTAGCTTTTTAGTATGCATCTCATGGACAGTTTCGTGTAAAACGACAGCCCCGTCTAGGATATTCCTACCCTGCATGAAAGCAGTTTGGGTAGGTTTCACCACATGATCTGCTACCGCATTTAGACTGATGGTAGCCACTTTCGTAAAGATTTTGAAGCTAACGTTTGGAAGACAGATAGGTCTATATTGTTGTATCCTTTCTGCCTCCAAAGTTTTAGGCAACAAAACGATATCCCCAAAATTAAGGCGAAACGGTTCCAGTTGACCCTCATGCAAGCAACCAAACAATTCTAGTAGGTCATCCTTCGCAAAAATGTTGGTAAAACTCTGCAGGGAAGCCATCCGGACCTGGCGCCTTATTATGTTCCATAAAAAAAAATGCCCTCTTAATCTCCTCTTCACAGAATGGAGCATTAAGGAAGGTATTCTCTTCGGCGGAAACTTGTGGGTTGTCCTCTGTTCGCGACTCATCCATTGTCACATCAGTGACAATCGGAGACCCGAACAGATCTTTATAATACTTTGTTATGTAGGCCTTGAGCTGATCCTGCCCTTTGATCAGACCTTCATCCTGCAATAGAGAATCAATCCGCTTCTTCCTATGTCGCCCATGAGGCTGGGCTTAGAGCAGGTTGTAAAAATCACGAACTCCGAACAAACTACTCTGAGTTGCAGCTTGTGGAATTTGTGTTCAACAAGGATAGCTCATTCTATGAATTGCTATTAATTTATCTTGATACTTCCGCCGTAGAGAATGAACCAATTGGACTATTTTCCGGCAATGAATCTCCACAAAGCCTTTTTTGGGGTAAGATGTCTTCGCCAAATTTTGGCTGTTAAACAGCCATCTTGTAATATGGTTCTCTAAGTTGTAGCTATTTTTTTTTTAAAATAATACATTCTTTAATTTAACTCGGGAAATAATATGTGTGTTTTTTTTTTAAAAAAAATCAGCATCGAGCACAACGAACCCGATTGGTTCCTATCGAGTACGCCGTACTTGATTAGTCCATGTTGAGTACGACGCACTCAATTAGTCCATGTCGGTCACATCGACCTAGTAATTGTGTGCGCCAAACTCAATTACTCTTAAATGAGTTCGCCGAACCATATTAGTCCCATTCATCTTTGCTAACCCCGGTAGGTGCATGAGAATATTTTCTCGCCCAGTTTCCTGCAATTTTGTCATGCCACTCTCTCCCGCCATTTTGTATGCCACCGTCTCCCGCCATTTTTTCCTCCATTGTTGTGGGCCATTTTCCATGCCGCCCTCTCCCACCATGTCTTCTCCCGCCGGTTTGCTGTCGCCACTGTTCCCCACCAATTTTTCCCGCCACCTTCTACCTTCATTTTTTCTCTTCCATAACGCATAAAACCCTGATCAATGGGGGTGGGTAACCAATTCAGCGTATTCACTTAAAGATGTCGGATAGTCCGAGTCATGGTTTCGTCTCATATATGTTCTGATGTATTCTATATCATGCTGCAAAAGGCAGTGTCGGCAATACAATAGCGGGCAAGGACCGGGGTGTGTTTCATGTAACTAATTAGTATTTGTAGCCACCTGACTGAGCTGGATAAATGTATAGCTACGTACAATCTCCCAGAGATGAACGCCGATTAAATTTGTAAAGAAAGCTATATTACAGGTGGAAAAGTAGGGTGGAAAAAATGGCGGGATAAGAAATGGCAGGAGAGGGTGGCGGGAGACGATGGCGAGAAGAAAATGGTGCGAGATGGTGGCGGGACAAAATTACAGGTTACGGGGCTGAAAACTATTCTCATGCACCTATCTAGGTTGGCAAAACTGATTAGGACTAATTGGGTTTGGTGAACTCAATTAGTACTAATTTGATTTGTCATGTCTCCCTAGAATATGGGCCAACAACTGTGGAAAAAAAAGGTCTTTAGTCCCAATTCGCAACCCCCTCTAGTCTAGGTGTTGTGACAACCGGGACTAATGGTTATCCAGACTAGACAAAATAATGTCTCTCGCCAATACAACTTGTGAGTTTCAAATCATTACCTTGTGTATTACCTCGCGCGCAGCTAACCACCCAACCCACACAACACATGTGACTTTGTATGGGATGGTTTCGATTCGAAGTAGCATATGGACGACCTTTAGTCCAAGTTAGTGGTACCAACCGGGACTAAAGGGATCTTTAGTACGAGTTGGTGATACCAACGGAGCTATAGGTAGACCCTTTAGTCCGGATTAGTGTTAACAACCGGCACTAGTGGACTACAGGGCATTTTGCCTGGTTGTGGGGTGGGGTCTTATGCACCGGCTACCCAACCGGGTTTGCCAAACCCGGGCTAAAGGCCCCCCTAATGACCCGGTGGGCCTTACGAACCGGGGTAAAAGGGGTGCCCACGTGGGCTCTGCGCAGCGATCAGGCCGGCACCCTTTTACCCTGGTTGCTAACACCAACCGGGGCAAAAGGTTCTCTGCCACGGCAGAGTTTTGGCATGTTTCTTTTTGGGACTATTTTTGGGGTGTTGTTTGTGTGATGTTTTCTTTTCGGTGATTTCGTTTAGGCTGTAAATGAAATATTTTTTACACATCGACAGTAATCATCATAGATATGAGTGCATGCATTGATATCATCAGAAGATAATTACATTGATCTCAATTAGATCATTACATCTGAATAGAGTTATACACATTGAGATCATTACATGCAGATCATTGTTTATAGTGGATAACGGAATGGTCCATTGGGATCGTGCAGCGTTAAATTTGTCCTTCTTTTCAAGCGCTCATTCACGATTGTCCTTATGTTCTCCATGACATAGAATCCACATAAATTTATTCCCTGTGGCTGCGGAGGGCACTTTACGAGAAATAGAATTGAATCAAATAATGCTGAAGCAATTAAAGAGAGATGTGTGAATGCTCAAGCAATTAACCATACTTGGGTGGAAGCTTTGTTGAAAGAACTTGGTGTTCAACAAGCCTCTCCTTCGATCTTATGGAGTTATAACATTGGTGCTACTTATCTTTCATCAAATCCGGTGTTTCATGCAAGGACCAAGCATATTGAAGTTGATTTTCACTTTGTTCATGAAAGAGTTGCTCAGAAGTTGCTCCAAGTATGGTTTGTGCCATCCAAGGATCGGCTAGCTGACATCTTCACGAAACCATTTCCACCTCTTTTGTTTGAGGAGTGCAAGCGCAATCTCAACATGTAGTCCATAGTTGACATTGAGGGAGCACTAGTAGAAACAGGTCCATGGCCATATGATTTTAGCTATAGTACCTAATCAATTACAAACCTATAGAAATGGGTGTCTTATTCCAGTTCGAACAGGGAGGGGCGCTGGGCAAGGCTAATACTGGTTCGCCACACACCTTTGGTACCGGTTTGTGGCTAAAACCGGTACCAAAAGGGTATGGTAACATTCTGCCTGGTCCGAGCACATTTGCTACCGGTTGTAACCACCAACCAGTACCAAAGGTGTGTGGAAAAGGGGCATGTGGCAGCCGTTCACCTGGCCGAGCACCTTTAGTACCGGTTGGTGGCTACAACCGGTAGCAAATAGTCGAACTGTTTTTCCTCCCACGCCTATGAGTTCGCGAATCGCTACAGTATAGCACCATTTCTCTTTGTTTCTTCTCTGTTTCCTCCTCTCTCTTCTTCCTCTCTTAGCTTCTTCCCATAATCCACCAATGGATGAACCAATCACTCTTGGTCCGCACCCTGTTCCTATACATGGCACGAACGTGCTCACCGTCGTCTACACCAACGATAGCGCCAAGATGCCGGGCTATCTTGCCACATTCAAATGATGGGTTGAAAGCGCGACGGATCAAGAGAAATTCATCGGGCTTGATCTTGAGTACACTCGCGATGGGAAGGATGTTGCGGTCATCCAATTTTGCTTTAGGAAGAATGTCTTGGTCTTCCAATGGGCAAGGTACGTTTTGGGCCTTGATCCATTCATCATAGGTTGATGAAAATTGCATAGGATAGCAATCCGATCCCCATTTCAATCATGTTTGAATCATATATGTGCGTGATGTATAGAAAATTGCATAGGTTTATTATGAAGAAAATTGCATAGGATAGCAACATGTCCGATCCCCATTGAAATCATATATCCGTGACATAGATTTATATATAGTTCATGCATGGGGTGGCAGCTTGGTGCATATTGGCAAATCCGTGTTGCAATATGCAGGTCGTTGTTGCAGTAGTAATTAACAAGAAGTAATAAGAAGTAGGTTATTGTTATGATTCTTAATTAACAGTTTGTTCCATGCTAACTTGTTGTTGCAGTAGTAACAAGAAGTGTCCAACCCTCATGGACTTCCATTGCCGCAGTGGCATTCGTTTTGTTAGCGTTGATATAAAACCGACAAGATCAAGATCAGTAAAAGGTTTAGAATTGAGATACCGGCTGCCTGCCACATTGATATCCAGAAGATATTCAGGTCTCGGCATGAAAGGACTTCAATGGCTCATATGGCTATGGATTTGATCGACGACTGGTACGGGGATATGAAGAACAAGATCGAGAACCACAAGGAGTGGGAGACGACCCCACTTCACGGCAAGAACATTGAGTATGCCGCCATAGATGCTTACGTTTCATACGAGGTGTACCGCATTATTCGAGTCGTCAACCTTGGGCAGCGTCACCTCTCACCGGCAGCACCAGCAGTTGATGATGATGACGATTCAGACGACTCCTATGATGTGTAGTAGTACTTCGGGGTCGATCATGTGATATATATTATGTATAGTACTTATATATATATATCTATGATGTAGTAGTATGGGTCTCTTGTGATCTGTAGATCGAGTACTTTTATATGTATCTATATTTATATGTTCATGTTTAAGTAGTATGATGTGAGCAAGATTTCATTGTGATCTCTATATATTTCTCTCATGTTTGCATAGGTGAACAATAGTACTAGCACTAGATATGTAAGCAAGTTGAGAAATAACCGAACACAATGGCGCGGAGATTTATCCCGAAATTCTATGATGGATGTCATTAATTCTATGATCTATGTATTCTCTCTTTTCAACCCCATTAGAAAGACATCATAGGACTGGTTTATTAGATAAGACTGGTTTTTTCTACAACGTGGCTAGGTATTCACCGGAGAGGGACTCCGGGGTTGGGATCCCACCACAAGATAGTAGGTGCCATAACATGTGCGTTATGGCCAAATACATGACATAGTTTGTTCTAACGAGCCCATATTGCACACAAAATGCATCTTGGAAGCACAGACAATGTTTACGAAGAAATTTATTTTTTTAACTGAATAAAAAAAACCATTTTCACTACAAGAAAACTGGCCCGTAGAGACATTTTCATAGAGGCACCAACTACCGTGCCTCTCAAAACTCAACACAATTTGTTGTAGAGACATTAAGAGAGACATTGTGAGGAATGCCTTAGCAGCAGAGACATCTACCTAGAGACATCCTCCACGATGTCTTTTATTCTGCATGTAAAGGCATTATAAGAGGCATTCTTGAGAATGTCTTAACAACAAACAAAACTCATTAAAGATACTCGTCATAATGTATCTTAACACCTCTGTAAAGGCATTAAGAGAGACAACTTTGTGAATGTCTCAATGGTTAAGAGTCATTCTATAGACACTATGTGTGTCTTTTTTATTATGAGACACCGATTTAAGATTGCCTTAAAAGTGATATTTATAATGCAAGCATTGTAAGAAAATCATGAAGAAAAATGGAAAATTCAAAATATAACATGGTACAAGTTTGTGAAGGAAGTTGAGAAGTCAAAACTTACCTACAGGCTACCCTAAACCACTTTTTTGCAAAGGAAATTTCACTAGCACGCTCCCCTTCTACCGCCACTACAACGGACTACAATTTCCAGCCATGTCATCCCTCGAGCCTCCCTCTACCGCGTCACTATATCCTCCCTGTTGGCCATGGCGAGCATCGTACATGCAACGTTAGTGGCGCTGCGTTATCGAGACATATCTCCTTCTCCGGCACAAGTTCGTATAGAATGTGGCCCCGCTTGCACTGCAACTCTAGGAGCTACGCATATTTGTAGGAACTGCTCTCACTACGTACCTAAACTTGCTCCCGAAACCACAATTTTGCAAAGCTAATTTCACTAGCAAGCTCAACTTCTATCACACTAGGCTACCATTCCGACCACATCACTCGTGCCAACGCTGAGGTTCGCCGGACAAAACTATACCTGTTCTTGGTCCCTTTCGAGGCTTCCTATATCGCGTCATCGAACTACTTTTGTCGGCCATGGCGGTCTCATCGAGTTTAGGGGTGGGCAGATATCTGATGACCAAAACCCAAAACAAAAAAGACCAAGGACAAATCCAAATATACGGGACCCAAAAGACCAATAAAATTTGTGTATTAAAGTTTAAGACCGAGATTAATTTATTCATCAATTCAGACATCACTTTGAGTGGTTCTTTTTTTCTTTTTGAGGGAAGGCATGCTTAGACCGAATATATTATAACTGAGCATCTCGCTAGGCCCAGCCCAAAATATTCGACTTTAGGCCTCACTGTAGTTTTGGCAAAGCAGTTACTAAAAAGATACCCCTCACAAAAAAAAGTTACTAAAAAGATACCCCTCACAAAAAAAGTTACTAAAAAGATTCTACGCTATTATAACGCTGACTGCATGAGGCCACGATCCCCAATCTCCATCGATTCCCTTTAGCAGTTCGGCTTTCCCCCGCACCCGATGCGACGGTGCCCTGGCGCCCACGACGGTAGGTGTGGCTTCTCACGTTCTACTCTGCATCGCTTGCACTCCAGTATGCCACCTTCTCCCGCCTAGCTGTTTTCCTCCTTCCGCCGCCGCGGCCCCAATCTGCAGTTGGCATCGAGGAAGCTCGGCGGCCACACGAGGTCACAAGGGGCGCAGCAGGAGAGGAGAAGGTCCGACGGTGGATCCGAGTCTACGTGCTTACGGGCTGGGAGGCCGTGGGGGCGCATCTCCGACTGCCGCAGAAGCTCGATGGCGAGGAGAGCATCGTCAACCAGGTCGACAACCATGTCGTGTCAGGCTGGCGTGCGCCCATGTTCTTCCCCGATCTCCATTGATCCCCCGCACCTTAGTCCCTTCACCTCCAGTGCGAATTCAGGGGAGGCTGCATCTGCGCCACCGCTGCGCACCATTAGTCCATTACATATGTGCCAACTTGCCCGTGCCCCGTGGATCTTGTGCTCGACATGGTTGCCGGCGCGAGGGCCACCGCCGCGCGTAGTACCCCGTGTCCTGATCTTCCTAACTGCCTCGACACCTCACTTTCTCTCCAGCCCCTTGCCCCCTTCTCTCCTTCCCCATATTGGTTACTTATTCGTTTCGGTTACTTTTGGTTCTTCAGAATTACATTTGTTCTCGGACATAGATGGCTTCCTCTCTCGCGCTCCTCTCCCCCTCCCGGGCGCCCCCTCCGTCGTCCCCCCCCCCACCGCCGGCGTGAGCCGCGTCTGCCTCACCCGCCCTCACCACGCTCTCGTACCCCCCGGTCGTCCAGTAGAGGCCGGGAATTCGTCGCGGGCGCGTCGATCGGTCATCGCTCGGTGGAAGAGGATGATCGAGCTTCCTGTGCGTCGACATCCTCAGGCGGCTGCTCCCCTTCTCGAGGGCTGGAGACGTCGATACTGGTCTCCCACCGCTCGGGGGTCAGTTCGTCGACGATTCGCTCCATCGGGAGAGGGGGAGCCTTTGCTTCTCCTGTTGCTCATCGGGACACTGGTGACGAGGCTGCGCCAGGATTGATTGCCATCGCTCGCTGCCCTTCGCCACCTCCGCCGCCATGGCCAGCTGATCGGGCTGCGTCTCCGCCGCTACAGGGCGGGGAGCGGGGCCGGAGTTCAGATTCGCGTGGGGCCACTTGTGCGGTCCCAATTTCCAGCGACCATGAGGTAGAGGCAGATGAGGTCGAGGAGTTTTTTGGTGAGCTTTGGGCAGTTCCATCTTTTCGTGCTGGTCGCTCTTATCCACGGAATGTCCTTTGCTGGGTCCGTAAAGGGATTCCAGATCAGGATCTCACCGTCACCGACTGCTTCCCGGCCACCAAATTCGCCCTCCTCCATCATCGGGCTCGCCGTCTTCGTCCCGAGATCGCAGCGACGCACAACTCCTTTGCTGAGATTCTTCGCAAGCCTATGCAGTCCGGTCGTGGTGGCGCGGGTAGGGGCCGCGGCGGGAGGGCTGGACCTGTCGCCGCAGTTCCTACGCCCCCTACATCGAACCAATCTGCTGAGATTCGTCAACAAGGGATGGCGCCGCCTCCACGGGTGAATCAGAGGTACGTGAGAGCCCAACCCCGCTACCAGCCACGGAATCATAGCAACTCGGGTGGGGTTGGTGGATCTGGCAACAGTGGGGGCGCAATTCAAGCTGCCACGGCGTCTGGTTCTTCCCAATCTGCCAGTTCGGAGGTGCCACCGAGTCCGATTCGTGAGCAGGTGTTGGATCCCCGCTACAGTAAGCTCATCTGCTTCAACTGTGGAGATCCAGGTCACTTCGTTGGCAACTGCGTTAAGGCAAGACTCTGTTTCATCTGCAACCTCCCTGGGCATGCCGTTCAAGCCTGCAAGGAATGGATAAATGATCACCATGCTGCAGAATACTTTGGGAGTGGTAACTCTGGGTTAGGGTTCTACCACTTGGACCTCCCCTCAGCAGCTGAACTGCAGTGGCTCAACATGGACAATTGCGGCGTTGTCACGGTGAAGAAAGGAGAAATTTCATTGGCTGAACTGGAATCAAACTTCAGGTCCATCTTCTGTAAAGATCGAAGGTGGCCATGGCAACTGCGGGAGCTTGAACAGAATGTGTTCCTGGTTCGTTTCCCTCCCTGGAAGAAAGTCTCGGATCTTGCGGAATTCCCTGCCTTTGACTTAGAGAAAGAAGGTGTGACGATTAAGATTGCTGCCTGGAATGGCGAGGTTCCTTCCTATGGTGTTCTGGAACAAACTTGGGTTACAGTGAAAGGGATTCCTCCAAAGTGGCTGGCCTGGAAAACTTTTTGTCAGGTGGCTTCGTTCCTGGGCGTGCTCATGGATGTGGACTGGAACTCTGTCTTCAAATCCTTCTTTGCTGAGGTCAGAATGCTGGTGGCTGTTAAAGACAAGACCAAGATCCCTTCTCGGCGGGTCATTGAGATGAATCAGGACCTGTATCTGCTAACCTTCTCTGTAGATGCATCTTCAGCTCTCGTTGATGACAATGGTGACAATCCAGGTGGCTCCAGTTCTCTCTTGGCCCCATCCCCTGGTATCATGGATACAGACCAAGTTGTTCAGAAGACTGTTGCTCCCTTGGCACCTACTGCTATGGATGGCCTGCTTCCTAGCTCCTCTGTGGGGCTTGGTAACAGAACTGCTGATGAAGAATGTTTGAGCTGTCCAGAACTGACGGCAGTCGATTGGTGCTCGAAATCAACCTGCTCCTTGCCTGACAGGCTTGACTACAAGTCTCTAGATGACTCAGTCTGGGATTCGGAACCACAGTGTATGATCAAAATGAACACAATTGACCCTGAAGAAGTTGAGAAGGAGTGCATTCTCAAGGTGAGCTCCACTTCAATTAACTTGGCCTAATGCAAGCATCTCTTTGAAGCTGGTATGGATTCTGATGTTGATGACTTGGATGGGGACTCCAATCAGGATGTTAGCACTGAAATTCTTGATGAAGCAACTGTCAAAACTCTTACTGGGACTTCCAAAAACCTGCTTCCCTTCCTAGATGAGGCCTCCTCTGCCCTTCCTCCACAAGCTGAAAAGCTCAAAAAGTCTAAATGGGGCCCTGTGGTGGCAACCAGAAGAAGTGCAAGGAACCATGGCGCGCAGAATATTGTGGAGAAGGCAGAAAACTACATGAAGAAAAGGAATCTTGAGGTTCCTGCATCTTTCAGAGGTAACTCCTTTGCTGTCCTTGACTCCCATATCCTTAGTGATGTTCTTGAGTCAGTGGATATTATTTGTGGCTCTTCTAGTAGTGATAAAAAGGATGTGATTGAACAAATTGTTGACCAGGAGATTGCTCTCAATCATGATTATGCTGTTGATAACCCTGTACTGGTCCTACCTACCTCATTAGAGGATAATGTTACTATTGATAGTAGCCTATCTACTCCTTCTTTGGTGCAGAATGAATCAAAGTCTAGTAAGTTAACTTCCTTAGACCTTGATGATAACAATAGCACTTGGACTGTTGTGTCCCACAGGAAAAATAAAATCAATAGTAATGATAGGAGGTATATGGAATAGTAGAGGCACAGGGAGACCTGGCCGAAAACAAGTTTTAGCTGACTTTATCATTAAAAACAAACTAGACTTTATTGGTATTCAAGAAACCAAAAGAAGGGTTTTCCCTGATCACTTCTTAAATTACATTTCTGGGCCCTATGATTTTCACTGGATCTCTCTGCCTGCTAAGAATACTGCTGGAGGTATTCTGGTAGGTTTTAAAAAAGAGAGATTTGAGGTGATCAGTCATGCTTGCTTTGAGTTCTGTATTGCTGTTGTAGTTAAGGATAACCTGGAGGACTTCATATGGCAATTAGTTGTTGTATATGGGTCCCCTTATCAGGAAAAAAAGATGGAATTCATTGCTGAGCTTCATGATATCATGGAGATAAGCTCTCTCCCTACTTTGTTGGGGGGACTTTAATCTAGTTAGGGGAGCCCATGAAAAAAGCAATGGTGTGATCAATGCTGGTCACACTATGCTTTTTAATGACTGGATCCATAGATGGGCCCTCTTGGAATTGAAGCCTGCTAACAGGATGTTCACTTGGTCTAACAATCAAGATGTGCCTATTATGGCTACTCTTGACAGAATATTGGTTAGTACAGAGTGGGAGGCTAAATTCCCACTTTGTACTGTTAAAACTCTTCCTAGACCTGTTAGTGATCATGCCCCTCTCCTCCTTGATTCTGGAGCGATTAATACCAGGATTCCTAGGCTTTTCAGGTTTGAGAAATGGTGGTTGAACTACCCTGATTTCTCAGACATGGTACATAAAGTTTGGAACTCCCCCTGTGCCTTGCCTAATCCTATTGATAGATGGCAATTCAAGCTCAGGACTTTGAGGAGACACTGTAGGGGTTGGAGTATCAATGTTGATGCTGCCAATAGGAAAAACAAAATTGATCTGCTCCAAGAATTTGATATACTAGATACATTTTCTGAGAGCTGCCTTCTGTCTGATTCTGAGTCTCTTAGACTTAAGCAAATCAAGACTGATCTTGATAAAATTTATAGAGATGAGGAAGCTAAGGCTTGGCAAAGATCTAGAGATAGATAATCAAGGAAGGTGATAGAAACACAGCATACTTCCATGTTGTTGCCAACCAGAGAAGAAGAAAAAAACAAATCACTGTCCTAGAAGGGCCTTTAGGTCCTATGGACAGCAACTCAGAGATGAGCAAAGTAGCAGTAGATTTTTATAAAAAGTTGTTTGCTGCAGAACCCATTGCAAATCTCTCCCTGGGTCCTGATTTTTGGGACCCAGAAGATTTGGTCACCCCTGAGGAGAATGAACTTCTTCAAAAACCTTTCTCTCTAGAAGAGATTAAGGATGCTGTTTTTACTTCTTATGCTGGTGGTGCCCCAGGCCCTGATGGCTTCTCATTTCTTTTCTACCAAAAATTTTGGGAGCTAATCAAAAATGATTTTATGGCTTTGGTGAGAGATTTTGAGTCTGGTAGACTGTCTGTTTCCAGACTCAATTATGCCATTATTACTCTGATCCCCAAGGAACCTGATGCCAGGGACCTAAAAAAATTCAGGCCAATTAGTCTAGGTAACTGCAGCTTGAAAATTATTTCTAAAGCTATCAATAGTAGGCTCTCTGCAGTGGGTAGTAGATTGATTTCTAAAAATCAAACTGCTTTCATTAAAGGCAGATTTATTCTGGAAAGTGTAGTCTCTGCACAGGAGCTTATCCATGCTGCTCACTCCAGGGGGGACTCTTCCCTTGTCCTCAAAATAGATTATGAGAAAGCTTATGATAGGGTGAGTTGGAAATTCTTAGATGATATGCTTTTAGCCAAGGGCTTTGGGCCTACTATTAGGTCCTGGATTAGCTCTCCTGGTAGGGGGTTCCCTGTGTGTTAGAATTAATGATGAAAACAGTCCCTACTTTAAAGTTGGGAAAGGATTAAAACAAGGGGATCCTAGCTCCCCCATCTTGTTTAACTTTGTGGCAGATGTTTTCACTAAGATGCTATATAAAGCTGCTAATGCTGGATTATTCCAAGGTTTGCTACCTCAAGTAGTGCCTGGTGGTGTGATCAGCCTACAATATGCTGATGACACCATACTTTTCCTAAATGCTAAATTGGAATATGCTAGAATTCTTAAATGGATTCTAGCTTGTTTTGAAAATATGTCAGGTATGAAAATTAACTACCATAAGACTGATCTTATGGGGATCCATGTTGGGGAAGCAGAGATGCTTGTGTTTGCACAGGTCTTCTGCTGCAAAATTTCTGAATTCCCATGTAAGTACCTTGGGGTACCACTCCACTTTGCTAATCTTAAAAAGGAAGATTTACAACCAGTAGTTGATAAAACTTTTAAGAGGTTCTCTGGTTGGAGGGGTAAGCTCTTGAATTATCAAAGTAGGCTGGTTTTGCTGAAAGCTTGCATTGCAAGTATACCCATGTATCTTTTATCTGTCATTAAATTCCCTAAATGGGCCATTGCTGCAATCAACTCTCAGATGTCTCACTTCCTATGGAGTGACTCTGAGGGTAACAAAAAATATCACCTAGCTAATTGGGACTTAGTGACTATGAAAAAAGAATTTGGTGGGTTGGGTATTCAAAACCTGGGAGATTTTAATCTGTGCTTGTTGGCTTCTTGGGTCAACAGGTACCATAAAGATGAGAACAAGCTCTGGAAGGAGATTGTTGACTTTAAGTATCACCCTAACCCTAATTTTTTCTCAGCAGTACCTAATGTCTGTTCCCCTTTTTGGAAAGGTGTCATGTGGGCTGCTAGGGCTGCTATTTGTGGATTCAAATGGAAAGTAGGAAATGGGAGTAGTGTTAGGTTCTGGAGTGATGTTTGGATTGGGCATTGTAGCTTAGCAGTCTGCTTTTGGAACCTATTTGAGATTTCCAACGAGCAGGATATAACTGTTGCACAGGCCTGTCAGGGAGGGGAGCTTAGACTCACTTTCAGAAGGGCAGTGTCCCCAGCCTTATGGCAGCAGTGGGAGGAATTAACACAACTTGTGGCTTCCTTTCCCCTTTCTGAAGAACCTGACCATCCCATTTGGATGTTTGAGTCGTCAGGCACCTATAGCGTGAGGTCGTTTTATGCTTTCGTTAATGATCGTGGCATAACTCCTGTTCATACCCCTGCAGTTTGGGCCCTTAAGGTGCCTCCTAGACTGCATATTTTCCTTTGGCTGCTTGCAAACAACCGGCTTCTCACGAGGGATAACCTTGCCAAACGTCGAGAGGTCAATGATAAATCTTGTCTCTTCTGCTCTGAAGCAGAATCGAGTCATCATTTGTTTTTTGGTTGTTTTGTAGCCAAACTTGCTTGGTCCTTTGTGTCAGAATTGCTGAATGTTTCAGTTGGGCATGACTTTGAGTCAGTTGCCAGATGGTGGCTTAGCGATAAAAAAAATGCATTTATCAACGTGGTGTGTACTGCTACACTGTGGTCGATTTGGAAATTACGTAATGATATGTGTTTTCAGGGAATATGCTGGCCAGGTGTTCGGGACGTGTGACGAAGAATGGAAAAGGAGCTGTCGCAATGGAAGATTCTCGCAAGCGTCGACGTTTCAACACTGCTGGATCAATGTATACTGAAGCTGAACAGGAAAAAAGGAGAGCTTTTGCGGATCGCTTGGCGATGATGCCGTGCTCCAGGGGAGGTTCTGAGCTTTTACTCACTGCCTCTGAAGCTCAAGAGGAAACCTGCAAGTTGCTGCTCTCCAAGTTCATCTCGAAGCGTTGAGGATGTCGTAGTTGCTAGTTTTTGCTTGTTGTTCTCGCGCCCTTAGTCGTTCATGTCTGAACTTTATTTCTGCAGCCTGGGGGGATCGTTGTTGGTTCCCCGCTTTGCTGTTTCTGCTCGGATTCGAGCTGGTCTGTAATAATCGACACTGCTGTTTGGTTGATTTCAATGAAATCGGGGGGGAGCCCTTTTAGTCTAAAAAAAAAAATTACATTTGTTCAATTTCGATTGCTCAAACACTAACCTCTCAGGGTTCCATTTTTCTTTGTCATTCAGAACGCACATGTGTGGTAATTTGGCTGGTAGGTCGTACATCCAGTTCAATCTTACTCATATCCCTTTCTCTCTATACCTATTATGGCCTGCTACCACGTACTGTCTACCTGTTGGGGCAAAAGGCTGACCCAAAAATCTGATGCATGCCTTTCATGCTCGTGTGTTCCGTGCAGGTATGGAAAGTACTCATGTGCCTATTAGCACTTATTATTTGTAATTAGTTTATACAATGAATTTCTGCTCAATACACAATGAACAAACAAACCACTATGTACAGATGTGATGTTACAAACTATCAAGTATATGTGATATATTCAAATTATCATTTGTTTTCTAGATTATTTTATGGCACAATACACTATACGGTTGACTTATCATACATATGGCCCACACTAATTGTTAGTCCTGACACATGAAACATCATGTACATGTGTAAATCTCCCAAGATTGACATGAAATTCTCACATAATTTCATGGGGTGATAATATGATGTTGCAATATATTTATGTATACCATGTTTTGCAATGCAGATCAAATTCTTGGACTGATCAGATATTATTACTTGATTGCTTATAAGTTGTGGGACTTCGTGTGTTTAGAATTTAATTTTTTTTAGTACTATCACCTCTTTACAATATGATTGAAGAACTAAGGTTTTATGTCAAGCCTCCACTATTTATTTTCTAAACAAAAACTGAGGACAATTGGGGCGTCATTCTTCATGTAGTTCCATCTTCTGAATAGACTTCATTGGTTGAAGTGGGCATTTCTTTCTCTTTTCAGGTTCATGTTGAAGAGATGTTTGCTTGCTCGAGACTCAAGAAGATTAGAAGTAATAGGATAGATTTATGTTCTACATGTGAGTGCATTGTGATATTGTGTTGTATATAGAGGTTGACATATGTGTAACAAGAATTTGGATTTTTCTTCGTTGAAATGATAAGTTGTAAATTTGTTATGATTTATGTTCTGAATAAAATGCCATAACCAAGGGCCTCTACAATTTGAATGTCTCTACATAGTGCATTTATGTTTCTGGAGAGCGAATAAAATGCCTCACGAAAATATTCTCTAATTTTAGAGGCAAGCTAAAATGCCACATGAAAGTGCCTCTATTTATATATATACACATTCAAAATGTATCTTTGAAGTGTCTCAAAATGTGTATATACACAACTCTATGTCTCAAGATCATACATAGACATTTTGTAAAGTGACACTACGGTCCGAGACACACTGCCTGTAGTGACACTTTTGTGACACTGGGGACAATATCTGTAAAAGTTTGTAGAGCCAATTTTAGTGTCTCTACATGAAGAAAATAGTGCCTCTACGGGCATGTTTTCTTGTAGTGTTTCCATTTTCGGAGTGTCAGAAATGGTTTTTTTTTGTGAAGGTCCTACCACAAAAATGTTGCAAAACTTGGGGGCTTAATTTTTTTTAACATGGTAGGACATGTGATATACCCAAATAAACAATCTGTTTTCTAAGAAAACATTTCCATCCAGCTCTTTTGAAATTCACAAGTTTCTGCCGATTTAGCTGGAAACGAGACAAATTTGAACTACAGGTGCCTCGTAATTTGCTCATAAATTTGGCAAAAATCATTTTTAGGTACTCAACTACCTATTTCAATAGAGATTCAGAGTGAGTTGCTGAATATACAACCCCTAGCTAAG
Source organism: Alopecurus myosuroides (assembly GCA_028641055.1). NCBI lineage: Eukaryota > Viridiplantae > Streptophyta > Magnoliopsida > Poales > Poaceae > Alopecurus > Alopecurus myosuroides. The sequence continues at coordinate 732,634,914 of CM054057.1, read as the reverse complement.
AACGGTCATGCCCGCCGTCTTGACTTTCTCCTAAAACGGGCTGAGAAAATTCCAGTAAATTCAAAAAAAAAACGCTAAATAACGCGAGACCTTTGCCTGGTGTCATTACATATGTGTTAGTATCCACCAAAAATAGTAAACTTGGAATACGACAGTTCTGTTGAAAAAGTGTTCACAAAAAAGAGCTATCTCCTCGTAACATTCTAGGGTTTCGGTTCAAATGACGGGTGTTATGGCCAAATACATAGGATAGTTTGTCATAATGAGCCCATATTGCACACAAAGATGCATCTTGGAAGCACGGACAATGTTGACGAAGGAATTTTTTTTTAACTGAATAAAAAAAAGCATTTTCCATTTTCGGAGTGTACGAAATGGTTTTTTTTTTGTGAAGTACCAACCAGAAACATGTTGCAAAACTTGGGGACTTAATTTTTTTAACATTCTAGGACATGTGATATAACCAAATAAACAATCAGTTTTCTAAGAAAAGATTTTCATCCAACTCTTTTAAAAGTCACAAGTTTCTGCCGATTCAGCTAGAAATAGGACAAATTTGAACTACAGGTGCCTCGTAATTTGCTCATAAATTTTAGCAAAAATCATTTTTAGGTACTCAACTACCTATTTCAATAGAGATCCACAGTGAGAAACTTCTCTCTAGGGAGTTTCATGACAGACACTGCACTTCGGGGTGTGACCTACTTCACGGTATCAACTTCTCTCTAGGGAGTTTCTTGACTTAGAGCTTAAAAGTACTAGATCAGACAAGAGTTAGCTTATCGATGTCTCATATTTGGATTTCTCTCATTTTTCTAATCGATTTAGACATATTATCTGTGAAATTTAAATTTACGGAATTGCATATATGAATCATTCAATATTAAATGGAAAAGGACAAATAAGTTAATTATTATTTCCATTTAAGAATATTTTAATTCAAAATATTATTAAAGATTCATTTCTTTTTGTTTAAATAATTTTCTTGATTCATAAAATAAATGTGTGTGACGTAATAGTCTATGGGTTAATAGGATTGATAGCATATTATTGTCACGTAAGGATTTCTTCTTCGTAGGTAGCTCATAGGAAAGGAACTACGAATTTAAGCATGCTAGTGCGGGAGTAGTGTGAGGATGGGTGACCTCTCCGGGAAGTGGTAGTATAGAAATAAATAAAATGGAAAGAAATGAATAAAATGAATTTTTTTGGGGAAAAAATCGAAAAAAGAGAAAAAAAAAACAAAAACACTTTGATATCAGTTCGTAACAGGAACCGGTACCAAAGGAACACGGACCGCGGGCTCTCCTCTTGGGCCACGTGATGGCCCATTTAATACCGGTCCGTAAGCGACCGGTATTACCAATTAATTAGTACCGGTTGTCCAACCGGTACTAACTGGGCTCTGGAACCGGTACTACTATCCCGTTTTCTACTAATGGAGGCTGTTAGAATACGTGTATAGTTGTATTTGTACTTCCCTCAATCGGGCCCATTGTAACTCTAACCCTACCTATATATTGATCAATACCGAGCCAATGTAGGCATCGAGTATTCTCCCCATACACCTGTTCGGTTTAGGGTTTTGTACATAGCTGGCGATAGGGAAAGAAGTTTGTTCTCATTGATGGCGGTGGTATGTCGCCTACTGCATTCTTCGACGAACGGCAGTCTTCTCATAGTGAGAGCTTGTTCTGCGGTTGATGGGAGGTCGCTGTGACTTCGTTGATGGAAAAAAAAGGCACCCATCTAGTGCGATCGCGCAGGACGGTGCATGCACATCTTCCTCCTCTGGCAAAGCGCCTTAAGAGAGGCAGTGCTTGCGAACGTCTTGAGTCCAGCTCTCTCCTACAAGATGGTGCTCAAAGGTGCGGACCAAAGTACATCCGAGTAGAAGGCCTACGCCCCCACTCAAAATGTTTAATTCCCTTGGTATCTATAGATAATTTGTTAGAAAAATCTTCAGGCATGCAACCTCATGAAAGGACAGTCACATTATATGCCTTAAAGAGCGGCATGCTGTTAAACACACTCAAACCTGTTAATGCATTTAGTTAAAAAAAAATATATCACATGATATGCCTCCAGTTAGAATTTTTTTCTAGGTCCGTCCCTAGGTGCCCTGGCGGACCCAACCGGTATATGCTTGGTGTATCCAGATTGGAGTAGCGTCTTTGACCTGAGCGCATATGACTGCTGCTTAATTGGTTTTCAGAGCAAGGCAGATACACCGGCGACTGATTACCAAGCTGCCGACGCAACCATGATATGGCAGAACATGCCGTTAGTGCTTTACAAGGGCAGTAGCAGTAGAAATGCCGCTGATGATTTGAAGGAGATGGCGGGAAACCGCCCTCCATGGAACTTGTTGTCTTTCAGGCACTTCTGCATTCTTTTCGGACAGATAAATTATCAACTGGTTAACAATAATTTTCAGGGAAAGGGAGATATGCCGGCGACAAATTCACAGGATGACGACACCAAGATATGGTGGCACACGTTGCCATTAGTATTTTACAAGGGGACCCTCGGTACACACGGCGGTGAAGACGATCACAATTTCGAGCCGAAGGTGAGAAACCTCCCTCCATGGTACCATCTCCTCTCAGACTATATTCTCCATTTATGCACTTCTGCTTTCAACAACTATATATTACAGAGTATCAAATGCATATTCTCATGTATCCACAACTCGAAGAGATTTTTTACTGTATATAGTTTCTCAGTTGGTAAATGCCCATCAAACATCCTCAATAATCATAGTTTCTGATATATACAGTGTGTGTGTGGTTTTAAACCATGTCCTGATTGTAGTTTCTGAATCCTCACGTACCATGTGGAGCTGCCCTAACAAACTGAAAACTATACGCTTATGTTTTTTTCCAGTGCTCATAAGTAACGAATCAACTAGTAGAAATCAAAGCACAATGACCGCATGCAATCTCTACGTTATTAGGTTATAATTAATCCTTAGAAAATATGTTAACATGCTATCATTTTTCTAGTAAAAATTGATGTTTTAGGCTAATTTTCTTTCTTTTCTTTGTATTTGACTAAATTGGAACTTCATGTACAGAGTAAGTATTTTATATATTGTTTCAGTTCTCTTATATATGCTGCATTCAGAGCATCACCCGTGTAATGAAAGAATTAATGTATGTGTATTGTCGCAACAGTTCGTCGCTGTTTTCCTTTCCACCTCTTTCAGAATTTTCATAAATTACAAGCATACAACGACTGATCGACCTAACTTCCATTGGCAGAGCGTGAGGCCAGAGAGCTTGGAGAATGGGCAAGAAAAGTGGCCAGTCCAGCGTTATAAAGGCCATACTTATACAGTAAGATGCACTCCTAATGTGTGTGCGTGAGTGCGTAGGTGTGTGTGCGCGCGCACGCGATGAGGGAAAAAAAACAGAGCTTCCACTATGAAATCTCCTTCTTGGTTTCTTCTCATCTTTACCTAATAATAAAGAGAGGAAGGCTTCTTCCGGTCCAACCTGATGTTTTACTGTTTTGCCCTTCCACCAAATCTTTTTTTCGTCCGTGTATTTCTCCTCCGTCCGTTTTGGTTTCCGTCGTACATATGTTGTTTTGTTTTCGTACGTCGCGCTGTAGGCATCTGCCTCCGATGGGCTGATCGGTGGGCAAGTCTTTCGTTAGCCTTTTTCCAGTATGAATCGACTCAAGATGCCATACACGTACAGTCAATCGCTCTGCCTAGGCCTGGCCCAAGCCAACACGTTTGTAACTCTATATCAACATGTATTTGAGGTGTGGTACATGACTACATGAGCAATAAATGGACGGATCCTTTTGACGGAAAAACTGTCGAGGAGAGAGACGTGTGAGCCGGCGGTTTTCATCATATCCTGATAGCCAAGACTGACCTACTCTTGAGGAAACAAACGATGCTGAACCATCGTTGACCTGGATGCCAGCTGGTAGCAGTACCGGACCTCGCTTCGCCACCGGCAGCGACGGCGTCCAACTTGCTGGTGATCTCCACAACCAGGCGGCCAATTCGTTTACCTCATCTCGACAAGGACAGAGCTCGCCGGCGGCACGCGTTGGTGTAGATCCTAGGGGATCGAGACGGTCGTCTCTCGCCACCATCAGCTGTCATAGCACCGGAGTTCCTACGCTCACATAACTGCCTCTCTCGCGTCCGCCACCAGTCCACGTCGGCGCTAGGTGGTCGCCGCGCTGGTCGGAGAGGACCAAGCGTCGTGGGAGCTATGGGTCAAGGCAACAACGGACGTCATGTACGCTTGTCCGGCGTTCGGTGTCGTCACCGTCGCTACCGGAACTGACTGCCGCAACTCAGCTTCCCAAGACAGCCATCGCGGCCACGGTATCCGGGCAACCGGCTACGCGGGAGATCCAGAGGCTGCTGGGCGCGTTGATCTGGCAAGAGCAGGCTATGCTAACAAAGAACATGGTATCAAGATGTATGTGTGGCTCTATCCCGATCGAATTCCACTTGTACTCGGGATCAAACTTGTACGTTATCAACACCTCCAGCGTCACGACTCTGTAGCCGCATGTCGCCCGCGGCCGACTCGAGACGACCGATGCGGCTTCTGATGGTGTCCACGAGACGATCCCAAACAAAGCTTCCCGCTCGCGTCCAAAAGGATGTTGGACGGATCGATATTTCCGTGGACGATGGAGTGGCATTGGAGGTGCTCGATCCAGAGGAGGTTGATCTCTGAGCGAGGAAGGTTTCTGTCGCTCTACTTCAGATTCGACCAGCACGAGGCGATTCTGTCATTCAAACTCATGATCATGGAGTTTTTTCTCCAATTTATTATTGGCTCCTAGCCCTGCCCCTCGAGTCCCTGGCGCTCGTCCAAGATCCACCGCCGGCCGGGCTTCTCCTCGGTCTCCTCCGTCGAGAGTTGCTCATGAGGTTCAGCAGATTCCTCGGTCTTGTGGCCAGCCATGTTCCCGATTTGCTTGTTCAGTTAGTTTTTTCCCGTGTGATTTGCCTCTTTCATGCACCGCTACAGAAATTACGGATGGTTATCAGCGGCTGCCTCAAGTGTTTGGGCTACGGAAACTACAGAGCAGATAGCAGGGGCTTTAGAGCATGGGCAAGCTCTGTGCTTATATAATCAACAAGAAGTAACAGCAGGAAATTCGGGCATGCCTTTCGTTTGTACACAAAATGCTAGCGCACGGACAAAAACATATGCATCCCATCTCTTCTGCATGTACGTTGTACGTTGTAATCTAAATATTTAGCTATTCAGGTTGTCCGTAGATTTCTAACAAATAGATTTATCTAGATGACAAGCTTGCATTGTATAACTGAAAATCATTTGTTTTCCATGATCCTAGAGCTAATTTATTGTTCATGATGGTTAATTTTAGAGATCTAGAAGAGTTTGTTCATTGGAGATGAAACATGTTCATGAACTATGCTGAAGATTTACATGATTTTGTGTATGATTCGAATAGTGATACAGAAATTTCTAGACCTTCCTTTTTTGTTTGTTGGTCCTGGATTCAGAGAACTCTTCAAGTAATGTATATATGTGCCTTAGAAATTATCATATGTATATCTACTTACTATGAATGCTTATTAACAGATGCTTTAGAGTCATGTTATCCAATCACAGCTTTTTTTTAACAGTGAAAAATTTGCAGCTCCTTAGATAAATTGGCGACCACATGTAAAAATGCAAAGAACCTAATCTTATGTTGTCTCTCAACCATCTATCAGCTATTTTATTCAACCACTGAATTAAGTGGAAAAAATTAGCATGCTCAATTACGCAAATTAAAATGAATTAAAAACATGTCACTACACTTCCTCTGCTTTCCCTCTCCATGCCCTTGTGCAACAAGCATTACTTTTATTATCAGGTTTGTAAGCTTTTATACATTTTTAATTATTGCACCATGTCTTTCTACTTTTAGAGAGACCTAACTATCGTTTCACAAATTATGTAAGTTACACTTGTAGTGTTTGGATTTTTCCTTCTCCTTTGTCCAAATAGAAATATAACACAGATGGACATTAAAAGTAGAAATGTAAGTTACACTTGTAGTGTTTGGATTTTTCCTTCTCCTTTGTCCAAATAGAAATATAACACAGATGGACATTAAAAGTAGAAATGCAGCTAGCTGGTGATTAAAACTAGAAATGCAGCTAGCTAGGAGGCCGTGGGAACTATCATTGAGCAAATAGGAGATGGAGAACGGTGGCGGAGTAGCGGAAGGAGGATGGCGACAAATCTACTGGCAATGGCACGATGGAGACAAATCTATTGGCAATGGCACAAATCTATAGCGCCGGACTAATTTTTCTAACCCGTAGCAACGCACGGGCAAATACAAAATATACACATCTTAATGTGTGAGTTGAAGATTTTGGCTCATAAAAAAAAAATCAGTATTTAGATTGTTTGTCATCTTTAGCCGCATATATATATTGAATTTTTTGCTATGCTTTGGTCGGTTCTTTGTATTCAGAGAAAACGAGGGAGGCAAACAGGCTCCATGTCTTCCAAAACAAAGACAGACCAGAACACTGTGATATTTGACAGCAAGAGCTGTAAGAGTATCCATAGTAAGGGTGAGAATGACGATGATTTTGAGCCACCCGCACTGACGGTAAGGCCTTACTTGAAATAATTTAAAATTACTTTGATTAAGGCACTTTTTTCTATACAAAGCTTCATCTATGTCACACTTTGCATTGAGAATGGCTAACATGTTGGGCTTCTTTGCGTGGTTATGTTACAGAGGAAGAGAGAGATGCGCAAGACGGAACAGAAATCACTTTTGGTTGACAGCAGCAGTAGCGAGGGCATGATAGATACTGATGATGATTATGAGCCGGAGGTAAGGTCCAACGTCTAATAATTTCAACATGCTTAATTTTACACAACTGGGTGTAAGCAGATCAATATAGATGTTACACTGAGGAATATGGATTGCAGATCGTGCTTTACAATTAATGATACCAAATCTCTTGAATCACCCACCATATATGTTCTGCACACAGAGAAATAAGAAGAAGAAAATTCCAATGAAGAAACCGGGTCTAAGGAAGATATGCAAACCATCCGGCAACAGCATCGACAACGAAGAGTCAGCATGCAGCAGTAGCGATGATGATTATGAGCCTGAGGTAAGTTCCAATGTCTAATAATTATAAACATATTTCATTTTACTAGAAAGCTGAGTGTAAGCAAGTCAATACAAAATTAGCTCTCTAAAATGTGCATGGCACACCGTGTTCTGCAATTAATGATACCAAATCTTCTGAATTGCCCAATATATTCTGCACGCAGAGAAAGGAAAAGAAGAAGAAAGTACCAAGGAAGAAACCAGGTCTAAGGAGGAGGAGCAAACCATCCAGCAAAGACATCGACAACGAAGAGGCAGCATGCGGCGGCATGAAATCTCCAGGTCCAAACACGGACGATTTCCTCGCCATAAACTTCAAGATTGTCATCGGTGATGGTTCTGTAATTGGCAGAAGCATGCTCCCTGATCAAGTGCGCAGGGCGTACCACCGTTTGTGCCAGGCCCGGAAGGCACTCCTCCATAGGCATCTGCAGAAGAATACTAGTCCCATGCTTGCTGCAGCGATGATCCGGGAGATGGTGACCATCGACGAGGGCATCACAGCCTTCTTCTTGAGTCCCTCCCTCAAGGATCTTGTGTTATGGAAAAAGACGTTGGATTCCATCGAGCCCCTGGGAATGGACGTCGCATTAATGCGCCAGCGCATCCACAACATCTTTCGCATCCCTGGTGCTCCATCTTCAACAAAGGGGGAGAAAGAGCTGAAGCTGGAGCGGGCTCATTCCGCGAACAAGGTGAGAGAACCTCGAGTCGAGGCTGTCAGTCCACAAGAATAAAGTAATAAACTGAAGATGATGGGTGAGATGGAGCAGATGCTGGAGCAAAGCACGAAGAAGAATAAGGACCAAGCTGTGCGCATGATGGCTACCGCGCCATGGTGAGCGAGGATAACATCCATTTGGTGTCCATCTTGAGATAGTAGCTCAGACTTTTGTGTGCATATGCATACAACATTATGCATATTGATACAGTAGTCGCCATTTTTAACCAGTTTCTGATTTTAGTTTTCACTGCCAACCAACCTTGGTCTGTTTATTGGTACCTCCGCTAGTCTAGTAAAACATGAAAAACAGAACTGAAACCATTAAAATTTGACGGGGTAAACTCGAGTCATCTTGTTCCAAATAGTAGTACATATTTAGTTCTGAACTTCCTAGTTTAACCATAAGATAATTTTGCTCTTTCAATGTCTGTAAATTCAAAGGTGATGATTCTGCGCTTTCCTTCAAAACTAAGCAGAAAAGGCAAATGATTATGTTCTAAATTAACCGATTTGATTTTTGGCGAGCGGGTCAACGTGCTACGCATTGCCGTAGTCATGCATGGCCCCATGGTTCAGTGATGACAGCGACGACCAGGACCAACCGAACTGGTGACATCACCAATGTGAAGGAATGACTTGACGTCACGCCCGCTGGGGAAAGGAATCATTGGCCAGATTTTTCTATAATTTCCGCGATGGGTAGAACAGAATCATTTGCTTCATGCCAAACTAAGACGACCACTTGACTTTGGATCTTCTTCATGGTCATGGTAATTATATCCCTAAACAGTACCAGAAAAGTAGTACTAAAAGAGAGATGTACTGGTGCATGAAGGAACAAGTGACAATATTTTCTCTTTTTTTTCTTGGGCCAATGGACAAAAATCAAGCATATGCAACCCAACGTGGCGCTGTAATCGCCTCTGGCCGGTGAATTGATCCGTTCCTTGTCCCTTTGACACAAGGAGCGTGCTAGGCGTAGGTCGCCCTAAGATTGAGCAATCTTAGGTCCCCTCGTGTGCCGTCCAATCATCATCCAATGGTGAGAAATCAGCAAACCGCGGTTTTACATTTTGGCCCCCTAGATTTCGGATATAGAACCCGCACTCCACGACAGCCTCACTTAAACGAAAGGATATATTGCGTTGCCCCCGAACATTTTGATAATTACAGCAAAAATGCCATTGCAACAAGTTCGCAGGCATCACAACAAAATTTATTGCTCCGTATACAAAAAAAAGTATTGCAACAAATTATATCAAAAAAAATCGAAACATAAGTAATGTTACAAATAATAGTTAAACAATATGTTATTGCGTTGCAACAAAAAAGTTACAACAATTCAAAAAAAATCACAACCTACTGCAACAAAAAAAAGTATTTGCATCAATTAAAAAGTTGGTAAGCAAAAAACTAATTTGTCACTGTTCCAGTTGCAACAAAAATCATCACCTATTTCAACAGAGAGGTAAGACGATAGCAACAAAAAAGTTACACGTTTACAACATGCAAAGGATCCCGTAAACATGTCATTCCAAACGAATTCTAATAAACATATAAACATTTTCTAGAAAATCTTCCAGAAAACATTGCAACATCTCATTTGTGGTTTCTCAACAAAAACCGTGCGAAATTGTAACAAATTTTACAGACGTACGCAACATTAACCGAAATGGCGAAGAACACTTAACAATATAAAGGCTGCACGTGGTTTGTATGCCCGGACACGAAAACTGGGCCCAAAAATACTAACTTGATGCTAATTGGGCCTATATACGCTAAATGGGCCGGCCAAGGCAGCGCTCGCTCGCTCGCTCGCACATGCTCGCTCGCACGAGGGACCTAAGATAGCGAGTCCTAGGTCCCCCTAATATAAGCATTTTCCTTGACACAACAGCCAAGAAAGGGAATTTTGCCTTTGTGTGAGTTGACACGTTGGGCTCACCGGTGAATCTTTTCTCCTCCACGCCTATTATTTGCTCTTATTTCTTTGTTCTGTTATGCTTCTGTCCATGGCGGCTTCGAGCCCTTCGCTCTCCACAAAGCATCTTGTCTCCCAAAACTCGAGATCGAGTCCGCTAACTCCTCATCCTTTGTCGCGCTCCAAGCTCGAGAAGGGTGACGACGACGACGTGCTAGGAACCAACATGGAGAACGAGCTCCATCTCCTCGCATGTGGCCTGGTCTGGCTCCTCAATCATGTCTTCAACCGTACGGCGGACATGCAGCTATTGGGGGGAGGCTGCCATGCTGCTATTGGGTCCTGACACGGCTGTCAGCCATGGAATGGTGGTGCACAGGTGTTGCGAGAAGCCTCTACGAAGCCAACATTCTGGATGCGACAAGCAACGGTTGGCAATTCTACATATGGCTGTCAAGGATGCTACCGCAGTCGAGAGGTGATGCTACTAGACTTTGTCGGTGGTCCTACTAGATGTAGTCTAGATACTACAAACGGTGGTTGACGATGCTACCTACGGCACTCGGTTTTGCTACAACAAGTCAACAATAGATCGGCCGTGCTACCAGCCAAAGATGCTACAAAACGCCGCTCGACGATGCTACCTATGTCGGACAGGGTTGATGCAATAGAAGATCGACGATGCCGCCATACGTGCACGGCGGTGCAACCAACGGGAGACTAGATATGCAGTTGGCGGCCGGTGGTGCTACCGAAGGCAGTTGACGATGCTGCACGCTGGCAAGGTCTTGCCGGAGAGACGACGGGGTGGCTCGTGGGAGACGAAGCTGGGGATTCTCCTTTTGGTACAACTCGTGCCGTGCTCTAGGTGGTGGCGATTATATCCACGCGGGGGAGGAAAAGAAACATGTACGCTCGGTTGGGCTTGATCCAACGGCTATAGACGCGGGGCTCCCTGGAGGACGCTCAGTACTGCCCTAAGGGCATCTCCAGCCGACCCCCCAGAGCCCCCCCAAGCGGCTTTTTTAGCGCCGAAAGCGATGAATAGCGTCGTTTTTGCACCAGCCGCCCCCTAGAAGCCCAAATAGCGCCGTTTCGGCGCTATTTCACGCCGCGACACCCAGGCGAAATCAGCCCGCTGGGTTCGGCTTGGGGGGGGCGAAAAGGCGGGGCAGCCCACGCGGGCCAGTGCTGTCAGCGACGCGTGGGAAAACTGCGGGAACAGAAGCCCCCGCCCGTGAGCTTCTTCTCGGTCCTCACGTCGGTCAAAGGCTGGCAGCGTAATGGCGTGGTGGGCGGGCAGTGCATGCGCCCCAGTCAAAGACTGCTGGAGTAATGGCGTGGGCGGCAGCGACGGCACGCGCGGCGCAGTAAATGCCCCGCCAGGGCTACAAAAGGCCCCTCGCCGCTCGCCGCTCTCGCCATTCTCGACGTTAATCTCCTCGCCCTCACCGCACTCACTCTCATCGCCCTCGCCGCTCTCCCCATTCTCGACGTTCATCTCCTCGCCCTCACCGCACTCACTCTCATCGCCCTCGCCGCACTCCACCTAGAAACCCCCGAGACGATGCCTCGCCGGCTCCGTGCCTGCCGCAACTCGTCGTTGTACTGCCGACCCGCGACCGCGACGCGTGGCCACAGTGACGGCGACCGCGACAACGAGTTCCACTACGAGGAGAACGAGCAGCCGGCGCAGGAGGAGGCGGCGCCTGAGCAGCAGCCGGCGCAGGAGGAGGCGGCGCCCGAACAACGCAGGGGGAGGCGGCAGCCAATCTGGTCCGAGCAGCACCCGGCGTGCCACTCGTTCGAGACATGGCGCAGGAGCCGGCGCAGGAGGAGAACGAGCAGCCGGCGCAGGAGGAGGCGGCGCCTGAGCAGCAGCTGGCGCAGGAGGAGGCGGCGCCCGAACAACGCAGGGGGAGGCGGCAGCCAATCTGGTCCGAGCAGCACCCGGCGTGCCACTCGTTCGAGACATGGCGCAACGAGGAGGCGTTCCACCAGGTCCGCGCTGGCCTCGAGGAGGCGGCGGCAGTGGTCGAGGCTGGCGCTGTTCGGGCTGTTGGAACGCGTAGAGATAAACAAAACTTTTTCCTACGCGGTACTTCCAAGATCTAGCCGAGGTAGAAGGCCACGATGATTACCACTAGACGCGCGGTTGCGGATTATCGATGAAGCGCGTCGGGGCAGTGCAGTCCACGATCCGATCCAGCGGACGTCGAAGTGCTGAACGTACAGCACCTCTGCCGGTATCCACACGTACGAGGAGGAGCTCTGACGGCAGACTGCTAGGTCTGGTGCGACGGCTGGACTGAGTGGGGCTAGGGTTCCCAACGCATGGGAGTGGACTAACGTGCCCGCTGGGCAACCTGCGCCCCTCTTTATATAGCGAATGGTAGTGGGCTTCACAACACTTGTGGCTCATTCCCTCTGTGAGTCCGACTCACAAAATCAGTCCATTTCCGGTTCGGGTCCAACCCAACCAATACTTGCTCCCGCTCTTAAGTGTGTGACCCTGCAGGCTCATGGCGACTTGGACACGATTAGAGTCCGACTCTCAATCGATCAATCGGTAGCGGCTCCTAGCAGAACGTGCCGACTCCCAAGTCCCATTGAGTCATGACGACATACCTTCCAATGTGATTTACATCTTAGTCCCTTTTGCCTCACGATATACCTTGTCGAACTATAGGCGATTTATCGTCATCCCTTAAATAGCTCGACTCTCTTCTCGATCCGTGATATGTGATTCATCTGACTAACTCTTAGTCAACAGACACAGTTAACACTTAACTGAGTCGCGCATGGCCATGCTTCCTGAATCATATCACTCGAGAGGGCCCAGAGAATATCTCTCCATTCGGAGGGGCAAAATCTCATCTTGATTATCCACATCACGCAGGTTGCTTCTCATTCGACCCGAACTCTGCCTTTATAGCTGCTTTGTCACAAAACAACGTTTAACAGAACCTAAGTCGGTGATCCACAACTCGGATTGTGCGACAATCTCAGGTCTAAGGATTACATTGATTGAGACATGCAAATGACGACTTTATCGTTGCATCTCAATGTGGGTCAGTCCGACTTGCTAAACTCTTTAGCCAAATCCGTGATCGTTGGAATGGCATCACCATGCCCATCACAAGTGGAACCGTGTCATCAGCCAACACTCACATTAGTCTAGGGTGTGTGTCCAGCACAACCTAAATGACCAAGGACAATCTAGTATGAACAACATGAATACATAGTTCCACAATCGAATCACATATTCAATGACATGTATCAGATGTTCAAAACAAGGACAACTTAATAACTTTATGAATACATTGGGAATTACATCATACATGATTGCCTCTAGGGCATATTCCCAAGAGTCTCCCACTTGCACTAGAGTCAATCATCCTGGCATCATATGCCTAGGCATCTAATGCCCATACCTCTCGTGTGGGGCTCGTGCTTAGGCTGTGGTAGCGCCTTTGTCAACGGATCTGTACTGTTTGCATCCGTGTGTACTTTGCATAACTTGATATCACCTTGTTCGACAAACTGGCAAATGAGGTGGTACCGCATGAGTATATGTTTGTTCTTCTGGTGTTGTCTAGGTTGCTTGGCTTGTGCGATAGCACCATTGTTGTCACAATATACGTCCAATGGATTGGACGCGCCCTGAACCACACCAAGATCTATCAGGAGGTTCCTGATCCAAACAGCTTCCTTTGCCGCCTCCGAGGCAGCAATATACTCAGCCTCTGTTGTAGATGCAGACACCGTATCTTTCTTGGAACTCTTCCAGCTCACAGCTACTCCGTTCATTACGAACACGTATCCAGATTGCGAACGAGAATCATCTGAGTCGGTGAGATAACTCGCATCCGTGTAACCCTTTACACTGAATTCCTCATCACCTCCATAAACTAGGAACATTTCCTTAGTCCTTCTCAAGTACTTAAGGATGTTTTTAACCGCTGCCTAGTGGGCTTCGCCAGGGTCAGCCTGGTATCTGCTCGTAACACTTAGAGCATAGGAAACATCTGGCCTAGTACAAATCATGGCATACATGATGGATCCGATTGCTGAAGCATACGGGATCACACTCATCCGACTTCGCTCATCAGTCGTCGAAGGACACTGAGTCTTGCTAAGTTTTATGCCATGGGACATCGGTAAGAATCCCTTCTTGGACTCTTCCATTTTGAATTTCTTCAAAACTTTGTCCAGATATGTACTCTGACTCAATCCAATGAGTCGCCTTGATCTATCTCTATAGATCCTGATTCCTAATATGTAAGTCGCCTCACCCAAATCCTTCATTGAGAAACTCCTTTCCAATGACTCTTTGGTTTCTTGCAACATCATGACATCATTTCCAATCAGCAATATGTCATCCACATATAAGATTAGAAAATTTACTTTGCTCCCACTAAACTTCTTGTATAAACAAAAATCATGATCGCTCTTGATGAAGCCAAACGATTTGACTACCTCATCAAAGCGAATGTTCCAACTCCGAGATGCTTGCTTCAACCCATAAATGGATTTCTAAAGTTTGCATACTTTGTCAGCGTTAGCTGGATCGACAAAACCTTCGGGCTGTATCATATACACGTCCTCAGTTAAATTTCCATTAAGGAAAGTCGTCTTGACATCCATCTGCCATATCTCATAGTCGAAATAGGCTGTTATGGCTAACATGATCCGAATTGATTTAAGCATCGCTACGGGCGAGAAAGTCTCGTCGTAGTCAACTCCTTGAACCTGTCGAAACCCCTTCGCGACAAGTCGTGCTTTATAGACGGAAATATTTCCATCCATATAAATTTTCTTCTTAAAGACCCATTTTTACTCGACGGGTCTTGCACCGTCAGGCAGATCAACCAAGTTCCAAACTTGGTTTTCATCCATGGACTTTAACTCGGATCTCATGGCTCCAAGCCATGACTCGGAATCAGATCCCACCATCGCTTCCGAATAAGTTGCCGGCTCATTACTGTCTAACAGTAAAACATCACGAGCATTTTGTAATCTGGCAGATCTCCGTGGTCCAGGTGCTGTTACCGGTGTAGGTACCACGACCGACTCAGCCTCCAAGGCGTTCGCCGACTCGCCCCTAGCCGGTTCCTTTCGAATTTCTTCGAGTTGCACTGTGCTCCCACTGACTCCCCAACTGAGAAACTCTTTCTCAAGGAAGACACCATTCCGAGCGACAAACACTTTGCCCTCTTCCCGGTTGTAGAAGTAGTACCCCAAGGTTTCCCTCGGATACCCCACGAAAATACACTTATCCGACTTGGGCGTGAGCTTGTCTGACTGAAGTCGCTTGACAAATGCTTCACAACTCCAAATCTTAAGAAAAGACAAACTTGGTCTTTTGCCAGTCCACATCTCATGCGGTGTCTTCTCTACTGATTTTGATGGTACTCTGTTTAGTGTGAACGCTGCAGTTTCTAGACAATAACCCCAAAATGATAAAGGTAAATCCGTTTGACTCATCATTGATCGTACCATGTCCAACAAGGTCCGATTTCTCCGTCCCGATACACCGTTTCTCTGCGGTGTACCCGGTGGAGTAAGTTGAGGAACTATTCCACAACTCTTTAGATGGTCATCAAACTCATGGCTCATGTACTCGCCTCCACGGTCCGACCGTAGAAACTTTATTTTCTTGCCGAGCTGATTCTGTCCCTCACTCTGGAATTCCTTGAACTTTTCAAAGGCTTCCGACTTGTGTTTCATTAAATAGATATATCCATACCTACTCAAATCATCAGTGAAGGTAATGAAATACTCATAACCACCTCTGGCTGTCGTGCTCATTGGACCACATACATCACTATGTATTAGTTCCAACAAGTCGGACGCCCTTTCACAACTCCTTGCAAAAGGTGTCTTAGTCATTTTGCCTAGTAGGCATGATTCACATGTCTCGAATGACTCTAAGTCAAACGAAGTTAGAAGTCCATCATCATGGAGCTTCTTCATGCGCTTCCAACTTATATGACCAAGCCGACAGTGCCAAAAGTAAGTCATATTCAGATCATTTGGTTTCAACCTTTTAACATTTATGTTATAGACCGACTCACTATCAAGATTCAAAATAAGTAACCCGTTCTGAACGGGTGCAAAGCCATGAAACATATCTTTCAAATATAAAGAACAACCATTATTCTTAATATTCGACTCATAACCTTGTCTCATCAAACATGAGGCGGAAATAATGTTTGGACTAAGCAATGGAACATAATAACAATTATTGAGCTCTATTAAAAATCCTGATGGTAAATGAAGTTGCATCGTGCCGACTTCCAACGCAGCGACTCTCGCCTTGTTGCCGACCCGAATATCAACCTCTCCTCTTGCCACGCTCCTAGTTCTTACCAGTCCCTACAACGAGTTGCATATGGGAATAACTGATCCGGTATCATATACCCAAGAACTATTAGGCGCATCAGCAAGATAAATGTCTATAACATTGCACACAAGTGTACCTGAGTCGGAAGTCATACCTCCACTCTTGGCTCTGTCAGCCAAATACTTGGTGCAGTTTCTCTTCCAGTGGCCATCCTGCTTGCAATAGAAGCAATTGGCTCCGGCTGTAGGAGAAGGCTTAGTCTTTGAGGAAGCGCTCTGGACAGGGCCTTGGGCGTTGCCTCCTGACTTATCCTTCTTCTTCTTAGTCCAAGAACTCTTCTTGAACTTAGCCTTATTCTGCACCACCAACACTTGACTGGCACCGTTCTTGATATCAGCCTCTGACGTTTTGAGCATCCCATGTAATTCAGTGATACTCTTATCCATACCATGCATATGGTAGTTCGAGATGAACGAACCATACGCACTAGGAAGAGAGTTCAGAATTATATCAGTAGCAAACTCTTCGTTAATTGGGACGCCCAGCCGATCCAGAGACTGAATGTAACCAATCATCTTGATTACATGCGGACTCAGTGGATCACCATCTTTAAGCTTACAGCCCAACAAAACTTGAGAGACTTGATACCTCTCGGTCTTTGCCTGAGCCTGGAACATACTTTTGAGGCTTTCGATCATATCGTAGGCCTCAACATTCTCGAACTGCTGCTACAAGTCTGGTTCCATGTGTGCAAGCATAAGACAGCTAATTTCCGTAGACTCATCTCTAGTCTTACGGTAGGCATTCATGACTGCGACAGTCGCATCGTCATCTGGCTCTTCTGGAAGTGGAGTTTCTAGAACATGTTCTTTCTTGTCATGCTTGAGGACTATCCTCAGATTACAGTACCAGTTGGTGAAATTAGTTCCATTAAGCTTATCTTTCTCTAGGATTGACCTCAACGCAAAAGTGGACAACTGAGGAAGGTTGCTAGGTGCCATTGATCTACAACAGAAAATATGCAAAAACACTTAAGACATGTATTCATAAAAGAGCAGACATATTAAACGCTTTAATACTTATGCTCCCACTAGAACCAACACCCCTCCGATGGTTGCTAAGTGATTCAAAATCCTAAATAAGCAAGCCGACTAGTGAGGTTTAGCATCACCGCTAGCCGTCAAGTAATCTAGGTAGGAAACACCTTGCCAATCGTATCCAATACGACTCCTGTTAGTTGGGTGGCATCACATGCCTCGGCTCCGAACCTACCTCGCCCCGAGCCCCACAACCATTGTGATGGACTCGTCTAGATTACCAAGTGCTTCTGCTTGTAAGAGTCCGACTCAAACCCACCTAACCGGAAAGAATTGGTAGCACCTCAATTTTATGAGCCCACTACCAAGAATGTCCGACTTGTGATGGTGCAGCACTGGCGGGGCGACCGACTAGACCTTCTTTGAGGGATTAAAATCTACCAACTATCTAAATAGAGGTAAATAGAGACATAACAATAACACAAATAAGCAATTATAATGTAAAATGGTATGGCTCTCTTCATGGTGATCTCCATCTCCACGAAGCTTGTAAGTCGACTCGTCCCAACTCTTGTCACGTGCCATCTTACTCCATGTAGCCGACTTGTACATCGACTTGCATGTCACCGGGTTCTCCAACAAGCTACACTAGCTAGTAAATCAAAGATTACATAGAGAATTCGACACGCAGGCCGGTATACAATAAAATGACAGCACCTAGGCTCCAGCCGGCTGACAAGAACATGATACGCAGATCATGTATGGATTACACACATCACATGCACATAAGCCATACCATTCACAACTTCCTGCAAAAACAAGTTATGCATAGATACGATATCTACCGGCGTTGTGAAACTCGCAACGACATCTAAGGCGCTACGACAGGGCGAAGCCGACGGTCCCATCTGCATTCCGATCATGGATTTCTTCATCGGATAAAACGATTTTACCCAAATCTGATCCGTATTTCGATTCGATCAAACTCTTTGATCTCCGATCACCGCAACTGGATTTATGTGTCACGGTATACCCCGATCTATCTCATAGACCGACCACCAAAACAACAATTAGATCACATCTAACGCTAACTACATATCACATATGTACGGATCTCGGGCCTAATACCAGAAACTACCGCTCTGATACCACTGTTGGAACGCGTAGAGATAAACAAAACTTTTTCCTACGCGGTACTTCCAAGATCTAGCCGAGGTAGAAAGCCACGATGATTACCACTAGACGCGCGGTTGCGGATTATCGATGAAGCGCGTCGGGGCAGTGCAGTCCACGATCCGATCCAGCCGAACGTCGAAGTGCTGAACGTACAGCACCTCTACCGGTATCCACACGTACGAGGAGGAGCTCCGACGGCAGACTGCTAGGTCTGGTGCGACGGCTGGACTGAATGGGGCTAGGGTTCCCAACGCATGGGAGTGGACTAACGTGCCCGCTGGGCAACCTGCGCCCCTCTTTATATAGCGAATGGTAGTGGGCTTCACAACACTTGTGGCCCATTCCCTCTGTCAGTCTGACGCACAAAATCAGTCCATTTCCGGTTCGGGTCCAACCCAACCAATACTTGCTCCCGCTCTTAAGTGTGTGACCCTGCAGGCTCATGGCGAGTTGGACACGATTAGAGTCCGACTCTCAATCGATCAATCGGTAGCGGCTCCTAACAGAATGTGCCGACTCCCAAGTCCCATTGAGTCATAACGACATACCTTCCAATGTGATTTACATCTTAGTCCCTTTTGCCTCACGATATACCTTGTCGAACTATAGGCGATTTATCGTCATCCCTTAAATAGATCGACTCTCTTCTCGATCCGTGATATGTGATTCATCTGACTAACTCTTAGTCAACAGACACAGTTAACACTTAACTGAGTCGCGCATGGCCATGCTTCCTGAATCATATCACTCGAGAGGGTCCAGAGAATATCTCTCCATTCGGAGGGGTAAAATCTCATCTTGATTATCCACATCACGCAGGTTGCTTCTCATTCGACCCGAACTCTGCCTTTATAGCTTCTTTGTCACAAAACAACGTTTAATAGAACCTAAGTCGGTGATCCACAACTCGGATTGTGCGACAATCTCAGGTCTAAGGATTACATTGATTGAGACATGCAAATGACGACTTGATCGTTGCATCTCAATGTGGGTCAGTCCGACTTGCTAAACTCTTTAGCCAAGTCCGTGATCGTTGGAATGGCATTATCATGCCCATCACAAGTGGAACCGTGTCATCAGCCAACACTCACATTAGTCTAGGGTGTGTGTCCAGCACAACCTAAATGACCAAGGACAATCTAGTATGAACAACATGAATACATAGTTCCATAATCGAATCACATATTCAATGACATGTATCAGATATTCAAAACAAGGACAACTTATTAACTTTATGAATACATTGGGAATTACATCATACATGATTGCCTCTAGGGCATATTCCCAACACGGGCATCCTTGGAGACCCACTAGAGGGAGGAGGCAGAGCGCCAGGTCTACCGTTAGCTCACCGCAAACGCGGCGTCGGATGAGCAGCAGACCCTCGTCGCGCGGTACGAGAGCGACCGGCGCAAGGTTGTCCTGCAGAGCGAGAGGCGCAACCGCCAACCCTCCGAGCAGGCGCAGTTGCAAGGCAGAGCGAAGCGGCGCTGGCTCGCTACGGTGGGAAACCCATCGCCAAGCGACCTATCGCCCTTCGCCGAGAACGACCACAAGGCTGACCCCTCCAACATGCCGGCCTACGACGACTGCGAGGAGGACGACGTCTAGGAGGAGGGCGACGACCAGGCCGGGTGATCACGGCGAGCCTCGGCATGCCGTAGTTTTTTTAAGTTTTTTCAATGTTTTTAATTAAATTATGCCGTCTTTTTGTAAAAATATCGTCGAATCGAATTTGCGCCTATTTCAACGAGTTCGCCGTTTTTGAATTAATTTGGGCCGAGGGTTGGGTGGGGATGACCGGGAACCGTGCCCCCCCAAGTTCCAGATTAGCGCCATTTGGCGCCGCGGCGGCACCGAAACAGCGGCGTTTTGGGCCCGGGGGGGCGACACGGGTGGAGATGCCCTAAGATTTGTCAAAGTTATCTGCCCGGATTTGAAGCAGGTTATATATAGTCTACAGTAAGAAAAAATCTTGGCCATAAAGTCAAAAGTTACCGAGTGGATTTTTTTTCTAATATTTCCATATCATCTCCAGGTATATATTCCGGCGCGCCCGTGATGGCTAGAAGTGTCCAACTTGACAAACCGGTTCTATATAGTGGTAGCGATAGTGACAAAGTAAGACGACGACTCATTGTTGGGTCTCTGGCAGCGTGGAATAATTTGACCCTAAAAAAACAAAAGAGCAAGAGAAAAATATAGTAAACAGAGCGGATGGATGTGCAGTTTTTTCCACAAGACCAACGTGTAAGACTAGGTAAGCAGATGCAACCAAGGTAGCACTGTTCGTGTTCGGGCCTCATCTTTTACGACCAAATCTTTCTATGGTAAGAGAAGCAGTCTAATTTCATCACCTGATGCATCTCACCACGAATCAAAGGGTCTAGCCCATCAATTCCATGTCAGCGTCTTGCTAAGAACAATGGGATGTTATTTTAGAACTTCCCAATTATTCTTTTTTTAACCGAACTGGCAGGAGCTCTGCCTTTGCTTTATTGATAGAGTGAGGAAAAAAATATAACCTGAAGAGCTTCAGCCAACAGCAAGGCTGAAAACTAAGAACACCACTCAAAGAGTCAAAACAGAGACTCACTCACTTAGGCTACGGATCTATGGGCTAGTCTGAACTGATCAATTTCGTGCCTCGCAAGGTTTGCCACCTCGAGAATGCTTTTAGCCTCGTTCTTGAAAATGCCCCTGTTCCGCTCATTCCAAATATTCCAGAGAATGTACCCAACCACAGTCAGCCCAGGCAAGTAGAACTTCCCAATTATTCTTACACCTTCAAAGTTGGCAAAATGTTATATAACAAGAAGTTGTTTTCTGCTTGATAATTTTCCAATGGTATATCATTCCCCTTCGTTCAGGTATAGCGTTCGATACTGAAAGTATGTTTATTATTTCCCGTAGATCAATCATTTGCCGGGAAGGTTCCATCTCACACATTTTCTCTATATAAAGGCCACAAGAACCTCCAGAAGAAGTAGGACCTCTCAGCCAGCACGTCATGGAGAAGCTTCTTCCTCTTCTTCTTGCTTGCTCTGCCCTCTTCGCTGTGGCGACCGCTGCCAAGGAAACGTGCGAGCCACAAACTAATGGTACGCCCATACTACTCACCTCTGCTTCTCATCATTGTTTTGCTCTTGTTTTCATCGTCAGGTGTTGCTCCACGGTAATTATTGTCTACTGCTTAAATCGAGCCGTTGATGTTGACTAGGTTGAGGAATGGCTGACCTCTCGAACGACAACCAGCTTATTCTCTCCATAGTATTGAGTTGGCATAGGCTTCACTAGATGAAAGAAATAAAATGTGATAAAACTCGATGTTTTATCATCAGAGTGTCCCCCTGGATTTACAACTTCTCCAAATAAAAGATTAGCATGAACATTTCAAAGTAGATCTCACACACGTGAAATTTGACATGCATATTTGTAAACAAATGCAAGCAGAGCCTAAGTAGCGAGAATGCATACTTGTAAACAAATGCAAGCAGAGCCTAAGTAGCGAGAAAATCGACCCGTCTACTTAGGCTCTGCTTGCAGATATGTATGTACCAGATTGTCAGTGGCTCACCTACCTCATGACCTAGCATAACATACTTACCTCGTTTGTGTGACGCAAACTGTTCACTGGAATTTTGTATCACAATCTCATCATTCTGAAAAAGAAAATTTATGTAGAATGGTCAAATGTGCTCCAAGGATCTGACAAACGTCATCGGTCACAGGATGTTAGGCCAGATTCTGTCCCTCTTTGGATACCACTTCCTTCTGAAAAGCAAAAATATAAATGTTAGTAGTAAAAGTGTATCATCTGAACAAAGTGACCGTAACTATTGGTTGGTACCATGCAGATTCCCAGCACCTGAACAGCCCAGGCCTGTACCTGCCGCTGCACCACCCGCGGAGCCCCTGCTCGCCCGTGTCGCTGCCCTCGGACCTCCCTTTCTCCGCCGTCATCGCCCATGACGCGGCGCGCATCGCCCGCCTCACCACCAAGACCCACTCCAGCCGCCCGACCTTGCTCCACCGCGACAACAACCTCTCAGGCTCGCTCGCCGCCACCGTGCCGCTCATGCCCGCAGGTAACTACGTTACCCAGCTGGGCATCGGCAACCCTGCAACCCTCTATGTCATGGTCGTCGACACGGGGTCGTCATTCACATGGCTCCAGTGCGAGCCCTGCAAGGTGACCTGCCACCGGCAGACCGGCCCGCGCTTCAACCCGCAGAAGTCCAGCACCTACGTCTCCCTGCCGTGCTCGGCGCCTCAGTGCGGCGAGCTCGAGGCCGCCACAAACCTCCGGCCCAAGTGCTCCAAGTCCAACGTCTGCATATACCAAGCCGGCTATGGTGATGGCTCCTTCTCAACCGGGGACCTCAGCAAGGACACCGTCTCCTTCGGCTCCAGCAGTTTCCCCGGCTTCTACTTCGGCTGCGGCCAAAACAACCAGGGCCTCTTTGGTCTGTCTGCCGGGCTCCTCGGCCTCGCCAAGAACCAGTTGTCACTCTTCTCCCAGCTCGCGCCGACCCTTGGCTCCTTGTTCTCCTACTGCCAGTCGACGCCAACATCATCATCCGCCGGGTACCTCACCATCGGGTCCTTGAAACCGGGGCAGTACTCCTACACGCCCATGCTGTCCAACTCATTGGAGCCCTCCCTCTACTTCATCAGCATCGCCGGGATGTCCGTCGACGGGAGCCCGCTTGCCGTCTCTTCCTCAGCCTACAGCAGCTTGCCGGCAATCATAGACTCCGGCACGGTGATCACGCGGCTGCCCACAGACGTGTACGACGCACTGAAAAAAGCGGTGGTCGCAGCCATGGGAGGAACGCCGCGCGCGCCGGCGTTCAAAATCCTAGACACATGCTTCCAGGGCCAAGTGTCAAACCTAAACGTGCCGACCGTGGACTTGACATTCGCCGGCGGCGTGACTGTGAAGTTGGAACCCGCAAACGTGTTGGTCGACCTGGATGGGTCCACCACATGCCTGGCATTTGCTGCCACCGATGACACCACGGTCATCGGGAACACGCAGCAACAGACGTTCAACATCGTCTACGACGTCGCCCAGTCCAGGATCGGCTTCGCAGCCGGTGGCTGCACCTGAAGAATGTAGGGAATAATTAAGCACGTGTTCGGCAAGGACTCTCCCTGGTCTATATAAATACATATGTAAACCTTACTCCGAAAATTGAATAAAATGCTCCAATTTCTGTATGTGCGCGTGTGTTCAGTGTTTTTTTGTAAATTCTCTGGTAGCTTTCTACACTTGGTGCAGATCAACTGATGTAACCCATAATTTTGGCTAGACTACTGTAGAGTCAACAGTCAACTTCAGTTAGGCCTGCTAAGGTACATAACAACAAGTTTATTGGAAGGGACCATGCCACTTGCATTCAAGATAACCCAAAGGCTTGGGATTTGCTTTGTCTGAGAGCTGGATATAGCCTACAGATAAAACAGTGTGAAATGATTCGTCTTCAAAATTGACAGGTGAAACTTTGGAAGACACTGTTGCCGACAACAAGTATTCCATCATTCCTTTCTTTTTGATGATATATAAATATACATTCATATACCCTGAACTCAAGTAAAATCCAACTGATGTACCCAAGACTACTTGTTCTTTTACTGTGGAAATATCCATCTCTAATGTACCCAAGATTACTTGTTCTTTTATTGTGGAAATATCCAACTAATGTACCCAAGATACAAAAAAAATATCTACTCCTTAGCAGAGTGACCACTAAAACACTTATGGGCTGAAAGTCTGCGACGAAACAGAAGTCGTCCAAATGTAGGATTTCTGGACAGTGAGGCAAGCAGATTCAGGACTACCATAACGAAAACAATAAGTATTGCAAGTTGTATCTTATTTGTGTGAAAGAAGATACGGGATGCAAATATAAGCAAAAAAATATCTACACTCCCATATAAAGACGATTCGTTCGATTCAAAACATCTTTGAAGGCTTGAACTTTACTCTTCATAGCAGCAACTAGTAAACAATAATTTCGATCTCAAAACATCAAGAATGTGTATGTTACTCTGATCCATTTCGTTGAAATCTGGATAGGAGCTTACCTAAAGATCCAAGGAAGCTCATTTTCGATGGAAGCTCATTGCATAGCGTGGAAATGTGGAGTTGCTGCCTCTGAACATTCCATTTCAGAATTTCTCTCCAATCGGATAAAAATGGAACAGAGTAGCTCGTCCTTAAGTCTGGCAGGAGGGGGAGCTGGTTCACCTTGGAGATCTTCGGCTTCTTCTGTCCCTCCGGCTGCGGCGGCGGCCGCGCGAAGCCTCCGTCCATGGTAGCGCCGCGGTGGGGGAGCAGCTGTGGGCTGCTGGGAGGAGTCGAGGAGACGAACCCTAGGTAGCGCCGCGGCGGGGGAGCAGCCGGGACGCCATGGCGCCGGCGGCGGAGGAGGAGAGGCGTTGGGCGCTCCGGCAGAAAGGGTTGCTCACTGCTGGGTGGGCTCCTAGTGGGCCGTAGCGACCGGAGACAAAATCGAGAGCGGGCCAGGTCCAGCATATCAAAAAAAGATACCACCGAAAGATCCGGAAGCTTCATGATAATAAGACGTAGGTTACAATTACATGGAGGACCAAATCGTAAAATACACCTAGGCCCTTACATTTGGCACACGGAACCTCAGGAAGAAAAGTTAAAAAGCAATCTGGTCCCCACCGCCGTCGTTGCTGCCAAGCCCTGCTATCGCGGCCGTCAAGCCCAACACTGGGGACGAACCACTTGATGGAGGACCGCCATAGTATGTCGCGCTGTAGAGGAAGAAGAACCCCATAGCACCGGGTAGCGGAGTGACCCCTTTGGCCCTGGATAGAAACGGCGCATCTCGTCCTCGTTGATGAACGTTCACGACCGAAGCTTCGAGAGGCGCAGGCCAGCACCTGTCCCAAGGCATGAAGGCTATGCCATCGACCTCCTTGCCACCACTTCGGCGGCCAGAGGAAGAAGACTAGGGAATAATCAAGCCCCAGCACAAATAAACTCCCAAAACCTGGAGCCAATCTTCGAGATTATTGAAGAAGAAGGATGCAACATCCTCCCCCGTCGCATACGGCTCCAACCACCGGAACTCGCACCCCATGCCATGAATACATCCCCCGGAAACTGGACAATTGGCGCCCATCGTGGGACCAGCGACATTCCGGGTTATTTCAGAAAAGTTCTAAAGAAAATATTTTCGGAAAGGGATGAAAATACAGGGAGATCAATTTTTATGCGGAACGAAAACAAATTCCAAAGAAGAGACGGAGGAGTGCCAGGTGCGGCCCCACCCTCACTACTAGGGAAAAGGCTACAGCAGACGAATTGCTATGCGCCTGCGACATACGTGCCAGAGGTATTATCGTACCGCCGGCGCACAATCTGATTCGCCTGTGGTATTTTTTATACCCCAGGCGCACTTTGTCTATGCGCATGTACTAAATACGCATACCCCTGGCGCATAAGGCCGGTGCGCCTGTGGTACTACTTTTAGGATTTAAAAAAAATGGGCTGCTCCACCTACACACAACCAATACATTTTTTAATACCATCGGTCTTCAGCCATTTTACATCCTATAAGACACACCTAAAACAAATTTAACACTTGCTAAATCTAACAACGATCTCGGCTCGCTACAACGCTGCTCTGCACGCTCGGCCTGCTCGTTGAATTGTTGCCGGCCTTCTCGCTACTCCGCGCCTCCGGCTAGCTAGCTCCTCCCCCTGTGTGCTTACGCTCTGGATGCACTGTAAAGTATATAAGAAGACAAGTCACATATACTAAACAAAATTACTTCAGTTTTAGAAATTATAGTGGACATACAAAATACGTATGTGATTTTATTTGTAGTAAATTGTACCAAACAAAACTACAGGAGATAAAAAAGACGCCCGACCAGCACGCGTGCCATAGATCATCCTCACAATCCGGTTATTAATTAATGGAAGAATAACAGCAGAGCCATGCAATATTAAAAGAAAATGTAATCTCAGCAGTTGGCCATTCCTAAAGCGATTGACACTAGAATGCATTGGAAGATAACTAATTAAGCTACTGTGAATATGTATAACTCAACATGCTGAATCAGAACAAAATTCCACATTGCTGGACTGAACAATTGAAGATGTATAGGAGTCTTGTACCTCATTTGGTGGATGGGGGGGTCTCAATTCTACAATATGCTGATGATACAATTTTGTTCATGGAACATGATCTGGATAAGGCTGTCAATATGAAATTGATACTTGCTTTATTTGAACAATTATCAGGGCTTAAAATTAATTTTCATAAGAGTGAAATATTTTGTTTTGGGGAAGCTATCCAATCTGTGGATGAATACCGACACATCTTTGGATGTGATGTGGGTAAGCTACCCTTTAAATACTTGGGTATCCCAATTCATTATAGAAGATTATTAAACAAAGAATGGGGTCCAATTGAGGATCGTTTTGAAAACAAATTGAGCACCTGGATTGGAAAACTACTCTCATATGGGGATAGATTAGTGCTTATTAATTCGGTTTTATCAAGTTTACCTATGTTTTTCTTATCCTTTTTTGAGATACCCATTGGGGTACGGAAAAAATTGGATTTTTTTAGATCACGATTCTTCTGGCAGAGTGATCAAAAGAAGAAAAAATATAGATTAACACGTTGGAATATTATTTGTCGGCCCAAAGATCAGGGGGGTTTGGGTATTGAGGTTTTAGAGATTAAGAATAAGTGTCTCCTAAGCAAATGGCTTTATAAACTCCTTACTGAAGAAGGAGTGTGGAGTGAGATATTACATAGCAAATACATAAAGATACACCGTTGCAACAAGTGGAAGTAAAACATACTGATTCACCCTTCTGGAAAGGGTTGATGAGAGTCAAATCAGATTTTTTGCACGGGTAAAACATACGGTGGGTAATGGTCAAACCATACGTTTCTGGGAGGACATCTGGTTAGGGACAATACTTTGGCTGCACAGTATCCTTCTCTTTATAATGTGGTTAGGCATAAAAATGTTTATGTCTCAGATGTCCTATGGAACGATCACCCAAATATTGTGTTCAGACGAGCGCTCACAGGGGACAAATGGGACGCATGGTTGCTTTGGTTGAACGCTTAATGAGTATACCCAGTTCTAGTTGTCCGGATTACTTTAGGTGGAGGTTAAATACGTCTGGCATTTTTACTGTTAAGTCTTATTATGAGGACTTAATGAACGAGGGGACGAAATGTTTAAGAAGATACATATGGAGAATAAAAGTACCATTGAAAATAAGAATTTTTATGTGGTTCCTTTATCGTAAGGAATTATTAACAAAAGATAATCTGGCAAAGCGGAGTTGGGGTGGGATGCTCAAAATGTGTATTCTGTGGTAATCAAGAAACTATAGACCATTTATTCATCTCTTGTGAATTTGCAAAACGTATTTGGCGTTTGATTCACTTTACTTTTAGTATTCAAGCACCGGTGTCGATTAACAATTTGTTTGGGGATTGGTTAGATGGGATTGATAGAAAAACA
The DNA here is from genome assembly GCA_028641055.1 of Alopecurus myosuroides. NCBI lineage: Eukaryota > Viridiplantae > Streptophyta > Magnoliopsida > Poales > Poaceae > Alopecurus > Alopecurus myosuroides. The sequence goes on along the minus strand of CM054057.1, from coordinate 732,607,039 downwards.
AAAACTAATATCCGTATTGGTATATGTGCATTTTTATGGGCAATTTGGAATTGCAGGAACGATGTTATTTTTAACAGAATGGAAGCTGGGCATTTTTTGCAGGTTGTAAACAGAGCCACCAACTGGATTCACCAATGGTCGATTCTCTCCCAGGAAGAGCAACGTGGAGGCTTGGATACAGGATGTGCACGATTAATGGCGGTCGTGCGGGCTATCTTCAGCCAGGGTGGGTGGCAGCACACTAGGAGATTACAATATGTGTAGTTTCCAGATATTTAGGTGGCTAATCTTGGTAGCCACTATGGAGTTTGGTTGAATTGTAATAAATTTTACATTGCACTTTGGATGATCTTTTAATAAATAAGCCGTGTGCATCCACTGGATGCAGAGGCTGGGTGTTTCCGTTTCAAAAAAAAAAGTATAGGAGTAGAGTGCAAGGGAACATACAAGTATACAGCGGTCGCGGCTAAACCTAAAGTAGAGCAGTTACATCAGGTCTACACAGATGGATTGATTTTGTTTTCTAGAACTCACAGATATTTGATTTATGTTCAACTTTCTCCGGTAACGAGAATTTATACAGTTTGCAGCTTTGAAATATATTCGGTTTTAAAATATTTACTTACCTGTATGACATAAGAAAAATGATCTTGTTCTAACAAATAAATAGGTATAGGTCCCTACAAAAATCTCAACAACTCAAAAATGTACTGTTAATCCGAGAAAGGCTTTAATGTTTTAGAATATATCAGAAAAATGATTTCAAGATATAGGCAGAACTTGAGATACAAATTGTACTATTAAACAGGAGTCTAAATTGATTTAAGTCTGAGAAATGATCTCACAAAGATATTGGTAGGCATGAGCTACAAACTGATCTCAGAAAGAAGTATGAACTGAAACTAACTTATACGAGAACTACCACATCAGCTTATTAAGATCCTAAAAACATCACCATGCTCTGCTAGAAACAGCTGACGAAAGGCATGCCCCCGTATACCAGTCGACCACATATGGGAATATGGCATTGACATATGAGCACATCTAGCAAGATCGAGATGGTGTCACCTGCAGTAGCGGGCGACAAGGGCAGTTGAGGACGGTGGGCGTTAGGATGCAGGTCATGGACGCGGTCGGGGAAGACGGGCGACAACAGCAGCAGCAGGCCTCGCCTTGAGGTCTGGCGCGTCCGCGCCCTGCCATCCATCGGGAGCCCTCACGAAGACGACGCCGGAGGCCGGAAAGAAGCGGTGGACGAGATCTGGTGGATCCCGTCGGCGATGTGGCCGTCCTGATGGCGGGAAAGTCGCGTGTGCCAGAGCAACCGCAGACCCTAGCTCACGCTCATGTGCGGTCCCGCCGGCTCGACGGAGCGTCGCACGTGGATGCGTACGCGCGCGCCGTCGAGGCAGCCGGCCGCGATGTCGTGGCTGCTGGGCGGCGGGGCCTCTGTCTCCGGCGAGGCTGGCTCGGACGCGCTCGATCTGCTGCGGTGGCGAACGGAGGAACCGACTGTCCTTCTCCCGATAAGCGCCGGAGTTGGCCGGAATCCGGAGGAGGAATCGGTCGAGGGAGTAGGGCGCAGTAGAACGTGGCGACTCGGAGGTCCATGGCACCACTGCCGTCGATGGGGACGAGCATGGATCGAGGCTTGACCTGCTGCTCCTCTGTCCTTGGCTAGGGATTGTGGTCGGGACAGCGGACAGCGGGATGAGGGGCCACGACTAGAGGAGGAGGAGGCGACGACGGTGCAGATCTGAATCAGGGAGATGGGAGAGGTGGTGAGTGGGGAACAAGGCAGAGAGGAGAGCTGTCATGGGAGGTGTTGTGTTGCTGGCTGCGGTTGACTACAAATTATTCCTTCGACTGTTTCCAAGTGCGTTTGTGTGGCTCTGGATACCGCAGGCGCTTATGTATCGGGTTGCGCCGACGATAGGTAAGGTAGCACGGGCGAATACACAAGAATTCGCCTGCGGTATAGCCACAGTGCCAGGGGCGGTGGTGGGGTGCCCTGCCACCTTTTACACCAGGCGCATTGTGTTTTTGTTCGCCTGGGGTAACTTTCTTACCCCAGGCGCGCATGCTCTCTGTTTGCCTGCGCTAATTAGCCCAGGCGCATACACTTACTTGTTCGCCTGTGGTAATGCATGCTACTATAAGCATTTCTCTAGTAGTGCCTAGGCTCCGTCTCTTGGCCTATAAGTTTCCCTTAACCCTAAAAACATCGGAAATAGAGTTATATTCCATGGAACATACAGAGAGGCGCCGTCACCTCGAAAATCCAATTTAGTGCTTCTGCAGCCTAATTCAGCCACCTTGCCGGAGGAGGAATCGTCATTGGAGGCCTCTTCGTCACCATGATCTTCTCCGGACAGATGCGTAAGTAGTTCATCTCGGAACTACGGGTCCATAACAGTAGCTAGATGATTGTTCTCTCCCCTATGCCTCCATGTTTAGAATCTCGTGAGCTGCCTCACATGATAGAGACCACCGTTATGTAATTGTGCATGTTGTGTTTGCTGGTTCCGATGAACTATGAGATGATGGTTATTTTATTCATGTCAATCTGAGATGATTCACTTATATTAGTAAAGAGATTTAATCTTGTCTTTCAATTCTCTCTGACATTTACGGTTGCGTTGGCAACATAGTTGATTTCGCCTCCAAGAGAGAGTTTATATGCTAGATGGTAGGTTTATGCCTCCCTTACATCTATGCTCGAGTGACAGAAACGTGAGAAATGGGGATGTTGCTACTGGGGAGAAAACACGGTGCTCATGTCTACGGACGAGGACCACTTCTTACATTATGTATTGTTCTTAATACATATGTCTATTGCACACAAAGCAATCACTTCGTTGTGGTAACTTAATACAAGACAGATTTGCTGGATAGCTTTCTTGAGGTGGACTTTTAGATACGGATTCATACTGGATAGCGGTCCATATGCCTTGACGTAATGCTTACAATGTTAGAACCCGTGAATTATATCTCGTCATAATAGTATTGTTATATGGTCATGATTTGTCAATCACACAGTTGTAATTTGTTCACCCAACATGTTTGTTTTCTTTGGAGAGACACCACTAGTGAGCCTATGGGCCCCGGTCCTATTTTTCTCATATTTACATCCTTATTTAAAGCTCTTTCATAATTATTTCCTTGTTTTTCCATTTTTACTTTATTTACTTTTTAAGACTCTATATGTTTAATAAAGTCCGGAAGATTAACAACTTTCCAGAAAGTTGGGGTAAGAGAGAGTTTATGTTTATGTGCAGGTTCCACGCTTATTGACGCGACAGACAACAAGCAACCTTCTCCAAAACTATGAAATACTACTTGTTCGATAAACCCTGATTTGATAACTCGGGGAAAATTTCCTCTAAACTATATCATACTTTCCACTTGGGTCTCCCAACGAGTGTGTGATCACGTGAGAATAAAGGAGCACATGTATCAATATAATCATTCCATCATGGAAACAAATCGATGTATTTTCTATCCATCACAACCAGATCAACACATGATAGATAGGCAAAATTGAAAAAGAACAACATCCAGAAAGAGCGATCTCCCTAAGAATCGAACCACGCACTTCGTTACGGCTTAGCCTACGACGACCTAGGACATGGAGTTGCATCAGGGAGGAGCGCATCAGACGGCGGCCTTGTAGTGGAGCGGTGGAACTGGCTGCAACGGTGGGTAGATCATTCTGGTACTATAAATAAATTACTGGCATTACTATGTTATTAGCTTTACATAGAAGGATAAACAAGATTCGGTTAAGGGTACAAACAGGAGAGCTAAATCATTGCATAAGTTATGCTGATCAGTATATGTGCAAAAAAGTTGAAGTACTATTTATTTAGCTTAGCGGGTGGAGCAACTTCAATTGAGACAACAATACAAGTGCATCATTCTTTTATGTCTAGTTTCTAGCAAATGGTAGGTAACAATAATCCATCACAGGAAGCATAGTTAGTACCAGACATAGAACCTTTATATATACAACAATCACTGACAATAAGGATGCTTTCTTCCATGGTAACAAGATCAACTGGTGCAAAATATGACAAAGCATGATCATAGCGAGTCCATAGGGTCACAGAGGGTCTCATCCGCACCTGTTATTTACATGTAACTGCTTCAAACAGGTAGTGTCAGTACCGTGTTCATCATTTAGAATAGTTAGAAAACCCCAGCAAGCAGCAATAGCATTGCTTATGTTCATGGTAGCTTCCACATATAATGTATATGTGAGAGGAATCCTTTCATGAGACTACTCAAGTTTCATCGAAAAGAGGCGATGATATACAATAACTGAGAAGTGATTCATGATAATAACATGAGTGGATTCCAAATAAAGACTTTGCCAATCGATGGGATTTCACATGAAATGGTTATGTTTCAACTTAACATCCAAAATTGCGTACAAGATGTGGAAATCAAGGAGGAGACATCATTTACAACATTAGACTGATGGTTCCTAAACATCGTTCAAAACTGTGAGCTATAAAGCCACTTTGGAAATACGCTGTACTCGATAGATTAAAAGGACACCTCCCTAAATACTCCAAACCTAGCGACATCAGAGGATCAAATGGTTGTTCAAATATCTCCAAAAGAAAGAGCAAGTGGATATAAAGAATATAAAGAAGGGGTTTTACACTAGTATTATGCTAGATTGCTCCCAGTATATTGTCAATAAGGCATGCCTTAGTAAATCATCAAGAACATGTTCAGAACTACTAAATACAACCACACAACTTTTCTCGTAGTTATTAGATTTCTTATACTAGGTGACCCATCTTGTCCAAATAGTAAATACTAAACCCACTAGAATTTCTGCCGCTGCAGACTAGGTTTCCTGTACTGCAGCTTAGCAAGGTAGTGACATCCATTCCAGAAAGCATTGATCGCCCAAGATATCACATACTGGAATTAAATCACAATGACCGAGCAGAAGGGAGGATGGAATCAGCTCCGTACATGGTCCACATGCTGGTGCACGTCGGAGAAGAGGATAAGGAAGCCGTGCATGCCCTAGGCCTCCATCAGGTCGTCGTCCTTTCTTGCGTAAACTTCAATTGAGACAACAATACAAGTGCATCATTGTTTTATGTCTAGTTTCTAGCAAATGGTAGGTAACAATAATCCATCACAGGAAGCAGAGTGAGTACCATACATAGAACCTTTAAATATACAACAATCACTAACAATAAGGATGCTTTCTTCCATGGTAACAAGATCAGCTGGTGCAAAATATGACAAAGCATGGTCATAGCGAGTCCATAGGGTCACAGAGGGTCTCATCCATACTTGTTATTTACATGTAACTGCTTCAAACAAGTAGTGTCAGTACCGTGTTCATCATTTAGAATAGTTAGAAAACCCCAGCAAGCAGCAATAGCATTGCTTATGTTCATGGTAGCTTCCACATATAATGTATATGTGAGAGGAATCCTTTCATGAGACTACTCAAGTTTCATCTAAAAGAGGCGATGATATACAATAACTGAGAAGCGATTCATGATAATAACATGAGTGGATTCCAAATAAAGACTTTGCCAATCGATGGGATTTCACATGAAATGGTTATGTTTCAACTTAACATCCAAAATTGCATACAAGATGTGGAAATCAAGGAGGAGACATCATTTACAACATTAGACTAACGGTTCCTAAACGTCGTTCAAAACTGTGAGCTATAAAGCCACTTTGGAAATACGCTGTACTCGATAGATTAAAAGGACACCTCCCTAAATACTCGAAACCTAGCGACATCAGAGGATCAAATGGTTGTTCAAATATCTCCAAAAGAAAGAGCAAGTGGATATAAAGAATATAAAGAAGGGGTTTTACACTAGTATTATGCTAGATTGCTCCCAGTATATTGTCAATAAGGCATGCCTTAGTAAATCATCAAGAACATGTTCAGAACTACTAAATACAACCACACAACTTTTCTCGTAGTTATTAGAGTTCTTATACTAGGTGACCCATCTTTTCCAAATAGTAAATACTAAACCCACTAGAATTTCTGCCGCTGCAGACTAGGTTTCCTGTACTGCAGCTTAGCAAGGTAGTGACATCCATTCCAGAAAGCATTGATCGCCCAAGATATCACATACTGGAATTAAATCACAATGACCGAGCAGAAGGGAGGATGGAATCAGCTCCGTACATGGTCCACATGTTGGTGCACGTCGGAGAAGAGGATAAGGAAGCCGTGCATGCCCTAGGCCCCCGTCAGGTCGTCGTCCTTTCTTGCGTCAACCTTGGCAAGCGCGAGGTCAAGGTCATGTTCTTTGATGTGGGAGGCAGCATAGGTCCATTCCATCGACGCTCCAGTGAGGCTCCATCCTCGTGTCCATGGGTTCCTGCTGAGAGGGAGATTCAGATGTCGAAATATAGACACGCGGAGAGAAAGAGAGAGAGAGAGAGAGACAGAGAGAGAGACAGAGGTTGCCAGATCTGGCGAACCCTAGCATAGACCTGGAGAGGGAGAACCGTAGGCGTGAGGAGTAGAGGGACATGCGCCAAAGAAGGTCGATGCCAAGGTGATTAGACAGGACGCGCGGCACGATCCCTACGCTTGGATGTGTGAGAGAAGTTGGTTGGTCTCCTCCGCCTGGAATGTGAGCGTCTCGGTTTTCGCCGCCGTTGCGCTAGTCTGCACGTCTGCCGACGGAAAGGAGCCGGTGGCAGTTCGGGTGGCGCGAGGGAGGAGGTGGGGATCTGATGTTGCTCGTGGCTCGGGGGTGGAGGAGGTTCTAGCGACGGATCTAGTGGAGAAGGGAAGATTTGATTGCTACCTGACTATCAGGTACAACCATAGTTTTGTTTCCTACTCCCTATCTCTCAAATTTAAAGCATGTCATAATTTTCTCCAACAAAAGCTTCTGGTTTACAGAAAGAATATCACAAACACACATCAACAAGGTATTGGACCATAAATGTAAAAGGATATCACTAACACACATCATTTCAGAAACAAAAAATGCTACCTTTTGTCTCTTCTTCACGCATATTCATGTAACTATATAGCACAATGGAAACTATCAAACCCTTCTTTTTATCTCTGAACATAACCTGCCAAGCTCACGACATATGGGAATGTTTATAGAGCTTTATTTACTAGTTCTAAGTGACGCATGTGGAAAAGTCAGACTTTCTTAATTCTACATTGAGTGCACATGTTTCGCTATTCTGTTTCATTAACAATCGAACTAAGTTGGAAAATCCGCTAGAAACAAGTATTGAAATCTTTAGTACAAGTTCGTTTATGTAGGCAAGTCTGGCATATTCATTGAACAAAGATTTCCCCAACCAACCTAGCTCTATAGACCTTTTTCCCTTATATATATGAGCAAACAAATTTGTTCTGAGATTCATCAAACAGCTCATCTCACATGCCAGAGAGCAAAGTAGGAATGGAAGGAAACAGCGAGTACACAAGAGCAGAGACGAGATATTCGCAAAACTGGGTTGAGTGCACTAGGAATGGGAGATATTGTGGAATAAACATGTTCTACGGCTTCAGCAATGGCCTCGCCTAGGCTTTGATGATGTAGCAACACTCCCTCCAATCGAGCCAAAATATTTTTGTGTGCCGCTTGCGTCTAGAAAAGTGATAGATAGGTCCATGAACTACAAATGGTTGGGACACTTTGCTGCTACGATCTAAGAAAACTTGAAAGCTAGTTGGCTAGAGGGAAGGAGGGCCTCCCAGCCATAAGGCGGTGAAGAAGACCTTCAAACGAAACCGCTTCCAGAATATTTTACTAGCATAATAATTTGACTCAAACAGCCTAAATGAATCTTCTTATCCTAGCAGAAAAAATTTCTCAATTCCAGAGAATAAAGATGACACATTACCATTCCATATTTCCGATTGACACACTGAAGAATCCTCACTTTCTCCCAAAGATATGTATTTTCTCAGTCTCTCAAATGATGTTGAATTAGTAGTTCTTACGATATGGCACATTTCTATCTAAGGTATACTCTCAATTTGACAATATGAATTACAAGATAGAACGAACAAGACATCATGTCAGCGTTCGACCTCGGGTATATGCACAATCTCCACATATATCATTTTGTTTATCCCCAGCTATCACACAACCTCCATCTGTATTTTTATCGATATAATATATTCATCTATTTACCATTCGACTTCTTTTCCGAAACATGCTTAGCAGTGTCATTGCTAGTTGCCGATGTGGTACCATTTGTAGCACCACGTTGTACCATTTGCAATTGGATTTGCAACACCTATGTAGGAGGTGACATGAATTATGTTGGGTAGTACACAAAGCATCAATGAAAAGATAAATATCCCACGATGAAATCTTATTCCCAAAAAGCATGACATATGATCAGTTACTTATTGCATTGGTTTGTGCTAATTACTAGACACAAGTTATATCTTGAGCATGTTGCGGATTACAATCATGGACTGATGGGTATACTTCGAAGTTGATGAAACTATGTTTACTCTCTAAATCTATTTAACAATTATTATAGATTTATAGTTGGCCATTGAGAATGGTAAGACATACTGGAAGGTTAAAAATTATTCTTTACGAAGCAAGGATATCCCAGGGTGCTAATGAAACTGAATAACTACAATAGCAAATGAAGTGAACTTATCAGTATGCACATCGCTCTCACACAATTATCAAGTGCAAATATATTATTATACACAATTATGCAGACTACTTTGTTTTTAGTTTTTATTAGCAGATAAACAGGAAGGTCACCAAACAAGTTATGTGTTATTCTAGGAAAAAATGGAGAAGGGTCAGCGGCCTCCAAATTCATACCCAGTTTATACCGGTATTCTAGGAAAAATGGAGAAGGGTCAGCGACCTTTTCATATGTGTCATTCATAAAATATTGGGCTTCTTATAAGGTTAAAGCAGATTGCTTTAAGAAAATATGCTCGTTACCTCTATCTGACTCATGATAGCCTTTTCATATGCCTTTTGTAGAGCATTTTCAGGGCCTCTGCTATTTGTTACCGAACCATCTGGACCATGTGAATAAAAGGCTGAGGTTCTAAAGGATAGCCAGTGGAAATACTTGCTTCTCCTGATGGTGAAGTACTTGTTGTAGTAGCATGCAGAGGTTCTGAATGCCTGATGGTTGAATAAAAGGTACTTTGTGTTAGTAGCATTAGAATATACCGGACAAAGTAAATACCATTGTTTCATAGTCTCTTAGTAAAATAATCAAAACTGTTAAACACAGTAACTAACCTAAACTCAGGTAGCTATGTAAGAAAAATGGTCAACCCCACCTAGTCCTAGCAAGATTCTGTGTAAGCCACATAATAGTTTCTCTACAAATCAAAGACAAATAACTTAATCTTGAAAAAGTAGCCATTAATATGTGTTCCAAGTTCTAAAAAGAGCACAAGGAAATCTCAGTTTGTTGCAAAGCCATCTGTTTATCTCGGTTTTTCCATGTTGCACTTTTTTGGGTCAACAAATCAATGAGGCAACCAGTACAGAAACAAAATAAAGAGCGCACAACCCAGGCGAATTCAATACTTAGTTGCTACAAGAAAGTTATCCCAAAGACTGAGAGCATATATACATCCAGTAAGGAAAAACACATGTTGTACAATTTGCGTCGAGCATACTGAACCACCATCAACATAGAATACGCAAATCTAATAATTTATAACTGAACTAGCAAAGCTTGCAGATATGTTCTAAGTTAAAATTTAACAACTTGCAATTGAGATGTCTTAAAACTAGGATTTTCCAAACTTAATCAACCTACACTACAGGAATGGAGTTATGTGCCGACGGCCAGATCGTGCGCCGATGGCAAAAAGTCGGGGGCCGTCGGCGTACGTGGCTGGAACTCCAGCCTGCCAAAGCGGCCGTCGGCACAGAGGAGGCCGTCGGCGTAGGTGATAACGGCCCGACGGTGGCCCTCGACACCTAGCTAGCCGTTGGCACATGTGTAATAGGGCCGACGGCTGCCCTCGGGACCTACCTAGCCGTCGGGATAGGGTGCTAGCCCGGGTGGCTAGGGTTTGCCACGCTCCAAAGCCGTCGGCACATGTGGACAGTTTTTTTCTTAGTTTGTATATGTATGTGTATTTATTAATTACTCTCAATTGATAAAATTAATATGGTAATATTTTATATTTAAAATATATAAACTCACAACTCACAACCATTACCGCGTGTATCGAGATCTAAGTCCATTTTATTTATTCATACTACACCGACACCACTATCGAGTGGGTTTCACACACTAAGTCGATTTTATTTGTGGTTTGGGTTGCTATGGCCTACCCTAACACAACCAAGCAACTAGTTCCACATTGCTACCCCCTTTCGACGCCGTTACCGCATGTTTCCGTATAAATCCGGTATTTCTCCAGCGAGTCTAGGGTTTCACCGAAGGGGGCTCCGGATCGTCTGGATCCCAACACAAACTAGGTGGTGTCATACCATGTTATTATAGGTGTGTTGTGTGCTTTGAATGGCAAAGATTTCACTCCAGGATGTGGGCCGCTTCACCGACATCTATTTCTCTCTCGTGAGTTTACAGTAAGGTGCCGACGGGTTTTGCCCCTCTGCCGACGGCTTCTAGCCGTCGGTGTATCGCGTGATTCCTGTAGTGCTAAAAAATAATTATCTTATGATAACTAGCAGGATCATAAAGACCTTTTCATTTTACACTAGTCCAGAAATATATACTTATTATTGGAGCAACATTACCCATTGATAAATCTTTAACTTTAGGCCTTTTTTAGTTATTTTTTGATTCATTCAACCGTGAAGTACCGCGCATAGGTATCTAGGAAATAATTACTTCCAAGTGAATCTTCCCTAGATACCTAAAATCCATTTTATTATGATCCATTTCGCGAAAATATAGATTGTGCCAAAAATGCAAAATTGTTTTTATTTTTCTTTTTATTCTAACTCGAAAAAGAAGAAGGAAGAAGAATAAAAAATTGCAATGGATTTAAAACGAAAGCTTATTCTTAAATAAATCAATTGGGAGAGTGCTCGCTGGAGGATAAGAAAATGATTTTCCATATAAGGAAGCAGCTGAACAAGCAGCCTCAAGTTATGCTTGGTTGTTGTTCATGCTCTCACCTGATGCTCCTGAAGTTGAAGCGACAGTGCCTGCATCAGGTTTACATTGAATCAGGAATGACATACAAAACGGCTTTCGCCACGTAGTACTAACAGATAAAAAAGGTTATGTGTGTGAAATAATCAAAAAATCTGACACCGGAAAGAAACTCACCAGTCTGACCACCAGGTTATCAAGGCCGACCTCTAGGTTGAGCATGCCCATTATCCGGCGGAATAATTGGAGCTCTACATGTGGGCCAAGTATGTTGACGCTCTAGCCATGACCTAAGACAATGTACGTGGAACAAGTGCCCACAGCTTCTTTGCTGTGGTCATCTCTTCACGGCAAATAATACATGTTGCATCGCTCCTAAATATATAAACAACCTAAATCATAAGCAAGGTCCATTGTTTTTTTGATAAAGGGCTTTAATTACTTAAAAATTTAAGCATTACACCTGGCCTCTGCATCATCATAATGCACACAGTCGAAATCCGAAACCGAAAAGAAATTACGACAAGTATAAACAAACCCGAAGACGTAGACATCGATGCTATGGAGATGATATCCGTAGATCAAGCGGTCATCCATGTGGGATAAAAATATCCCTCGCCACCTGCTCCCGCCGTGCACATGCCTCCATAAAAGGTCTCGAAACTTCCCCCGCTGTAATGTGGACCACGAACGGAGAATACTTGTGCATCTGAATAGAACCTGCATACGAGAGAAATATTTATCGTTGAATATCTTGTCATTTCTATAAAGCCAGAGTGACAAATAACGGCAAGCCCTCCTACCCTAATAATAGTCTTGAATCGTTTATCTACCCCATTCAACCAGTTACCGAATATATTCGCAACTAATGTGGGCTGATAAAGGTTCGAAACCATTTGGATAGCGGGCCATATAGAACGCGCAAAAGTGCAATCAAAGAATAAGTGTTTAATCGTCTCATCATGAGAACAAGAAACACACTTAGAGCTCCCATGCTAATTATGTTTTACTAGATTATCCTTAGTAAGTATGACCCCCTTCCGAAGGTACCACGCAAAGATCTTAATCTTTAGCGGTACCTTCAAACACCATACATTTTTAAAAATATCGACTGGCATATCCGATTGGATCATAGCTCTATACATGGAATCCACCGAGAACATACCGTTCTTAGTGAGGTTCCAACGAAATTCATCCGTGCCTGATGTTAGAGTAACCATAGTTAGCCTATTAACCATGATCTGCCAAGAAGCAAGTCTTGGTCCGATTAAATCTCGTCTGAACGTAACATTAGGAGGTGTTGTTTGCATGACCGTAGCCAGCGTATCATCCTTATGTCGCGCTATAGTGTATAGTATCGGATACTGTTCTCGAAGTGTGGTATTACCTAACCACTTGTCCTCCAGAACCGTATTTGCGATCCATCCTTAATCTTAAATACCCCATAGCGAAAAAATAAGTTTTTATTCGCCATGAGTCCAACCCAAAAGTGTGAATCACCAGGTTTCCACATAACCTGTGAGACTGCTTTCGAACCTATGTATTTTCGTTCAAGGAGGGTTTGCCAAACACCATCAACAGTTAATAGTTTGAACAACCATTTACCAAGTAGGGCAGAGTTCTTGACTTGAAGGTCAGGAATACCTAGCCCCCCTGATCTTTTGATCGACAAACTACATCTCATCTGGCCAATCGATATTTTTTTTATCGCTGTCACCCTGCCAGAAAAATCTTGATCGGAAATAATCCAGTTTTTTCAAGACTCCTTTAGGCAAGTGAAAAAAAGATATCATATACAGTATCATATTAGATAGTACCGAGTTAATGAGTACCAGTCTTCCACCTAGTGACAATAATTTCCCTTTCCAACTAGTGAGTCTATTCTGCAAACGTTTTTCAACATGACCCCATTCTGCATTAGTCAACCTCCTGTAATGTATTGGTATACCCAAATACTGAATAGGAAATTGACCTTGCTCACAACCGAAAAGCTCGGCGTACCGTGCAACAGCATCCTGGGCCTCGCCAAAGTAGAACAATTCACTTTTATGGAAATTAATTTTTAATCCGGATAATTGCTCGAACACCGAAAGGATTAGTTCCAAGTTCTTCGCTTTCTCCAAATCATGTTCCATAAAAAGAATCGTATCATCTGCATACTGAAGAATAGATAATCCCCCATCGACAAGATATGGAATTACTCCCCTTTGATTTTTGCTTTTTTTCATGATCGCTGGTCATGCTAATATATTAAACAATATGGGCGATAACGTATCATCTTGCCTTAAGCCTTTCTTGGTTTGGAAGTAGCGGCCAACATCGTCATTGACTTTGATAGCTACACTCCCTCCCTCCACGAAACTGCGAACTAGAGTACACCACTCCTCTGAGAATCCTTTCATTCTCAGAGTTTGTTGGAGAAACTCCCAGTTCACCTTATCATAGGCCTTTTCAAAGTCTATTTTAAGAATGACTCCATTTAGTTTTTTCGAATGCATCTCATGTACACTTTCGTGTAGAATCACGACACCATGAAGTATGTTCCTACCTTGCATAAATGCAGTCTGCGTAGGTTTTACCACATGATCTGCCACCGAATTCAACCTCATGGTTGCAACCTTTGTAAATATTTTGAAATTAATGTTAAGAAGGCATATTGCTCTATACCGTTGTATCCTTTCAGCCTCCAAAACCTTAGGTAACAAAACTATTTCCCCAAAATTAAGACGATACAGCTCTAAGTGTCCACTCTGCAAGCAACCAAACATCTCAATGAGTTCATCCTTAATGACCTCCAAAAAATGTTGGTAAAACTTTGGGGGACAACCATCTGGGCCTGGCGCCTTATTATGCTCCATTTGAAAAATCGGCTTCTTAATCTCCTCTTCCGAGAAAGGAGCATTAAGAAAAGTATTTTCCTCATTGGAGACTTGGGGAATATCATATGTCCGGGTCTCATCCATCGTAATATTACTTACTTCAGGAGCCCCGAACAAACCTTTATAGAACTTTGTGATATAGGCCTTGAGACACTCTTGTTCCTCTAGTAGTCCTTCATCCTGATGTAGAGAGTAAATACGTTTTTTTCCTGTGTCTACCATTGGCGACATAATGAAAATAACGAGTATTCGAGTCTCCCTCCAGGATGAATTGAGCCTTAGATCTCTGATACCATTTGAATTCCTCTTCTCGCAACATTTGTGCTACCTTTGCGTTTGATTGACTTTTAAGTTCAATCTCTTGCATAGATAGCAACCTCGTCTCAGCGATCCGATCCAACTCATCGATAATGGAACAAATACGCTCTTTCTCTTTTTTGAGCATCCCAGTCGTGTGTCTAGCCCATCCGCGGAGATATTTACGCACATTGCGCATCTTATTATTCCATCTCCGGATTAGGTTATCACCGACGACCGGTGTGCCCCACACTCTCTTAACTAGCTCATCAAAAGCATCACGTAATAACCAGCCCAGTTCAAACTTAAACTGCGGTTGTGAATATGGTTTCGCTGTTCCAGTTGACAGAAGGAGGGGAGCATGATCCGATAAATCCTCAATACTCTCAAGAGCATGCACTGTAACCAATGAGAATTTATCTTCCCAATCGGTACTCATCAGCACACGGTCTAGTTTTTCGTAGGTAGGCTCCAGAAGATTGTTTACGCACGTGAATTGTCGACCCGTCATGTATACCTCTCTCAAATACAAGCTATCAATTACAACATTGAACAAGAAAGGCCAATGACCATCAAACCGTCCAAGAATATTCTCGTGTGGAAACCTTATCATGTTAAAATCACCACCAATTAGAATTGGGTGTGGATTAACATTAGCCAGGTTCACCAACTCGCGAAGAAAAGCCTCCTTAAACTCTTCCTGGGAAGCACCTTACATGGCGACCAAACTCCATACGAAGTTGTCAGCGCGGTTGCGGAGATGTAATTTTATATGAAAATCACCATCCGACCTTGCTAACACATCTATGGAATCGATTTAACGCCTAGTAAAATGCCGCCCGATCGTCCACGCGGAGGAATAGAATGCCAAGTGAAGTCTAGACCCCCAGAAAGGCGGTTTAAAACACTCACTGGAACGTCTCTCCTCCCTGATTCGGAGATAGCCACAAACTCTAAATTATGATCCCTGACGTATTGAGCAATATTCAAATGTCTAGCCAAGTCACCAAGACCTCTATTATTAGTGAATAATCCATTCACCGGGAAACAATTATGTTCTTTGGCGGTATCGTTGAATTTCGCGGCGAGCACTTCCTGTTCTGCTTGGCGGATTTGGATTTCCGTCCGGATGTATACAGATCAAAGAGAGATCCGAGCCCGTCCTCATCCATACCCACCTCGGTCACCTCCCCACAAGATGTGATAAAAGCTGTCCATCCCAAGAGGCATTCGCTAAATCATCATCCGTATGGGGTATGTCTACCTTCGGCGAAACACATGGTTTAACCGTTAACCGGTCATATTCCATATGCTTCAACACATTGGCCGACAACGTGATCTCAACATCATTTCTTCCTAATTTAACACCAACATTGTCTAATCTAGACGAAATAATGGTATCTGAAAAAGGAAGAAAAGTTTTATGCATCACTGTCGTACCTTTAGGCGGAGCAGAAAATAAGGCCGCCTTCCTACGCATGGCCTTGGACAACGCGTCCTCGTCAGTCGCGGAAGATCCGTCCCTCGCCACCACGTGGCGCGCACTACGCCGCAGCTCCTTCATGACCGTAGAAGTCGGCACGAAAACAGCGGCGGAGGGGGACAATGACGATGTAGATGTCCCCCGACCACTGTAGCTGCCGAGGCAGCCTCATCGACGAAGTCCTCCTCGAGCGCCCGTGCTACCATCGACGAAGGCGCAATGGAGCAGCCAGGTCCCGCGAGCCCACCAGGCGCGTGGGCAGCAGCTAGCTGGGAAACGGCCAGATGCGGCCCATCCCCGGCCCGCCCCCCACAGCCCCATCGTCCTCCATAGCCGGCGCGCGGGCGGCACGAAGCTGATCGCCGCCCGGCCCAGCTGGTGCTGCTACCTCCGCCTGAACTGACGCCTGGGCGACCGGAAGAGTCGCGTCGCCCGGCCCAGCCCCAGTGTCCTCCGACCCTACTGTCACATCTCCATGAGGTCCCCGCAACACCGCAGCCGGTGTTACCAGTGCCGGAGACTCCTCGCTGTCGACAAGGCGTGATGCACTGCTGGAGGCCCCCGATTATGACGCACACAAGTGTGTCGAAAGTGCTCGCAACCCTGACAAGAACATCTCCAACGCCCTCTCAGAAGAAACATCCTGCCTAGCTGCACCCTTCTCCCTCGGAGATAATGGAGTTAGAGCATAGTTTTTGAGAATCTCCAGGGCTTTAGCATGAACCTCACTCCCTTCATTAGGCTAATAAATAGCCATACTCGTGGGGCCTTGCTCAGATTCCGGTAAAGACCCCGAAGCACCAACCGCATCCACTCCACCTGCCCCAGACTGCACGGACTCTGAATGAACCTTATGGTCCCATATGAGTGGAACAAAATCAGGCTCGACAACAAAGTCCTCCGGCTCTGGCCTAAAGGTAAAAGAGTATCCCTTTTTCCGCAGCACAACGTCCGTGTTGACATAAGAGCCCACTTCGTCCTCCTTATGAAACACCTCATCATCAGACAGTGCCATCCGAAGCCTAACGATACCTCTGCGACGAAGTGTAAGGAGATCCACATCGAGAGTAAGGCCGATAAGAGTCCCGACAGCCCACAGTCCCAGAAAGTGTCTCAACAAGTGCGGCACCCCCTCCACATGAACCCAAGTCTCATACAGCTCAAGTACTGGCTCGATCTCCTGCTTCCTCCACTTACTAAACAGCAACCGCGTAGACTTTGAAGGAACACCGAATTCCATACCATCAAACCTGTCCAGTTCGGCCACCGACGGGAAGGCCACTTTGAACAGATTGTCACCAGAGAGTATCGCCTCCCACTTCCATCTAGCCACCGAACTCATACGGGCTACCGTCGTCTCAACCTGCTTAGCTGTCGCCGCGGTGCCTTGCACCGTAACCAATGCCATAGGTCGATGAAGCTGTCCCCTGCGACACAGTGGCCACCACTGAGCCAATGACCGCAGCGCCACTAGCACTCGGCTGCACTGTCGTTGCGCCGACCACCATAGCTACGGAAGCCCCGGTCCCTTGTGCCATCGCTTGAACCGGACCGGGACCTGCAGCCACCTCCGTCGTAGGATGCCGATGCCTCGCCATGGTCTGGCTCAACGGCTGGGCCCCCGGAGCGAACGTAGGAGGCCCCACCGCAGGCCGACCAGGAGGCGCACTGCCCCGCCCGCGCCCACCGGTCGGGACCTGCTGCAGCCGTGCCACGGGGAGACGACCCTCCCTCCGCTGCTCCGCCATGGGCCTAGAAGACCGGAGAGCGTCGGCGTAGGACTTCTCTAAGCCGCGAGGAGAAGCGGACGATGGTTCCGACGTCGATGCAGTAGACGATGGCGCACGCGTGGAAAACCTAGTCCCCGACGAGCAGTTCTTCGATCGGACATCAGGACGCGACCAAAGTCTCTCGAACGCTTCTGGGAAGTAATCCCACGGTCTGGCGCGTGGACCCACGCCATGCTGATCGGCCCCACCCTCCATGTGGATCGGACGTCAGGACGCGACCAAAGTCTCTTGAACGCTAAAGCCCTTCTCCCACGTCCGAGACTCCCTCGTCGGGAACCCTATACGCTCCCAGAACGCCTCCTCGACCTGCTTGCCGTCCGCCGATGGCCGCACCACATCCGACGGAGAGATCTCCCAGACCTCCCCCAGAACATCCTCGGCCGCCGCGGTGGCCGTGGCCTCCGCATCATCGACCTCGCGCGCAGCAGAATCAGCGAGAGCACCGAAACGCGAACCCCCTGGAGACGAAGACAAGGGAGCCCCTGGGGCTAGGGTGAGGCGCCGGCGGCGAAGGTGATCTGCACCTGAACGGAGGACGCCCTCGGTCGCCCCCGCGGTCGCCCTTGCTGTCGCCTCAGACTGTCAGACATCGCCGCGCTAACTCTATGCTCGTCAAGCTGCAACGCGTCATCTCACCAGGGAAAAACAAGGTCCATTGCTAAATCATCCGAAACAGTGCGAACGGAATCAAATAACTCACGCAGCGAGTTCGCCCGCAGTAGCCTCTGGAAATGCAGATTCTGAAGGTGCGGAAGGTCTCTTGGAGCTCCCGGATCAAGTGCAGTGGGACTCCATAGTTCCTGATTTCAGTGTATAGAAGATCAGCCAATGAAGCTCAAACTGCAGTACACTAAGGGGAATGAACACCTTCAAACAACTTACAGGGAGATTGCTATGAAGAAGAGCATATATAAAGATAAGTGCACAAGGTTGCTGATAAGCTCCAAATTAAATATATACACTGTCCGTTTCTCCCATTCATCTTCCATTAGAATGTCGCTGACTCAGAATATATACTTTACGAATGTCGAGACAATGGATGTTGCTAGTATCATATACCTGAAATTAACATGATTTACACATGTGTTAGCTAATAGAATCTCAATATCTAGAAATAATACATCAAGAACTATCTACAAATATTCAGAACAAGAGAAGTTTAACCTGAGGTAATGCAAGATCAGTCAATAACTCAATATTGTTGCTCCTTTATCTTAAAGGCACGTGCCATGGTTTTAGAGCAATAATCAACAAAGAAATTCTATAGCTGGTGAGTTTCTTCGATACTTTAAACAATTACGGCCAAATGATTTGCACCTCTTTTCACTTAAAAGTAGGACCTAAGAACCCATAATATTTTGTATTATGCATAATTATTTTGTACTAAAGTTCTGGTACCATGCATAAATCTTGTCCCCTCACCAACATGCGAAACTTCAGAAGAGTGAAACCACTTTAGTCTCTGTTTGTAACACTAATCTTTGGCGCTTGGCATGGCCATGTGGAGGGCGCTTAGTACCGGTTTGTAGCAAACCGGGACCAAATGAGGAGACTCTAGTCCCGATTGGCTAGTCCCACATGGAAAACCGAGACTAAACCTAGTTCCAACCCGGGACTAGAGGCCCGTTCTCTACCAGTGAACTGCGTAATAAGCACGTGACAGTCATGAGACTTTATGTTTCGGAATTTCTTTTTCTAATATATTTATTATTCCCTTTATATTCGACGAGAAGTCAGACGAGATCTTGATACTGCTCGGGCATTTTTTTTCGAGAATAACGGGGGGGGGGGGGGGGGGGGAAGAGTTTTCCCCCGCTTGTATATAACTCGAAAGACCCCTTCAAAACGGGGAAACGTCACATTACAACAGAGGGAATGGGGGGTGGGGGCAGAACAACAAGGGGATAGAGAGAGAGGTAGTTACATAGCAGAAAGCTCAATAAGGACGCCACGCAGGGCGCCAACACGATCACGATCACCGGGGAGCAACCTGGAAGACCAAATATCGATGTCGCTTGCGGCTCGTCGGAGGACATCCGAGACGCTGGATGTTTTGTTGTTGAAGACGACGTCGTTGCGGGCTTTCCAAAGTTCCCAGAGTAGCGAGGCGACTCCTAACCGCCAAGGTGAAACATCCATAGCGATAGGAGCCGGGATATCCCAAATGGACGGGCAAAGGAAGACATCGCAACCTAGGCGCTCCCAAGTGAGCCGGGCGACGTCGCAATCAAAGAGAATATGTCTGGAGGTTTCGACCTCCCCACAGGAGGCACACAGGGGCGAGGGGGCGCAGTGCTTGAAGTGAAGGTTGGCACGCGTATTCAATCGGTCAGAATCTGCAAGGAGGCAGAAAATCTTAATTTTAGCAGGTAGCCGAGAGTCCCAGCACGCCATAGCAGAAGCATCCAGAACCCCGCCTGGGTTCGTGAGGGCGTATGCACCGCGCGAGCAGACAGTAGCGCATGAGCCCCATGCAAGGGTGCGGACGTCCTCAAGGTCGTCAAGGGAGGTGTATCTAACAATGTGGTTGATGGAGACCAGCTCGGCGGCCGCAATGGAGGAGAGCCTAGGGCGGAAACGCAGCTCACCTGCAACCGTAGCTAAGACAGTGATGTTGGGGCGTAGACAATGTGAGAAGATAGCAGGGAAACGGTGGGCAAGGACGCCCATTTTCGACCATCTATCCAGCCAAAAGGAAGTCTGCTCGCCGCAGTGGACACGCGAGGTGGTGATCGATCTGTAAGTGGGGAGACAGAGGTGGACTATGGATTCTAAGAAGGATGGAGTGGGAGAGACGTCTCCCAGGTCGCGTCCATAGGAGCGCCGAAACCACATCTTCCAAGGCAACTCCTCGTGTTGGTGAAGCTTGTGCACGAAAGACATGAGGAGGACGAGGTTTTGCCTTTGGAGGTCCCGCATGCCGAACCCGCCAACCTGCTTAGGCAAACACACTTTTTCCCACGACATTAGACAACGAGCCCCAGAGCAAGAATCCTTGCCAGTCCAAAAGAAGGCACGGCGCCTCTTATCAATAGCTTCAATCACACCACGTGGCAAAATAAAAGAACACATAAAATAAGTTGCAAGATTGTTTAAGACAGCATTACACAAAACCAGTCTCCCCCCGGAAGAAAGAAGCATGGCACTCCACCCGGACAGTCTCTTATCGAATGAGGAGATAAGGGGGTTGTAAGCATAGAGCGGTAGTTTTGTCGGAGAGAGGGAGAGCCCCAGGTAAGGCTGAGGGAAGGAGGAAACGGGGCATTGAAGGGTCGTAGCGATGTGAGCACAGGTGGTGTTATCGATGTGCAAGGGCACGAAGCAAGACTTATGGAAATTGATCGTAAGGCCAGTCGCAGAGGCGAAGTCGTCAAGGATGCTCTTGAGCGCTAAAGCGGAGGGGAGGTCGCCACGGCAAACAATAAGGGTGTCGTCCGCGTATTGGAGCACAGCGGGGGGTAGCTGCACGTCGCAGGGGTGGGAGAGGGTACCGTGCAAATGAGCTCGTCGAACAAGGCGCTGAAGCACATCAGCAACGATGATGAAGAGATAAGGGGACAGGGCATCTCCTTGGCGAAGGCCATTTTTACACTTAATCCAATTACCAGGAATCCCGTTGAGGATAATCGCCGTGTGCCCAGTGGAAAGGAGATCTTGCATCCAATTGCACCAACGGTCATCGAAACCTCGGGCCCGGAGAATGAGGTTAAGACTAGCCCAGTTGACAGAGTCAAAGGCCTTACGGAAGTCTATTTTGAAGACAGTTGTGGGAACCTTCCGGAAGTGGCAAGTGCGGAGAAGGTCAGCCGCGTACACAATATTCTCGGAGATACGACGACCGGAGAGGAAGCCGGTTTGGTCAGGGTCTACAAGAGCGTGGATGGAGGTTTTAAGCCGGGACGTAAGAACCTTAGTAATAATTTTGACTATGCAGTTTTGGAGGGAGATTGGTCGGAAGTCGGAGGGGGCCCTAGCAGATTCATGTTTAGGGAGAAGCACCAGAAATGCCCGGTTGATACGTGAGAGGTCCATGCAACGAGCGTGGAAGTTGACTGCTCGGGCATTCAAAAAGTATTTTCTTCTCTTCTTTGGTACGAGCATAGCTAGGCCTTCATAATGCTCTGGATGCAGGCTGTCTCGTTCTTTCGTACGTTGCTAATCCTACCGGGCTTCCGGTGTATCTTTTATATTCCCATACATGCCCAAGAAGTCTAGCAGGTTTCCGTAAAGATTATTCGTCAGATGCATCACGTCGATTGCAGAGCGGACCTATAGAACTTTCCAATAGGGTATCTCTCAAAATATAGATTTCTTTTTCAACATGGGTATGTGTCCGTTAGCGTAGTTCAAAACAGAATGTACCCTTTCTAAAGATTTATTTTAGCACCAAGATTCGTACACGGTTCCTTGATTAATGCACAACGCCCAAATGGATCATATTCAGGCATGATTATGCATACGAGAAAAATGTAAATATTTAGTAGCCCCGGTATGTCAATACCGCCCTGGCCCCTGATTTGCAGCTTGTGACGTCTTTGTCCCGCACACAGATTTCATAGTCCCCAAACCCGAGACTGTGTGTGTTGACTTGATATAAATACCGTAATGGATCAAATTCAGCTTTGTGATTAGGTGTCCGTAACTTCGAGTCTATTTATATGGACCTAAAGGTGTCTAGCATAGTGCCTTGTTTAAAGTGGTTCCGGACAATCATCCTATGTCTCAGATATGTCTCCAACGCAGGCTACATTTCTTAAGGAGCAGGTGAAGAGTGAAGACTTAGATATGTGTCAAACTCTCAACCACTTGCGATGCATGTAAATTAGACTGTATATGCTATGTGGTAGGCTACGAGCTCTTGAATTTAATTTTTTTAGCTAACAGCTCTTGAATTGACCTGGGATTATGTTACTCAGCAATTCGCTAGCATGGTGTGTCATAGTGAGAAACAATGGGAATTAGCGTCTAGACTGGTACATGGTTTCTTAATTAATCCACAACACCCAACTTGATCATATGCATGCCGGATTATGTATATGAGCGGACATCAGCTCTTTCCATCCTATCATGATATTTGCAGGTCAGCTGTTACACATCCAGCTGCAAGAAAAAGAAACATTTTAGATACAGGGGGCAAGGTGTATGACTTTTGCGCCGGCTGATTCACGAAACCAGAAGCCGGGTATAACAACTACACTATGTAATGTTCGGCTAACGGGTAAAAATTATCATCCTTCATGTTTATCATTTTTTATCTAGAAAACAAAATACATTTAAGAACCACATATTGGATGATTATTTATACTTCTGGCCGCACCCTTATTAATTGATGCAGAAGCTGAGTATTCTATTTCGAAAACAAAATACGGTGCTCGAATAACTGATTACTCCCTCTATTCCATAATATAAGATGTTTTATATGATTCACTTGTTTAGATTCGGACTAATATGAGTGGACATATATAGTAAAACATGTGGAACAGATGGAGTATTTATTATTGTATAATTAATTTCTTTCTTTAGAGAACTGTTATAAATAGGGAATAATTTTGACTCTTTTTGGAACTTTGTGTTTAATCATATTTATATTCCGCATGCACTAAAATATTGTAAGAATGTCTTTATGGCGCCATTGTAACATCATTTTTGCGGAATAAAAATATTATCACGATGCTTTCTGGTATGTACAACATATTTTATTCGGCTTCATCTACACACACTTTTTTTTTTGAAATGGAATCTCTTAGACCCCAGCCTCTCCATCAAAATGATGCACATAGCCGGTTTTAAATTGAATAAAATAAAAATTCAGAGGAGTATAAAACAATGTATATATATTTTTCTTGTGTCGATTCTTCTTGTATCGAAATAATAATCATTTTTCTTCCTATTCGTCAAAGATTACTATTTATTTTTTATTTGGGTCTGTCTCTTGGACCTCTTTTGCTTAGGTTCAGGCGAGGTAGTGGACAAACAGAGGGAAATAAAATATGGGGGGACTAATTTATTATGAGCAAAATGTCATGGATCACTTAAAGTTGCAACAAAAATCAACCACCGAAAAACTACAGTCGTATGCATCGATAGTAAGATCGTTAAGCCACCCAACCCGGCTGTAAATAGCCCGAACGACCGCTATCATTTGAGCACAGCATGTATCCATAAGTCCTCGCTGGTCGGAAAACAATAGGAAGGACATGTCTGGGTAGAATACACCACCTTGTTGATAACTTGTAAGAAATGAGCAATTGTTTTTTTGTTAAAGACAATATCATTACAGGAATTTTAAATAGCCCATAAAACAGCTGACAGGCCTATCCGAATATATGCTTTAAATCTATACCATTTAACCATCCACCAAACATATTCGCTATACTATGTGGTGGATATATGCTATATGTAAAATGAACTAAGCGCCAAAATATCTCTAGCCAAGGAGCAGGATATAAAAAGATGTTCTATTGTTTCAGCCGCACCACAGAAAACACACTTTTTATCCCCCATCCATGCCCGCTTTGCCAAATTATCTTTTGTCAAAACCACCTTTCTATTAACAAACCACAATAAAAAAATTATTTTTAACGGGACCTTTAGTTTCCACAAATATTTTCGTAAAAATCTTGTGGTACCATGCATAAGGTCAGCGTAATATGATTTGACAGAGAACACCCTGTTGGGTCTGAAATTCCATCTAAAAGAATCAGCATCTTGGGATAACGACACATCCATCAAATGCTGAACCAAATGGATCCATTGAACTCTCCTCACCGCTTATGAATCTTCTAAACTGAATATTAAGATGGTTATTCAATAACACGCTTGCTACCGAAACATTCTTATTCTATGCAATACTATATAACGAAGGATATGTGTGGGACAACGCATTGTCACCTAACCATATGTCCTCGCAAAACCACACTGATTGCCCATTGCCCAGCACAAAAGAGCATCTCGCAAAGAAATCGTTTTTCGTGCGCATCAGTCCTTTCCAAAACGGGAAATCCATAGGCTTAGCCTCTACTTGAGACAACGTTTTGTCTCCTAAATATTTGTTGGTAAGAAGTTCATGCCATACCCCCTCCTCATGCATGAACTTATATAGCCACTTACTAAGAAGGCATTTGTTCTTAATGTCCAACACATCCACATCCAAACCCTCTTGATCATTTGGACGACATATAATATTCCACTTCGTTAACCTATATTTTTTCTTTTTGCAATCGCTTTGCCAAAAGAAACGTGAACGGTAGAAATCCAAGCTTTTCCTAACACCCTTCGGTATTTTGAAGAAGGAAAGGATGAACATTTGGAGACTCGTTAGGAATGAATTTACTCAAATGAAACGATACACATATGACAATAACTTGCCAACCCAAGCACTCGGCTTCTGCTCAAAACGATCTTCCATCGGCTTCCACTCTTTGTTCAAAAGCTTTATGTAATCTATCGGAATCACAATATATTTAAAAGGTAAGCTTCCTCTCTCACAACCGAAAATGTGACGATATTCATCTTGATCATCCTTAGCCTAACCAAAACAGAATATTTCGCTCTTATGAACAACGCGAGAATAAGCTTCATATTAATATCCTTTTGAACAACATGTTTCAATAAAAGAATCGTGTGGTCAGCATATTGGAAAATCGATACCCCACCATGGACAAGATGTGGTATCAACCCACCTACCTAGCCATCTTCCTTTGCTCGAGCAATGAGAATGACCAGCATATCAGCTACTAGGTTGAATAAAATAGGGGACAACGGATCCCCTTGTCTCAGACCCTTTGAGCATTTGAAAGTAATGACCGATATCATCGTTAACTCTTATACCTACACTCCCTCCTTGAACAAAACGACCAATTCATTCACAACATTTTTTGAGAGAATCCTTTCATACGTAGAACTTGTTGAAAGAAAGACCAATTTATTTTATCGTATGCTTTCTCAAAATCGATTTTGATAAGCACACCATCCAATTTTTCCCTCTTAAGCTCATGAATTGTCTCGTGTAAAACCACCACACCTTCTAAAATATTTCTTCCCGGAAGAAAGGCTGATTGAGATGGACGAATAACTCTACTCGCTATAGATGTTACTCTATTAGTTCCCACTTTGGTAAAAATCTTGAAACTCACGTTTACAAGGCAAATGGGTATGTACTGCTCAATACGGCTAGCATATTGTTTCTTCGGAAATAAAGTAATAACCCCAAAGTGAAGCTTAAGAAGTTGCAATTCTCCCTATATAGTTGGGAAAACATGGCCATCAGATTATTTTTTATGACTTCCCAAAAATGTTGGTAAAACTCCGCAGAAAACCCGTCTGTTCCTGGGGCTTTATTATGCTCCATTTGGGAAATCGCATCAAACACCTCTTGTTCCGTAAACGGAGTTGTGAAACTTTGTTTGGTTTGTTCCAGATATTTCAGAGAACCCTTGAGTCCTATCATGGTCCAACTCACTCATTCTCAACACAATACATTATTGTGCATACCATCGACGGAGGCCCCAACACAATACTCAAGGAAGAAGCATTTGGGAAGTGCGTATCAAAAAACGAAGAGAATCTATTATTAATTTTTTTTTCCGAAATGGAGAAAGCGCCAGCCTCTGCATCGAATGATGCATACGGCTTTTTATTAATTTATCAAAACTCAGTTATTACAAAGAGTACATGACAGATCACATCCAGGAATTACAAAGTATTTTGTGTTGAGTATGAGATATGATATGTCTCTTCATCAATAAGCTATCCGTAAACTAGAACGCCAGATGCACTAGTTGTATAAATCCCTCACAACCGACAGCAGCCGGTTACTCCCAATATCCACTAAATACATTCGAGGTGCAAATCCGCTAATTCCTGGATGAAGGCCCTGGTGTGTCCCTCCTTCACGCAGGCGGACATGACGTTGTACTCATTCACACACGGGATACACGCCGTACACTTGGGAAAGTCCCTTTGCTGCCTCTGCCATTGGCCCATCACCTTCACCGGCCTCCCCGCGCCGAAATCAGGTGCCTCCAACCCAATGTTTCGCCAAGATGTTATGCAAAGAAAGTTGTAACAATCCTCCAGCCGCAGCAGCTTGTCCATGTCCGACTGGTCTGGAGCCCGACCCTTAGCGCGATGGATCATCTTGACGAGGTCCATGACGGAGCCGGCTGCGACCACGCCGACCGTTGTCGTCACAAGCCGCCACACGGTACAGTTTCCGTAAAAGCCCTCCTTTGCCCCTACATAGGTGTGCGCGCTACTAGGGAAACCGAGCACGATGAGTGCCTCCGGGTCAGATGTGATTACACGGGTGCGGCACCGCCACAGAACCGCCGCTACCGCCTCGAACACGGAACATGGCTGGCCAGAGTTCATCAACGCATATTTGTCTTTGATGCGCTGTATTAAGCCTTTTTGTACCGTGATATCAAGCAATACCATTTCAGGAGGCTGGAAGCTACCCACAAGCTGCAGCAATGATCTGAAAGGTGGTGGCGGCGGTCTCATGACAAGCGAATCTTCCTGCCTTACAGGGACGACGGACGGTGATGTCAAACCGCGAGAGAGCTCGCCAACCGCCTGCAAGAACTGGCCCATCCCCACACCATCAGCGACGGAGTGGTTCCAGGTTACACCCAAGGTGAACCCGCCACAGGAGAAGACGGTCACCTGCATCAACAACAATGGGTCAGAGTATCGGCACGAACCATCGGCTGTCGGGTAGGATGGGAGGAGTTCCTCTTTCAGCAATGGATCTGAAAAATCATGTATGTCCTTGAGGGCGCAGTTAGAGGACGCCGCGACGAAGGACACACCATCACCGGTACATTGGATGACGACTTGGCCGGCACTGGCTCTAGGAGCCAGCCGGCCGGCGATAGGGTAGTAGTGAACCAGCGCCTGCGACAGTCCCCTCTTAATGGTCGCCACAGGCTCTTGGATAGGATGCTCAAACAGGAGCAACACTCTGGCGGGCCTTGAAACAAGATACTTGTCGTAAGATGATAGATTGATGTCACCCGTCGGCGTCACCGGTTCTGGTGGCCGGACAACCACCGGTGGGGACTTGCTAAACGCCATCATATTGCTTCTCGCCTTACTTACGTTTGTACTATGCCAAGAAGGTAGAAGGAACACATGGTTGCCCGGGGTTTGGTGCCTTATGTATTGGCGCATGGGATGCAGCATCCGTATGTGACGATTCTGGGTTGGCTCGTGGTTGCCCGGGTTTGACCAAACAATTTTTTTTTATCACGGTCTGTACTTTACATCTTCCATAAATTAAGTGTCTCAACCTTACGAATATACTTTAGATGAAAATCGAACTTCAATCTGTGGGCTGGTGGACAGGAAGCCATTGGCCAGTTGCTACCCCTAACTCGTCCCCATTGACATTGGGGTCCCGGTTTGGACCAAACAAAGTTGCTTACTACGGGCTGTACATTGCATCTTCCATTAATTAAGTGTGCCAACCTTACCAATGTACTTTAGATGAAAACCCACGCACGCTGCCTCCACCAACCCGGAAACCGTTGGCCAGTTGCTACCCCTAGTTTTTTTTTTTTTTTGATAAAGGGCTTTATTACTCAAAAAGTTCAAGCATTACACCCGGCCTCTGCATCATGAGATGCACACAGCCGAAATCCGAAACTGAAAATAAACAGAGCGACAATGCTACAAAACATCCGCTGTAGACTGTCGATGCTATGGAGCCTCAATCCGTAGATCAAGCGGCCATCCATGTGGGATAAAAATATCCCTCGCCACCTACTCCAGTCGTGCACATGCCTCCGTAAAAAGGCCTCGTAACTCTCCTCGCTGTAATGTGGACCACGAACGGAGAATCCCTGTGCTCCTAAATAGAACCCTGTGGCGATGTTGAGTACATTGCCGCCTTCCGTCGCATAGCCTTGGACATCGCGTCCTCGTCCGTCGATGAAGCCCCATCCGCTGCAACAAGATGGCGAGCGCTGCGTCTCAGCCCACCTTTAGGCTGCCCAAGAACCACGGAGGAGGTCCCCATTGACATTTGGGAAACCCCTCGACGCAGGCCGTAGACATCGTTCGGAGGATGGTGAGGCTCCCATACCATACGGTGCTCACCGCACACTTCACCTTCGGCATACTCTTCGCCTTCGGTCACTTGCGTGACTTCTTCCGGAGGATACTAGACGCCCACAAGTCCAGCAACCTCAAGGTCAGGTTCTCGATTTTTTTTCCTTTTCCTTTCTGGTGCTGACCGCCACCGTTTGTACTTGTCGCCGCTAATTCGTCAGGGCTATGCGCCCATCTGCTTTGGGTTCGAGGATTTCTACACTCGCCGCCTCTACCTCCGCATCCAGGTGCGTGTCGTGCGCACCCCATTTTCGTCAGAAGAAGCTAAACTGTATGCATGAATCCACTAATTTCTTATGGACAATCTTGTGGTGGGCAGGACATCTTTAACCGACCCGTCGCTAGCGCGCCGGATGCTTGCTTGGATGTCGTTGAGCGAACCTCAGATGATTGCAACAAGACACTCCGGTATGATCTGACTACCACACCTACTTAATTTGCAGTGGATGCTCGATGCTACTGTGTTAATTAACCCCATCCGATCCCAATCGGATGTGTCTCTAATGCAGACGTACCACAAGATCATCCAGGTAGTGTCTTAATCTCGGTTCCTACAATTACCTTGGTTTTGCTGCCGCAGATGAGTACTGCACTCCTCGCGTCATCGAGTCGCTCAAGAAATACTCTGCCAGTACTTGCAGCACCCGAGTTGATGGAGGTAGCTAGTTCGCCTCCCTTCAGCGTGTTGCATAACAACGACGACAAGGATGATGATGATGATACAGTGTAAGCAAGACTAATCGGTTTGTATATGACCATCTTAGGAAATACCAGGCTCCACGTAGAGCTTGAGGACCTGGTTGCACGGTTTATTGGCAAGCCTGCGGCGATTACTTTTGGCATGGGTTATGCGACAAACTCTGCCATCATTCCTGTTTTGATTGGGAAGGTTTGTGATTAGATCTTCTTCTTCTTCTCATACTTGCATGTTGGAGCTAGCTAATTGTGTATTCTAATGATTGCAGGGGGGACTCATAGTTAGCGATTCACTGAACCATATGTCTATAGTAAATGGAGCTAGAGGTTCCGGGGCTACGGTCCAGGTTTTCCAGCATAACAGTAAGCATCTGCATCTCAAGTTAATTAGTTCGAACATGATCGAGCTTAACATATGCATGCTTCTTTTACTTCCTTCCAGACGCCACACACCTAGAAGACGTGTTGAGGGAGCAGATTGCACGGGGGCAGCCTCATAGAAACAGAGCATGGAAGAAGATAATTGTGATCATTGAAGGAATTTATAGCATGGAAGGGGAGCTGTGCAACCTCCCTCGGATCATCACGGTCTGCAAGAAATACAAGGTTTGACAAGTGTGCATATATACTTGTCTTGTTGTGATGTTTATTGGAAATAGAAACACTGTGCATCATCATGTAGTAATTAACGTAAGAATAAAAGGCACTTTCCATGTTATTGACTATATTACCTGTCACATGTGTACCAATAGCTGTTGGAAAGACTATATTTCAAACGGTTAATGATGTTCACGAGTATTGACCGGAATTCATCAACATCTTAATAGGCTTACATATATTTAGAAGAGGCACACAGTATTGGAGCTGTTGGAAAGACAGGGAGAGGTGTATGTGAGCTATTGGGAGTGGATCCAGCTGACGTTGACGTTATGATGGGAACATTTACAAAATCATTTGGATCATGCGGAGGTTACATTGCCGCATCAAAAGTATGAAGAAAAGTAACTTAACCAATTCTTGACTGGACTTATATAAAAATTTCATAAATCTGACCACGTGGTCATTTAATGTTTTTTAGGAGATCATTCACCACCTCAAGCAGGCTTGCCCAGCACATATTTATGCAGCATCCATGTCACCTCCAGCAGTTCAGCAGGTCATCGCCGCGATAAAGGTTGTCCTCGGGGAAGATGGATCCGACAGAGGTATATGAGAATACGGATTCAAATAATTGATCGCTTTCATGTGTCTATTGTCTTGGGAAATTTTATAATCTTTTTATTGATCTAAATAGGGGCCAAGAAACTTTCTCAGATTCGGGAGAACATCAATTTTTTCCGTTCAGAGCTTAAGAAAATGGGTTTTGAGGTGCTGGGAGATTATGACTCACCTGTCATCCCAATCATGCTTTATAACTATGCTAAAATGGCTGCATTCTCAAGGGAGTGCCTCATGAAAAATGTGAGTTTTTGTATTTTGCCGCATCATGCATTAGATTCATCATAAATACGTATTGTAAATTTGTAGTAAAACTTGACGAAATTCATAGTTGTGCTTCTTTTGATAAGAAGTATATATTAATATCGCGGAGATACCAATTACACTCAGCCTCTGCAACAGCTCAATACCAGATTGGCATTTTGGATACACACAACCGAAAAAAGAGAAGAGAAAACTAAAAAAGAAAAAAGTCCCGCTACAGAGTTCCAGTCAATACAGCAGCATTACAGCCACCACCAATACAGTCCCTGATCTCCAAATTCTCCGAAAGCAACGCCTTGAAGAAGGAAACAATGCATTTGCGCCATCGTCGCCCCATCCTAGATCTCGGTTTTTCACCCTAGAGATAGTCTTCGCTCTGAAAACAATGACTTCAGCAAGACCACTGCCAGACATAACCAATTAAGACCAGACCTTGAATTTTCATCATGAAAGTGAAGACTTTGAACTTCACCTGGGCTGTCGCCCGCTTACGTACCGCTGCCACAGATCTTGAAACTAATGCAAAGACTCCGAACGATACTGCTAGTTCTCCAAACTCAGCTTCGATGTCCTTCTCCGCCTGTGACTTCACCATGGATTTCCCATGGTGGCAACAGAAGCAGAGAGTGCCGCTCCTTGCGTTGTGGCCGAATACTATCGGATCCATCAATCTATAGGCATAAACGTCCATGCGAGATCGCCAGCAGATCCTTCCAGAACACGACATTTCGGCCAGATCGAAGAAGACCAGCGTCAAGCAGATCTTCAACTTCGCGCTAGAGCAACCCTAGGACTGCAGCCATTATTTTCCAGCCTCTAGGTCACCAAAGGGGTAGCCATAGCGCAACTGTAGGTCACCAGAGGCTAAAGAGACACACAGATCCCACAACCGGTCCTGGTTGGGCCCAACGTACCAAGATCTCAGCCCAAAGGCTAGATCGAGGCATCCAGGCCCAAAACGCCACGAACAATGGCGACGATCGCATCTGCCACCGAGCGAGTCAGGCAGTCGCCACGATCCGCCTCCGCACATCCGTCCGCCGAAAGATCTTAGGCGCCGGCCCGAGGCCGCGCCACACTATGCCCGCCGCCAGCCACCCACCATTTCCATGGGAAACCACCACGGAGCACCTTCTCTGGTCCCTGTGAAAGACTGGATGGGCGCCGCCACCACCACCGGTGTAGGCAGCAGCGCGGTGGCAGGGGTCAGAGATGTGGATCTTCTAGGATTTGTGTGGTGACGGCACCCCCGATGCTGCTCAGGAGGGGAGCGACTCGGAAGGGGAGGAGAGGATCTCTTATAGTTATGCTTCTGATTAGTGAAGTTTGGGTTCCTCTTTACTAATATATCATGTTCTATAATTTTAGGTTGCTGTTGTTACTGTTGCATTTCCTGCTACACCACTACTACTTAGCAGAGCTAGGATATGTATCTCAGCTTCCCATACCAAGGAGGATCTTATTAAAGCTTTGGAGGTA
This sequence comes from Alopecurus myosuroides, assembly GCA_028641055.1. Taxonomy (NCBI): domain Eukaryota; kingdom Viridiplantae; phylum Streptophyta; class Magnoliopsida; order Poales; family Poaceae; genus Alopecurus; species Alopecurus myosuroides. The sequence goes on along the minus strand of CM054057.1, from coordinate 732,574,715 downwards.
AAGTCCACAGTCCGATTGGTATGTATCACAATAATTAAACACATGAGTATACTTGATCTTAATTCGGGAACAATAGGAATGCATTTAAGAATTGTGTATACAATACTCCATGATCAAGAACATGAGTCACTTTGTCCGAGTACGTGATGATTATGAATGCATTTAGGGTTGTGTGATGCACTGGATCATGTATAATGCATCTCTAATCATTGTATTAATTTGATCCAAATTATTCAGGTTATTAGCAAAGTTGGTGATCTCCTAGGAATCAAGTACCTTCCAGTCTGGAAAGACCGTATTGGTTGAAGAACTTACGAATCTTCGGTGTGTAGTGAGAACAGACAGGCGGGAGACCTTTTCTGTTTAATATCTTCTTGATAGTGCAACATGCCTCACTTTCCCTCTTTTGTGCATCATGTTGCATCGTTCTTATTTTTCTCAAGCAATTTTTAAACTTGTACAGATCGTATTATCATCCAGTCATCCTACTTGGAAATATAACACGCTTATGTAGATATTGAACTGTAATATATTCATGAAAACAGAATCCCTGCAACAGCATTGAAGGCTTGTAAGTGACAGAGATCTTGTATATACTAATTCATTTATATTATTATTAACTTATTTTCAAGGATCCACATCACCTGCATTCACCATATCCAAAACCAGATTGACTGTAAATTATTATTTATATGACTTAAAACAACATGGGGTGGGTTTAGTATCGGAAACGAACGGGCGAAATAGAGTGGATCTTCAAACTGTCAATTATTCCGAGTTTGCGGTAAAATATTCTTCTTCTTTCAATAAAAGGGTAATGGCTCCAACGGCTGCATTGACTCATCATCATCGAGGGCTCGCTCGCCAACCTTGTTTCGGCGACTTCCGCCTGGGAGTGCGTTGCGACAGGCTTCCCGCTCTCGCCCAAGAGCTTCAACTTCGCGTGCGAAGTCATCATCGAGGGCTCGCCCTGCCGCCCCGACGGGGAGGCGAGTCTTGCGATCTAACTGGTAGTTGGTACGACGGAGAGTGCTGCTTTCGGAGCCCGGATTTGTTGTTCCTTCCTGCAGATCTTCGCCTCCTACTGCCGCATCTTGGTGCTAGCTCGTTGAGCTTACGTACTTGATTTTGGTGTTGGCCGATGTGACCAACTCGTGGAGCAGGTCGACTAAGGTCGGCCGTAGTTAGCCGTTTTTCTTCTGCATGCCCGTGGCTATGGCCACGACGGTCGTAGCTGCAGTCATTTCGGCCGGGTCAACGGTTGTGAAGACCTCGGTGGGATTGTTGGATCCACTGGACGTCGTGTATGACGAGTCACCCGACTCGTAGGTGGGGACTCGGCGGATGAATCCAGCGTCATCGTTATCACCGTCAGCTAGCATGCTGGAAATCGAGTCGGCAGCGTCGGTGTTGAGGTAGTCAGCATCATTGTTGCACGAGTAGGTGACACCCTCCTCGTAATCGGTGGTGATGACCCCAACAAAGTCCCCGGCCGCTGTCCCAAATGGGATCGAGGACAAGTAGGTTATTGGACATCGACCCGGCCTCCCGATGGTGTGGGTGTCATAGATGTAGTCGACGTTGTCGTAGTTGCGTGGGAGGTTCCGAAGACGATATCTTTGGCGTTCCTGATGGAACCCTACATGAAGAAAACTCCAACATTCGCTGGCCCCATGATGGGCGCCAACTGTCATTGGAATGTGGAGACAGATGCCATGGGTTGCTTTTACGAGACGTAGAGATTAATGACGATGTAATCAAAGAGGGGTTGACACACATTTTACATAGGTTTGGCCCCTCACTTGGGAGGTGAAGATGTAATCCTTCTTGGATTTGGATTAATAGTATATGGGTAAAGGTGTGCCGATGGCAATGGGCGGCACAATATAGATCGACTCTGCGTTGGTGTATCTATGTGGGAATCGTAATCGCTATGACCTTGGGGCCGACCCTGCTAGGATTATATATGCGACCAGTTATGGTTTACGGTGCATTCCGAGTGGTTAGTTGGTTATAAGCACTCGCTACTCTTACTCCTAGCTAAACCGACAAGGCTTATCGCTTTATCCGACTCCCGAATGATCTCGAGTCTTCTGCCCAGCCGGCCCATCACGCGTCATGTTGAGCCCAACGCCTAGGGAGGTCCTTCGGGATGGATCGTGTCGATCTGAGTCATATGGTTTGACTCGCGGTTCTAGGCCTTTCATGTTTAGTATTCCTCGTTAACCATGTCTAGCAATCCTAGATTGCGTCTCTCAGACACTCGAAAACTTTATGGTGTTCGGTGATACGTAGGTTGTAGAACAATTCTGCAAATCTTAGATGCTTGCTAAAATTTTAAACCAAAGTATTCCTCTTTATAATACAATCATATATATTTCTTTTCTTCCGACAATTTTTTTCACTTCATGCTGAAACCCTTTTAAAATTTTAAGGTTACATACCTCTTTCTCGGCAAATCTATCTAACCATATATCGTTGATGAAAATATATGAAGCTGAAGAGTCCACTACGCACAACTAAACATAATTGACTACATATATCAGCTTACATGATTTCAATATGTTAGCCGTACATTAAATATTGTCCTATGAACGGAGTTGTGGTCCTTTAAGATAAGTCTTGCAAGTCTCAAATAATTCAAAATTAAATGATTCTAAATGTCTATCAGCGTGGATTTTCTTCATGTGTTTCTTTCTAATGTGACATAAATGGCAGTGTCACAATTAAGTGAAATTTGAATCATTAGCCTCACAACGTTGAGCGTCAGCATTATAATGTGTATATCGGCATAAATATTTGTAATAAATAGTCCCATCCACCATAGAGCACGATTTTAAGTTGAAAAACCATTGTTATTATAAACCCAGAACTATGTAACACTTACAAAGTTTTATCATAAATCTCAAAGGTTAGGTAAGATGTCGACAACGAACATAATAACACTTTATTTAGTTCCTGGTTTGTATAATCACCACATCATAATTGTTGAATTGCATTGCTCTATATAACACTTCACAACAACCAATCTAGTATCCAATACCCAAGAACTATATAGTTAACCAGCAAAGATTACATCTATAACTTTTATATCCTCTACATATTCCTGGCTTGGACATTTCCTTTTCTTCCATAGACTTTTGAAATTTTTATCTCGTTTTTTCCTTTCTTTGTAGAAGAATCAGTCAACAACAATACTAACTTGTATTTGACATTTTATTCTCTATCATCACACGATTAGTGTTCTTTCAGATTCTACTCTTAGCAATCTTTGGGTATTGCAACAATTTACTCATAATTTGTATCCGTCCCATCATGAACACTTCATGATGTAGCTACAATAGCACGAAGGAAGGAATATGAGAATAATTTCAGTACCCAACCTTTTGGGTGATCAAGACGCCTGTCGTCCTCAATCTTTGCATCTAATCATACAATATGAGAACATGTTGTCGTACTAAATAAATCTCAATTATCTTGCAAACAAGTAAGGCCTTGGATATCAAATATCTTTTACTCCTTACTCGTTTATGAAACAATCTTTTAAGCTCCTAGGACACTTCGATTCACAAAACAACTTTTGAAGATCAAGTTTTATGGAGGCAAGCATGACACTAGATACTAAGTTGGAACCATTGCTCCTTCTTCAGAAACACGTGGAGCCCGAGAGGATTCACCAAAAGATATAAATGGGACTTAATCTTTAACTGTCACTCAAATTAGACGGTACCGGTCCATAAAGTAATTACCATAAATCTATTTTTTTAATCTCAATTAAAAAGCTAAGTGTAACGTAGATAATGGATTCCATTGACTACTACAAACCATGTAAATTCACTTAAATTATTTGAGCATGATTAATGGAGTTATTGAAGCTCCCACCAAAATTAAAATCTCTCGTAACAGATACTTAGTGATTCAAGATTCGTGAATTACTATCCCGATGCCAATGTAACACACTGGCAAGTAACACCGGTAGGTAACTCATACCAATTACATCACAATGCAATTCTTGTTAATATTTCAATTCTTTTGTCCCATACTCTAGACGTTCTAGGTAGCATGTTAATATAACCTAAATAGGCGAGCTACGCAAATGTTTTGCACCCACATTATGAGTTCGCCGGGGCAGCCATGTGACATGACATGTGCCCATATGAAAAATACTCTATGTGGCGCCCAACTCAGGGAGGACATGATGCTTGATAATTTTCTGTGAGATCACCCTATTTATTACGACTACCATTCAATCAGCAAAGTACAAACTATTGGATTAACATCACATGCAATTTGATATAGTTATATATTTTTGCACTCCACGCTTGAGGATCCCCATCGTCAATGTGTTTCAGTGTCGGGGACTCGTCGCACCATTTCATGCTCCGAAGACCATCGTTGATTTTTTTTAAAAGTTAGTACAAGAACATAGTAACAAACTTTAACTATACCACATCACATCCCGCAAGAACAAGTTAGATGTCTATAACACGCTTTGCTACACTACGGGGTTCCACGATTGCGAGGAGAACCGTTCACTACATGTGTGAGCATTGAGCACCGTGATAATCATGTCGCTATTTAACTTGTTCGGAGTGCATCCCAATTGTTCTATAAATACCAACAATAGCTTAGCTAAACTTCATCACTATGTGTGACCTCCGTGTGGATTTCACCAAAGCCAGATGTGCAAAATATCTCTTAACTGTTGTGGGCAAAACCATCACCTCACAAAGTTGTTTCATATACCCAAAGACATATGATAATCCAGTCTCGATGAATGCGGTCATCGTAAAGTCAACTCTGGCTACTGATCACACAATGTAGTAAAGAAAAAATAGCAATAACAGGAAGCAAGAAAAAACAACAATTCGGAATTCACCAATTCCTCTATCCGTGCCCCCAAAAAATTCATGGACTATTGCGAAAATTTTCGGAACCATTCCATCACTTCCCATAAAATATGTGGAACCATTCAGTCCACTCTTGGTAACATTCTGGACATCTCCATCATATCCCGAAACACTCCGAACATTCCTTCCGTGTTACTTCATCTATATCTTCAAATCCAAAAAACTCCTAAAATGTTGTTGAACCTTAAGTGTGTGACTGTATGAGTTCAAAAACATGTGGATATGTCCGGAACTCCTTCCTCTACAATGCTAGTTAGCGGTGCCTTGATACACATAATGATTCCCTCACATATGACGAAGATCTGTATCATGAGAACCACCCGTATTACTAGCATTCACTTATCGCACTGCTTCTAGATACTTTATGATCAACACCATGATCAAGTGTTCGGACAGATGATGACGGACATGAAAATACTCGAGAGGGCCGAGAGTGTATCTCTCCATACTCAGGAGTAGCGATTCCCACAACTACACCATATAGAAACGTGGCAAATTATCCGGTAAGAATGAAAGCCTGTTATGGTGTAACGTTTGGAGGTTCCCGTCAAGTCCATAATGTAGCCATCCCTACATGTTTCTCACGGTCAAACGCTTATAATGATGGTAATACTAAAAGTACCGATACCAATATTGATGAAGTGTTTCAACGGTATATCAAATGGGTTTTATCCATCGTTGGTTCCCCAACAACTGTGATCTCATACATTACTGGCAACACCACAACACCTTGTTATTTTCCACATTGTCATGAAACCAAGACTATCAATAATATATGAACCAGTCATAGATCCATAATTGGGGATATCAACAGTTTTTTTATATTCCACATATGATTAGGGTTTTCCTCCGAATACTCACTATCCGGGACTATACAATTATATCATAGAACATAAACTTAATCATGAAACAGAAATATGAATAATAACACTTTTATTATTGCGTCAAGGGCATATTTCGATTAGTGTGTGACATCGATCCTGTCCTATGTCTTAATACAATTGATAGAATACATGTATAAATAGGGTGTATCTTATTCTTTCAAAGCTCATGTTGAAAGAATTATATGTTAAGCATGCTTGGGCCAAATCAAATTGGGGATGGGTGACTGATGAGGAAGTCCTTCTTGTGCACGAACATGTGAGGGCGAACTATATAGAAGAGAATAGTTATGATTGGTGGTGCTAGCCTAGAGATCATATGCAGTTGCTATGCCAAACAACTGCTAGCCACTCACTAGTACAAACCTGACTATAGATCAGACCCTAGAGCCAGTTAGACGAGAGAACTATGAAGTGAGTCCTCAGATGTCTTGTAAATATTTCACAGTTAAAGGCAAGCTTATAGATACATATAAAATTGTTCTTTGAGATATTTACATAACGGAATCAAACTTACACCAACTGAGCCAACTTTTAATCACCGTCTATTCGTGGACGATGCACAACTTTCGATGGAAGCTAGTGATTGTAGTGTTGATACTAACAGATATATCTTGACTGCTTACGAAGGGGGCTAGGGCCAAGCTATAAACCATGATAAATCATTATTTATGTTCTGTTATAACAATGCGAGCGCCAAGAGAGGATAATTGTAATCTTGAGGCTCACCCCAGAGGCTCCTAGGGAAAATACCTAGGACTTTCTCTCTATGTTGGACGATAAAAGAAAATATTTGGAAGATAATACAAGGATGGAGAGAGATTTTTTTTAGTTCCTAGCAAAGAGGTCCTAATCAAGGCTGTTGCTCAAGAGATAACCACCTACAAGATGGTATCATTCGGCTTGATGAAGGCTCGTGTAAAAGTATTAGCCAAATTTTGTGCTGTTATTTGTGGTCTAAACAAGATAATGAGAGCAAGATGCTTTGGTTAGCTTGGAGAAAATTAACCTTACTATGGCTAAAGGAGACTTCGACTTTCATATGTTTAATACTTCACCTTTGCTATGTTGGCAACATAGGGAAGGCCTGTTCTCCAAGGCCTTGACTCATTGTGCTCTCGTGTGTGTAGTGTGACATACTTCCACCATACTGATATTATTGCTACTCGTGTGCGTCGTGCCCTCGTGTGGTTGTACGATGGTGATATTCATTTCAGAGGGATGCACACCTCAAGGTGGGACTGATATGGAGGGTTGGCGACGGGACTAAAATTAACATTTGGGGAGATCCGTGGTTGACAAGGGGTTGTATGCGTACAATGACATCAATACATGGGAATGCCTTCATTACAAGTCTTGGATCTGATTGATCCGTTAACCGGAAGCTAGGATGTGCAACTAGTTAATAAAACTTTCATCCCTTCTGATCTGTCTGATAGTTCTGTTGATTCCTATTGTTGAAAATTATGGGGATGTCAATCCTGGCATTATGGCAATTGAGGTATTTTCCGCTAATATGGCATACAATCTGCACATCGACATACTGTACAAGCATGAGTCATCTATCAAGTTCTCCTAGGGTGGCAGAAAGAACTGGATACATCAGGTCTTGAAGAAAATTTAGAAGCTGGAGCACTCTCCAAGAATGAAGTGTTTCTCTCGAGAGTTGAACATAACATTATCTGATATGCATGAATATTTTCATACAAGACATAGAGTTGGAAATGTTATTTTGCTTCTCGATGAAACTAATATTAATTATGTTTCCCTCCAATGGTGGAGGGAGAGGATAATTAAGAAAAGTGTCTCAGTGCGGATGAATATCAGTTTGTGATCTTGTGCCAAACTGATGAATGTAAAGAATATTTGGGGGAAAAACAAAGGCGGAAAAAAATGTAGTCTATGACGGAGTAAGTTAAGCCCAAACCAATGCACGTAGGATGAATGGCCAGAACAACTTAATACATGCCACTCTGCTAGACACCATTAGGTCCATAGAAATCGACTAGATGTTATGGAACCCTAATCGCAGATTTGAATTTGAACCATTAGGATATGCATATCAAGTCAACATGTACGGTATAAGAATTGGGGACTACAAAATCTGTGTGCAGGACAGAAACGGAGGTTTTCGATGTAATATCCCAAATGGAACATAATAAGGCTCCAGGACCAGACGGGTTTCCTGCTGAGTTTTACCATCGGTTCTGGGATGTCATTAAAATATACCTGATGATTATGTTTGCCCAACTGTACGATGGTGACTTACCCTTATTTAAACTTAATTTTGGGATCATTACATTGTTGCCCCAAAAAGAAGATGCCAGCAGGATAGAGCAATATAGACCCATTTGCCTGTTAAATGTTAGCTCTAAAGTGTTCACCAAAGTGGGAACTAATCGGGTCACCTCTATTGCGAGTAGAGTTATCCGATCGACTTAATCGGCGTTCTTGCCAGGAAGGAATATCTTGGAAGGGGTAGTAGTTCTGCACGAAACAATATATCAAAATTAAAAGGATGCAGATGGATGGGGTTTTATTTAAAATTGACTTTGAGAAGGCTTATGACAAAGTGAATTGGTCTTTTCTTCAACAAGTGCTAAGGATGAAAGGTTTCTCGCCGGTTTGGTGTGAATGGATAGCTCGCTTTGTTCAGGGCGGTAGTGTTGGTATTAAGGTAAATGATGACATTGGTCATTATTTCCAAACGTTAAAAGGTTTAAGACAGGGAGACCCGATGTCACCTATCCTTTTTAACCTAGTCGCTAATATGTTGGCTATCCTCATTGAACGAGCTAAAGAGGATGGTCAAGTGGGAGGACTGATACCACACCTTGTCGAAGGCAGGGTACCAATCCTTCAATATGCGGATGACACTATTCTCTTCCTGGAACATGATTTACAGAAGGCCTTGAATATGAAACTCATTCTTGCATTGTTTGAGCAACTTTCAGGCCTTAAGATAAACTTTCACAAAAGTGAAATTTACTGTTTTGGGAAGGCTAAGGATGCTGAAAATTATTATCGTTTTATTTTTGGTTGTGAGGCTAGAAATTTTCCTTTTAAGTATCTTGGGATCCCAATTCACCATAGGCGTTTGTTAAATAAGGAGTGGAAAATGGTGGAAGACCGGTTTGATAAAAAATTAAGCTCTTGGGCAGGTAAATTATTATCATATGGGGATCGCCTCATTTTGATAAACTCTGTCCTCTCGAGTTTACCAATGTTTCTTTTATCCGTGTTTGAGATCCCCGTTGGCGTCAGGAAGAGATTAGATTTTTATCGTTCGCGGTTCTTTTGGCAAAGCGATGCTAAGAAGAGAAAATATTGTCTTACTAAATGGAATATATTGTGTCGTCCGAAAGATCAAGGCGGATTGGGCATCGAGGTTTTAGAAATTAAGAATGTGTGTCTGCTAAGCAAATGGTTATTTAAATTATTAAATGAGGAAGGGGTTTGGAAAGAACCCCTCTCTAATAAATACCTAGGGGATAAAAAGTTATCTCAGGTTCAGGCTAAACCTTGGGATTCTCCATTTTGGAAAGGTATTATGAAAGTAAAGTATGAGTTTTTCCCGCGTGGAGCGTTCTCGTTAGGAAATGGGCAGCAGGTGAGGTTTTGGGAGGACACTTGGCTAGGTGATGAACCGTTATCACAAACCTATCCATCCATCTATAACATTGTTTTACACAAAAATGTGTTTGTGGCTGATGGTTTGGCACATAATCCTCTTAATATTCAATTCCGGAGAAATATTATCGGTTATAGGAGACAACTTTGGTTGCAATTGGTAGCGAGATTGATGAGCGTATCACTGGCCAATGAGGAAGATTCGTTTCGTTGGAAGCTAACCGATAACGGGAAAATTTTTGTTAAATCGTTTTATACGGATTTGCTCGATGGTTCCACATGATTTTTGCGAAAATACTTGTGGAATTTGAAGGTACCATTAAAGATAAAAAAATTCTTGTGGTTCCTCAATAGAAAATTTATTTTCACCAAGGATAACTTGATTAAAAGTAATTGGATTGGATGTACTAAATGTGCCTTCTGTGATTCGAAGGAGTTTGTAGAGAATTTGTTTATTTCATGTCCTTTTGCTCGTGATATTTGGCGTCTTATTCACTTTACGTTCAGCATTTATCCACCAACTAGCATTGCGAATATGTTCGGTAGCTGGCTAAATGGCATTGCCAAAAGAACAAAAGCACGTATTCGAGTGGGTGTTGCGGCGGTCCTTTGGATGATTTGGAATTGTCGTAATGATGGGGCTTTTAACAAACAGAACAAATTCATTTTTTGCAGGTTGTAAACAAGGCGGTGTACTCTATTCAGATGTGGTCCTTTCTCCTCTTTTCCGATCAGCGAGGACTTATGTATACAGGATGTGCTCGTATGATGGCGGTCGTTCCGTGTCACACCCCAGTTTTTGGATTCTTGGACTGTGCTCAAGAAGACCAAAATTAGGGCCAACAATTTTTTTTTATATAAAAACATGATTGTTTGAACTAACATATGTTTATGATCTAAAACATATTTGCAACACAAGTTTTGTTTCTTGATAAAACCAATACCATATGTTTGTGAAAAATATTCTTATTATTTTTCCCTGATGTTTTCCTATTATTACTTGAGTGTTTTTTTTTTCCAAGACTTGGATCATTCTTGTTTGCATCTTAAAACAAACTTTTAGCTTTGTTAGGTCCAAGAAAACAAGTTTTCAAAATGATTTATAAAAGTTTTCTTTTAAGTTTTCTATGGAAAACAATTCCTGAAAAATAATCCAAGTACCTGTTTTCTACCATTGTTTTCACCAAGCTATACATTGATATTTTATGATTTCTTGACTTTTATTCCTTGATATATTTACTACAAACCCATAAGCTCACTTTCATTTTTGTAGAAATAAAAACTATCTTTTGCTTGTTGTTTTTGTGGTATAAAATTAAGGCAGAAAAAGGTAGTTTTGAGAAACAGATAAAAACAGAAAGTATACCTTTTCCCACATTGATTTCATGGCCTTAAATTATTTCAAAATTGTTTTCAAAGGTTGTTTCTGAAATTATATAACATGGTTAACAAATCCATACTTTGAAAACCAATTTTGGAAAGCAATGGAACCTTGAAAACAAACTCAACTTTTTCAACTTTCTGTCTGTTTTCAACACTTAGAAATTTCTAAGTCCTAAAGTCTGAATTTTCTGAATTTTTCTGTGAACAGTTCAGGATACACTTTTGCACTTAAGTTTTCTTGTTGTTTCTTTGCATTTTTGGAAGCATGGCCAAGCCTAGTGTGTTGACCATAGTATCTACTCGAACCAGAGCCTTTGACCCTGCTTCTAGAAGCCTTGTGGTTGAAGATAAGAGAGGAGAGAGAAGGCTGACTAGGACAGGGATGGGCAGCACATGTGTTGACATTTTTGGCCTTGCCCACTTGCCCACTTGCTCTCTTTGGCCTGGATAAACCCTTTCCACTCGTGGCCTTGACCTAGGGAACCCTGTGCTCACCATTGGAAATGACTAAAAGCCCTAGGGCTTGCTCATGCCAATGCTTGGCATCCACCCGAGCTCCCCAAGATACCCTCAACCTCACTTCCACTCCTATAAAAGACCAGAAGCAGCACCCTTTCTCCCTGCACCTCCCACATTCCCTATCTAGCTCCCCAAGACATTTGCTACCCGAGCCCTAGCCCTAGAGCCACCCTAGCTCGAGTTCTAGCCCGCGGGGTGACCATCACGGCCACGACCATGACCTGCCCGAGCCACTCCTCTCCAACCTCTCCCACCACCCTAGCTCGACTCCCCATACTCTCCTGCACCCCCTAGACATCACCCCACCCCCTCTAACCACCGGAGACGTCGCCGCCGTCCGTGGGCGCCGCCGCGGACGCCTGCCGCGTTCCACCGCGTGTGGCCACGACGCACGTTGCCGACGCCTCCCCTCGACTCCCCAGCACTCCAGCACCCTCCCCCGAGCCTCTCAGCCCTCCCCGAGCCCTCTAGGTGAGCCACCATGGATGCACTCTCATTTCTAAGTTTGCTTCTCATGTTTTCATAGCTAGAGGTTTAAGATACACAGCAGCCGTCGATCTGGTCTAATCCTGGCTGTCCAAACTCACTTACCTCTTCACTCCACGTCCAGGCCAGCACAACCCAGTAGCAGTTCGGCCACAGCAGATCCGGCCCGTTTAGTATTTTTTTTCTGAGAGTTATATCTTTTCCTGTTTAGACAGAAACGTGATGTTTACTTTGGACGCGGTAAAAATAATAAATTTGTGAAATAAAATCTGGAAACATTCATGGACCCTAAGATACAAAATCTAAACCACACAAATTTTGCAGATCTACTTTTGGACCCATATTTTGAACACAATAAATGTTTTTCCATAGACTGTCAGTGAGAATGTTTTAACCATAACTTTTAAAATATGTAACCAAATGGAACAAACTAAACTGTTATGGATAGGTATTGAAAATATCTATCCAGTGCAGTTGACCTCACATCAAGGTGAGTTGTAGAATGAAAATGCCACCCAGTTTACTAAAAGACCAGTAGGCTCTTCTATGATTTTTATAAGGATTTTAAAAATGATTTTTGGAGCAAATCCAATTGGATGAGTTTGGTATTGACTAGATATATCTTATCCTATCCTAGATTAATTTTTGGAGCTCTAGATTATTTTTGGTGGACAGATCTAGAAACAACACTTTTCTGTTTCTGTTTTTAATAATGTTCTTGTTTGAAATGATTTGTGTGGATGATTTGATCTTGCTTCCTAGCATGTAAAAGTTGTTAGGACTTGTTATTAGGTTGTTTTCTTACAGTACATCTACCTTATAAAGTGTGTGCATGTTTGGAAACTGAAATAAAAATGAGATAGCATTTGATACCTCCTAGTTTTATTATTTGAAATTATTGTGAGAGCTAGATCTTTGGGTGAATGCTTTATTAAATTTTGTGCTATGATTGCTATGGATCCAGTACCATTTTGGTACTGTTATTTTGAAGTTAATACCTCTCTTAGCTTGCATGCCTTTTTATAGTGAAGCATGTGTAGGTTTTGTTATTCTTATGCACTAGTATTGTTTTCACTAGAATAAATGGCTTTGTAATATTTTATTTTGTTATAGTAATTTTTGTCATGAGTAACCAGAGGCTTAGTACCTCTTTTGCCTTGGTATTAGTGGGCCCATAACCCACTGGTTCCATTGCATCTTGGTTGAGGATGGAAATCCCCAACCATGCACCTGTGAGAAATTAACATGTTTAATTACATGATTGATTTCTATTTTTCCACCATGGCAAATATAATTGTTTGTTTTCACTTATGCAAGTGAGAAGTTTGTTTCTTATCATAGGATACTAGTATGTTAGATGTGATCCATTTTGTTAGCATAATATTCCTTAGGAGTATCATGTTAAGAAATGATTCACTAGTGAGTGCTAAATTAAATTGTTTGCAAATGAACTAAATTCCTTTTGATTGATAGATTGTTTGTGGATGATTTTAAATTGAGTGTTTGGATTTTTGAAAAGGTTTATATAACTTTTCATTAAATGCATAGCTACTGGTTGTGTAGGTTATACCATGTTTTGCTTGCTAGTAATTGTTTAAAAAAAAACAGAAATTGCTAGAATTAATTTGTGCATGCTTAATAGTTGTTTCATGGAATTGTTTTGATGTTTGTGCTTACTAGCATGAGTAAAACTTGTGTACTGTTATTAGTTACACTTATATTCATGACTTGCTTATGTAGGTTTAAGCAATCATGATATCATTGTTTGCTTCTCTAGTATTGAACTAGTGTCACCACTAGAAAGTGGTGATTTTAGCTATAGTTTTGTCATCTTTTATTTTATGAGTGTATGAGTTTATTATAGCATGTTTAGGAAGTATCACTTCTGTTATGATAACATGAAGTATTTAGTTGCATGTGCTACAGTTATAGAATATAATTATTTCTTATAGCATGCTTGTGTAGATTTTCCATACTAGTATGCTATTAGTGCAGTCATGTTTCTATGCTTTTGATAGGAGTATTATCTTGAGTAATGATTGTGTTTTATATTATTTTATGACTTGATTATCATTTATTTTAGCTACTGGTTGTTTGTTAAATCTTCATGATTGATGGATTCCAAAACTTCAAGTAAACAATAACGTAGTAAATAAATAGTCCATTCATCTGTGGTGTTGTTTGCTTGCTTATTGGTTTATGTTTGAGTGATTTACCTTGGCATGAGTTTATACTTGTGTTATTATTGTGTTTAAGAGTATCTTATGAAACTAAAACATCCAACTAAATCATGAACACATTAAGTGACAATTGCTTGTGGTGGATAATACCCACTACCATGGGTATTGTCCTGCTTGATGATTTTATCATAGTAACCAAACCCTTTGCACCCACAAGATATATTTTTAGCTTCTTATATACCTTGTTGTGAGAGTGGTACACCACCCCATATAGGGTATGTAAGATGTGGGATATGGTTTTCTAAACCATACTTAGTTGTCTCACGATAGTTTTGTACCCTGAGAGTTATGTGAGGCAGTTTTCTCAATAACGCTTGTGAGTTGCACTATTGTACCTTTGCTTGCTGTATGTGTTGTTTAGCTTAGTTGTTTTGTCTTTAGACCTGAGTGTGTGTCTTTTATTCCTTTTACGACGCTAGAAAACGAAGAAGAAGAAGAAGAAGAAGAAGCGGTTGTGGAGCTGTGCGTCAAGTTCAAGTTACTTCAAGGCCAGGGACATTAAGAGACTTAAGGCAAGCCATCCTGATGCTTGCTGATATTACACTTATCATTATCTATCATGCATGTTTTACTTCTGAAAAGTTTTACAAAAACTTTGATTTCCAAAAACTATTTTGAGTGAATACTACTATATATATACTACTCTTATGCCAGTAGTTGATACTTGGTGATACCAAGCCCATAAGCCACCATATGGTTTATTACCATCACAAATATTAGTCCCTAAGTGGACACCCTAAAACTGTGTTTTTACAAAACAAAGGCTTTATGGAAAACCCGGAGAAAAGGCGGATCCTTATTCTCCGGAGGGATGTGGAAGTGGTCATTTTTGGGAAAAATGTTGTTTTCAAAAATGACACATAACGTAGTCTTCGCCGGACAACCTTTACCGTACTGCCACCCTACCCCAACATGGGCACGGGGCTTAACTTGAAGTTTGTTCTTGTTAGTGTGTGCTATCTCACTTGCTATAAGGGGCTTCGTACCCTCGAACCGAATGTCCTTAAAACTCCCAATGTTGAGACATATAAAGTGTGGGATTAATTTTCCCTCCGGACGCATTCGTTGAGGCTCCCGTGTAGGCAGAGCGGGACTTGATTGCCGGGGAGAATAAACTCAACTGAGAGATAGACACATTCTAGCTTGAACATAGTGGAAAGTTATGATCAGTTATCTGATGTTTCACATACTGTTGTTACAGTCCGTGATTGTTCACGGCAGGTGTACTGTATCTGGTGGATGTGTACACCTCTGCAGAGTACAACTTTTTCGAAGAAGCCGCGTCCTCGGATATGGACAGTTGAATGGCCATGGTGCTAGCATTGTGTCAATGTTTTCAAAAAGATGTTTTCAAAAAGGTGTTGAACTCGGGAAGTTCGGAAAGGAAGGAAACATTGTACCATGGAGATACCAATGATGGAAAGCCAGAAGTTGTTTTACAAACAAAAGGCTTTGCAAATAAAAAACCTTTCTACTCTAAGCAAGACTTCTGGAAACTAATTCCAAGAAGTTTTGCAAAGAGAAAATATTCTTTTAACGAAGCTTTACAAAACCTCTTGTACATGTGATATCTACAAGAGAGAGAAAAACTATATTAGTTTCCTCTGAAGTATCTTCTTCAACGAAGATACAGATTAACCTGACTGCAACTGTTTTTTTTTGAACAAGAGGAGGGCCACAAGGACCCTAGAGCTGCAAATCCATATATCGAGGTGGTGAGTACAAAGTGCACACTGGCCGTTTTACATCCCTTGCACTATGAACCTTCAAATTTGAAGATAAGGCCAGTTTTCTTACAGAAAAGACCCTAGGACTTAAAGATAAAAAGCAATCGAGTCCTTCGTCTTCTTCACCACCGGTCGCCGGCGACCTCAAGGCTCGGATGCCGAGGTACGAGAGCAGGAAGCTCGGGGACTCTCCATGACCAGCGACGAGAGCATGCAACCGGCTGTTGAGAGGAGAGCGGGGACGAACCACTTGCTCTCTTCTTCGCAGCGAGCTCCGGCACACCTCTCTGTTGACCTCCGAACAGGAGGAGCAATTCATGCCGCCCTCACGGCGGAAGATAAGAGAGGCCATCATGGCCTCGTCTTGATGCGGTCGTCGATGCAGCGTGACGAACTCCATTGCCTGAGAGAGAGAACCTCTACCACCCCTCATCCACCCCTCGCTGCCACGGCCGGCCAGTGGATGAGCAACTGACAGAGGTTCTTCCAAAGCATCAGAGCCAAATCCTGCAACCAGATGCGGCGGAAGGCCATCGAGCTTATGCGAGAGAATGGATGCGCCAAGTTCCTTCCCCATCGTCCCCGACCACCGGAGCTTAGACTGAGGGAGGGACGAAGCCAACAGAGAGCTCGTGCTGCTCGGGAGCACAAGCGCCCACATCCCGAACGACAAAGCGCCCGCCTGCAAGAGAACTACAGCAACAAACGATAAAAAGATCCTACAACTACTCTGTACAAGCCGCACGAAGCATCCTACTCGACTCCGACCGGCATCGCCGTCGGGGAACGAGCGGGAGCTCGCCGGCGACTCACGGAAGTCTCTCAGGTACTGTAGCAATGGCACGCACGATCGATCTCAAGTTATGAGTGCCTCACCTGACTGCAACTGTGGTGTCATCCTATATGAACACCATTGATAGTGAACCCTATTTATAGCCTACCTATTACACCATATAAGCATATTTGCATCTTTGGTAAGTTACATGATGGATGTCTTGCTGAGTACATTCAAATTTACTCATTATGGTTTCGCCCCTGGTATCTACTTGCCAGATTTTGAGAAGGAGTCTCAGAAGAAGATCAACGAAAAGGAGTACGGAGCTGATGGCTTTGCGAACTAGGATCGTCTCTGGGTCAGCAGCCTGTAGGTTAAGGCGTGACTTGGGCTCTACCGCGTTTGTGTGTGTTTAGTTTTCCGCTGTGTGTGTTGTGTGTTGTCCTGCGTGACAACTGTGTAGTCTTGGTCATGTGACCAAGCGTCTGTGTAAGTGTTGTGTAACCGTGTAATGGATATTGTATCGTGAATGTATGCATATCGAGGGCGTCCTTGAACAGTGGTTAGAGGGGCGGGCCCTACATTCCGGCTATTTACAGCCGGGCTGGGTGGCTTAATGCTAGACGACTAGATGTTTAAACTAGCCTTTTTTGAGTGGCTGATCTTTGTAGACACCTTAAGTGATCCGTGAATTGTATTCGGATGGATATTTCACTTTGAGTGGCTGATCATGCAGAGGCCGGGGCCACGGTTTCCATTTCAAAAAAGAAGTAAAGAAATTTCCCATGATGCAAATCAGGGGTTCGGGGCAGTATTGACATTCCATGGCTGCTATCAAATTAAAACCATCAAACTTGAAACCTCGATTTCTATACGTAATCATGCATGCATATAATCAAGTTGGGTTTTGTGGATTAATTAAGCAACCTTGTGCCAGTGTAGATTCCAGTTGTCATAACATGCATGCTTAAATATTTTGTTTCTTAGGTGGCCTATGCGGCACCATGCTGGCCAATTGTGTAGTAACATAATCTCATGTCAATTCAAGAGCTGGTAGACTATCACACACCATGTGCACGTCCTAATTAACATTCATCTCAAGTGGTTAAGACATATCCGAGTCTTATAATGCTTCTTATTATCTAAAGACTTAAGGCGGGTGTTCAGGACGGCTGCTCAGCGCATCTGCCTCGTGTGTGACACAGCCGTGTGGGTCCATCTATTGGGTCGTTGTGGGGAGTGGCTGCGAGTTCTCTCCTAGTTGCATATCTCTCTTTCTCCCGAGCCCTCTCTCTCCTCGAATCTCTCATCTTCCTCTCCCTAGCGGCGGTGGAGCAATCCGGTGGCGCAGATGACGGAAAATACGAGGGAAGGCTAGGGCGTCCTCTCCTCTTTCTACCCTCTCTCCTCGGTCGCGCCTCTCTTCTCCCCACCCCGGCAGTGGCGGCGGCAGGGCATCCGGCGGCGCAGGAGGCGGGGAACGACGAGCGAAGGTCAGGGCTTCCTTTCCTCTTTCCCCCCCCGCTGTCTCCCTTCTCTCCTCGGCTGTGCCTCTCTCTCTCCCTTCTCCCCTTGGCGGTGGCGGCGGCGCAAGAGACAAGGAACGACGAGGGAAGGCCAAAAAAGTTCAGTTGCGCAGTTACTGAAACTGTAAGATCAATTTCATCTCCATCTACCATTCTAAATTTGTAATCAAACACATATTTTGTAGAACTATAGTACCTTCTTTTGGTCTCTTGTTTTACACACTCGTAATGCTTTCCCAGATGTGACGTTTCCCTTCCATAATAAATTTGTAGTGCAAAGGAAATTGGTAACCTCTCCTTGTATATCTCACTGTTGATGTGCTATTCTTACTACTGCTTCCGTCCCAGTACCATTTGACTTCTAATTAAAATATCTTGACCAAAATACAGAAATTGTCTTGCTCGAGTATAAAGGGTGTGACAGGCTCTGTCCGGATGAAAATTGATCGCAGTTAGCAGCGTAGCCCACATCACACGAAGCTCTTGAAAAATACACATTTTTCGTTAATATATGTTCTTTACTCTTTAAGTGTTTGGAAAAAATTTAGAGTTCTTTAGCTTTTCCCTCCCGACTCTGACCAGTAACCTGGGTACTTGGCACATGCCATTTCTTTGTTCTTAAAAAAGAAATCTGACAAAAGATCGTTTTCTGGCAGTGTCCTAAGTTCCTAGCACTTACATACGGATGTTAACAGTTCCTTGTAGGTAACCGCTGTTATATAAGCATCGTACGCTTGCTGCATTCTGCACGTTGTCTTTTTCATGCTTCTGTTATTGTAGTATATTATATACTGCTCTTTAGCTTGTGCTAAGTGTATATCCAACCAGGTGGTCTTTCTTGCAAGCTTGAAGGCATTCTGGAGTACCAGTTATTAATGGGTATCGTAACAAATGTGACTTCTCTGTGGGACATTCCTTGCAGGGAAAAAAGACGGAAGGTTGTATGCTTGGGAATTTCAGGTTGGTTTATTGATCCCGCATTCTTTCTTTTCTTGTTCACTGTTCTTCCAGTGTTAATGACTGGTAAAAAAAATCTCAGGGAAGGCGTTACTGCTGTCGAGTAACCTGTGGACTGCCCAAATGTTTTAGGAATTTTCTACAAATATGCTTCTATGTTCCAAGAAATTCTGCAGTTGTCAAACTTACCCGTTTGGAACAGAGTTGATAATTCTGGATTTTGGCGCCAATTCATAGTTTGTTCTCGCTAAGCGTTCAAATATTTATTGGATGCTTCTATTTCTATTATCTCTTGAGATTCGACAAACTGAATTTCTCTATTTTATCCACCTGATTGGGGATAATTTTTTATATTATGATCACCATATTAGGTTCGGGAGGGAAGAAGTCCAGCTCAATCTGTTGTTGCACAAGATGCAAAAACGCAAATATCAGAAGTCATGATTATTATCCTGGTAGTTTGGACTGAACTTGAGATGTGCTCGCGAGTTCAATGCATTACAGATTTCGGGTTGGCGGTACCACTGACATGCTATACTTTTATACTTTCAGAGTGTTTCCTAAACTTGATTCCGCTCTAAGCATTTCTTATCTTTATAGACATGTCTGAGCATTTTTTAGATGATGGTTGTTGTTGCACATGGGGAGTTGAGTAATATGCTAATTGACTTTCCGGAGCCATTTGCACAGTAAGTTGTTTGTTCCTATCATTCTCTAGTGAAAGTATAGTTCATGGTGCAGTCTTTCCTAATCTCACAGAATCCTTTGCAGGAGAGTTGGCTGGGATGCTAAGAGTGGCGAGGGCCACCTGAATGGTCTGCTAAGAGGCAATCTTTTAACCGCTTTTGCTGAACTTGGCCATGAGGCTACCACAAATAAAGCCGTCTCTCGTTTCAGTGTCTGTCGGGAAGACAGAGAGGCACTGCTCCTTCCTCCATATGTCTGAAAGGTTAGCGCCATAACATTATGCATATAGCTAACTGTGCAGACCATGTGCTGTCCGACTGCTAACCATCTTATGGTGTTGTAGGCTGCGCATTTTCTCTTATGCAGACAGTGAGTAAATAAAACAAAACTGGCTTTGAATCACTCCTGAAGATATACAGGAAAACTGATCTGAGCCAGGAAAAAGTCCGTGTGCTAGGTAACTCAATATTTCCAGTCAATATTTCCAGTTTATGAAAACTATATTTGTAGGTGGTCATGAAAGAATTTTGGGACCTCGCAAAATTCCTGATCCTTTTCTTCGAAGGTTCTTTGGCGTCCTCTCCTGAGAACTACATAGTTAGTAGAATTACACATATTTTGGATTATCTCTTTTGTTTCTCAATGTGACAGTGTCAACTGCTACCCAGTGTCTCATGCTCCATGTGTGATGCCTGGAACTTGCAAGTCCAAACCTTAAATGGTTCAATGAGAATTCCTCGTGGACCTGATATTTTCTGCTTATATGGTGTCTGAAGGTAGCAATGTACTCAGCTAGTGATGCCGCCTCTCCCCTCGACATGACCAGGGGTCAATGAATGCAGGGCGAAGTGGAAGTTCTATCTGCTCCCTCCTCCTATTTCCATTGTCATGGTAGGTTCAATGCTTTGAATCTGGATGTTGTCTTCTTATCTCTGTTTCGTCAGCCTACCAGGACTACCCAGGGTAAGAAAGTGAAACACATTGATTTTCTTTATGTCTATTGTCTATTTCCTTTATGTTGTTGTTAAGTTCTCTTTCTACTAATGTAATTTCTGTTCTTTTTTTATTCCATTCCAAAGGATATCCGTAGTTGTTATATATCAGCGCATCATGTCCAAATTGATTTCTCTAACTGAACCATGTTACCTAATAGAACAACCCTGATGCAAACTATCATGTTCCTCAATATATATGTGAGTTAATAGCATAAAACCACCACTTGTGTGGTCAATTTTCCCAAAATCCACCACTTCATGTTTGCGCGACAGAAATCCACCACATTGTGCACGGTTTTCTCAAATTGCACTAAAACCTAGCTGTGAGTGAATTGACACGTATTAAGACATGAGGAGCCCAGTCATCAAGGCCAAGGTGGCAGAAACTTGAGCAATTTTCTCGGTTGGACTTGCTCCCACATGTCAATCCAATTAATAATATCAAAATATCTATAAAAAGATCAATACACAACAAGCGTGGCCGTCACCTATCACCCCGTACCCCACCACCGTCGCTGTCGTGCCCTTGCTGTCAGCCATGCGCCACCGCACGCCCCTCTCCCCGCCTCCACAAGGCCAGCGCCGTCGGCCGGGACAGAGAGGCCAGCCAGCCGCCGTCCCTGGCGCTCATCCTGTCGCCACCGGAGGATGCCCGAAGCTGCCCGCCTTCCCTGGCACCTGCAGGCCAGCACCGCCTAGCCTTCTCCGATCCTCCAGGACAGCCCCGTCTTCTCCGCGCCGGCAGGATAGGACGACAGTCGCCCTCTCCACCCTCCTCCTCTACCCCCACAACTCGAGCACCACCCTCAATGCGCAGCGCCTTCAGTAGATGGCGCACCCGGTGCCGGTGGCGGACGCGTTCTGCTTCTGCACCGGAGGATCATCGCGTTGTAGGTGGCCACAGGGAGCGCGACGATGACCTCGCGCTTCAGCCCGACATTGGCGCCATGGCATCGTGTTTCCATTCTAGAGCTCAGTGTGCAGAGTCGCGGGTCTTAGCTTGACCTGGAGTGGAGCACCAACCTCCAAACCTCGCCTCTGTCATCCAAGTCTCCTGCAGCACTGGCTGTGCTTTGGTGGCGAAGGAGGACAGAGGGGAGCAGGCAAGAGGCAGGAGGGAGCCGTGCCAACGACCACAAGTAGCATTGGCGATGAGGAAATAATGGGGGCGGCTGGTGCCCGCCCCAGAGCAGCAAGATGGGAAAGAGAGGAAGGAGATGACACATTTTTTGTGTGATATTGACCCAGTCCACCGCGTTCTGATTAATTTTTTTAATTCTCCCAGCGCCACCTCAGCCTGATGGGTAGGCCCTTTAATCTGAAACCCACGGTGAGGTGTTAGCGCGATTGGAGAATTTCATCCGCAATAGTGGTGGATTTTTGTGAATGGAAAGTGGTGGATTTTGGAAAAATTTGCCGCAAAAGTGGCAATTTCACGCAATTAATTCAATATATATATATATATATGTCTATTCCTGATTTTTTCTAATTTGAGGTTGCAATTTTTCTTATTTACAGAACATGGTGATGCCACGATGGAGACTTTGTTCTTCTGTGGAATTTTTTTTTTCCTCTATCAAGCAATATATAGGGGATAAAAAGTTATGTAAAAGGTGACATAAATCAAAAGGTCGAAGGACCGGCCAACAAAGCGAAAGCAAGGCACATCTGGGATGGATCCAGCGAAAAAAGCCATCCTATAAAGACAACCGCGTTGTGCGGGAGCAAGGCTATGACAAAATCTGGGGTGACAACAGATTGGAAGATGCGCCTCTTTTAGGTTACTCATTCAATGACCATTGTTCATGCTTAATGTATCTGGTTGTTTAATTTTTGGGTTACATGCTCCGATAACTCTATATTTGTAGTCAATGTTGACATTTTCATGCTTCTATATGCAATATGTGTGATGTGCGTTCTTCTGTTGTGCCACCATCTTGATGTGTCCATACCCTAGGATTTAGAGGATGTTTTCTCGAAAAAGCCTTTGTTCCACTTCTTGGTGGTTTTGTTGTGTTTGTTTATATTCAGATTTATGTGTGGATAAATAAAATTCATTCTTCTATACATACAAGTATTGCGTTCGGGTGTCTCTCCAAGCCTAGGAAAAGGTTTTCACAAGGCAGAGACTTAGTAGGTTCACCATACTACTATACCTTTCTAGACAATTGATCGGTTATCTTGTGATGAATTATGTCTTCTATAAGATGATCCGTGCTCGGGTACATACAGGACATACCACCACACTCATTACATCGCTACAAACAGAACCTTATTACACTCGACCGTGTACGAGTCCTGGCAGCCACGTTGTGTACAGCGTCATGCAGCCGGCGCGGCGAAGCGCGCATCTCCGTCTAGTAAAATGTAACCTCTGACGGAGTAACCTAACCTCAAACCAAGGTACGTAGGACGATGATTGGCCAGAACAACTTAATCCATGGGGCTCTGCTAGACACCATTAGGTCATATAAATAGACTAGAAGTTACGAACACCTAATCACAGAGTTGAATTTGATCCATTACCTATGCATATCAACTTATCAAGTCAACACGTTTGTACGGTATTATGATTTGGATGACAAAATCGGTGTGCGGGACAGAGACGTCGCAAGCTGCAAATCAGCTGTTGAGGGCAGTATTGACATACCACAGCTGCTATCAAATCAAAACCATCAAAATTCAGAACTCAAATGGTATACATAATCACGCATGCATATGATCAATTTGGGTGTTGTGGCTTAATTAAGCAACCTTGATCCAGTCTATGTGATAATTCAAGTTGTCGTAACATGCATGTTTAAATATTATGTTTCTCGGGTGGCCTATGAGGCTACGACACACCATGCTAGCCAGTTGCATAGTAACATATTCTCAAGTCAATTCAAAAGCTGGTAGCCTACCACACACCACGTGCATAGTGGTTGGGACATACCAAATTCTTCTCCTGCTCCTTAAAAATGTAGCAATTGACGGAGTAAGGTAAGCCCAAACCAAGGTACGTAGGTTTGCCAGAAAACCTTAATCCATGTCACTCTGCTAGACAATATTAGGTCCATATAAATGGATTAGAAGTTATGATATGCATACCAAGTCAACACGTATGGTATTAGAATTGGGGACTACAAAATCTTTGTGCGGGACAGAGACGTCGCAATCCACAAATCAACGGTCAGGGGCAGTGTTGACATACCATGGGCTGCTATTGAATTAAAACCATGTAACTTGTAAACTCAATAGCCAGTAGCTATGGAGTAATCCCCATGTCGTCGACTAGCTAGTCCTTCAGCATGCATCCTTTCACCATGTTGCAGTCATCAGCTAGCCAAAATATGGTGGCAGGGACTGTTCCCTCAGCATCACACACCAAATGCCCACCATTACCTCAAGTGGCAGCATCTCTCTCCGGCATGCTCTACCACCGGCGTCGTCTCAACAGGGTTGTGTTTGCTGCCTCGAAACCCAGTGCACCTGGTGGTTTCATCTGTATAAAGAAACAAGAGTGGGATGTCAAGCTGAGGTTTCAACCCCGAAACACATTTTCCGGGTCGATAGATCAGTATGTCTTAGCTTCTTTGTACAATCAGTGTACATATATATATGATCGGTGCCTCAGTTTAATAGTGTTGAATACTGATGTAATAGAGTGGAAAAATACTTCGAAGCACAGATGATCGTCCAAGACTGCGATATTGACAAATATGGGGTTGTCAACAATGTCATCTACGCGAGCTACATCGAAAAAGGTTAATTGATTCCCCTACGTACATATTATCAGTATTCAGTACTTGACACAGAAAAAGAAGAGAAAATTCGGATTCCGTCGTGTTTTCTCTCTGACAGTGAGAGTTTCTTATTTTGTTGTTGAAAACCGTGGCGTAGCCCGAATGGTAGGCGCGTCCTGTTGCGTGCCCCTACCAGTCTGGGCTGCTCACAAAACCAGGTCGTACTCACTAAACCTTACATAAAAATAAGCCCATTTGTCTCTTTTATTTGTGGCCATGCCTACAAAAAACTAAACTGCGACATACTTATATGCAGCTCGAGAGGAGATGCTTGTGAGCCTTGGCATCAGCACGGAATGCATCATCAGCAGTGGCAACGCGATGGCTATCTCGGAGCTGAACCTCAAGTACTTCACGCCTCTAACAGTATGTACAATACTAGCGTTAGGGAGCCTTGAAGGTGTACAATGCTAAGAACCCATGCACATTTTTCATTCATGCATCCTATGGGTCTTAATTTCAGCGCGGCGACAAATTCGTCGTCAAGGTGAGGGTCGTGGGGATAAAGGGTGCAAGGATATTTGTCGAGCACCTCATCGAGACTCTGCCGGACCGCAAGGTAGGACGGCGTACAAATGGATATGCCATCACCACTTATATACGTATATACAGTGTACCAACTATTGGAAATATGAGCAATTTACCACTTAATTTAATTAATAGAAACAGTAGGTAAAACAAAACTACAATTGCAATAGTCAAAGTAGTCATTTGAATTTTCAGAGAGTAGACAAAAGGCATGCATAGTTTAATCATCTGAATTTCTAGAGAGTAGGCAAAAGGCATGCATAGTATAGAATCTGAGGAAAATAAATCTACTCCAAAAGCTAGAAGTAGGAACTCTAGTAGGATCTGAAACATGAGAATGAACAGAGAAGGAATGAGCACATACTGGACAGGAGCTGGTGCAGCAGCGGGACCATTGTTGACGTTGTCGGCCATATCGTCGAAGAGATCGCCGACTTCCGGGAAGAAGTCGTCGTTCGGGAAGATGTCGTTGTCGTCCGTGATGAACAAGGCAGTAGTCGCGCGGAGCGCTCCCCAAAAACCTTATCGCCCTTCTCCCGTACAGGACTCGAAGTAGCGCAGTTTTGGAGGCCTACTGTCCCGACCGGCGGTGCACGCCGCAGGCCAGGATGGGGAAGACTTGAGCGGCGGCGCAAGGCTCTGGAAACGAGAAGGCAGTGTGTCTGTTGTGCGTATCTCTGGAGAGGAGCGACCTCTGGTTTTATAGGCACGGAGCAGGAGCCGAACAGGCCACGCGAGAAGATGAAACGAAAAGTCGGGAAGGCAAACAGGCAGCAGAAGCTGAGCAGTCTCCGTAATCAAAACCCACTTAGTAAAGCGTTTCAGATTCTTGCGCCTGTTCATATTCTAATTCGTGCGTGTGACAAAATAAAGAGAGAGAGAGGGGCTCTCGGCTCGAGGCATTCCCGCAACCCGCGGCGCGCGTGCGCGTCGTGACGAGGCGGGCGGCGGAGGAGGAGCGCGCGTGTAGTCATCTCTTTCTCATGCTCATACAACAAGTGGAAAGTCCTCCCTTATAAACAAGTAAAACTTCCACTCAACTAGCAATGTGGGACTAAACATTTGTCCCACCTCTTGCCATACACGCAAGGGCCAAGGCCTCTAGGATTTATTAGGAATTTCTGGAAATATTAAATGGGCTGGTCCATTTGGGCCAAAATTCCAACAATCCCCCACCAGATCCCAGAGGCACACGAAATTTGCCTTTGGTTCCAAATATTGTTTTTATACCGATTCTTCAGTGGAGACTGTGAAGTTGAACTTCCACCTAGAACTCTATGCTACACTAGTAAGCAACTTGGACAGTGGACTGCGCCTTGAACTGCAAGTTTTCTGCGAATCTAGTTTCACATAAAGCCTTGATCGATACTAGGCTGCCGCAGGACTTCCCCGCGGGTGGAGCTTATGCGTCATACTCCTTGACCTTTCATGAGTTTATTAGAGAGCACCCAACTCTCATGGACTGCGACGTTTGACAGTCAGACTCACATAGGTGTGTTCTTCAAAAGATGTTCTGCAGGACAACATCTCTGCTTAAATAAGCCACTTAGAACACATTAAGATAAACATCAACCTGCCTTGCAGAGTAGGAGAGTATTGCATCTTCATGGAGTGGTATAAAAAGTAGGGATACTCTCCTCTCAGTTGATCAACAGCTTGTCTCCCGATTCTAATTCACGGGATCTCCGATCACATAGAGTGGGTTGCCACAGTGAACAACTTATATTGTGGGTATCATACCCATCTCCTTCGATGCATTATCTATCACGTTACGCGATAGACCCTTTGTGAAGGGGTCTGCCAAGTTTTTAGATGTATGGATATAATCCAATGCAATAACTCCGGAGTTTCTCATTTTTCTGACAGATTTTAGTCTCCTCTTCACATGCCTTGATGATTTCATATTGTCCTTAGAACTGTTTACTTTGATGATCACAGTTTGATTATCACAGTTCATCGGGATAGCGGGTATAGGTTTTTCAACCACAGGTAAGTCCATCAAGAGCTGTCTCAGCCACTCTGCTTCAACAGTGGCTGTGTCCAATGCTGTGAGTTCTGCTTCCATAGTTGACCTTGTTAAGATGGTCTGCTTGCAAGACTTCCAAGAAACAGCGCCACCACCAAGTGTAAATACATATCCACTCGTGGCCTTTATCTCATCAGCGTCAGATATCCAATTTGAATCACTATAACCCTCAAGTACCCTTGGGTACCCAGAATAGTGAATCCCATAGCTCGCAGTGCCTTTCAAATAGCGCATGATTCTCTCAAGAGCGTGCCAATGATCATCGCCCGGATTTGAAACAAATCGGCTAAGTTTGCTCACAGCATACGCGATGTCAGGCCTTGTAGCGCTAGTTAAATACATAAGCGAGCCAATAATCTGAGAGTATCTAAGTTGATCCTTTGCAATTCTTCTGTTTTTACGAAGTAGCACACTGGGATCATATGGAGTTGGTGAAGGCTTGCAATCGCTATACCCAAAACGACTCAAGATCTTCTCCACATAGTGAGATTGAAGCAGTGTTATCCCACCATTGTCATCTCTCAGTAACTTGATGTTAAGAATAACATCAGCAACTCCTAGATCTTTCATCTCAAAACATTGAGATAGGAAACTCTTGACCTCTTCAATCACTTTGAGGTTAGTTCCAAAGATTAGTATGTCATCAACATACAAACAAAGAATGACTCCTTCGCCCCCACCATGGCGATAGTACACACATTTGTCAGCTTCATTTACAGCAAAACCTGCTGCAGTCAAAGTTCTTTCGAATTTCTCATGCCACTGCTTAGGCGCTTGTTTAAGGCCATATAAAGATTTCAGCAAATTGCACACCTTTCCTTCCTGACCACTTACAACGAATCCATCTGGCTGGTCCATGTAAATTTCCTCTTCCAACTCTCCATTTAGGAAAGCGGTCTTAACATCCATTTGATGAACGAGAAGATCATGTGAAGCAGCCAGCGAAAGTAGTACTCGAATGGTGGTCAGGCGTGCTACAGGTGAGTAAGTATCAAAGAAATCTTCACCTTCCTTTTGAGTATAACCCTTGGCCACAAGCCGTGCCTTGTACTTCTCAATAGTACCATCAGGCCTAAGCTTCTTCTTGAACACCCACTTGCATCCTACAGGTTTGCACCCGTAAGGACGATTAGTGATTTCCCAAGTTCCATTAGCCAAAATGGAATCCATCTCACTGCGGACGGCTTCCTTCCAATAGTCAGCATCTGGAGATGCATAGGCCTCTGAAATGGAACTGGGAGTATCATCCACGAGGTATACAATGAAATCATTACCAAAGGACTTTGCAGTCCTCTGTCTCTTGCTTCTTTTGGGAGTTTCACTGTTGTCCTCCATAGGATTTTCAACGTGTTCCATCGAAATGGTAGGTTCAGGAAGTGGAACTAATTCTTGACTTGATGAATTAGGAATCTACTGATGTGAAGAGGTAGACATATCCTTCATAGGAAAAATGTCCTCAAAGAAAGTCGCATCATTTGACTCCATAATTGTACCAACACGCATGTCAGACACATCGGATTTTATGACCAAGAATCTATAGCCAATGCTATGAAAAGCATATCCCAGAAAAACACAATCCACTTTTTTTTAGGGAATGGAATATTGACTAATGCCAAACAACCAAGGTCGTAGGTAAGAGAGTTTTAATCTTTTCTTTTCCCATTCCTCAAATGGAGTTATCTCTTTGTCTTTTGTAGGGACTCGGTTTAGGACATGACATGCAGTCATAATAGCCTCCCCCCACCATGCCTTGGAAAGACCCGATGTATCTAACATGGCGTTAACCAAATCAGTTAGAGTACGGTTCTTTCTTTCAGCCACCCCATTTGACTGAGGTGAATAGGGAGGCGTCCTCTCATGAATTATACCATGTTCCGCACAAAAGGAATCAAACTCGTTGGAAAAATACTCTCCACCCCGATCAGACCTTAGCCTCTTAATCTTTCGATCAAGTTGGTTTTCTGCTTCAGTTTTATAGATTTTGAAGAAACTCAAAGCTTCATCTTTTGATTTCAGAAGATACACATGACAATATCTGGTGGAGTCATCAATTAACGTCATGAAATATTTCTTTCCACCTTTTGTTAACACACCATTCATTTCACAGAGATCAGAATGTATGAGCTCTAGTGGTGCCAGATTCCTCGCCTCTGCAGTTTTATGGGACTTGCGAGGTTGCTTAGCTTGCACACAAACTCGGCACTTAGAACCCTTAATAGGTGTGAAGTGGGGAATTAAGCTCAATTTGGATAGTCGTGTCATGCAGCTAAAACTGATGTGACAAAGACGTGAATGCCATAAATTTGATTCATTGTTGCAAACATGGTTTACAACGTTATTACAGACATCGGTCAAAGATAAACGAAACAAACCACCACATTCATATCCTTTACCAACAAAGGTTCCAAACTTGGACACTACAAATTTATTCGACTCAAAGACAAGCTTGTAGCCATCTCTACACAGAAGAGAACCGCTAACAAGATTCTTATTTATAGAGGGCACATAATTCACGTTCTTCAGTCGCACAGTCTTCCCCGAAGAGAACTTCAGATCGACCGTACCAACACCGCGAACAGAAGCATGTGAGCCTTTGCCCATCAGCACGGAAGAAGTTCCTGCTGCCTGATAAGAAGAGAACATGGAAATATCAGAACATACATGTACATTGGCACCCGTATCAATCCACCAATCAGGAGAATGACATACTGAAAGAACAGTAGGAAATATACCGTACCCTGCGTCCTTCATCTCAGTATCACCAATGACAACATTGACGGTCTTGCCGCCTTTCCCATGTTGACGCTTGTCAAAGCGATTTGGGCAGTTGGGAGCCCAGTGTTCAGGATCACCGCAAACATGGCACACTCCTTTCTTCTTCTCATACTTCTTCTTGAAGTTGGTAGAATGTGGTGTCTTGTTCTTCACATCAAGCTTTCCTTTACCCTCAAACTTGTTCTTGTTTCTGAACTTGTGGGTTTGGAAGTTTCTCTTCTGTACCAAGTTGGCACTAGAACTTCCATCAGCACCTCGAGCACGTGTGTCCTTTGCTCTTGCCTTTTCTTCGACATCAAGAGTCCCAATGAGATTCGAGACAGAAAACTCCTGTCTCTTGTGCTTCAGAGACGTAGCAAAGCTCCTCCATGAGGCAGGAAGTTTGGCAATGATGCCTCCGGCAATAAACTTGTCCGGTAACACACAAGTGAAGTGCTCAACTTCTTTGGCGAGTGACTGAATCTCATGAGCTTGCTCAACCACGGAGCGCTCATCAGTCATCCTGTAGTCATAGAATTGCTCCATGACATACAGTTCAGTGCCAGCATCTGAGGTACCAAATTTTGCCTCAAGTGCATCCCACATATCCTTGCCATTGTCAAATGACGCATAAGCATCAACAATGTTATCTCCAAGAACACTGATCAGAGCAAGCTTAAAGAGGGTATTCATTCTCTCATAGTTTGCCTCCTGTTGAGGGTCGAGATCACCCGTAGGCTTGCCAAGAGTGGCGTCATAGCAGTTCATGGATTGAAACCAAAGAACTGCTCTCACGCGCCATCTCTTATAATTGGCACCCTCAAACACAGGTGGCCTCATAGACGCAGCAAATCCAGTTGGGGTAAATTGCCTATAATAAGGTTTTTGGATTATTGGAAATATGAGCAATTTACCACTTAATTTAATTAATAGAAACAGTAGGTAAAGCAAAACTACAATTGCAATAGTCAAAGTAGTCATTTGAATTTTCAGAGAGTAGACAAAAGGCATGCATAGTTTAATCATCTCAATTTCTAGAGAGTAGGCAAAAGGCATGCATAGTATAGAATCTGAGGAAAATAAATCTACTCCAAAAGCTAGAAGTAGGAACTCTAGTAGGATCTGAAACATGAGAATGAACAGAGAAGGCATGAGCACATACTGGACAGGAGCTGGTGCAGCAGCGGGACCATTGTTGACGTTGTCGGCCATATCGTCGAAGAGATCGCCGACTTCCGGGAAGAAGTCGTCGTTCGGGAAGATGTCGTTGTCGTCCGTGATGAACAAGGCAGTAGTCGCGCGGAGCGCTCCCCAAAAACCTTATCGCCCTTCTCCCGTACAGGACTCGAAGTAGCGCAGTTTCGGAGGCCTACTGTCCCGACCGGCGGTGCACGCCGCAGGCCAGGATGGGGAAGACTTGAGCGGCGGCGCAAGGCTCTGGAAACGAGAAGGCAGTGTGTCTGTTGTGCGTATCTCTGGAGAGGAGCGACCTCGGGTTTTATAGGCACGGAGCAGGAGCCGAACAGGCCACGCGAGAAGATGAAACGAAAAGTCGGGAAGGCAAACAGGCAGCAGCCGAAGCTGAGCAGTCTCCGTAATCAAAACCCACTTAGTAAAGCGTTTCAGATTCTTGCGCCTGTTCATATTCTAATTCGTGCGTGTGACAAAATAAAGAGAGAGAGAGGGGCTCTCGGCTCGAGGCATTCCCGCAACCCGCGGCGCGCGCGCTCTCGGCTCGAGGCATTCCCGCAACCCGCGGTAGTGACGAGGCGAGGCGTGGCGAGGCGGGCGGCGGAGGAGGAGCGCGCGTGTAGGCATCTCTTTCTCATGCTCATACAACAAGTGGAAAGTCCTCCCTTATAAACAAGTAAAACTTCCACTCAACTAGCAATGTGAGACTAAACATTTGTCCCACCTCTTGCCATACACGAATGGGCCAAGTGGGCCTCTAGGATTTTATTAGGAATTTCTGGAAATATTAAATGGGCTGGTCCATTTGGGCCAAAATTCCAACACCAACGTACGGATCCAAGTCTTTCTAACTGTTCTTACTTCCATGCACGCATGCAGCTCGTCCTGGACGCCACAGCTACCGCCGTCTGCCTTAATACTGACTGCCGCCCGACTCGCGTCTTTCCGGAGATGTTTGCCAAGCTGCAAGGCTTCTTCTCATCCAAGGATGACAAATAGATGTATTCCAGACTTGTGTCGTTGTGTTCGTTTATGCAAGAAATATCTACGTGTGCATCGTTTGTTGAGTTCTATCGAATATATTACCTACATTTGTCTTGATCTACATTACCTACATTTGTCCTGATTTTATTCTCCGGAAAATAGCTAACACTGTTATGCACACGCGTTGAACCTCAATCTTAATCCTCATCTCACCTTATGAGCGGGTCTTTTGACTTATGAGCGGGGTCTTTTTCTTCCACTTCCACGGTGAGTTCAACTTCCACCATGCCGATGAAGTGTGATCTAGATATCGGCATCTTCTCGGAGGCGAACGATCCATTCATGCTTTGACGATATGCGGTTAAAAGTTCTTGGTCTATCCCAACGCAAGAGCAGGACAAATTGTTTCCGAGTCTGGCGTCAAACCAATCCTTGACTGGGCATAGGGCGGGTGGGATAAACTTGTTTTCACCACAGAACCCAGCGCTTCTACCATTAAACCTATGAATATGTTAGCGGAGCCAATAGAAATAACGTATGCACTCACCAGGTGGTTTTGTGCCGGCATGTATGAGCTATTGTTGACAATGTGTGCGCCTTATTCATCAGACTAGAGGCTCCCGATGGTGCTTGTATCAATAATTCCCTAAGTATTCCCGCTCGGAACGTAACCCCGGACGCTGTTGGCCCCATGGTGGGCGCCAATTGTCGAGTGTTTGTACTAAGGTTCATCGAAGGGGTGCCATAAGCTAGAGGTAGAAGGTGGGTGTAGGGAAGTTGTCGGTGGTGGAAAACTCGTTTACCTAGGTTCCGTACATCGCGGAAATGGCCAAGTCCTTGATACGTCATAAACGTATCTATAATTTCTGATGTTCCATATATTTTCATGACATATGCTACATGTTTTCTTTACACTTTATATCATTTTTATCGATTTCCCGAGACTAACCTATTGACAAGATGCCACAGAGCCAGTTCCCTGTTTTTTGTTTCAGAAAAGTTGTTCTGGAAATATTCTCGAAATTGGAAAAATTGAAAACCCAGAAGTCATAGAATTCCCGAAGGTTCCACGGAGTCCCGAAGAGGCCCGGAGGGGAGCCACAGGGGGGCACAGAATAGGGCG
The DNA here is from genome assembly GCA_028641055.1 of Alopecurus myosuroides. Classification (NCBI taxonomy): domain Eukaryota; kingdom Viridiplantae; phylum Streptophyta; class Magnoliopsida; order Poales; family Poaceae; genus Alopecurus; species Alopecurus myosuroides. Next base: position 732,541,608 of record CM054057.1, on the reverse strand, counting down.
CCCCCCTCCCCGGCCGCGCCTAGGGATGGTGTGGGCCCCTCGGGCGTCAATCTCCATCGCGCTTTCGCCTGTTTATTCCCCCCCGATACGTCAACCCTAAAAATATACTACTTTTCCCCGAGAAACACCCGAGGCCGCCGTCATCATCAACCTGAGATCGGGAGGGTTCTGGAGCTCTCCCCGGCACCCTGCCGGGAGGGAAAATCATCACCGGAGGGGTCTACACCACCATGCCCGCCTCCAGAGTGTGTGAGTAGTTCATCCCTGTACTACGGGTCCATAGCAGTAGCCAGATGGTTGTCCTCTCCACTTTATGCCTCATGCTTAGATCTCGTGAGTTGCCTCACATGATCGAGATCATCTTATTGTAGTGCTACATGTTGTGTTTGCTGGGATCCGATGATTATTGAATGCTATGTTTTTTGATTATCAATCTATCATGTTATCTTCATGTGTATGTTATTTATAATCTTGCATGATCTCTGTTGTTAGTAGATGCTCTGGCAAAGTAGATGCTAGTGACTCCAAGAGGGAGTATTTATGCTCGATAGTGGGTTCATGGCTCCTTTGCATTTGTGCTCGAGTGACAGAAACGTGATGGATGGAGGATGTGCTATTGACATTAGGGAGAAAAAACGATGTTTACTTTGTTTACATTACACACTTTGCTTACTGCGATTATCCGTTTCTTGCAACTTAATACCCAATGTTTGTTCGGATGATATTCGACTGGTGGATTGTTAGTCATAGATGTAGTTGGATGACGATCTATGTATTTTGTTGTAATGCCCGCATGAATATCATAGTAATCTTTATGTCATGCATGTTTCTTTATCTGTCAATTGCCCAGCTGTAATTTGTTCACCACGCATGCTAGCTATTTTATGGAGAGACACCTCTACTGAACTGTGGACCCCGGTCCATTTTCTCATACTGATAATAGATACACGGCTTCCACTGTTGTCACACTGCTATTGTTGTTTTCATATTGTTCTCATACTATTTACCACACCATACATTTAACCTCTTTGTTATCACCAAAACCGGTGAGATTGACAACCTCACTGCTACTTTGGGGCAAAGTGAATTGATTGTGTTGTGTAAGTTCCATGTTGCTGCTGAACCGGTAGTGCGTCCTGCCATTTCAGCTGCATCAACTTTCAGAAGTGCTTCTTCCTCCTACTGGTCGATTCAACCTTGGTTTCTTCTCCGAGGGAAAACTTGTTGCTGCACTCTGCACACCTTGCGCTTGGGGTCTCCCAACAAGCATGTGTCTACACCCCATCAAGCTTTTCTGGCGCCGTTTCCGGGGAGAAAGAGAATTTCTACAAGGGGGGTCTCTAACTTCCAATCTCTTTACTTCTTTTTAGTTTTTCTTAGTTTATTTTATTTTGTCTTGTTTGCTTCTCTTTATCAAAAACACAACAAAATTAGTTCTTATTCTAGCTGTAGTTGTTATCCTGTTTTTAGTCTTGCTAAAATGACTACTCCTGAGAATACTAAGTTGTGTGACTTTACTAGCACCAACAACAATGATTTCATTAGCACACCTATTGCTCCACCTACTCCTACTACTGATTTTTATGAGATAAAGTATGCCCTGTTAAACCTTGTTATGAGAGAGCAATTTTCTGGTGTTGGTACTGATGATGCTGCTGCCCATCTTAATAATTTTATTGAACTATGTGGGATGCAAAAATATAAAGATGTAGATGGAGATATTATTAAACTGAAATTGTTTCCTTTCTCTTTGAGAAGAAGAGCTAAACAATGGTTGCTATCTTTGCCTAGAAATAGTATTGACTCTTGGACTAAGTGTAAAGATGCTTTCATTGGAAAATATTATCCGCCTGCTAAGATTATATCTTTAAGAACTAGCATTATGAATTTTAAGCAACTTGATAATGAGCATGTTGCTAAAACTTGGTAAATAATGAAATATTTAGTAAAGAATTGTCCCACTCATGGACTGACTACTTGGATGATCATCCAAACCTTTTATGAAGGTCTGCATTTTTCTTCAAGAAACCTTCTGGATTCCGCTGCTGGAGGAACCTTTATGTCCATTACCTCGGGGGTAGCAACAAAGCTTCTTGACGATATGATGGTAAATTATTCTGAATGGCACCGAGAGAGCTACAACTGGTAAGAAGGTAAATTCTGTTGAAGAAACCTCCTCTTTGAGTGATAGACCTGATGCTATTATGTCTATGCTTTTGAATGGTCATGCTCCTATTGATCCAAACAATGTTCCTTTAGCCACGTTGGTTGCTCAAGAAGAGCATGTTGATGTGAACTTCATTAAAAATAATAATTTCAACATCAATGCTTATAGGAATAATTTTGGTAGCAACAACTATAGGACATATCCTCCCAATAATAATAATTTATGTCAATTCTTATGGTAATTCCTTCAACGACAATATTAGTGTACCCTCTGATCATGAAAACATGCTCAAGAATTTTATCAGTACACTAACTCCTTTTAAATCTGTTCAGGAAAAGTTTGGCAAAATTGATGTTCTTGCTTCTAAAGTTGATAGCCTTGCTCTTGATGTTGATTTACTGAAACTAAAGGTTAGGCCTCATGATGTTAAATAAAGCAAAACTTTGAATACCCTCTAAATTCGAATTGATGATAATGTTAGGATGTTAGCTGAATTGCATGCTAGATGGGAAAGAGAAGATGAAATAGATAGAAACAATAATATAGCTAATGTTTGCACCATCACCACCACTAGTAAAACTGAAGCTTCTCATGCTAGTAAACCTTCTACTATCAATAGTAAAGTAATTAGTGTTTGCAATACTCCCACTTCTGCTATTAACATGCAAAACTGCCTGAAAATGCTAAAAATGTTCCTGATAAAAGTGCTGAAATTTTTAGATACATGGGAGACAATGGTCCCATTAACTTTGATAAAAAATGATCTTGAGTTTGATTTATTGCAACATAACTGAATTTATTAAGTTCCTACAAAATCTTGCTAGTTGTCCTAATGCTAGTACTATGAATATGGCTTTCACAAAACATATTACAAATGCTCTCATGCAAATTAGAGAGGATGAATTAAGATGTGAAGCCCCTATCCCTATGAATATAGATGGTGGTTGGGAATCCATCATTAAAATGAAATTGGATGATTTTGATTTTAATGCTCTATGTGAGCTTGGTGCTAGTATCTCGTTATACCTAAGAAACTCTATGATATTCTTGATTTGCCACCTTTGGAGCACTGTTATTTGGATGTTCGTCTTACTGATAATGTTAGAAAGAAACCTTTGGGGAGAGTTGATGATGTTCTTATCATGGTTAATAATAACCTTTTCCTGTTGATTTTGTTGTTATGAATATTGAATGCAATGTTTTTGTCCAATTGTTTTGGAAAGACCTTTTCTTATAACTGTTGGTGTTGTTATTGATATGAAAGAGGGGAATATTAAATTTCAATTCCCAGTCAAGAAAGGTATTGAACACTTTCCTAGAAAGAGAATGAAGTTTCCTTTTGATTCTATTATTCGAACAAATTACAATTCTGATGCTTCTTCACTTGAATACTTGATTCCACTTTTCTGGGTCTAGCTAAAAGGCGTCAAAGAAAAGCACTTCTTGTGAGATAACCCATGGTTTTATTTTTCCTTTGTTTTTCTCTGTTTTATTAAAGTCAAGGGGTTGTAGACTTCTGTAGAAACTCCTTTGTGTCTTTATTTTTATGTTTTAGTTGTGTCAAGTAAAGTTTCTGACGAAAGTTGGAGTTGGTTTTGGATTTCTGCGCGGGAAACAGATTTCTGTTGTCCACCGTAAAAAATCGTATAAATTCCGGAAAGCTCAGAATGACCTGAAATGTTTTGTGCTTATTCCTCAGCTAATTCCGAACTTTTTCTTTCTTTAAGTTTTTCGATCTGAGCAATGTAAGTGCCGCGCAAACTTGATAATGAGCATGTTGCTAAAACTTGGGAAATAATGAAATAGTTAGTAAAGAATTGTCCCACTCATGGACTGACTACTTGGATGATCATCCAAACCTTTTATGCAGGTCTGCATTTTTCTTCAAGAAACCTTCTGGATTCCGCTGTTGGAGGAACCTTTATGTCCATTACCTCGGGGGCAGCAACAAAGCTTCTTGACGATATGATGGTAAATTATTCTGAATGGCACACCGAGAGAGCTACAACTGGTATAAGGTATAGTCCTTTGAAGAAACCTCTCTTTGAGTGATAGACCTGATGCTATTATGTCTATGCTTGTGAATGGTCATGCTCCTATTGATCCAAACAATGTTCCTTTAGCCACTTTGGTTTCTCAGGAAGATCATGTTGAATTCATTAAAAATAATAATTTCAACATCAATGCTTATAGGAATAATTTTGGTAGCAACAACTATAGGACATATCCTCCCAATAATAATAATGTTTATGTCAATTCTTATGGTTTCTTTTGTTTTCCGTGCATTTTCTCTTTTATTATGTCAAGTGGATTTCTTTGCTTCACGATACATCAGTGGCCCATGCAGAACCCATGAATTTTTTATTGTTGCACTAACCCTCTAATGTGAATTACTCTTTGAGTGTGGTGTGAAGGAAGTTTTCAAGGGTGAAGAGAAGAGGGTGTTATAATGTGATCAAGAAAAGTGCAAGGTCAAAGCTTGGGGATGCCCCTGTGGTTCATTCCAGAAAATTCTAAGAAGACTCAATCATCTAAGATTAGGGATGCCAAGGCATCCCCTTCTTCATCAACAATTTATCAGGTCACTTCTAGTGAAACTGTATTTTTATTCTGTCACATCATATGGAGTTTACTTGGAGCGTATGTTAGTTTTCTTTTGTTTTCTTTTGTTTTCCTTGCTGCAATAATATAGTTGGAACCTAGCACTCTTTGCGTGGGAGAGAGACACGCTCCGTTTTTCATTTGAATACTCGTTATGCTCGTATTCTTAGTTTTTTCTTCTAGCTGCTACAAAATTCCTGTTTAGCTCATGTTTTTCTTGCATCTCTTATTTAGAGCTGTTAATTTTAGTAGAGCTGTGTTAGTACTCTCTTGTTTTATTGCTATATCTCTTGGAGAGTTTTTGTTGCTTGGTATTTGATGGAAAATAGAAAATGTTGCGTGTGTTAGATGGTATAACGAAAAATCTTGCATATTCTTGTAGATCACTAAACTGTTTTACTTGATTATTTGCTGTTGTTTTGAGATATTAATATGCTTAATGGTAAATTTCCTGGTCTAGTAGAGTAAAAACAATTAATGGTTGGTCTAAAAGCTTGAAACTATGCCACACTCAAATAACTAGTTGATAGGTAATGGTATATGCCTTCCTTTGCTGATAGCAATAGTAATGGCTTTTTGTTACGCACTACGGTCGGGGTAGCTAACAGTGACTTGTCACTGCCACTGACCCTCTTGGAGTGATTTTCATTATGCCTTGTGAGATCATGATATTATTTGGAATCTTTTTACTTGTGAGTTCTATGTTGCGGTTTTCTGCACTTCCACCATCCATATTTGCTAGCCTCTGCGTTACTGTGCATTGCTCATTCTCACATTGAGAATTGGTGCGAACTTCGCCAGTACATCCAAACCCCGTGGGAGAACTTTGTTCTTCTACACATAAGGCAAAATTTATCTACCTCAAAATAGCCACCATACCTACCTACCATGGCATTTCCATAGCCATTCCGAGATATATTGCCATACAACATCCATCATCATTATGTTACTTGTAATGCTTCATTGCTATTTTGCATACTGCTACACTAGCAGGAGAATTTAGTTTTATCATAGATATTTCAGTTTGAGTTATGAGTACTAAAAGTGTGTTGATTTATTTTAAAATAGAGTGTTGCCCCAACCAGTGAGGTTATATTAAAAATTAAAAAGAAAAAATAAGAAGCCCAAAAAAGAAAAAAAAGGGGGGGGGGGCAAAAGAGAGATAATAAACAGAGAGTGGGCAGCGCTACTATCATTTATTCCACAATTGTGCTTGTTTATCATCATTACTTCAGTTTGGAGAGAGTTTTCATGCCTTCGGTGTCTGGCTCGGAGGCGTTGGCGATCCGGCCTCCAGCTCCTGGGACCATCCGGGTGCCCATCAAACCGCTCGACGCCGGCGATCACTTAAGAAGGACCTGGAGGCGGTGGCAAAGACGGCGGCGGCCCTGGCCAAGGATCCAGCGCTGGCGGTGGCGGCCAGCGAGGTCACGAACGGGCTGATGCTAGTATGCTTGCTTTCTTCCGTCTCGATTTTAACGGGTGTCTGCGTGGCGTGCTTATTTTTCGCTTTTTTGCTTCAGGACGCTAGCCGCCAGGATAACCGCACCCGGAATGCCTGCCTGCAGGTCATGAGTAAGTCATCCTCCCCTAGCCGGGTAACTCGTTCCTCTTAAACAGAACTATCATGCTTGTTCCCTTTGCTCTGCAGAGGAGCTGAACGAGCTAAAGGAGGCAGCGAAGAACTCCATCCCGGCTGTCTAGGCGGCCCGGATGCTGGATGAGCGTGACAAGGCGCACTCCGAGGCCATCATCGACCTTCGCCGCCGCGCCGAGCAATCGGACGGCCATCGGGCCGAGGCGGCGCCCTTGGCCACCGCCCTCGAGACTGCCTGGACTGAGCACGCCGCCGCCACGGCCAGCCAGTGAGAAGCCTTCCGGCTGCTCGAGGCGGAGCTGGAGAAGGCGAAGAAGGACAAGGAGGACGCGGTGCAGCCCCTCCAGAACCAGCTCGACCTTGTCAGCAGCGCCGCCACCAGTATGTTGCTCCTTTCTCGTTGGTTGTGAGGCGGAGTGGATTTTCCCGCATGAGTGTTGCTTTCGTATTTTAGGTTACTATCCGGAGGTGGACGACGTCCTTCGCCGCGGCCGCGCGCTCGAGCTCCGCGTGGCTGCTGACTCTGAGGCGATGGTCGTCTGGGAGCCCGCCGCAGAAGACCGGGTGGCCTCCCTCGGCGAGGAGGCCAAAGCGCTGTGAGAAGCCGGGAGGCCATCTTCTCGGCGTTCCGGGACGACGAAGTGGTGCCGAATAGCATGGCGGACCTCGCGGTGCGCTACAAGAGGTGGCTGATGTCGTCGACCGCCTCGGGGAGTCAGCCGCGCGGTCGGGTGCCGAGATGTCGTTGACCATGATTATGTCATGGTTCACCCGCGGCTTCGACGAGGCGGGCCTTAAGCGCATGACCCGCGGCTTTCGCCAATGGACGAGCTTCGAGGCGCTCTGCGTGCTCCCGGGTGTAGGCCAAGATGCCAGCCATCTGGGCGGCTACGTCGACCTGGACGCATTCTTCCTCGAGGAGCCGGAGGAGGATGTTGCCGAGCTGGCCGGGGCAGCTATCGTGGGCGCGGCTGGGGCGCGAGCTGAGGATCCGGCCGCGGTGGTGCCTCCGCCTCCTTCAGCTACGGCACCGGTTGCTGGTGAAGAGGCCGCGAGAACCGACTGAGTCCCCGGGATGCCGGACGTAATTGTTTTGTCAACTTTGGACCTTGTCGTTTGTCCCCGGGATGCCGGGTGAAATTGTAGTACTTGAATATTTTAACTTTGTAAATGCTGAAGCAGCTCGTTCTTCTTTCTGCCTGTTGCTTGTTGCTTTTGCCATCCTTTTTTTGCTTACCCGTTGGTAGCGTTCTAGCCTTTCCACCAGGTGTAGCCCCGAAGATTGGGGCCCGCTACCCTTGGCAGGTGGGTCGAATCTCCAACGCCTTTGGTAAAAAAGGTTGGCTGGTTGCGCCTCGTTAGTCCATGTATAGAATTTTTTTATTAAGTCGTTAGTTCCTTTGAAGAAAAAATTCCTTAGATATTATTGCTTTTTGGAGTGGCGGCGCGCCTTAGTCCAACTGACGCGGTTTGCAATTGCATTCATTGCCGTCTTGTCTTTACTCTTGCCAACGTGTCAGCCGGGTTGCAATCTGTAGTCGGAACCAAAGAGGGGACCGTCTGGCCCAGGATGCGGTTGCGAACCTGAGGCGGACTTAGGCGTTCGTCGCACGAGGCTGTTTGGGTAGCCGGCTGCGGCTCAAGTTTTTGTCGTTTTTGCGTGTGGTTTTCTGGCTTCCACTCTGTTCGGCTGAGCTGCCGGGTTGCAGTCTGCAGCCGGATCCGCAATGTGGACCTTAGACCCTGAACGCGTTACTTCTTCGGCTAGCTTTTGAGATATAAGCTGGCCACTTTGCCAATAGTAAAACGATAATAAATGTGTTTGAATAGGCCATCCGAGTGCTGTGCTCGGGGATGTCGGCGAAATTTATTGATATCCTGGGTTACGGGGGTGTTACACTTAGGTGTGGAATGGGCATAGCACCTCTGCATTCCACGGGCGCTCCGTCTCGTCGTAGGAGGTATCCGCCTTGTTCTTGCGCGGCTCGCGTATGTCGATGAGGTAGTAGGTGTTGTTGCTTAACGCCCAAATGATGACGAAGGGGCTCTCCCATGGGAAGGACAACTTGTGGAGGCCCTTCGTGTCCTGGATCAGTCGGAGCACGAGGTCGCCTTCTCTGAAGGCGAGCAGCCGGATCCTTTTGGCTGTGATACCGACGAAGGTCTTGTTGGTAGATGGCCGATCTGGACAAGGACAGATCGTGTGCTTCCTCAAGCAAGTCCACCCCGTCTTGGTTTTCCCGCCTTGCGTCCTTCTTGGTATACATGATGGCTCGGGGCGAGTCGAACTGTATGTCAGCCGGGAGGAAGGCTTCCGTGGCGTAGACGAGGAAGAAGGGTGTGTAACCGGTGGACCAGTTGGGTGTTGTTCTCAAGCTCCATAGAACGGAGGGGAGTTCTTCTATCCAGCAGCCGGGCGACTGCTCGAGCGGGTCGACTAGCCGGGGCTTGATGCCCGCTAGGATCAGGCCGTTTGCCCTCTCCACTTGGTCGTTCGACTAGGGGTGTGCGACGGACGCCAGGTCCAGTCGGATCCCCTTGTCCCCGCAGAATTGCGCAAAAACGTCCTTGGCGAAGTTCAAGCCGTTGTCGGTGATGATGTTGTGCGGGTAGCCGTAGCGGTAGATGATGTCCCTGAAAAAGGTGACGACAGTTTGGCCGTCTACCTTCTTGATCGGCTTGGCCTCGATCCACTTTGTAAACTTGTCTATGGCGACTAGCTGGTGGGTCATGCCGCCTCGGGCTGTCCTGAATGGGCCCACCATGTCCAGTCCCCATACGGCGAAGGGCCAGGTGATGGGGATGGTTCTGAGTGCCGTGCTTGGCGTGTGCTTTTGTGCCCTGAAGCGTTGGCAGCCGTTGCAGGCCTTTATCATCTTTTCGGCGTCGGCTGCTATGGTCGTCCAGTAGAATCCGTAGCGGATGGCCTTTGAGCATGTTGCTCGGGTTGACGCATGGTGGCCGCACTCTCCCTTGTGTATTTCCTCCAGGAGATGAATCCCCGTCTCCGCCTCGATGCAACGCAAGTAGATGCCGCCTATACTCCGCTTGTGCAGCCGGTTGTTGATGATGGTGAACGCCTTTGCGTGTCGTTGGATTTGGCGAGCGAGCACCTCGTCCGGGGGGAGCGTATCCTGTGTGAGGAAGTCGAGGAAGGGTTGTGCCCACCCCGGCGTCGGGTGTTTGGCGAAGGCGTCGTGTTGCAGCACGTCCAGTCGTGCTTCCTTTATCATGCTTGCCCCAGGGGCTGGTTGGAGATCATCCGGGCTGGGCAGGCGAGCCCCCGGGTCCGGCTGGAGATCACCTGGGCTGGGCAGGCGAGCCCCCGGGTCCGGCTGGTCGATGGTTGCCAGGACCTGTGTCGTGGCTGTTGTGGAGCCGGATGGCGGTACCGGGCAGGCGATGATTTCCGAGTCCCTTGGGCCGGCTGAGTTAGCTGGTAACACTATGGAGTCGGAGTTTGGTGATGGGGTGATTGTCGGCTTGTGGAGGTGCTCGAGGGAGACGCCAGGCGGTATCGTCTGCCTGGTGGAGGTGAGCTTGGCGAGCATATCAGCTGTTTCGTTGAGCGCTCGCGGTACATGGTGGAACTCGCAACCGTCAAAGCACGCGCAGAACTGCTACACGAAGAAGCGGTAGGCGGCCATGTTGTCGTCCTTGGCGTCCCAATTGCCGGAGGTTTGCTGGACGACAAGGTCAGAGTCGCCAAAGTAGAGGATGCACTGTATATTCATTTCCTTGGCTAGCCGGAGGCCGTGGACGAGTGCCTCCACAAGCCGACAATCACCCCATCATCAAACTCCAGGATGCACTGTATATTCGGCGACGTTGTTTGAGGCCTTGAAATGAATTTGTAGGGCCTACTCTAGGCGGTCGCCCTTGGGCGAGGTGATGACGATCCCGGCTCCCAAGCCCCCGCGCATCTTGGAGCCGTCGAAGTGCATCCGCCAATAGGCAGAGTCGGGAACCGGTGGGAGGTACTAGGTCTCCGCCCAGTCGACGATGAAGTCCGCCAGCACCTATGACTTGACGGTTGTGCGGGGTTGGTAGAACACTGTGTGCGCGGCGAGGTCGATGGCCCATTTGGCCACGCTGCATGTGGCATCTTTGGTGCTGATGATCTCGCCGAGCGGGGCCATGCACACCACGGTGATAGGGTGCTCTTGGAAATAGTGGCGTAGCTTCTTGGCGACAAAGTACACACCGTACGCCAGCTTCTGGTAGTGCGGGTAGTTTTGCTTGGACTGCGATAATACCTCGCTGAGGTAGTATACCGGTTGCTGGACCGGTTGGTCCCTTCCTTCTTCCGGTCGCTCGACGATTAAGACGACGCTGACGACCCGGTTGGTGGCGGCGATGTAGAGCAACATGGGCTCGTTCGGAGTTGGCGGGGCCAATATGGGAGCTTGCGTGTGCATCTTCTTGAGGTCGCGGAAAGCGGCGTCCGCCTCGTGGGTCCACTTGAATTTGTCCGCCTTCTTGAGGACACCGTATAGTGGGAGAGCCTTTTCGCCGAGCCGGCTGATGAACCGGCTGAGTGAGGCCAGGCAGCCGGCGAACCGCTGTATGTCCTGCAGGATGGTTGGTCGTTCCATCCTCTCGACGGCGGAGATCTTCTTCGGGTTTGCCTCGATTCCTTGTTCCGATACGAGGAAACCAAGGAGCTGACCGGCTGGTACGCCGAACACGCACTTGGTAGGGTTGAGCTTCATCTTGTAACGCCTCATGTTTGCAAAGGTCTCCTCGAGGTTGTTGAGGAGAGTTGATTTCACCTTTGTCTTGACGACGATGTCGTCGACATACGTGTGTACGTTGCAGCCGATTTGCTCATGCAGGCACTTCTGCATGCACCTTTGATAGGTGGCGCCGACATTCTTGAGCCCAAAGGGCATGGTGATGTAGCAGTATGCCCCGTATGGGGTGATGAATGTTGTTCGGATTTGATCATCCGGGTTCAACGGGATCTGGTTGTACCCGGAGTAAGCGTCCAGGAATGATAGGAGGTCGCAGCCGGCGGTGGAGTCGATGACTTTATCGATCCGGGGCAGTGCGAACGGGTCCTTTGGGCACGCCTTATTTAGCCCGGTGTAGTCGATGCACATATGCCATGTGCCGTTCTTATTTAGCACCAGGACTAGGTTTGCCAGCCAGTCCGGGTGGTAGACTTCGGTGATGAAGCCGGCTGCGAGTAGTCGGGTGATTTCCTCCCCGATGGCTCTTCTTCTCTCCTCTCCAAATCTTTGGAGAGGCTTCCTGACCGGCTTAGCATCCGGCTTGACGTGGAGAGAGCGCTCAGCCAGCTCCCTCGGTACACCCGGCATGTCTCTTGGTTCCCATGCGAAGATGTCCCGATTCTCACGGAGGAAGCCGGTGAGCTCGTCTTCCTATTTCCGGCTGAGGGCTCCTCTGAGGGTGAGGAACTTCCACTACAAGAAATATGTTGATACATGACCCTTTTATAATGACCGTGGATGAACTGGGCATAGATCCATGACCATTTTTAATTTGTTTGTCATGACATATTTGTGAGGGACTAAACACCTATATTCATATGACTTTTTTGGCAAAAAATTCATGATTTTCTTTTAACAAGATAGTCATAGCACATAATACCTGGTGTATGATTTTTTTTGCTTAACTAAGACCAATTGAATTGGTCATGACTTTGTTGGCAGTGATTTTTGCCTATGTATCATGTCCACTTGTCAATTTTTGCCTATGCGTCATGTCCACGTGTCAATTTTTCGGCTATGTGTCACTTTCACGTGTCAATTTTTGCCCCTGTGTGTCCATCCATGTCTCCGACGTGTCAATTTTTTTTCAGACTCCAACCTAACACGCGGAGCACACCACGGCTGACACGTAGGCCCAGACAGATATCCACGGAAAACAAAGAAAATGGGCAAAATGTGGGCGTTTTAGCGTGTTATAACGCAATAGCGAGCAAAAGTGTTAAAATATAGAGTGGACTCTCTAGATATGCTATAGCATGCTATTAGCGCCGAAATAGCGCCCTATTTTTTTTCATGGTCCGACCTAACACGTGGAGCACACCACGGCTGACACGTAGGCCCAGACAGATATCCACGGAAAACAAAGAAAATAGGAAAAATGTGGGCTTAGACAGATATCCACGGAAAACAAAGAAAATAGGAAAAATGTGGGCTTGAACCCGCGCCTGCTAGGAGCACTTCAACCAACGTAACCACTAAGACAACAATTATTCCGTGATACATTCGAAGCGCAATTTTATTTGACCACGAAGGGAGCCATCTGAACTGAGAAAAGAAATTGCAAATAAGGGTATGTGAGGGTTCGAACCCACGACCTCTGCAACCGCTCGACCGCTCTTAACCATTGGACCACAAATTGTTTGTGATTAACTTACCCACTTGCTCCTTTTCTATCAATAACCCGCACAAGGGGAAGCTGGACTGGGCCGGCCTTGCTGCTGGGAGGGACGGGCTTCGCTGCCGGGCTGGGCCAGCCTCGCTGTTAGGCTTGGCTGGCCGTTTTGGCAGTTTTTTCTCTTTATACTTTTTTTTCATTTTTGTCTTCTTTTATAACTTTTTCTTTTGAACTTCAATTTCAACCAAAGAAGTTTCGATCTTTTTTAAATATGTATTCTGTTATTATAGACTATTAGGGACCATTTTTAGTCAAAATAAAATAAAATACCCCTAAGCTTTATATATTGCTTCATATAGGATTGTGAAGATTCATAATTAAAATTTTGGAAAAGGGTCAAAACGGGGGACGTGACCGTTCGTATCTAGGTGTTGAATCTCGCAAAACTCTTGGTGTATCTCCGGTAAAATTAGTACTTTTGTACCTAAAAATGATTTTTACAAAAAAACATGAGCAAACTACAAGACACTTGTAGTTCAAATTTGACCCGCTTTCAAGTGAATGAGCGGAAATATGTCTTTTTCAAATGAGGTGTATGTAAATATTTTTAGAGGAAGAAATTTGGTTATTTCTAGATAAAATATGGTATAATACCTTAATAATTTTATTTGTTACAATTTTGTAACATATTTTTGGTATGTGCTTCACAAAAATAAACCATTTTTGACACTGTGAAAATGGAAAATGATATTTTTATTCAAAGAAAAATAAAACTTTCTTCATAAACATTGTTAATTGTTCCAATATGCATCTTTGTGCGGAATATGGGCACATTTGAACAAACTATGCCATGAATGTGACCATAACATCCGTCATTTGGCCCAAAAACCATGAATCTTCGTAGATGATAGCTCATTTCCGTGAACACTTTTTCGAGATAATTGTCGTAATCCAAGTTTATTATTTTTTATGGATACTAGGTCACATATGATGACACATTGCGAAGGCTTGCATCATTTCGATTTTTTTTTAATTTTCTGGAATTTTCTATGCCGGTTTTAGGAAAAAGTCAAGACGGCGGGCATTACCTATCATAGCTAGGGGACGTATATTGTGAAATTCTTGGTGCACCTCTGAAGAAATAGGTACTTGTGTATCTAAAAACGATTCTTACAAAAAAAACATGAGCAAACTATGAGGCACCTGTAGTTCAAAATTGTCCCGGTTTCACCTGAATCGACATAAATTTGTCTTTTTCAAAAGAGGTGTATTTAGAGCTATTGAGATGTAGACATTTTTTTATTTGAACATGAAATATGGTATAATACCTTTATAATTTTATTTGGTACAATTTTCTAACATATTTTTGGTAGGTGCTTCAAAAGAAAACCATTTTTGACACTCCAAAAATAGAAAAAGATATTTTTTATTCAAAAAAAATAAAACTTTCTTCATAAACATTGTCTGTTGTTCCAATATGCATCTTTGTGTGGAATATGGGCACATTTAAACAAACTATGCCATGAATGTGACCATAACATCCGTCATTTGGCCCGAAAGCCATTAATCTTCGTAGGAGATAGCTCATTTATGTGAACACCTTTTCAACCCAATTCTCGTATTCCAAGTTTATTATTTTTTATGGACAATAGGACATATATAATGACACCACGCGAAGGTATTGCATCATTTCGAGTTTTTTTGAATTTTCTGGAATTTTCTATGCCGGTTTTAGTAAAAAGTCAAGATGGCAGGCATTACCTTTCATAGCTAGGGGATGAATATTGTGAAACTCTTGGTGTATCTGTGAAGAAATAGGTACTTTTGTATCTAAAAATGATTTTTACAAAAAATCATGAGCAAACTATGAGGCACATGTAGTTCAATTTTTGCCCGGTTTCAACTGAATCGGCAGAAATTTGTCTTTTTCAAAAGAGGTGGATGGAAAAAATTTTAGAGGAAGTGATTTGAGTTTTTGTAGATAAAATGTGGTATAGTAACTATATAATTTTATGTGGTACAATTTTGCAACATATTTTTGGTAGATGCTTAAAAAAAAACCGTTTTTGACACTCCGAAAATGGAAAATGGTGTTTTTATTCAACGAAAAATAAAAATTTCATCAGAAACTTTGTTTGTTGTTCCAATATGCATGTTTATGTGGAATATGGACACATTTAAAGAAACTATGCCCTAGATGTGGCCATAACATCCGTCATTTGGCCCAAAAGTCATGAATCTTCGTAGATGACAGCTCATTTCTGTGAACACTTTTTTGAGATAACTTCCGTATTCCAAGATTATTTTTTTGGTGGTTACTAGGACATATATAATAACACCACGCGAAGGTTTGCATCATTTCGAGTTTTTTTGAATTTTCTGGAATTTTCTAAGTCGGTTTCGAAAAACTCTCAAAACGGGGGACATGACCGTTCGCACCTATGGGTTGAATCTTGATGAACTCTTGGTGTATCTATGATGAAATTGTTAATTGGGTACCTAAAAATGATTTTTGTAAAAAATAAAGAGAAAACTACGAGGCACCTGTAGTTCAAATTTGGCCCGGTTTCAGCTGAATCGACTGAAATTTGTCTTTTTCAAAAGAGGTTGATGGAAAGATTTTTAGAGGAAGTAATTTGCGTTTTTGTAGATAAAATGTGTTCTAGTAACTATATAATTTTATGTGGTACAATTTTGCAACATATTTTTGGTAGATGCTTCACAAAAAAAAACCGTTTTTGACACTCCGAAAATGGAAAATGGTGTTTTTATTCAACGAAAAATAAAAATTTCTTTAGCAAAACTGTTCGTTGCTCCAATATGCATGTTTATGTGGAATATGGACACATTTAAACCTATGCCATGGATGTGGCCATAACATTCGTCATTTGGCCCGAAAGCCATGAATCTTCGTAGATGATAGCTCATTTTTGTAAACACTTTTTCGAGATAACTTCCTTATTCCAAGTTTATTGTTTTTTATGGTTACTAGGACATATATAAAAACACATTGCGAAGGTTATCCATTTTTTGATTTGTTTGAACATTTTTTGAACCTTTTATGCCGATTTCGGAAAGCGGTCAATACGGGGGACTTGACCGTTCGTATCTAGTTGTTGAATATCGCAAAACTTTTGGTGTATCTGTGATGAAATTGATACTTTTATACCTAAAATTTACAACTATGGTAGTGGTTATGGTTCGAATCCGGACAAACAACCACGATATGTTCAATATTTATGATGGACAAAGTGCGATGTACTTTTTCATGGCAATTCAAAGGCACACAATACATTCCTTCTTAAGCCCAACTAGGAATTAGTTCCAAATAAAAAAAATCCTTTTATAAACTCACCTTCAGTACAAATTTTGTGGTGTTTACAACTTAAACATAAATTATGCATATTTATTGGTACTACCTTTAATTCATTATAGTATTACAAAGCATGTGACAATGAAAAGTATATTTTAAATTGAAAATATTAATTATAGGTCTGGAAGTTTTTATATTTGACATAGACAAAATAAACTAGTTTTAGCGGATATAATATTACTGAAACTAGTTTAGTGTTACTACTAAACTATCTACCTAGAGACGGAACACTGGGGCCAATAAGTGACAGGTCCCAGCTACAGCCAGTGAATGATCAGGTGGGAAAGTGAGCATGAGAAGAGGGTTGTCGGGAGGAAAAATTTCGGAATAGGCCCGCGAAGCCGCAAACTTATCCCACCTATGTTATCTTGAAACCAGTCCAAAGTAGAAATCCTAGCTTTTCTCCCTTGCGCCGCCACCACCCCCTTCCCTCATTCGTCTCCTTCCATAGATTTCAGCTCGACGACGCCCCCCTCTCTTCTTCTCTCCTACGCCACAGCCACCATGCCTCTTGCTCTCCACTGCCTCTCCACAACCCATCTCTCCCCGTGTTCTAGACTCTAGAGAGAGAAATGGGAGGGATGAGACAGCGCGGCGCAACCCTTTTTGCATTTTGGTGGCGAACTTCCTCAACGACGCCTTCCCTTGACTAGAGAGCGCCTCCGCGAACCAAATCCTCCGTTGCAGCAACGAATCCTGCTCGATCCGATCCCGATCGGCATGACCGACGGGGACGCGTCCGCGGCGGCGGCGACGACGCCCTCGCCGGAGACGTCGGCCACACAGAAGCGGAGGCAACATGGCCTCGTGTCACGGGTGTGGAAGGGCATCTTCGGGGGCCGCGAGGACATCGAGAAGCTGCTGTAGGCGCTCTCCAAGGAGGAGGACGCCCTGCGCTCCCGCGTTCACCACCGGGCCCGTGCATCCCGCCAGAACGCCACAACGTCCTCGCCCTCGCCTCCGCTCTTGAGGTCCTCCTCTCCCGATCTCCTCCTTATCCCGCCTCCTCCTTCGATTTTACTAGTGCTGATTGTACTAATGATACAATCAACACTAATGAAAGTCCTAGGGATCTTCTCTGTTCAAAGGAAAAGCTACTACTAGGATCCGAGGATTCCTTTCCCTTTGGTTTTATCGAAAGAGGCGCTCATTTTTTCATGCGCTAGTAGTACCAGTCTAGGATTGGAGTTTGCTGGTCTCGTTCTTTCATGCGCCGACTGAACCGATCGATCTCGCTGTGTCAGTGACCCAGTTTATTCGACCAAGAGGGCACAAGGGCAAGGCGGCTGCCTTGTTGTTGTAGCCATGATCCCGCGGTTCGATGGCCAGGCTGATGCATCGCTGTTGTTTGCTTTTTCTTCTACAAAGTCACTAGTAGAAACAGAGCCAAAGGATTTTACCTTCAGTGCCAGTTCAATCACGAACCGATACTAAAGGTAGAATTAGTACCGGTTCCACAGCACAGGGCGCCGAAAAACTTCTTTACCGGTTCGTTCGGTGTGTTTAGTACCGGTTCGTGACACGAACCGGTACTAAAGGTTTTCGCACCAAATTTGCTACAGATGTGGGGCCGGCGCTGCCCCTTTCATACCGGTTCGTATCAGGAACCGGTTCTAGAGGGTTTCCAGTCTATATCTCAACAGGAGCACACCCGAGAGCTCTCTCCAATTCATTCCAACACATTTCCAAAAAAATTCTCTCCTCTCACACTCCACCAAATGTTCATTTTTCTCCACCATTTTGTTAAGATTGGAAGCAACCATCTATACAAGTCTTAGCAACATTATCCTTTCTTCCGACATTCCTAATTTAGCTCATTTCCTATAGTTTAACTCGTTTCAATTTTTGGTGCTAGCAAGGTGTTTGATGAAATGTCTAAGTTAGGGATTTCATTTGTTTTATATGCAATTTGAGCCTAAATTATAATTTTTTTTTTGGTTTTAGTATCTTCCCCGTCCTCACTGCCATCGATCGCCAGCGTCGTCCCTAGCCGGCATCACCTCGGTGAGCCTACTTGTTTTTATGTTTTATAGAAAAACTTAGTTTTATGTGATAGATGCATATATATATTACTTTATAATTTTCTTACCTATATGATTGTATTTTTTATGTATAGTTCCATGGTTTTGATATCCGTCCCCGTCGGTCCTCATCCGGTCTATGATTCGGATGTGGTATACTTTGTATAACTATTTGTTTCATTTCGTTTTTTGACAATTATGCCGACCAACTTGACATAGATATTTTATCTAGGAGGTAGTTGAACCCGAAATTCCAACCGACCCTCTGGTGGAGATGCTAAATTTATTTGAGAAAGAATATAATGATTTGAAAGAAAAATTGAAAAGAAGTGAAGATCTTCGTCTGCAATGCCTAGAAGAGAAGATGAAATTAGACTTGAAGCTTGCCGACGTCGTCGATGATCACCAGATCAAGATGGATGCAATGCGCTTGAAGATTAAAAAGATTAGAATGTATGCCATTAATCAAGAGGCTTGGTAACATTATGTTGTAGGTTCAGTAGCTACCTTAGTTGCGATTTTCATCGCATTTTTGTTGGTTTTAATTTTTTTAGATAGTTGTATGTTAGTTTGAGTGTATGTTTTCTGAGAACTATATATTACATTTGGTCAGTACTCCACCTTACTTTTAATCTGATGGACCTGTATATTAATTAATTTGGTCACTCATCTATGATGTAGTAGTGTAATGAATGATTCTTAATATACTTATAAAATGCAGATGAACCGACAATGGATGCACAGTAACCGACGTTCTCCCGAGTTTCTTTATGGCATGCATAATTTTCTCCACGTGGCTGAGGCGAGCAAGCAGTCGAATCGTTTCATGTGTTGTCCATGTAGTGCCTGTAAGAATATGAAGGATTACTCTAACTCAAGAACTATTCACTTCCACCTGTTTGAGAACGGTTTCATGTCCAAGTATAATTGTTGGACGAATCACAGAGAAAGAGGGGTTATAATGGAAGACAACGAAGAAGAAGAGGATAATGAAAACTATGCTATGTACAGTGAACACGGTGATAGGACAATGGGGGGGAGAGGAAGATGAAGAAGAGCTCATTTTTGATGAGCCCGATGACGATCTAGGTCGGGCCATTCGTGATGCGAAGATTAACCGCGAAAGTGAAAACGAAAAGTTGAAGTTGGAGAGAATGTTAGAGGATCACAACAAATTGGTGTACCCAAATTGCGAAGATGGCCAGAAAAAGCTGGATACCACATTGGAATTGCTGCAATGGAAGGTAGAGAGTGGTCTAGCTGACAAGAATTTTGAAAAGTTGTTGAAAATAATAAAGAAGATGCTTCCAGGGGAGAACGTATTGCCCTCTAGTATGTACGGAGCAAATAAGGTTGTCTGCCCTCTAGGATTAGAGGTGCAGAAGATACATGCTTGCATGAATGAATGCATCCTATACCGCGGCGAGAAGTATGAGAATTTGAATGCATAACCGGTATGCGGTATAAGATCAGGCGAGATGACCCTGGCGATGTTGAGGGCGAGCCGCGACCCAGGAAGAGGGTTCCTACCAAGGTGATGTGGTATGCTCCTATAATACCACAGTTGAAACGTTTGTTTTCAAACAAAGAGCATGCCAAGTTGTTGTGATGGCACAAAGAAGACCGTAAGAAAGACGTGATGCTGAGACACCCCGCTGACGGGTCGCGGTGGAGAAAAATTGACAGAGAGTTCAAGACATTTGCAGATGACGCAAGGAACTTAAGATTTGGTCTAAGTACAGATGGCTTTAATCCTTTCGGGGAATAGAGCTCCAGTCATAGTACCTGGCCGGTGACTCTATGTATCTACAACCTTCCTCCTTGGTTGTGCATGAAACAAAAGTTCACTATGATGCCAACGCTCATCCAAGGCCCGAGGCAACCCAGAAACGACATTGATGTGTACCTGAGGCCATTGGTTGAAGAACTTTTACAGTTGTGGCGTGAAGAAGGTGTACCTGTGTGGCATGAGAATGAACAAAAGGAATTTAACCTACGAGGGTTGTTGTTCGTAACCATCAATGATTGGTCTGCTCTCAGTAACATTTCAGGACGATCTAACAAGGGATACAATGCATGCACACATTGTTTAGGTTATACTGACAGTATTCATTTGGGAAACAATAATGTGTACCTAGGGCATCGTTGATTTCTTTCACAACAACATCCCGTAAGAAAGAGAGGAGGCACGCATTTCAGAGGTGAGGCAGATAACTGGACAAAACCTACCCGCCCTAGTGGAGATGTTATATATGATATGGTTAAGGATTTAAAAGTGATCTTTGGAAAGGGTCCTGGTGGACAATCTGTTCCGAATGACAGTGCCGGACACGTACCCATGTGGAAGAAGATGTCTATATTTTGGGAGCTACCCTATTGGAAAATCCTAGAGGTTCACTCTTCAATCGATGTGATGCACATGATGAAAAATCTTTGCGTGAACCTGCTAAACTTCTTGGGCGTGCATGGGAAGACAAAAGATACACCAGATGCACGGCAGGACCAGTGATGTATGCACGAACGAGACAACCTGAATCTAGAGAAGTATCAAGGTCCTGCCAGCTACGCACTTACCAAACAAGAGAAGGAGATATTTTTTGAAGTCCTAAGAAGCATCAAGGTCCCGTCTGGCTTCTCGTCAAATATAAAGGGAATAATAAACATGACAGAGAAAAAGTTTCAAAACCAAAAGTCTCATGACTTCCACATCATTATGACACAATTACTTCTGGTTGCATTGCGGGGGCTTCTGCCAGAAAATGTTCGAGTACCCATTGTGAAGCTATGTGCATTCCTCAATGCAATTTCTCAGAAGGTGATCAATCCACTAACTCTATCAAATTTACAGAAGGATGTGGTGCAATGTCTTGTCAGCTTTGAGTTGGTGTTTCCACCATCCTTCTTCAATATTATGACGCACCTCACAGTTCACCTAGTCGAAGAGATTCAAGTTCTCGGTCCTGTATTTCTACACAACATGTTCCCCTTTGAGAGATTCGTGGGAGTATTGAAGAAATACGTTCATAACCGTGCTAGGCCGGAAGGAAGCATCTCCAAGGGCTATGGAACAGAGGAGGTCATTGAGTTTTGTGTTGAATTTATTCCTGAGCTTAAGCCGGTCGGTGTTCCCAAATCTCGCTATGAGGAGAGACTGCATGGAAAAGGCACGCTAGAAAACAGAGCGAAAATAAGTATGGACAGACATTATTTCACTAAAGCACACTACACAGTCCTACATAATTCAAGCTTGGTGGCTCCGTATATAGTGGAACACAAGAATATTTTACGCTCAAAATACCCGGAGCAAGGTGAGATTGGATTGATGGAGAACACCAGAATGCTTTTGGCGGTTGGTTGCAAACACATCTCGTTAATGAATCCACTGTTGAAGAACAACTATACTTGTTGGCCAAGCAAGCATCTTTTCGTATATCGACTTTTCAAGGGTACGAGATAAATGGGAATACATTTTACACGATCGCCCAAGATCAAAAGAGCACCAACCAAAACAGTGGTGTCCGCTTTGATGCAGTAGACGACAATGGGAAGAAGGTCACATATTATGGGTACATAGAGGAGACATGGGAACTTGACTATGGACCTACTTTCAAGATCCGTTTGTTCCGGTGAAAATGTTAAACCTGAAAGACGGGATATAGGTAGACCCACAATACGGAATGACTATAGTGGATCTGAAGAATCTAGGATACGAGACCGAACCATTCGTGCTAGCCAGTGAAGTGGCTCACGTTTTCTATGTGAAGGACATGTCTACCGAAACAAAAAAAAAGAAAGGCAAGAGGATACATCATATGATGAGCCAAAGCGCCACATAGTTCTTTCAGGAAAAAGAAACATCGTGGGAGTGGAGGATAAGATAGACATGTCAGAAGATTATGAAAAGTTTGAGTACATTGCACCCTTCAAGGTTAAAACTGACCCAATCATCGTGTTAAATAACGAAGAGTGTCCATGGTTGCGTCGCAATCAGAAGAAAGGGAAACACACGATGAAAACTCAGAAGACTAGATAGGGATGATGTTCTTGGTGATGTGTAATAATAAAGTTGGAATACGACAGTTCTGAACAAAACAATCGGTATCGCCACCATACAACCCGACTGTGGCTCGTGAGTGCATATATATATATATATATATATATATATATATAGGAAGCCCAAGATGGGGCACCTAGGAGCATGGGCACCAGTATCAAATGCCGTACATTTTAGGTATGTAGACATCATGAATACCTCGGGTATGTATACCTTGGGTATGTATTACGTATATATTCCCCTAGGTATGCACATAGTAGGGTATACATACGTAAAAAGTACATATATATACTTATACGTATATATACATACCTGATAGGTATGCGTACACTTGTGTATACATATTCTAGGTATGTGAGGTATGTACATACCTTAGGTATGTATACCCAAGTGTATATATATATATGTCATACAAAGCCAAGGTATAGGTATTCAAGGTATACACAGTGTACACCTGTACAAATTGAACAGTATTTCGAACAGGAGCATGGGCACCATGGAGCATCTGTTAATTTATCTATATATATATATATATATATATATGCATATCAAATGAACAATCGGACGTATGCTGGCGAATCCGGATGATTTGTATTCACAGTCGATGAACTGAACGATGTATCACACCTTTTGTCAAACCTATTTGCCGGAGGTAGAACAAAACAATCGGTATCGTCTGCATACAGCCCCATCGTGGCTCCTAAGTGCATATATGCATAATAAATGCACGGTAGGACAAACGTGCATCTTGGAAGCACGAACAATGTTGACGAAGGAAGTTTTTTTTAACTGAATAAAAAAACCATTTTCCATTTTCGGAGTGTCAGAAATGGGATTTTTTTGTGAAGGACCTACCACAAACATGTTGCCAAACTTAGGGGCTTAATTTTTTAAACATGCTAGGACATGTGACATGCACAAATCAACAACTTGTTTTCTAATAAAAGATTTTCATCCAGATCTTTTGAAAATAACAAGTTTCTGCCGATTCAGTTGGAAACGGGACACATTTGAACTATAGGTGCCTCGTAATTTGCTCATGAATTTTGGAAAAAATCATTTTTAGGTACTCAACTACCTATTTCATTAGAGATCCACAGTGAGTTGCTGAATATACAACCCCTAGCTACGAACGGTCATGCCCGCCGTCTTGACTTTCTCCTAAAACGGGCTGAGAAAATTCAAAAAAAAAACCCTAAATAACGCAAGACCTTCGCGTGGTGTTATTCCGTATGTCCTAGTATCCAAAAAAGTTAATAAACTTGGAATACGATGGTTCTGTTGAAAAAGTGTTCACGAAAAACAGCTATCTCCTCTTAACATTCTAGGGTTTCGGTTGAAATGACAGGTGTTATGGCCAAACACATGGCATAGTTTGTTATAATGAGCCCATATTGCACACAAACATGCATCTTGGAAGCACGGACAATGTTGACGAAGGAAGTTTTTTTTCAACTGAATAAAAAACCATTTTCCATTTTCGGAGTGTCAGAAAATGGTTTTTTTTGTGAAGGAACTACCACAAACATGTTGTCAAACTTGGGGGCTTAATTTTTTAAACATGCTAGGACATGTGACATGCACAAATCAACAACTTGTTTTCTAATAAAAGATTTCCATCCAGCTCTTTTGAAAATAACAAGTTTGTGCCGATTCAGCTGGAAACAGGACAAATTTGAACTACAGGTGCCTCGTAATTTGCTCATGAATTTTGGAAAAAATTGTTTTTAGGTACTCAACTACCTACTCCCTCCGTTTTTTTATACAAGGGCACAAACACACATTACAGATACCAAGGTTAAAAATTAAAGTGATTAGTGCCTAGCAAAGCTAGCTTGATTAGTCTCTTTTTCCGGGTTAATAAATGGTTGCATCCAACTCCTTTTTTCTATTGGCTCCCTTGGGCATGCATGCAATGGTGATTGGGTTGGGTAATTAGTGTCATCGGTTTCTTTGCTCTATACGAGGAAAACTTCATTAATTTTACCTCGATTAGTGTTAGTGGCCTTGTAAAGAAGCAAAATTGTATATTTGGTAGTGGCCTTGTATACAAAAACAGAGGAGTATTTCAATAGAGATCCATAGTGAATTGCTGAATATACAACCCCTAGCTTCGAACGGTCATGCCCGCCGTCTTGACTTTCTCCTAAAACGGGCTGAGAAAATTCCAGAAAATTCAAAAAAACCCTAAATAACACGAGACCATCGCGTGGTGTAATTACATATGTCCTAGTATCCACCAAAAATAATAAACTTGGAATACGACGGTTCTGTTGAAAAAGTGTTCACAAAAAAGAGCTATCTCCTCCTAACATTCTAGGGTTTCGGTTGAAATGACAGGTGTTATGGCCAAACACATGACATAGTTTGTTATAATGAGCCCATATTGCACACAAACATGCATCTTGGAAGCACGGACAATGTTAACGAAGGAAGTTTTGTATAACTGAATAAAAAAACCAGTTTCCATTTTTGGAGTGTGAGAAATGGGTTTTTTTGTGAAGGATCTACCACAAACATGTTGCCAAACTTGGGGGGCTTAATTTTTTAAACATTCTAGGACATGTGACATGCACAAATCAACAACTTGTTTTCTAATAAAAGATTTCCATCCATCTCTTTTGGAAATAACAAGTTTCTGCCGATTCAGTTGGAAACGGGACAAATTTGAACTACATGTGCCTCGTAATTTGCTCATGAATTTTGGAAAAATCGTTTTTAGGTACTCAACTATCTACTCCCTCCGTTTTTTATACAAGGCCACAAACACACATTACAGATGCCAAGGTAAAAAAATTCAAGTGATTAATGCCTAGCAAAGCTAGCTTGATTAGTTTCGTTTTTCGGGTTAATAAATGGTTGCATCCAACTCCTTTTTTCTATTGGCTCCCTTGGGCATGCATGCAATGGTGATTGGGTTGGGTAATTAATTTCATCGGTTTCTTTGCTCTATACGAGGAAAACTTCATTAATTTTACCTCGATTAGTGTTAGTGACCTTGTAAAGAAGCAAAATTGTACATTTGGTAGTGGCCCTGTATACAAAAACAGAAGGAGTATTTCAATAGAGATCCACAGTGAATTGCTGAATATACAACCACTAGCTACGAACGGTCATGCCCGCCGTCTTGAATTTCTCCTAAAACGGGCTGAGACAATTCCAGAAAATTCAAAAAAACCCTAAATAACGCGAGACCTTCGCGTGGTGTCATTACATATGTCCTAGTATCCACCAAGAATTACAAACTTGGAATACGATGGTTCTGTTGAAAAAGTGTTTGCAAAAAAGAGCTATCTCCTCCTAACATTCTAGGATTTCAGTTGAAATGACAGGTGTTATGGCCAAACACATGGCATAGTTTGTTATAATGTGCCCATACAAACATGCATCTTGGAAGCACGAACAATGTTGATGAAGGGTTGTGCCGCGTGGACGCATGGCGCGGGAGTTGTGCCGCGTGGCACGGGAGTTGTGATGCGTGCCGCAGGAGTTGTGCCGCGCGGCCAGGAGCGCGCGGTATAAACTGCCGTGCCTCGAGCGTCTTCTCCTCTCCACGCGCCCACTTCTCTCCATGCACCGTCGCGCTGCCACCATGCCTCCGAGGAGAAACAACACCACCGGCTTCCACCGCGTCCGAGCACGGCGGAACGGAATATTCACCGCGGATATCCGCTACGGGGACGACCGCATCCCCCTCGGCTCATTCGCGACGGCAGCGGAGGCCGCCCGCGCCTGGGACGGGGCAGCCTGGCGCCTCAACTGCCCGCGGTCGCTGATGAACTTCACCGACCGCCACACCCTCTGGGAAGCGGAGGCCAGGGCGCCGACGCCGCAGATCGTCACTGCCGCCGACCACCGCCACCTCCGCCACCGCGTGTTATAGGGCCTAGTCGACGCCAGGGACGGCCGCGTAGTCCGCGAGTATTACCGGAACAATCCGGGGGGGAGAGCGCCGACAAGGAGCTCTGGCAGACCCACGCGGCTGAGCGGGCGGAGCGCTGCCTCGAACGCCACCTCGTATTAGATGTCGCTCGGGAGGCGAGGACGAAGGCACTGCACGACGGGACTACCACGCCGGCGAAGTCTGGGCCTCCGACGATCCGAGGTGGGGGCCTATCTCGTACATACCATCATGCACCTCTGACGACGACGAGGAGGTCACCGACGAGTTTGGCGACGACGATGACCCGGAGGAGGTCACTGACGAGTTCCCCGACGACGACGACGAGGAGTAGTGTTCGTCTATTTTCTATTTTTAATAAAAGAATTTGTATTCCGGCGAACTGCGGCGCGCTAACGCGTCTGTTTTCTGTTTTTAATAAAAGAATTTGTATCACCCTATTTCTTTTTTATAGAGCTTCTGTATTTATTGTCGCACCGCGCTTGTGCCCGAAAACTCCCGAACGCGCTCCAAGCTGGGGTTTCCATTTTCGACTTAATTATAGTTTGTACTATCTATTTTAATCCATTTTGAAATTTCAAAATTTAAAATGTTACAAAACATCACAAAATTATTTTTAGTTGCTAGCTTTTAATTGTACAAAATTTTAGAAATTAGTTTCATATCATTTGGACTTTTCTTTCAAAAGTAATAGTTTTTTAATAAAACAGGAAAAGAAAAAGAGAAGAAAAGCTAAATAGAAAATCCACCTTTAGTACCGGTTAGTACCACCAACCGGTACTAAAGGTCCGCTGGTTCGCGCGCAGTTCGAGTGGGCCCTGGTGAAACCTTTAGTACCGGTTTGTGGCAAGAACCGGTACTAATATAGACCTTTAGTACCGGTTGGTGGCACCAACCGGTACCATAGGGGTATTGGTCCCGCTGGGTAGAACAAACCGGGACTAAAATGCTGAAACGCGCGGGGAATTAAGCGTTTTTCTCCAAATTTTGGCCAAGTCTCGCAGAAGAACAGCGCCTCCGGGCTCCATCGTCTCGACGACGACAAAGTGCTGCCGCCGCGCGCCGTAGTCCCTGCATCGCCTCTGGGCACCGTGCGCCTCCGCCTCCATGCTCGATCGTCGTCGTGCGCTGCCTCTCACTCTCCCTCCCCGTGCCCGTGGTCGCCCCGGCCGCGCGCCTCTCCTTCGAGCTCGTCGCCGCCCCGCGCCGTCGCCTCCCCTGCCTGTGCGCCACCACCGCGCGCCCTCCTCTGCGCCTCCCCGCGCGTGTGCGTACGCGTGACGTCACAGAGAGGCAGCAGAGAAGAAGCACTATTGTCAGTGTTCTTTTTTTGTTCTTTTTCTTTGTTTTTGTCTATTGTAAAATTTAGCACTTAGTGATTTTTAGAATTAGAATTAGCACTTGTAGAATTATACTTACAATTATACTTACAATTATACTTAGTGACTTTTAGAATTAGAATTAGCACTTAGAATTAGAGAATAGCAAAAAATTAATACTTAGAATTAAAATAGCACATTAGCACTTAGAATTTTTTTTAGTACTTACAATTTTTGGTAGCACTTAGAGAATTTTTAGTACATAAGAATTTTTAGTACTTAGAATATTTCGTAGCACTTGGAGAATTTTTAGTACTTAGAATTTTTACTACT
Organism: Alopecurus myosuroides; assembly: GCA_028641055.1. NCBI lineage: Eukaryota > Viridiplantae > Streptophyta > Magnoliopsida > Poales > Poaceae > Alopecurus > Alopecurus myosuroides. The sequence goes on along the minus strand of CM054057.1, from coordinate 732,513,894 downwards.
TAGACTTTTTAGTACTTAGCATTTTTTTAGTACTTAGAAATTCGCTAAGTGAATAGAATACTTAGTACAATTATACTTAGTTATTTTTATTGTTTTTAGAAATATTAGTTTTTTTAGCACTTACAATATTTAGTTTTTTAATTTAGTTGATAATATCAAATATTGATTGCTATTTAAATTTAGTTTTGATATACATTTAAATTTGATGGCTATTTAAATTTGATTGCAATTAAATCGCAAATTATACTTAGTGATTTTTACAATTAGTAGAATTATTCTTAGTATTTACAATACTTAGTGATTAGAACTAGAATTACAATTTAGTGAGTTTTGTAGTGACATTGAGCTATGGATCCGGACGCCCCCCTGTTCTTCCGAAATGAGGAGGAAGAAGATTTGGCGCAACAACTGACATATAACAGTGTCCGAGTAGAAGACGATGACGATGGCGATGACGATGGCAATGACGTCGATGACGATGACATTATGACACATTTTCTGAACGACTCCGGTGAAGGAATTGAGTCTAAAGAGAGAATGGCTGACGAATTGCTCTTAACAAATTCCGGCAAGGTGTATATTATGGCAGTGATATATCAGTAGATGCATTGATTTATTTGTATTTCTCTTATTAACGAATCTTTTTTATTTTAGCCTTCTGGATCATCGAGCAAATCTGCTAAAAAGCAAGGTCCTCGAGGCCCGACGAAACCTCTATCGGACGAGGGTAAATTAGCCCTCAACACATTTAAGGCTACTAGCAAACCGGTGGAACCCATAGATAACGTCAAGAAATTTGTCAATCAAGCCGGAGTTATTGTTAGGGACATTGTACCGATCAGCATTGCAGATTGGCATAAGCCGAAGAAGGCGGCAGTTGACGAAGCTAGTTATGTCAGCGACACTACGAAAGACTTACTTTTTGAGAGTCTACTGACACACTTCAGCCTACCGATAGAGTTTACAGAACCCTAGAAGGAGAAGCTCAAGGAATGGACTCTTAAGAAGATGGCCGTACAATTCCAGAGCTGGAAGAAAAAATTATGGGCAGCCTTTGGACCTAAAGGTCCAGAATGGAATGGCAGATATGAGAAGCTAAAAGCCCACTGGCCCTCATTTAAGGCGTATAGGACCTCGTCAGGATATAAGTCCCGACCAACCACAAATGTAGATAATGCTAAGAAAAAGAAATATTTTCAAAGATTGGGGTCAGGTGGCTACAAGACTGCCATTCCTATGTGCAAAGCATATGAATCTAAACTTCTGGAAGCCGGGGTCACTCCACAGACATACGACTGGCCCGACCGGTCCAAATTCTGGTTGTTCGCGCACGGGGCAGGGTTGGACCCAAAGACAGGGGAGATCATTGCACAGGGAAAATGGAAGGAGAAAATACAAAAAAATCACCAAGGAGCTTGTAGATGCAATAGGCAAGGTTATAAGTGCAGTGTACATTCCCGATAGAGAGAATGACGCATTCACACTAGCTCTGGGGAATCCCAAACACGTTGGACGAGTACAAATCCTCCCAGGTCTCACCATGAAGGATGCGTGGCCGGAGTGTGCTGAGAGTTATAGAAGCCGTTCGAGAACGAAGAAGAAGTGCGCTGACCGGTTATCGACATTGGAACAACGGGTGCAGCAGCTGGAGTAGAATAATCGGCAGAGGGCACGTGATCAGCCGCTTTTTATAGATGATCATCAAGCCGATGCCGCCCCATCTCAGCCGAAAAGCAGCGTGGGTTCCTCGCATCTTGAAGGATGTGGAGCAAGCTGCCCCGTGGATTATGTCACGGAGAAGACAGAGTGCGAGCTACATGTGCCAATGAGGAACATGTCCATTAAGGTGGCGGTTGGCTTTGTTTACCCACAACAAGATGGAGCAACGCACCATCATCAGCCCATTCCAGCTAACTGTGCTCTTGTCGGGGTAGATCACATTGTGCCTGGTTATGAAACAATGGATCTTGATCATTCTGGAGGTGACGAGGAGAAGACACTGGGCGATGTCAAGCACGGTTTCACCCTCTGAACAAAAAATACATCGTATTTTCAGGCACTGTGCCAAGGGCACCGGCCCCTCGTGATAGCATTCAGCAGCGCAGTCCACATGAGCAGCAAGGGCCATCGACTACTCCTACTAACAGTCCACATGAGCAGGAAGGGCCACACCTAGCTGGGGGGGGGGGGCATCGCGAGTCCAACATCTCGATATCCTCCGCGTGATGAAGTGCACGTTAAGCGGAACCATTCGCCGCCCAGGAAGAAACCCAAAATAGACAGAGAACCACCACCTCTTTAGAAGTTATCTTGGGAAGGACCTGACAAGGATAATAGGTCCATCACTCGTTCCGAGGTGGCTACCCATTTTGCTAAAAAAGTGCCAGAGATACCTTTTGAGAAGACGCTATATCCTGTGAAAGTTGAGCGTACTGTTGAGAACCTATATAACCCTCCACCATCAGACTATAGGCGTTCTATTGAAAAGTCATATGACGAGATGCTCCAGGATGGAAAAGGGAATAAACCGGTGGTCCAGCGGGCATAAAAGAGGAAACAACCGGTCAAGGGGAAAAAAGGGAAAAAGTTCCCCAGCTCGGAGAACAAGCCGGTCAATCGGTTGCCCCTCTCAACGTGTTTGACGAGAAAGCCGTACAAAGTACTTATCACACAACAGATATCGAGTACCCCATCGCTGAAGTAGCATACAAATATGAAAAAGGGAAGAACTTGGTCGAGAATGTCTCCATCCTACCAACAAAAATGCGCAATTTGCATAAGTGGTACTTGGGTAGGCAAGGGAAGGGTACGCGGATATCATGGTGGCAGTTAAGGAAGAGCACTACTTCCAAGATTACGATGTGAGCATTGACTTCGAGGATCTTTTTGCGTTATATAATCTCCGGGCACTGGACAAATCGTTGCTCAGTTGCTATTGTCTGTAAGTGATTTATTTATTATGTATTTTCAGAAGGATTTAGCTGAGTTCGTTCATTTTCTGTAATTATCCTCAATTTATTCTTGTTTGTGCTATATTATGCAGATTGAAGATGCTCGAATGCAGAAGGAATAAAATCAACGAAATTGGGTTCATTGACGTGGATACAATGCATGAAGAAACCATAAATAATCCCCTGTATAACAAGGATACACCAGAGACTTTGCTAAGTTTTTGCAGCGACAACGTGACAAAAAAAAAATACTTTGGCCTTATAACTACAAGTGAGTGTTACTGTCTTCTAACACATTCTATTTTTCCTTATAACTAATGAGTTATATCTATGGCACTGCATATTTAAACGTGCGCATCTTCCACTTTATGCTTATCGTCATTAAAATGCGCGAGGGATATGTTGATGTCTACGACTCAGTGACCAAACCGTATATAGATTACAAGCACTGTTTTGATATACTCAAAGGGTAATTTTATTTCATTCTTATCGGCTTTTTCGTTAATTTCCTGATGCAACAAATTAATAGCTCTTTTATTCAATTTTTTTGTCGGGCAGCGTATGGGAAACGTTCATCAAGGAAGATCCAGAAGGTGGATGGCCGGAGAAGCTAACATGGAAAGGGAAAGTCAGTACTACTATCTAGGTCCACACACACCGTTATCATACTTGGTTATTGTTTGATTGAATTATATTCTTGCACAGGAATGCGATCAACAACCAAGTGGGACTAATATATGTGCTTACTATGTTTGTCAGAACATTCACAAGATTGTCTCCGAGAGAATGAATAATAATAGAAATAACCAGGTATGTAAACTATATTTACAAATTTATGTTGTTACCATCAGTTCTGCTGAGTTTCAGTAGTTGTTTTATTATGATTTGATAGTTTAAGTATGTATTCATTTGTATCTCTCTTATTCTTTTACAGTTGGCAAGAAAGCGGGAGAAGCTCCCCATCGACCGCCGCTTCCAAGCAATTTGCGAGGAAATGGCGGGATCTTTCCTCCAAGAAGTCATAGCTCCTTTCAGAGAGTACCACCATGCATCATAGTGTGTATGCATGCCTCAATGTAATAGTGAGCTAGCTACATGTAATATACAGTATGCCTAGGAGAGTACCCCACTACTTAATTTGTGATCTCACTTAATTAATTGCATGTGTTATATGTATGCACCAAGTTGATATATATGCATCAACTTGCATTCCTGACGCATCGACGCGATGCTCGTACAATATTTTATATATACCCAAACGCGTTCCTGGCGCATCGACGCATCCTTGTACGATGAAAAGGTCTGATACGGCCCCTCCTCAACCTTTCCTCTCCTAAACCCTAAACCCCTCCTAAACCCTAAAACCCTCCTAAACCCTAAACCCCTCCCAACCCTTTGGTCCCGGTTCGTGTTACGAACTGGTACCAAATGTCTCCAGCCCAGCGGGCTCCCCTGTGGCCACGTGGAGGGACCTTCATTACCGGTTTGTAATGGAACCGGTACTAACGGTGGACTACCTTTACTGACGATTAATTAGTACCGGTTGACCAACCGGTACTAGAAGCCCTCTGGAACAGTACTGATAGCCTGTTTTCCACTAGTGATTAGTTTTTGTTTCTAGTAGTAGTGCTTTGCAGAATGCTATGTATGTGGATCTAGGAAGAACAAAAATAGCGGCAAGGCCTCCAGCATGAGGAGGGACTTTAACACCTGTTGCTTTGCTGACAAAAGCGACGTGTGCCAAGATATGAACTCTGGTACTCTACAGTAGGGAGTATGGACAAGTAGCCACGCCGTCCAGCCATGAGGTGTCATTAGTGCTGATTGTATCATTGACATATATACAGGGTTATATGTTTTCCCGTGGAACAGATTGGGGCTGTTGGCTATGCGTGACTACGAGATCTCCGGACATCAGCTGGCAGCTGAGGGCACCCCGGGTGCTGCCCATGTTTTTGGTTCCTCAATGGCTTGCTGCTGATACAAGTGTCGTAGCTGCATATCTTGTAGAAGGTTGACCTCTGCTCTTGTACCGTGTTGATTATGTATTAGAGTTTGAATTAATGCACGCTTCTTATGCTAGTTTGAGGGTTAAATGACATGGTCGATTTTGAACATACTTGTGGTCAAGTAGGCTGGCTGAGCAGATATGCTCGTCTTTTTATAGCAACATAATAATGGCTTCAGTTAGGGTCTTATCTTCAGTCAAGAGCTTAGGCTGAATTTGTTGAGTGATGTCCCTATGTACTGGGTGATCTGTTATCGACAATACTAAGCATAAGAAAGAATGAATATGACGGCATTCATCTATAGATTAAGTGCTCCCATTTCGAACAATTCTACATATGAGCTTATAATCTTTTGTGAGGGGGCACCGTGGAGCGGCTGGAGGTGGGCGTCGGCGAACGGTTCACCTCCGCCCCTGCTGCCACGCGATGGCGATGAGTTGAACGCGCCAGGATCTGTGTATAGATTGGAGTAGGTGTTTTTGATTGTGCTGGTGGCGGCGTAGTAGCTATTTTCTAACAGTTGGCTAGTGTCGTGTGATGTTTTGGTTAGTCCTACATCAGGTTGCGCTTTCTTGAAGAGTGATTTCATACTAGTTGCCTGCTTGGAAACGTGAAGTTGTAAGTCGATCGTCTGGTTTTGCAGATGATAATTTGTAAGCTGCATGCATGATTTTTCTTGTATTTTTTTGATCCAGCATCTGTATGTCTATGCCTAGGTATGCATGACAATAGTAGGCATATATCACTGTATGAGCTGTGCATAGGGTAGTTGGCAGTATACTTACTAATGCTTTGTGCCAGGTTCACTTGAGATCCTTCATGCTTGCACATTAAAAAATAATTCTGTAAGACCATTGACGTTTTCTTGCTGCTATACCATGCTACATGTATGTTATTGGTACTGTTGATCCCAGACACAAGCTTGAATGGTGTAGTAGTAGAATAACAACAGAGCTAGAGATGTTGTGATATAATTAACGTATGTTTTGTTGTCAATTCTTGCTTATGTTGGTGTCTCATTCCTGTTCTAATTAAATGTGTAATCTGGAAATGACCATATTTATCTCCTTTTAGACTGCTAGATTGTGAAGTTGCAGAAGTGGAACAAAATTAGATATTGAGAAATGCATATAGTTGATGTGTTGAATTTATGGTCTGCTTAGGATGCAATCTCGTCTATATTCTATCTTACTATGGTTACCTGAGCTTATGCTAGTAGATTCGTGAAGTTGATTATGAAAGTTGTTTGTTATTTACAGGTCCTAACTTGAATGCTTTGTTTAGGAGGCAGTCAGGTATGACTGTTGGTTACTCCTACTCTACAACTACCAAGGACAAGGTTGTGCACTAGGCTTAATCCTTTAATGGTATGGTTAATAATCACCCGGTTACTTCAGAAATTCCACCTGTTGTGGTTGTGTTTATTATGGAGTGCTGTACTTGCTTATAAAACTGCATAGAAGCTCATGGAACCATGTTATTTAGTGAAAGACATTATGGTGTTACTATTTGTATGACTGCCCATTTCATCCTGAGAGTTATATTACGTATGATCATTTGTGTTACTACTGTATGCATAAGACAAAGACTTATGCTATCCAATTTGTGAATTTATATGTTGAGATGTGGCGCGTCTTGTGTTTACTTTTCCTAAAAAGCTGTAAAGAACCTTATTGAAGTAGCTGAAGATACTTGGCGGTGGCAACTCATATTACATATGTCTATTTAAATCATGTTAATATGTGGTACTTGCATACTCAGTATCTACATAGCTACTCCAAGTTGGTCACTGTTAGTTATGCCCCAAGCATTCCAATACACTTATGGCACACAACTATTATCTTTATCACCTGCTTTACATGATGTTGTTTCTACTGATAGTATTTACTGATTGCTGGCAGTTAGTACTAGTATTCACTGATAGTATGTATCGTTTTGCTTGCTCTACATCTATTTATGCACAAACTTCCATTGGAAGAGACTGCTCAGCCTCTGCTTCAGTATATTGCTTTTCTTTCTATAGGTTAATTATTTTTTAACTTGATAAGATGAATGATAGATACCTGTTCTTTTGTGCCTTGTCGCAACATCCTATATGTAGACGGCGATATGCTTGATCTAGCTGTAGCTGCTTGATCTTGACTAGCTGAGCACAGTACTGTAATCTTGATATTTGATTAGAACAAAATTATTTTTTTCCTGTATCTAGAATGGACGATGAATTTGTACTCCCATGCCATGTTAAATGGCTGTCATTTCTTGCATCGTTGGAATGTTTCGTTTTCTTGTTGTTCTATAGTTTTTCACGCATGATTCTTCCACTTCCAGGTGAATGCGGATTTCTGAAGCTAGAAGAGGAGGGGAAATAAGGAATTCTATTATCTTTTATCATCTTAATTTTCTGATTTTTTTTGTCTTTGTTGTATTGAGTGTAGAATAGTTTTGATGGGCACTTTCTCAAAGCAGTCTGTGGAGAATAATTTGTAAAGATTTGTACCGCTGAAACAAATGGTTGTAATAATGTGTAATATTATATTTTTGGTTCCATAATCTTTTATTTGTTCCAAAAACTAATCCGAATTGTGCTGGACCTAAATAGCACGTCGTGATGTAGAAATGAAACACTAACTGGGCCAAATTCTGAAAAATGGAAAAAATAAAAATAAATTGATTTAGTATTCTGGGAGTAACAATAAAGAAGTCGTCGAAAGTCAAAGGCCCATGAAGGAAAATCCCGTACAACAAGGCATAAAATAGCCAACGCTGAAAATCCCAAACAATATTCGACGTGGTCCATTTAGCTAGAATAAAACATGAAGAAAAAAATCTCAAAAAGGCCAAAATATTGGGCTTGGCCCGTCTAGAGAAGCATTGTGGACTGGGATGATTTTACTCTTTGACCCTTCTTATTTAGTCATAATTTTGCCACGTAGGATCTGACGTGGCTATGGTAGGATATCACATGACCAAATCAATTGATCTTAGGGCTATGACCCATCTGACTGAGTCATAGAGTCTATGACAATTCCATTAAATTAGTCATTGACGATCAAATAAGACGCTCAGTATGTGAATTTTCATTTTTTGGTCAAAAAGGGGTCATGAATGAAACTACGTGACCTTCTAGTGACAAAAATTGAGAGTCATGTATCAACATATTTCTTGTAGTGTTCGCGTCCAGCTGGTTTGGATTCAGCGGGACCTGCTTGGTGTCGCGGGCCGGCTGGAATTGTGCCTCGCCCATAGGCCTCTTGCCTTCTGGGATCTCTGGCTGCTCGGTAGCTATCTGCCGCTTTATCTCCTTCAGCTCCTGCGCCACCATCAGGGCTTGCGCCAGGCGCGAGCCGACTGCGGCGCAGTCAATCGAGAGCCGGTAGTCGCCCCCGGCCGTGATGGTGCCAAAAGGTCCTGGCATCTTCATCTTGAGGTAGCCGTAGTGCGGCACCGCCATGAACTTGGCGAGAGCCGGGTGCCCTAGAATGGCGTGGTACACGCTTCTATGGTCCACCACCTCGATCATGATGGCGTGCCCTAGATGTTTTCCCGGTAGTAGTTGGTGACGTCGCCGAACATGATGTCCAGCCGGACCGTTCCAAGAGGAACGCAGCTTAGGCCTGGGACGATCCTGTGGAACATTGTCTGGCTTGGTTCGAGCTGATGCTCGGTGATGTTCAGCTTGTCAGCCGTGTCCTTGTAGAGGATGTTGATGCTGCTTCCCCCGTCGATCAGTACCCGGGAGAAGGTGCAGGTTGTCTTGTTAGTGACGATAATGGTGTCAAGGAGGAGGGCGTACGAGCCTGGGGATGGTAGCACGTCTGGCTGGTCAGCCGGGCCATATGTTACGCAGGTCATGGACCAATCCATCGGCTGGCGGATTGGCGGCGCGGTCGCGTTCACCTCGGCATACCGGCGACACTCGTTGTTCTTGTCGAAGTGCTCGATGATGTTGATGACGTAAGTCGCATGATTACGCGGAAAGTTGTCGCGCGATCCTCCGGCTACGTCAGCCGGAGGCGGTCGTGGTCACTCCGGGCGATTGTTGTTGGCGGCGGCGTTGGCCGGTGCGCCGGCTGGTGGCGGGGGTGGTGGTGGAGCTCCCCTAGGCGGTAGTCCTTTGCCTTTCGCCAGCCGGATGGTCCAGCTGCACTCGATTGTTGTGTGCGTGGCCGGCTTGCGGGGGGTGGAATGGTACTTGCACGGCTGGCTCAGCATGGCCTCCAGCGTGTACTTCGGCTTGCCCCCCAACTGGCCGTCGTCTTGTCGGGGGCGGTTGTATCGCCCTTCTCCAGCCGGAGCCGGCTGGTCTGCTTCCGCGGTGTTCATGGCTTGCTCCGCACCATACCGCTCTTCCGCCATCGCCCTGCTCCGCTTCCGGGTGTCGCGGTTGTCATGGTAGGGGCGGTCGCGCCCGTCGCGGCCATTCGGCCTGCCGGATGGATGGCTCGGGCCGGCTCCGTCTGCCCTTTTCAACTTGCCGACGATCAGCGTGCCGTTTCCGTCTAGCCGGATCGGGATCTTCATGAACGAGTCCGCCGTGGCGTACCTGTCCGCAACGAGCATGAGGTGCTCCGTTGATTTGGGCTCTTCCCGGAAGAGCTTGTGTTTTAACATGGTGCCATCTAGGTACCCATTGATGAAGTAAGTGATGGCTTGGTGCTCTTGCACCCCCTCGCACGTGTTGTGCAGGTTGGACCACCTGGTTAGGTAGTCGCGGTCCTTCTCTCCCTTGCGCTGGACGCAGCTGGCCAGGTGCTGAGGCCGGCCAGGTCGTTTGTAGGTGCTAGCGAAGTTGGTGAGGAAGACCTTCTCGAAATCCAACCAGCAATGGATGCTTGCGGCGGGCAGGCTGTTGACCCACGTGCGCGCCGCGTCCTTCATCATGAGTGGTGCGTAGCGCACCGCCACTCTTCGGTTGCTGCCTGCTATGCCCACCCGGGTGACATAGTCGACGAGCCAATCTTCTGGTTTGGTGGTCCCGTCGTACTTCGGCGTGTCCCTAGGCAGCTGGCAATCCCCGGGGGGAAGGCTCCGTCGTGATGCGCAGCCCTAGGCACTGGTGGACGGCCATGTCTTCCTCCTCGAGGATCCTGGAGGCTTCTAGGGTGTTGATGCGTTGTCGGGCGTCAATGCCGGTCGCTGGACCGGACGCGCCCAAGCGGTCGTGAACATTGGTGAGGGGGACCCGGCCCCCCGGCTCCGCCTGCTGGTAGCCGGCGTGCGAGGTGGCACGCGGTGGCTGATACTCGCCAATGTCAGGAAAGTGCCCGCCTTGAGTAGCCGGTTGGTAACCTCCTGGGGGAGGCGGTTGGCAGTAGCGACCTTCCGAGGCAGCCGGTTGCGAGGTGTAGTAGCCCGTATGTCGGTTGTCGTTGCCACGATATCGGCTGCCTCCTGCAGCCGGTTCGGTGTGGCGTCTTGACTGGTAGCCGGAGTTCACGCTGCCATCGCCACGCGGCGGCACGCGGCCGGGGTTTGGCGAAGACGCCTGTCGGCCGGCGTAAGTGGCTCCGGCTGCCTGCTGCTCGGGGTCTTGTGCGTCCGGCTGGGCGGCGTCTCCCGGTTTGGCTGCGGGTGCCTGGCTAGGAGTCTTGGATGCGGCCTGGCGGCTTTGCGTCGCCTGCTATTGGTTGGCGGCGATGAGGACGTCCTGCAGGCGGCGCTGCTGCCGCAGCAGGTCGTCACCCTGGAGACCGGGTAGTTCGGCCGCGGAGGCTTCCGCAGCCCTCATGTTCTTGGCTGGGGTGTTGTACACCGGCTGGCGGAAACCAGGAGGGACGGTTGGGTCGGCCGTGATCCCCAGCTCATGCACAAGGTTCCCCCCCCCACGCTGGCGCACCACCCCCATCCGGCTGGGCTCAACCGGTACGGGAGTGAAGTTGTGCACGAAGATAAATTCGCGTACCTGGGACTTATCCGGCATTGGGTAGAGGCCACATTCTTCGCGATGTCGATGAGGCGCTGGCACATCAGCTCGAGCGCTGTGGCCACTTCCTCGGGGTCCGCGTCCGAGTTAACGGGCGCGACGAGGTTCTCGAGGACGTCCTGGATGGAGCCGGGCGCAAAGGCGTTCCGGCTTGCTTCCGGAAGGTCGTCAGGGCGGTGAGTGACCATGCACTCCGCATGATCTCGCGACTTGCCGTCCTCTTCGTCGATCACCTCTTTGCAGAGGCGGTCGGTGCAGGCCTGTACGCTAGCGGAAAACTCGGGGACGACGGCGACGAAGACGCGATGTTCGCTGAACTGGACAACGGAGCCGTTGTCCGGGAGAGTGGGACCCTCGATGGCTCCGGTGTTGTTGATCATGCAATCAACGGTGCCGAAAGTCACCACGAGGCCGGTGACGACGTGTCCCCCGGTCTCGGACGAAGGTGTTCCCACGCAGAACTCAGGCCCATCCGTCGCCATCTGCCCCACGCTGGGCGCCAACTGTCGTGGTGTTAATCACGACAGCACCAAGAGGGTGTTCCAGATGGTGTTTAAAGAGGGGACAGACAAGCAAACAGTGGCGTTGGCTTGAGATTGGATAACACTAGTGGAAACAACACCTTTCGTCCAGGGGTAGAAAAGGCATTAGTCCCGGTTGCATCAAAATTCGGGACAAATGCTACGCATTGGTCCCGGTTTGTGCGCCCGAGGCAGCAGAAATCGCCTGGGGGCATTGGTCCCGGTTTGTTAGCAGGCATTTGTCCCGGTTTGTGGCATGAACCGGGACCAATGCCTCGCCACAGGCCACGTGGCACGCGCAAGGGCATTGTCCCGGTTCGTGCCACAAACCGAGACCAATGCCCCCTTCCCCTACATACACTGCCTCCCAGCCCCCCTTCCCTCTGTTTTTTTTGCTTGGAGGAGTGAGAGAGGTGGGTGCTAGTGTGTGTTATTTTACTATTCACACGAGGTGTTCGACGAAATACCCGAGCCGCACATTAATTCACAGAAAATGGTATCTTCGACCGAGGTTAGCAAACTTATCTTTTTCATCCGTAATTGATACATAAAAAAGTTATATTTGTCGATGTATCATGGTCATTTCTCTAGATGTTATTGTAATGTTTTTTTGCTAAACTTAATTATACGATGCAGATGGATGCACGGCAGCGATGGATGTACGGTGACCGACGCAGTTCCGAGTATATGGCAGGCCTGAATGCATTTCTCGCTGTAGCTCAGGCGAACAAAGATAATGGCTTTATGTGTTGCCCATGTGTTGATTGTCGAAACGTTAGGGAGCACTCTTCCTCGAGAGTCCTTCACGGCCACCTACTTCGGAGAGGTTTCATGTCCAGCTATAATTGCTGGACCAAGCATGGAGAAAGAGGGGTTGTGATGGAAGACCATGAAGAAGAAGAAGAAGATCCTTTTTTCCCTGAATACAGTGATACTGCAATGGAAGACAATGCAGAAGAAGGAGGTGATCAAGAATGGGCATTAGAAGAGCCCGATGATGATCTTGGCCGAGTTATTGCTGATGCAAGGGAAGACTGTGAAAGTGAATTGGAGAGGTTGAAGCTGGACAACATGTTACAGGATCATAAAAAGTTGTTGTACCCAAATTGCGAAGATGGCACCACAAAGCTCGGTGCCACACTGGAGTTGCTGAAATGGAAGGCACAGAACGGTGTGACTGACAAGGCATTTGAGATTTTACTTCAACTAATGAAGCTGAAGCTTCCAAAGGATAACGAATTGCCTGAGAGTACGTACGAAGCAAACAAAGCTCTCTGCCCTCTAGGATTAGATGTGCAGAAGATACATGCGTGCATTAATGACTGCATCCTCTACTGCGGTGAGAAGTACGAGAATTTGGATGAATGTCCGGTATGCACTGCACTGCGGTATAAGATCAGAGCAGATGACCCTGATGATGTTGACGGCTAGCCCCCTCGTAAGAGGGTTCCTGCAAAGGTTATGTGGTATGCTCCTATAATACCACGGTTGAAACATCTGTTTAGAAACAAAGAGCGTGCTAGGTTGTTTCGATGGCACAAAGAAGACCGTAAGAAAGACGGAAAGTTGAGTCACCCCGCCGATGGATCGCAGTGGAGAAAGATCGAGAGAGACTTCCCGGACTTTACAGGAGAGGCAAGAAACTTATGGTTTGGTCTAAGTACAGATGGCTTTAATCCTTTTGGGGAGCAAAGCTCCAGCCATAGCACGTGGCCCGTGACTCTATGTATGTACAACCTTCCTCCTTGGTTGTGCATGAAGCGCAAGTTCATTATGATGCCAGTTCTCATCCAAGGCCCGAGGCAACCTGGCAACGACATTGGTGTGTATTTAAGGCCATTAGTGGAAGAACTCTTACAATTGTGGGGCAAACCAGGTGTACGTGTGTGGGATGAGAACGAACAAAAGCCATTTGACCTACGGGCGTTGCTTTTCGTAACCATCAATGATTGGCCTGCTCTTAGTAACATTTCTGGACATACAAACAAGGGATACAATGCATGCACACACTGTTTAGATAAGACTGACAGTGTTTATTTGGATAAATATAAAAAGGTTGTATACCTGGGGCATCGTAGATTTCTTCCGATCAAGCATCCCGTAAGAAAGAAAGGAGGGAAGCATTACAGAGGTGAGGCAGATACCCGGAAGAAGCCTGACCTCCGTAGTGGTAATGATTTATTCGATATGGTCAGGGACCTAAAAGTAATATTTGGGAAGGGTGATGGCAGCCAACCTGTTCTAAATGGCCCTGATAAGCGCGCACCGATGTGGAAGAAGAAATCTATATTTTGGGAGCTACCCTATTGGAAATTTCTAGAGGTCCGCTCTTTAATTGACGTGATGCACGTGACAAAGAATCTCTGCGTCAACCTGCTATGCTTCCTGGGCGTGTATGGGAAGTCAAAAGATACGCCAGAAGCACGGGAGGACCAGCAACATATGAAAGACCCAAGCAACAAGCACACAGATACAGGGAACCATTACTTAAGCAGCTACGCTCTTACTAAAGCAGAGAAGGAAATAGTTTTTGAAGTCATTTACAGTATCAAGGTTCCGTCTGGCTTCTCGTTGAATATAAAGGGGATAATAAACATGGCAGAGAAAAAATTCCAAAACCTGAAGTCTCATGACTGCCACGTGATTATGACGCAGTTGCTTCCGATTGCATTGAGGGGGCTTCTACCGGAAAATGTTCGAGTACCCATTGTGAAGCTATGTGCTTTCCTCAACGCAATATCTCAGAAGGTAATCGATCAAGAAATTCTGGCAAGATTACAGATGGATGTGGTCCAGTGTCTTGTTTGTTTTGAGTTGGTGTTCCCACCATCCTTCTTAACCATTATGATTCATCTCCTGGTTCACCTATGTAAAGAGATTCATATTCTTGGTTCGGTATTTCTACACAATATGTTCCCCTTTGAGAGGTTCATGGGAGTCTTGAATAAATATGTTCATAACCGTGCTATGCCAGAAGGAAGCATCTCGAAGGGCTATGGAACAGAGGAGGTCATTGGGTTCTGTGTTGACTTTATTCCGGACCTTAAGACGATTGGTGTTCCTGAATCACGACATGAGGGGAGGCTGAGGGGAAAAGGAACTCTTGGAAAGAAAAAAAATGATACCCAGGGACGGGCATTCTTTCACTAAAGTACACTACACAGTTCTACAAAATTCCATCTTCGTGGCTCCGTATCTCGAGGAACACAAGAATATTGTACGCTCCACAAACCCGGGGAAAGATGACTCATGGATTAAACGCAAACACATGGAGACTTTCGGAAGTTGGTTGTTCGAGGCCACACCTTGAGGAAGAGGAGGGAATGGCACTCCTACGGCGCACAGCATCCAACCGGCGGGAACACTGTAGCCGGGCGGGCAGGGGTAGTTCGAGGCGGAAAGTGCCTCCGCCTGGAGGAAGGTTAGAGTGGGTACGGTAGAAGCCATGAGAGAGTGTTGAGTTTATATGTGTTTATGCCAATGGTGGCAATGCATATATATATATATAGTGAGAAGAAACAAACCATTTAGTCCCGGCCAGTTTTACCAACCGGGACAAAATGGTTCGGGTTCTGTTGGGAAACGGATCGTCCCTTTAGTCTCGACCTGTTTTTCCAACTGAGACTAAATGGTTAGGGTTTCGTTGGGACCAATCAGAAAGAATCACACGGATCGTGTGTTTCTTTCAAGCGCTTGTGAGTTGTTGGATCAGGGGTGTGTTTCTTTCGAGCTGTTGTGAGCCGTTTGATAAGGGGTACGGTGTGTTTCTTTCGAGCGGTTGTGAGCCGTTGGATCAGGGGTGTTTCTTAACCGTTGGATCGAAATCCTAGAAGAACACTTTGTGAGCAATAGGACCCTATATATAGCCCACCTTCATACATCAGTCAGTTCATCGAGCAAATACAAATCATCCGGATTCGCCAGCATACGTCCTACCGTGCATTTGGTATGCATATATGCACTCAGTAGCCACGGTTGGGCTGTATGCTGGTGATACCGATTGTTTTGTTCTACATCCCCCCTTTTAAGGTTTGACTAAAGGTTTGATACATCATTCAGTTCATGGACCGAATACAAATCATCCGGATTCTCCATCATACGTCCGACCGTTCTTTTGATATGCATATATGCACTCAATATCCACGGTCGGCCTGTATGATGGCGATACCGATTATTTTGTTCTACACCCCCCTTGAAGGTTTGACAAAAGGTTTGATACTACATATATATCTGTCTGCCTTGTATGCGACGAAACTATGTATATGCATGGATCAACTAGTCTGATGTGCACTTATTATAAATTTAACGTACCTTGTTCTGTATTTGAAACGTGTGGAGTTATTATTTGAAACATAAAGGATATAATGGAAAACAAAATAAAACAATAGAAAACATAAAGGAAATAATGGAAAACAAAAGGAAACAATAGAAAACAAAAAAGGTAACGACAGAAAACAAAATAAAACAATAGAAAACATAAAGGAAAACAATAGAAAACATAAAGGAAACAATAGAAAACAAGAGAAAACAAAAAGGAAACAAGAGAAAAAAATAAAACAATAGAAAACATAAAGGAAAACAAAATAAAACAAGAGAAAACAATAGAAAACATACAGGAAAACAATAGAAAACATAAAGCAAACAATAGAAAACAAAATAAAACAAGAGAAAACAAAAAGAATACAAGAGAAAACAAAATAAAACAATAGAAAACATAAAGGAAAACAATAGAAAACATAAAGGAAAACAATAGAAAACAAAATAAAACAATAGAAAACATAAAGGAAAACAATAGAAAACATAAAGGAAACAATAAAAAACAAAATAAAACAAGAAAAAACAAAAAAAAGGTAACAATAGAAAACAAAATAAAACAATAGAAAACATAAAGGAAAACATTAGAAAACATAAAGGAAATCAATAAAAACATAAAGGAAACAAAATATGGAAACCACCTTATCAGTCACCCAACTGAGTTTTAAAACATCAGAAGTGAGTTGAATTTATCTTTCTGTTAATTTTTATATAATTTGCAATTTTCAGAATTTATAAATTATTTGATATTTTCTCCATTTCTTAAATTAATTAATTCAAAATGCAAATAATTCAAAATTTTAAACTTCACCAAATATGTTGGAAATGAATATATTCAGTTACTTTATAATTATCTGATTGTTATTTAATGTGTTATAGGAGTTTTGGAAAAACAGAAAGAAACAAATTTCAAATATAAAAATAATTAAAAATAGGGCATTTGTCCCGGTTTTTGCAAACAACCGGGACGGATGCCCCCCCCCCCAACGCGCGCTCTACACGTGCCCAATCCTTCCGATGCGAAAAAAAAAGTGTGAGGCATCCATCCGGTTGGTAGCAACAACCGGGAAGGAATACCCTTTCATCCCGGTTGTTGCTACCAACCAAGACAGACACCCCGTCCTATATAAGTGGACCGCCTTCCTTCCCAAAATCATAACTCCCCACGTAGGATTTGGATCGCGACGATGCCGCTAGGCTGCCCGTCTCCCGCGCCCGCGCCGTTCACCGTCGTCGACCCGTGGAGGAGCTCGCCGTCGCCTGCGCCCACGCCCGTCCGCCCGCGAACTGCCCCCGTGCCGCGCCCGCCCGCGAACTGCGCCCACGCCGCGCCCGCCCGCCTCCGGGAGCTCGCCGCGCCCGCGCCATGGACGCGCTCGCCGCCACGCCAATGCCGGCCCGCGCCCTTGGACGAGCTCTCCGCTCGCCCATCTCCCCTCGCCGTCGATCGTCGGCGATCGCTCCCTGTAGGTAAGAAACAGAGATTTTTTTTTGTTTAGTGCTTTTGTTTTTATAATTTTTTTACTGTTAGAGAATTTAGGTATTTGTACTTAGAAAATTTAGGTGTTAGAAATTTTAGTGTTAGAAAAATTAGAAATTTTAGTGTTAGAGAAATTTTAGTGTTAGAAATTTTAGTGTTAGAGAAATTTAGGTATTTGTACTTAGATTTTTTTTACTTATAATTTAGTGTTAGAAAAATTAGAAATTTTAGTGTTAGAGAAATTTAGGTATTTGTACTTAGAATTTTTTTACTTATAATTTAGTGTTAGAAAAATGAGAAATTTTAGTGTTACAGAATTTAGGTATTTGTACTTGGAAAATTTCAGTGTTAGAAAAATTAAAAAATTTAGTGTTAGAAAAATTAGAAATTTAAGTGTTAGAGAAATTTTAGTGTTAGAAATTTTAGTGTTAGAAAAACCAGAAATTTTAGTGTTAGAGAAATTTTTACTAAGTTAGTGTTAGAAAATTTTACTTAGAAATTTAGTGTAAGAAATTGTTACTTGGAAATTTAGTGTTACAATAAGTTTACTTAGAAATTTAGTCTTAGAAGTTAGTGTTAGGAATTTTTACTTAGGAATTTTTAGTGTTAGGAATTTTTAGTGTTAGGAATTTTAGTGTTAGGAATTTCACTTAAGAATTTTTAGAAAATTTCACTAAGTTAGTGCTAGAAAATTTCACTAAGTTAGACAAATTACACTAAGTTAGAATAATTTCACTAAGTTAGAAAATTTTACTAAGTTAGAAAATTTTCACTAACTTAGAAAATATCACTAAGTTAGTGTTAGAAAATTTCACTAAGTTAGAAAATTTCACTAAGTTATAAAAAATTCACTAAGTTAGAAAATTTCACTAAGTTACAATTTTTATACTTAGTGGTAGAAATTTGGAACTGTTACGAGGCACACAGACCGATGAACATCTTGTTCCTGTTAAGGGGTACTACATGCGGTGGTGATCCGAGGAAAGGAACGAATGCGAGAGTTTCTGAATTTCTTTCGAACTAAATAATGTCACATATGTAATATGGTTCGTGAGATCCGGATGAAGTTGAAACCTTTAGTACACATTCGTAATGGTGACATTCCTCAGAAATCCCTTCCGGGGTTATGAAGAATGTCCCCATTATGTATGTACAAAAGGGTCTAGTTGTTTTCGGATTTCACTATTACATATATGATTTTGTCTAGTTTCAGAGAACTCCAGAAACCCTTCCTTCCCCCCGCATCGCCATCACGTGTACTTACCTCGTAACAAGCACAAAATGTGAAGGTCCAACTTCACATCAAGGCCCGATGACCATCTTGTTCCTGTTAAGAGGTACTACATGCGGTGGTGATCCGGGGAAAGGATGAAGATGAGGGTTTCTGGATTTCTTTCGAACTAAATAATGTCACATATGTAATATTGTTCGTGAGATCCGGATGATGTTGAACCCTTTAGTGCATACTCGTAATGGTGACATTCCTTAGAAATCCCTTCCGGGGTTATGAAGAATGTCACCGTTATGGATGTGCACAAAAGGATCCAATTTTTTCCGGATCTCACTATTACATATATGATTTTGTTTAGTTTTAAAGATTTCCAGAAACCCTTCCTTCCCCCGCAAAGCCATCATAGGTACTACCTCGTAGCAAGCACAAAATGTGAAGGTCCAACTTCACATCAAGGCCCGATGACCATCTTGTTCCTGTTAAGAGGTACTACATGCGGTGGTGATCCGGGGAAAGGATGAAGATGAGGGTTTCTGGATTTCTTTCAAAATAAATAATGTCACATATGTAATATGGTTCATGAGATCCGGATGAAGTTGAACCCTTTAGTGCACATTCGTAATGGTGACATTCCTCAGAAA
The DNA here is from genome assembly GCA_028641055.1 of Alopecurus myosuroides. Taxonomy (NCBI): domain Eukaryota; kingdom Viridiplantae; phylum Streptophyta; class Magnoliopsida; order Poales; family Poaceae; genus Alopecurus; species Alopecurus myosuroides. The sequence goes on along the minus strand of CM054057.1, from coordinate 732,494,824 downwards.
TCCCTTCCGGGGTTATGAAGAATGTCCCCATTATGTATGTGTACAAAAGGGTCTAGTTTTTTCCGGATTTCACTATTACATATATGATTTTGTTTAGTTTCAGAGAACTCCAGAAACCCTTCCTTCCCCCGCATCGCCATCACGTGTACTTACCTCGTAGAAAGCACAAAATTTGAAGGTCCAACTTCACATCAAGGCCTAGGCAGGAGTATGACTAGCAGATCAGATCCACTCTTTCCTAATAAACTTGTGACTCGAACGGGGCATAACATCATTCCAGATTATCTAGTCATGTGTGAAAACATTGCAGATCACTTCCTCTAAGTGATCTGCAATGTTTTCACACATGATATGGATAATCTGGGATGCTACAACTTTTATGTCCCGTTCAAGTCGCAACTTTACTCGGCAAGACTCGATCTGGTCTGCTAGTCATACTCCTTACTAAAGTTCAGAAACCCTTGTTCCTGTTAAGAGGTACTACAGGCGGTGGTGATCCGGGGAAAGGATGAAGATGAGGGTTTTGGTTGGAACTAAGTAACATCGCATATGTAATATTACGTATGTGATTTTGTTTAGTTTCAACGAAGATCAGAAACCCTTGTCTTCATCCTTCTCCAGATCGCCATCACGTATACTACCTCGTAACAAGCACAAGATATGAGAAGGGCCAATTTGATCCTTTGTGTTTAACTTTCATCTTATTTATGTCAAATTTCTCCATTTACTATTTTTTACTAAGTTCGAAACACTAAGGTATTTTACTTAATTACGGAATATTTACTTAGTCCAGATCTGTTTTTATTTTATGTCTCTGTTGGACCCATCGGGCGATGTCCGGGACTGGGCCCCGCCGGGCTGGCACTGGGAGGTCCTTACTACCGGGACACGCGACTTGGTGAGAAATCCGGGTGGTGTGGTCGACCCGGATATTCTTTGGTGGCCATCGCGTCGGCCACGGTCTGTGCGGAGAGAGTCGGCCCCTGAGGAGGTGGTACATCAGCGTATCAGGGAGGAGGACGAGCACGTCCCTCGCTACATGTACTTGATCGATACGGAGTATAGAAGTGGTTGGTCGATTATTCGGAGGGTTCCATACCACGTGAGCTATGACCCTGTGAGGGTTCCTTACCTATGGATGCGTAGCACCCCGCGGATTAGGACCCGGTCGGAGTTAATTAGTTTGAGAGATGTCATGAATATGTATAAGTGATATTATTCGATCGTGATGTATTAGGGTTAAATAAAATGAACCCGAGCTATGTAACTCTTGGTGTGTATTGATACGTTTAAATATTTCATCAATGTTGCTTTTACAATTGAAATGAGGATCTAGAACATGTTGATACTCTTTTTTCTAACTTGTTTAGGTATAGGTACCATTAGCTATTATCTATAAGAAATTTTGATGAAATGGATCTGGAACATATAATTACTCTTTCTTTCTTAGGGAATTTTGACTTAGGGAATTTTGTGTATTTTCAGAAAAGTATGGAGCCAAGAGACGAAGATGCGGAAAACTTGCTCGCGGGTTTAATCCGCGGGCCCGAGGGAGAGACCGATGTTAGCCACTGGATGAACGACTCCGGTGAGGGAGATCCGGAGCTCACCCGAGGAGACGTCTCTGCTGAGGAAGAAGCCGACGACTCCGGTGAGGGAGAAGCCGACGGCTCCGGTGGAGCCGTACAAATTACAAACAACGTCTCCGAGGTGCATATAGATATGTTAATTAATGAAGCACCCGTTGTCTATATACATGTATTAACAATATTTATATTTTATCCATACGGTTCAAGCATATCAACCGGAAAAAATAATAAACGAGGCGAAACAAAGAAGTTGAAAGATATAGAAAGATATAGGATCCAAACGATCGCAACAGACGGCGCACCCGAGCTTCCCGCTGATGTTGCCCAAAAATTTGTGAAGCAATGCGGAGTGCTAGTTAGGGATCACATCCCGATCACTGTTCAAGAGTGGAATGAGCCAAAAGATCCGCGGAGACAAGGAATTTCATTTGTCAGCAAAAAAGCCAAAGATCATCTTTTCAAAAAGATAATGTGTAATTTCACCTTACCCTTTCCGGAGGTGGACGAGAATGAGGCGGATAAGAATGAGGAGGTAGATGGTGAAGCCGATGTTACTAAAAAGAAACTTGAGTTACTGGAAAAGGTCAAGGCGTGGACTTTGAAAAGGATGGCCCAACAATTCAAAAACTGGAAGAAAAGATTGAACCTTGACTTTGTTAAGAAGGGAAAGACTCCGGATTTCACTCAAGGGTATGAGAAAATAAAACCCTTATGGGCAGAGTTTGTGAAGTACAAGCTGTCAGAGAATGCAACGGAAAGGTTAAAAACAAATCATAAAAACGCCGCCAAAAAGTTATATCACCATACTATGGGGCAAGCTAGCTACAAGGGTTCCATACCCAAGTGGGAGAAATGGGAGAACGACCAGCATGAGAAGGGGATCACTCCCGAGCCATTCCTGTGGGTCGAGCGGACAAGGTCTTGGTTCTACGGGCATGGGGGCAAGTTGGACGCCGAAGGAAAAGCAATATATAACCTAAGGCATAAAGAGAATCCTCTACCCATAGAAGATCTTAGAACCGCAATAAGGGATGTTGAAGAGGGGAGGTTCGTGCCAGATAGAGAGAACGACGAGCTCACACGCGCCCTCGGGAATAAGGAACACGTACGGTGTACACGTGGCACAAAAGGCAATCCTCCATGGAGTATTGTGTTTGAAGACAGCAAAAAGAAATATCCCGATAGAATCCGTCAATGGAAAAAGGACGCGGAGGCAGCTGAAGCAGCTAGTGAGTAAAACTGGAGGCGTCAAATTGAAGAACAGATAAAGCGGATGCAGGAGGTAGCAATGAAGCAGCAGGAGCAAATTAGCACACTTAGCCAGCAACTAGTGTCTACCGGCGTACCACACATTGTAGAAGGTGAAGTCGATGCTACCGGCGCTGCACATTCTCATCGGAAAAGCAGCGTTGCGTCCACGCAGCTCCCGGCTGATGATGCACCGCCGATGATGCACCCGGTGGATGATATCACGGAGATGACAACCTGTGTGATCCACGTGAAGGTCGTCAATATAACCATCAAGGCGTCGGTCGGCTATGTCTTACCAATTGGCAACGAACCAACTCACCATAGTCTTCCGGTTCCATGGGGCTACGCTGTTGTTGGGGTCGATGAAGTTGTCAACGGATTCGAGCGGGTGAAGCTTGAATTCCCTGAAGGTGAAGACAGAGAGGTGACTAAACTCGGAGAAGCCAAGAAGTTAACCATTCTATGGCAAAAGGAATGCATTGTGCTTCCCAATCAGACGGCAAGGCCATCGACTCCTCACGATTCTCCAGCGCAACAGTCTCCAACGCAGTCGTCTCCGCCATGCATGCCGTCTCCAGCGTGGTCGCCTACGCTGCCGCTCAGCCTTCTCCACCCACTAAGTTTCTGCCGAAACGTAAAAGATCCCCAAACGTCAACGGTCACCCCTCCCGAAGGTACCAAAGGAGTTACCCAAGTTACCTTACGACTATACTCCTGAGCAAACCCAGAAAATCGCAAGGGACGAATACGAGGCGCGGAAATTGAAACGGAAGGAGCTGAAAAAGGAAGATTTCCCCGAGACCGAAGAAGATGTAGAACGAGCGTGGAAAATGGTGAAGATTCTTCATCAACCCGAGCCGAGTCTGTCATCTGACTATGAACGCTCTATTCTGAAGTCACACCAGGAAATGGTGCGGTCGACGAAGAGTAGTAGCGCAAGCGCAAAATGGGGGAAATCAGTTGCCCAGCTCGGAGAGCAGAAAAAACAATCCATCTCCCCGCTCAAAGTGATTTCCAATACCCAGGTGGAACCGAGCACTAATGCTGATGAGAAAATTGATCCGGAGTTTATAGAACTGTACGGAGAAAGGACAGCTGCTGCGGGTTTGTCCATTGCTAAGTATATGCAAACAATAGACTACTTCCCCGAAGCTGAATGTGCGTACAAATACCAGCACGGGAATCCTCTCATCAAACCCGAGGAGGTAAAGGATCTACCAACCAAAATATGAAGAGTGCATAATTGATATATGGAAGCCGCTCAGAAATCTCAGGACTGGTTATGTCTCGCAGTTAGAGACGAGCACTACGTGTACGGAGATGGAATGGTTCTGATTCAATTTTCCGAATTGTTTCAGTTATTCCAGCAATAGGCCCTCGACAAATCTATGTTAGTGCCTATTGTCTGTAAGTACTTATTTCTCTAATTAAGTCTCTAGCTAGCTCACCTCGTTCATTGCATATTCATATATATATATATATATATATAGTACACTCATTATATTATAATTGCGGAATGAAGATTCTCGAATGCAAAAGAGGACAAATCTATGATATTGGGTTCATTGCCCCACATTTTGTTAATCATAAGACTCTTGAGCTATCTCCCAAGGATACAGAAGATAATATTCTAAGGGCAATAAGGTTTCCACAACACCGACGGGAAATACTATTTCCTTACAACTTCGGGTGAGTGTTACTGTGTTGTACACATTCTGTTTTCCTTACTCGATGTTCAGTGTATAATTGATGAGTTCTGCGTGCGCAGCTTCCACTATATTCTGCTAACCTTCCAATTTGACAAAGGAAAAGTACTTGTAATGGACCCAAAATGTAAACCCCTAGCGATGTGGGCGCCCATGCAGGAAATGATCCAGCGGTAATTTCAGTCTTTATATATGGCACTATATCGACTACTTTGTTTCATTTTCGGATATCAAGTAATTACTAACTCTTTTTATTCTTTTTCTTTCCCAGGCAGCGTTTGGAAGAGGTTCACAAAAAAGTCCAGGGGTGAATGGAAATCAGAGCTTACATTTGATATTGTGGAAGTAAGTACTACTATCTAGATCTGCGCATCTCCTTGATTCTAGTGTCGACACCATTATCATGGTTGGTTGATTATTATTTTGATTGAAACGATGTTCCCGTAAAGTGCTTGCAACAGGGAGACAGGAATCACTTGTGTGGATACTACGTCTGCGAGTTCATTCGTCAGACGACCTGTCCCAAGGGCAGAGATTTCAACAAACTTCATGTACGTCAGTCGTCAATTTTTCTTATTACCATCTATTTTAGTTACTTAGTTTCATTAATATATATTGACCACTCCTCTTTATATTAGATCGAACGGCTCCGGGACGGTCTTCTACCAAGGGACCGCATACGAGCAATTCAGGAGGAAATTGCGGGCTTCTTAGATGCAGAGGTCCTAAATGTAAATGGAGAGTACTATAGCGCCGGTTGGAACTGAATTTGATTTTGTAATTCATTCCATCGGTCATGTAATATGCTCGATATAATTAGATTCTGTAATATAAGTGTTCCTTCTTTTGCTATATATATGTATTACTTATTCACTCGTGGGATCCGGGAGGTCCGGGGAGGGGCCACCGAGGCTCTTCTCTTCTCGTGGGATCCGGGAGGTCCGGGGAAGGGCCACCGGGCTCCTCTCTTCTCCTGGGATCCGGGAGGTCCGGGGAGGGGCCACCAAGGCTCCTTATCAGTGTATGGTGATAGGGGTATCGTAAAATCGAATTAATCGCAAAACAGAAAATAAAAAGGAAACAATAAATAGAAAAAAAAAACTCTGCCGCGGCAGAGAAAATGGCAAAAGTGCTGCCGCGGCAGAGGAGACATCCATCCCGGTTCGTGTTAAGAACCGGGACGAATGCCCCTGGCCAGGTTCGCCACGTGGTCAGCCCCATTTGTCCCGGGTCCTGGCACAACCGGGACCAATGGGGCAGGGCCATTTGTCCCGGCTTCCCCATCCCGGTTGCACAACCGGGTCAAATGGGGCTTACCAACCGGGACCAATGCCCATGTTTCCACTAGTGTAACAAGCGTGTAGACACACGATGTACCCAGGTTCAGGGACCTCACGTTGAGGTAAAACCCCTACTCCCTACTTCTCTCTTTTCTATTGATGCATAGGTTACAAGATTGTTCTCTGGGTTCTTACTGGATGCATCGAGGTGTGTGTGGGAGAATGGAATGTCCCCTGCTACTAAGGCCTGGCCAGTCCTTATATACTGCCGGACTGGCCATCTTACAAGTGGGGACCCGGCTGGTACGAGGCCAGCCGGGGAGATTCTAGGACAAACGACCCTCGTCCTTCGGCCTTCGAGCCCGGTTGGTGCCGTACCACGCAGCTTACATTTGCAGCGCCTTGCCCATCCTGGCGTACCCGGCAGACACTCCCGGCTTCCCGGCTGCCCATGCCTTCGTACCCCGGCCATACACTTGGTACCCGAGCCCATGCGGCGGGTGCCGGGTAGAGTAGGCAGGTATCGGCTAGCTTGAGTAGATATATCGCTGGCCTTACGCGGGTACGGCCCAGCCCATGCCGGAGTTCCCCGGGTAGCTGGGGAGTAGGTGTACCGTGCTGCGTAGGGTGGCACTGTGGCTCGCCTGATCCTAGGGAGTTGGCGTGTGATAAATATCAAACGTGTCTATAATTTCTGATGTTCCATGTTAATATTATGCCAATTGCTACATGTTTTCCGCATGTTTTCCTACGTTTTCTTATGTTTTCCGGGACTAACCTATGAACAAGATGCCACAGAGCCAGTTCCTTGTTTTCTGCAGTTTTTAGTTTCCAAAAATTTGTTCTAGAAATATTCTCGGAATTGGAAAATTCAAAAGCGAGAAGTCCTAAAAGTCTCGGAAGCATCCAGAAGTCCCGAAGAGCCTCGGAGGGGGTCCACAGGGTGGCCACACCATAGGTTGGCGCCACCACCGCCTGGCCGCGCCACCTAGGGGTGTGGGCCCCCTGGCCACCTCCCTACATTGCCCTTTCGCTCATATATACTCCCCGAGGCATAAACCCTAGAAGAATCGACCTTTTCTGCAAAATACATCCGTAGCTCCACCGCCGCTGCCGACAAGTTTCGGGGGACAAATATCTGTTCTGGCACCCTGCCGGGACAGGGAAGTGCCCCCGGAAGCCATCTCCATCGACTCCACCGCCATCTCCGTCGTTGTTGCTGACTCCTATGATGAGGAGGGAGTAGTTCTCCCCCGGGGCTGAGGGCTCTACCGGTAGCTACGTGGTTCACCTCTCTCTCCCATGGTGTGATCTTTATGTTATCATGAGCTTTGTAATCTAGTTGAATAAGTAGATTTATCTTCATCTGTTATGCTACTCAAGTGGTTTTGTTATCTCCGTAAACACTTTGATCACGGGGAAAGGTGAAAGTGTGTGCACCGTGTGGTTTAGTATGATATTTATATCTTGTGTTGGAAGGTCAACCTATGAAATTGTGGCGTTTGTTTACTAATCTTTGGCGCTCGTAGTGACATTGGGGTGCCCTAGAGAGGGAATATAGAATTAAGGAGTGCTTTTAAAGCCCCTACGCAATGATTAGTGTTCGTTATTTGACCGGAGAGTTGTTCGGAGTAGCACAGTGAAGAAATTATATTTGTGCATTCAATTATGTGAGCATTGTTGAGAGTTTCCACTAGTGAAAGTAGGATCCCTAGGCCTTGTTTCCAAGCATTGAAACACCGTTTTCTGCCTGTTCTGCTACATGTTTGCTTGCTGCCTTTACTATTTCAGATTGCTATTATCACTTATACGCATCCATATTACTTGCATTTTAATCTCTCTCTTCGCCGAACTAGTGCACATATATACTTGACAAGTATATTGGGTGTGTTGGGGACACAAGAGACTTCTTGTATCTTAGTTGCTGTGTTGCTTGAGAGGGAAACTTGTTGTTGTTCTACAAACCTCTGCACTTGGGTAATCCACTTAAGGGAAACTTCTTGTTGTTCTACAAACCTCTGCACTTGGAGGCCCAACAATGTCTACAAGAATATAAGCGTGCGTAGACATCAAGCTCGTTTCTGGCGCCGTTGCCGGGGAGGTAAGGTAAAAGGTACTCACATCCTTTGTGTGTGCTCGAAGTTATTTCGTTTAGATTCTGCAATTATATCGTTTTGTTTCTTGTTTTTATTTTCCCTTGTTAGTCTTATTTTTACTCGCTTCTTGTTTTTTATTTTTACTAGTAGTCCTAATGGAAAACAACAAAATTATGAGAGAGCTTTATAATATTTATCTTGAGTTAGGACATGAAGTGTTTGAAGAGAAACTTAAAAAACCTATGGAACTTTATTTGCATGCTAGTGGCAATGTTATTAGTATGAACTCTTTAAACACCATTATTGCTAATGCTATCGAAAATTCTAAGCTTGGGCAAGCTAGTTTTGATGAATATGATATTTTTAGTCCCCCAAGTTTTGAGGAGGAAATTTTCTTTGATGATACTTTGCCTCCAATATATGATGATTATAATGATTGTGGTATTCTAGTTCCACCTGTTTACAATGATGAATATGATATTTTCAGTCCACCAACTATTGAGGAAAAAATTAATTATGATTACAATATGCCTCCTATATTTAATGATTATGGTGATGAGAATAATAATGATAGCTATTTTGTTGAATTTGCTCCCATAGCTATTCATAAGAATGACTATGCTTATGTGGAGAGTATTAATTCTTTTATGCATGTGGCTCATGATAAGAATGTTTTATTTGATAGTTATATTGTTAATTTTATTCATGATGCTACTGAAAGTTATTATGAGAGAGGGAAACATGGTTTTATGCATCTCAACAATATTAAGTTTCCCCTCTTTATGTTGAAATTTTTGAAGTTGCACTTATTTTGTCTTCCTATGCTAGTCACTTTGTGGTTCGTTGAATTGTTTTTCTACAAGATTATTTTTCATACGAATTGGGTTAGACTTAAATGTGTTTTATATTTGCTTCTTGATGCTCTCTTATTGTGCTTCAACTCTTATTCTTATGTGAGCATCTTTTAAAAATCACTATGCCTAGCTGAAAGGCGTTAAAGAAAAGCGCTACCGGGAGACAACCCATTTTATTTCTTTGTTTTCAACCCATTTTCTTTCGTTTTCTTTGGTGTGCTTTGCACGGTGTTGTCTATTTCCTTAGAAACCCCTCTGTATCTTTTCTTTTGAGTTTTTGTTGAGCCAAGTAAAGCCTCTAGTGGAAAGTTGAGGCTATATTTTGGATTTCTGCGCAGGAAACAGATTTCTGTTGTCCACTGTTAATTCCGTTAAAAATAACAGAAAATTCAAAATGACCTGAGCTTTTTTTTTTGCTTAATCCTGAGTTATATACTCAACTTTTCTTAGAATACCACTTTTTGATTTGAGAAACAAAAGATTTTTGAAAAAATCGATATTTACCTGTTGTTCTGTTTTGACAGATTTCTGCCATTTATCGCATTTGCATCTTAATCTCTTTCTTTTGGTGTCCTTTTGAGAAAAAGAGTTTTGAAAGAAGTTGTGACAGTATCTAATGTGTTTTTTAGTGTTAGACTTATGTTGAAACTGAACCATGTGAATCTATTATTTCGATTGCACTAACGTTGCTAATGAAGATTGTGAGAATTTTGGTGTGAAGGAAGTTTTCAAGGGTCAAGAGAAGAGGATGATATGATGTGATCAAGAAGAGTGAAGAGCCTAAACTTTGGGATGCCCCGGTGGTACATCCAAGAAAATTCCAAGAATACTCAAGCGTCTAAGCTTGGGGATGCCCAAGGCATCCCCTTCTTCATCAACAAATTATCAGGTCACTTCTAGTGAAACTATATTTTTATTCGGTCGCATCTTATGTGCTTTACTTGGAGCGTCTTTTATTTTTGTTTTCAGTTTGTTTGGTTTTCTTTGCTGTATTTTATGGTTGGATCTTATCATACTTGTGTGGGAGAGATACACGCTCTGTTTTCATTGCTTAGAACACTCTAGTTTTCAATCTTATTGTTCTGTGAGTGTTCACTTTTTGCTAGTGCTGCGTTTAGCCTTTGTTTTCATGCATCTCTTATTCAGAGCCGTTAGCTTTTGTAGTTAGGTGGTTCTCATATATGTGCTTGGTTGGGAATAGAAATGCTTATGTGGTAGTTGGTATAGTGGAAAAATTCGCATGGTCTTGTAGATCACTAAACTGCTTCACTTGAATCACTGTTGTTGTTTTGAGATATTAAATTGTTTAATGGATAAACGGGAAGGACTAGCAAGTATAAAATTTTAATGGTTGGTCTACGAAACTTGAAACTGTGCCACACTTAAATTACCAGTTGATAGAAACAACGGTATATGATTGCCACGAGTGATACATTTCTGATCGGCCTTTTGTTACATGCTACGGTCGGGGTAGCTAACAGTGACTTGTCGCTGCCACGGACCCTCTTGGAGTGATTTGCACTTTGCCTTGTAGGATGATTTGCTTGCTGTAATATTTTAACTCGTGAGTCTATGTTGCGGTACCTGGCACTTCCACCATCCATATTTGCTAGCCTCTTCGGTACTGTGCATTGCTCTTTCTCACATCGAGAGTTGGTGCAAACTCCACCAGTGCATCCAAATCCCGTGGGAGGACTTTGTTCTTCTACACATAAGCCCATATATTCTTCCTCAAAACAGCCACCATACCTACCTAGCATGGCATTTCCATAGCCATTCCGAGATATATTGTTGCATAACATCCACCTCCATTATGTTACTTGATGATGAGCTTCAGAGTTATTTTTTGCATACTGCTACACTGGCAGGAGCATGCAGTTAGAGACATCAGAGATATTTCTTTATGAGTTATGAGTCCTAAAAGTGTGATGATTCATTGTAATATAGTATGTTTCCCCTACCAGTGAGGATATATAAAAAAACCCAAAAAAAAAGAAAGGGCCAAAGAGAGAATAAAGAGAGAGGGGGCGCATCACTATCCTTTATACCACACTTGTGCTTCATGTTTAGCACCAATACTTCAGTTTGGAGAGAGTTTTCATATTATTATTCATTCATAACTATGTGGGGAAACTTTACATTATAAAACTTGGCTTGTATATTCCAATGATGAGTCTCCTCAAATGAGCTCTAGGTCTTCGTGAGCAAGAAAGTTGGATGCACCCCCACTAGTTCCATTGGAGAGATTTCATACACTTATAGCTCTATGTGCATCTGTTGTGTGGCAATCCCTACTCCTTTCATAGCTTCGGTTGTAATACTTTCTCTTGTCTAATGACCACTTTCATCTTTGTAAGCCTTTCTTCCATTGACCTTCCAAACCCCCCATAATGTTCTCTTAGCCATAACATCATAGTGCCAGGGACCAACGCATAATACTTGCTTGTTTTTGGTGCGCAAATAGTTTAAGATTCAAGCATTGCATTGTGTGGAAAGCTTGACTTGATTCTAAAAGGGGTTGTGAAGATCGTTTGACGTACATGATATTGTTGTTCTTGAAATCTTAAATCATCTCTAATAAACTTTTCACGGTTGATAGTCTTTTAGTATTGATTCATTAAAGGTTTTATTTGTTTCATCTTTGTTTATGCATTACTTGTTGATATCAAATATAGATCACAACTTTAGTTCATTTGATCCTAGTTTACATGTTCTACTTTACATATTATGATCAAGATTGTGTGGTAGCATGTCACCTCAGAAATTATTCTGTTTTATCGTTTACCTACTCGAGGACGAGTAGGAACTAAGCTTGGGGATGCTCGATACGTCTCAAACGTATCTATAATTTCTGATGTTCCATGTTGATATTATGCCAATTGCTACATGTTTTCCCTATGTTTCCCTACATTTTCTTATGTTTTCCGGGACTAACCTATTAACAAGATGCCACAGAGCTAGTTTCCTCTTTTCTTCTGTTTTTAGTTTCAGAAAAGTTGTTCTGGAAATATTCTCGGAATTGGAAAATTCGAAAGCCAGAAGTCCTAAAAGTCCCGAAAGCATCCAGAAGTCCCGAATAGCCCCAGAGGGGGGCCACAGTGTGGCCACACCATAGGGTGGCGCCACCACGCCCCTCGCCGCGCCACCTAGGGGTGTGGGCCCCCTGGCCACCTCCCGGCATCGCCCTTTCGCCCATATATACTCCCCGAGGCATAAAACCTAGAAGAATTGACCTTTTCCGCAAAATACATCTGTAGCTCCGCCGCCACCGCCGACAAGTTTCGGGGGACAGATCTCTGTTCTGGCACACTGTCGGGACGGGGAAGTGCCCCCGAAAGCAATCTCCATCGACTCCACCGCCAGCTCCATCGCCGTTGCTGTCTCCTATGATGAATAGGGAGTAGTTCTCCCCCGGGGCTGAGGGCTCTACCGGTAGCTATGTGGTTCATCTCTCTCTCCCATGGTGTGATCTTTATGTGATCATGAGCTTTGTAATCTAGTTGAATAAGTAGACTGATCTTCATCTGTTATGCTACTCAAGTGGTTTTCCATAAACACTTTGATCACGGGGTAAAGGTGGCAGTGTGTGCACCGTGTGGTTTAGCATGATATTTATATCTTGTGTTGGAAGGTGAACCTATGAAACTGTGGCGTTTGTTTACTAAACTTTGGCGCTCGTAGTGACATTGGGGTGCCCTAGAGAGGGAATATAGACTTGAGGAGTGTTGTTCAATCCCCTATGCAATGATTAGTGTTCGTTATTCGACCGAAGAGTGGTTCAGAGTAGCATAGTGAAGAAATTATATTTATGCATTCAATTATGTGAGCATTGTTGAGAGTGTCCACTAGTGAAAGTAGGATCCCTAGGCCTTGTTTCCAAGCATTGAAACACCGTTTTGTGCCTGTTCTGCTACATGTTTTCTTGCTGCCATTTTTATTTCATATTGCTATTATCACTTATACACATCCATATTACTTGCATTTTACTCTCGCTACTTCTAACTAGTGAACCTATATACCTGACAAGTATATTGGGTGTGTTGTGGACAAAAGAGACTTCTTGTATCTTAATTGCAGGGTTGCTTGAGAGGGATATCTTTGACCTCTACCTCCCTGAGTTCGATAAACCTTGGGTAATCCACTTAAGGGAAACTTGCTATGTTCTACAAACCTCTGCCCTTGGAGACCCAACACTATCTACAAGAATAGAATCGTGCGTAGACATCAGTGTGTTCGCCATACTTCTCCGTACCGGTTGACTTGCGGAGTAGTCATGTTGTACTAGCAACCGGTTAGCCAACCAGTTGCTATCTTTGGCCGGCTGGGCAGCCAGTAGGTGAGCATCGATCTTCGTTCAGCCGGTGGATGAGGGCTGAACGCCAAGCTCGAGTGCGCTTTGACCTTGCGGTAGTATGGGTCGTGGGTATCAGGTTCCTTCTTTTCGCTTCGTCCAGGCACCCGGGGATCATCCCCCCGACAGATAGACTTCTCCGATATACTGCATAGACTAAATATCCTAATCCACTACTCCTAGCAGTCATTGGTTTGCTTGTGCACATCGCCAGATTCTCATATGTGCTACGCTTAGTTCTATGTATTTTTTCAAATCTACTCCATCCGATTGATGAATCAGAGTCGCAAAGAATCTAGTATGACAAGATAACTTGGTAAGATGAGCACTGTGTCGTTAATTTGATTAAGGCTTGGATGTGAGGACACTTGGGAAGTGGTTGTTCGTCTCATACTCGCTTAGTCTAGGATTAAGATCTCGAGCGGAAGCCAAGATTGAGCGTGCAACCACACGCGGGGTCTAAGTAACCGCGCTCGAGCAACTAACTCCTTTGGCCAGATCCATGAGTCATGTAGGTCAGCTATTCAATAAGTAGATATGAAGCAGTAGACTCCAAAAGTCTGTCTATTATAATTGTACGTACTCTAGGACGAGTATATGTTTGTTTTATGATTAATTTTCAAATTTAAACGTTATTTACCAAAAGTTTCCATAGTGTAGTAGGAGTTCGCCCAACTCCGGAGTTGTCTGCATTGTGTCAGAAATTCAACGAGTCGGCTGTCCTGAAGCGATGCGACGGCAAAATAGGGGTGTGGGAAATGAGCATTTTCTATGCAGGCCAAACAAATTGTCTTTTTTGGGAAACTTTGTGTATACACACCTGAAATTTTTATTCTAAAGTTTTGAGCTTTTTGAGATGAATCTAGACCTAAACCTGCTAGACAAAAACATACTGTACAGTAAAATATCGCACGCGAGTCGAGCGCGGCCACTGTGCACGCACGCCCGCAGCGGCATCGCATCACATTGGGCCGCGCTTTCGGCGGGTCAATGACGGAAAGCGACATGGTTATCAGCAAATAAGATAAGCAGCTACTTGTCTGAACTTCCAGAACCTTCTCTTCCGTCCGAAACTTCCAGAGGCGTCAGCCATGTCACCGGGAATAAGATAAGCCGGGGAGGTGAGGATTGTTCCAATCCTTCCGGATTGGACAGCGCTGGGTGTCCTCTGGGGGATAGAAAATTTTCATCCCCGGGTCCCCTGCTTGACACGTGTCCCATTTTTTGTCCAAATCCCGCTTTTATTCCCGTAGCAAAAAAAAAAATCCTTCTTTTGCTCTCGTAGCAAAAAAAAAAACGTTTCACCCCTAAAAAAACAGGAAAAGGTTAGACCTCGCCGAAGACCTCGCCGGAGTTACTGTAGCAATTTTTTTTTCTACGGTAGCAAAAAGTCGATTTCGCCGGAACCGTCGCCGGAGACTTTTGCTCGCCGGAGGAATAGAAGAGCAAAAAATTTATACTAAAAAAGCAAAAAAATAACCTTATTGTAGCAAAAAAAAATTATGCTATTAGAGCAAAAAAATCGGATCTCGCCGGAGTTACAGTAGCAAAAAATTTATACAAAAAAAGCAAAAGAAAAAACCTATTGTAGCAACCATTTGTACAAAAAATTTTTTAGCAAAAATCCCGTATTCGCCTCTGGTAGCACCGCATCCCACCGCTGGGAGCATCCGTTCCGGCGTCCGGAGCACCGCGCCTCGCCGATGAGAGCACCCCTCCCGTCGCCGCCGCACCTCGTCGATGGGAGCACCCCCTCCCGCCTCCGGTAGCACTACATCCTCGTCTTGTGGAAAGCGTGCGCGCAGTTGCCGAGCTCGCGGACGCGGTGCCTGGGCCTCGAGCGCGCCCAGACACACGGCAGGGTGCTTTGACCATTTGTACAGACCTCGCCGGAGCTCGCGGACGCGGTGCCTGGCCTCGAGCGCGCCCAGACACACGGCAGGGTGCTTTGACCATTTGTACAGACCTCGCCGGAGCTCGCGGACGCGGTGCCTGACCTCAAGCGCGCCCAAGGGAGCAACGCCGGCGCCCCCAGGGAGCAACGCCGGCCGCCGCGTGCGCTGCGGCGGGGGTCCGACGACGGAGCTCATGCCAGCAGCAACGAGGAGGCGAGGCCCAACGGCGGCGCGTGCTCGTGACGGCGCCCGAGGAAATTGGGCGGAGGTAGAGACGGCCGTCCTCCCGCCTGAGCACCTCCCGTGGTGGTCTCCATCTCCAGCGATGGCGGGGCGCCGGGGAAATCGGAGCAGATGGCGGGTCGTGCCGCCGGAGTGCGCGCCGGGACCCTCCATCCTCCGCCTCTCCGCCGCACTCGAGTAGGAGGAGGCCGCCGGGAGACTCGAGTGGGAGGAGGCGGCCGGGGGACGCCGGGGGTAGAGCTTGCGGTGACGGAAGGGCGCGGCGGCGGAAGCCCTGCCGGAGCGCGCAGAACTGCGCGGAACCACCGTTGCCAACGATATGTTCCTGGAAAAGATAAGGTTGAGGAATGAGAACGTGGATAGGGCCCACGACTGTTTCTTCTCGTAAGGGGACACGCGGCGCGCGTGGAGACCGGGGGATCGAGACGCGCGATCCCCCGGCTTATCATCAGCGTTTTCCTTCCGGATTGCAGAACCATCTGGAAACTTCGGAATGGAAGTCGAGCTGTATAAATGGGCGGTGAGAACTGAGAAGCTCTCTGCCCCGCATCTCTTCACCTTCATGCTCTGGTCTCTGTACCCCCCAATTCAAGCAATCTATGTGTCCGCCGTACTCTGCGACTCCCTGAATTGGTTGTCAGTTCCCCAATTTGGCCCGTTCTTGATTCTGTCTGGTCCGACTATCGGTGTTATGCAGTCCGTATGTAATCCCCCCAATTACTCCATTGTTTTTCTTCTTGTTTCTGTTGGTTTTAAAGACTCGTATACGTACACGCTAACCAAGTTCAACTTCGAATCCCCGGCCGGCAGCTCGTTACGTGAGCAACTTTGATGGATTCTTGAACTAGCGTGAGTAGCTAGCAGGGTGGGACGTGATCTTTTGATCGATTCCCGTACGTGACGCTAGCTAGCTCTTGCTTGCATGTAAACGAGCGATTCTTCCGACAACTCTCTTGCGAACTAAGCAACAAAGAACGGAACACAAACAATGGATTTGATTGCCACAGGTGCGTATCGCCCCTGCCCTTACTTCTCTTTATTGCTCTTTTGTGCTTATCGTTGTAATTACAAGGAGCACCTTGCCAGTACTTTTATACATGGACAAGCAAGATTAACTAAACCTACTAGGACTAGGACTCCTAGTTCTATTAGGATTCTTTGCTAATCCTACTCCTACTCCTATTCGGACAAGGCCAACAAGGTTACCATCTACATTCACCTCCTTAACCTTGTTGCCTGGCTTCACCTCTTGCACTCCGACTTTCTTCCTCATCTCGATGAACTTCTGTTTCCGGAGGGACTTGGTAAGAATGTCGGCTAGGTGGTCGTTGGTGTTCACGTGTTGAACTTTGATCATGCCCTCCTCAATGCAGGTGTCTATGTGCTTACTCCTCTCGTGAAGAACCGGGTTCTTGAAAAATGAGATTGCAGCTTGGTTGTCGATCTTCATTGACACCTCATGCACCTCCTTCTTCACAAGATCAGCTAGAAGTCTTCTTAACCGCACACCTTGACAAGCCGCCATGCTCGCCGCTATGACTTTTGCCTCACAGGAAGACAATGTCACCGTCTTTTGTGTCTGAGAGTTCCA
This sequence comes from Alopecurus myosuroides, assembly GCA_028641055.1. Taxonomy (NCBI): domain Eukaryota; kingdom Viridiplantae; phylum Streptophyta; class Magnoliopsida; order Poales; family Poaceae; genus Alopecurus; species Alopecurus myosuroides. The sequence goes on along the minus strand of CM054057.1, from coordinate 732,477,968 downwards.
GCTGATCGTATTCGGACCGAGGTAGAATACCATGCCCGATATGCTTTTCCGATCATCAACATCACCTGCCATGTCGCTGTCTGAATAGCCGTGAAGGATCAATCCTTCTTTTCCCTTTGTGTACGTGCAACCAAGATTGATAGTGCCTCTCACATAGCGCAATATTTTCTTTACGGCGCCCATGTGCTCGGTCGTCGGTTTCTCCATGAAACGACTCACGACCCTGACTGAATATGCCAAATCCGGTCGGGTATGCACCAAATATTTTAGACTGCCCACAATGCTTCGATACGTTGTGGTGTCCACCGGCGGATTTGAGCTATGCTTGCTCAACTTGTGACGATGGTCCATTGTTACTTGTACCGTGTTGCATTCTGCCATGCCGCACTTATCCAACAACTTCACCGCGTAAGCCGATTGACATAGGGAAATTGCTCTGGAGTTTTGCTTCACTACGATGCCTAAGTAATAGCTTAATAATCCCAGATCACTCATGCCAAACTTCTGCTTCATTTGCGCCTTGAAACTTTTAATTTCTTGCGCGCTATCTCCGGTTATGATCAGATCATCGACATAGACTACAACTAGCATGTTTGAACCTTTGTAGTGCTTCGTATAGACCGTGGGCTCGACGGGACATCTACTGAACCCGAGAGAGACCAAACTTCGGTCCAACTTTGAGTTCCAAGCTCTTGGCGCTTTCTTGAGCCCATATAGTGCCTTCTTGAGCTTGTAAACCTTCCCTTTTTCGTCTTCCTTCACGTAGCCGAGGGGCTGTTCAACGTACACTTCTTCCGTGAGATCACCGTTGAGGAAAGAGGATTTAACATCCATGTGATGAACCTTCCAATCCTCCTGTGCTGCCAAAGCTGTGAGAACCCTCATGGTCTCGAGTTGAGAAACCGGTGCAAACACCTCCTCATAGTTAACTCCTTGACGTTGTATGTCGCCCTTTGCAACGAGTCGTGCCTTAAACTTCACAATAGCACCCTTCGTGTCCTTCTTTAACTTTTAAACCCACTCCAAACCAATAGTCTTATGGTTCGGAGGTTGGTCTACCAAGATCCATGTGCCATTGCTCTCAATCGCCTTCATATCCTCATCCATTGCGTGCTTCCAACTTGGATCTTTGCTCGCCTCTACAAAATTCGCCGGCTCCTCAACTCCGAGCAAGCATAGTCCGGAGTACTCGAGCGTAACTGGCTTGGCGTGTTTGTAGACTGTCTTGAGGGTTTTATGGCGACGTGGACAAGAGTCCTTTGTGGCTTGCGAATATCTTGGCATCCTTGGCGCTAGGTCATCGGCATAGGTGTCGTTGGCGTAGTCGTCGTGACCGTGACCATCATATTCGTGGTCGTTATCACTTTGCGCCTCGTGGTGATCGTGACCTCTATGCACCGTCTCAGCAGCAGCGTCCTTGCCAAGATCTTCTCCCGTTTCCGCATCATCGTTGTCGGTGCCGTATCGTGGTGATTTTGATCACCTCGGTCACCATGGTCAGGCGTATCCTTCTTATCGGATAGCTTAGGCGTCACCTTCTTCTCATGAAGTAGCACCTTCCGGTTCGGTGTCACCTTCTTCTCATGAAGTAGCACCTTCTCGTTCGGTGTCACAACCATCGTTTGGGCGAGATCGCAAACTTCGGCCATTAGAAGAGTCGTTTCGTCGTCTTCGTACTTCGCCAAATTTGCCCTTATCTCCCGCTTGTTAGGCTCTGGACATTCCTTGGCAAAATGACCCATCTTATTGCAGTTATAGCACTTGACTTTGGACATATCCAAGTTCCATGGCCTCTGCTCGTTAGATTGATCATCTTTATCACGCCCTTGTGGCTTGCCGTTTCCGTTGCCTTTTTCTTTGTTCCTGTCCCGCTTTGACTTGCTCGATCCTTCGCCATCACGCCTTCCTTTGCTGCTTGGGGCTTCCCAGTCAGCGCGTGAGTAGAGCAGTTGATCGACGTCTTCTCCCTTGCCTTTCCGACAACCACGAGAATTTTCTTCCCACGTCCGCAAGCGTCTGATCGCCTCCGTTATGGTCATGTCCTCGATGTCGGTTATCTGCTCAAGCGTGCCGATGATGTACGTAAATTTATCGGTCACCGAACTGAAAAACTTTTCCACAACCTCGACCTCTTTGAGCTTTGCACCAAGCGCGCGGATTTCCCCAACCAAAGTGGTGAGACGCATGGCATAGTCGTTGACCGATTCCGTTTCCTCCATCTGCAACTTGTGAAATTGGCGCTTCAGAACTTGTGCCCGAGCCTTCGTGACACGATCTTCTCCAATCCTCATCTCCTTAAGTGCGTCCCATGCCTCTCTTGCCGTTTCGTACTCCGCCAATGTCATCAGCACGGAATCCGGTACGGACTGGGCTATGACGGCCATGGCACCTTCGTCGCACGCGTCGTTGACTTCATCGTCGGTGATAGCCTGCCACACTCGAAGTGATCGGAGAATAATCTTTATCTTCACCGCCCAAACGCCGTAGTTGGTGTCGGTCAGCATCGGGTACTGCACCGGGATATTGCGGTGCGCCATGACGTTGGCACCGCTCGCCCTGCTGGTTGCTGCGTTCGCCTCCGTTTTCACCTTCTTGGCGCCGTTCTTGTTCGCTTTGGAGTCGTTGGTCTTGCCGGACTTTGAGTTGACGGACTCGCTGTCGCTTTTGCCCATCGTCTCCTCGTCACGGCTCTGATACCAATTGTTGGTTTTAAAGACTCGTATATGTACACGCTAAGCAAGTTCAACTTCGAATCCCCGGCCGGCAGCTCGTTACGTGAGCAACTTTGATGGATTCTTGAACTAGCGTGAGTAGCTAGCAGGGTGGGACGTGATCCTTTGATCGATTCCCGTACGTGACGCTAGCTAGCTCTTGCTTGCATGCAAACGAGCGATTCTTCCGACAACTCTCTTGCGAACTAAGCAATAAAGAACTGAACGCAAACAATGGATTTGATTGCCACAGGTACGTATCGCCCCTGCCCGCCCCTGCCCTTACTTCTCTTTATTGCTCTTTTGTGCTTATCGTTGTAATTATAAGGAGCACCTTGCCAGTACTTTTATACATGGACAAGCAAGATTAACTAAACCTACTAGGACTAGGACTCCTAGTTCTATTAGGATTCTTTGCTAATCCTACTCTTACTACTCGGACAAGGCCAACAAGGTTACCATCTACAGTTTCATCATGTATCCGGTCAACGGACTTGTGAAAGAGGAGAGATTCGGGTACATGGCCGGAGCCGCGGCGGATGGTCTTTCGCCGTCCCTGTGGGGATGCCTCGGCAGCGGCGCCTTGGCGGATGGCTCCTCGTGGTCCTTGGCAGAGCAGCCTCGACCGATGGACTGCCTGGGCGAGGCCGGCCCGACGCCGTTCATGAACAAGACATATGAGGTGGTGGACGACCACGGCACGGACACCGTGGTGTCCTGGGGCGTCGCCGGGAACAGCTTCGTAGTGTGGGACCCGCACGCCTTCTCCACGGCGCTCCTCCCGCGCTACTTCAAGCACGGCAACTTCTCTAGCTTCGTCCGCCAGCTCAACACCTACTCAAGTCCCTGTCTGACGGCCGACTCAATATTCTTCTTGGCTGATTGATTAATTGGTTCATTGATGGGTAACCAGAGGATGCGGATCGGATTTTTTTTTGCGTTGCAGGGGTTCCGGAAGGTTGATCCGGACAGGTGGGAGTTCGCGGCGGAGGGGTTCCTGCGGGGCCGGAAAGAGCTCCTCAAGACGATCACTCGGCGGCGACCACAGCTGCTGCAGGCGGCGTGCCTGGAGGGTAGCAGCGAGGTGCCCGGTCTGCAGCGCGACAAGGGCGTCCTGGTCGCGGAGGGGGTGAAGCTGCGGCAAGAGCAGCAGGCGACGCGCTCGCTGTTGCAGGCCATGGAGGAGCGCATCGCGGCCACGGAGCAGAAGCAGCAGCGGACGATGGCGTTCCTTGCGCGGGCGACGAGGAGCCCGGGTTTACTCCGGACCCTCAGGCACCGGCAGCGCATGCGAGGTGGGGAGGACACGGAGAGTTTGTGGATAGAGCTGCTGAGCCTGGAGGAGAAGCAGAGGTCGGCAGGGGGTGCCGAGGTGGACGTTGAGGAGGATATGCTGGTGCAAAGCCTGTACCCCGAGTGAAATGCGTCGGCCCACCAGCAAATTTGTACTTTTTTGTTTTATAAAATTTGTAGGGCTCATAAACTGGCCCTTTTGGCCAACGCATTTGGTTGGCGGCAGGCACTCGTGTTGGGAATATGCCCTAGAGGCAATCATGTATGATGTAATTCCCACTGTATTCATAAAGTTATTAAGTTGTCCTTGTGTTGAACATCTGATATATATCATTGAATATGTGATTCGATTGTGGAACTATGTATTCATGTTGTTCATACTAAATTGTCCTTGGTCATTTAGTTTGTGCTGGACACACATCCTAGACTAATGTGAGTGTTGGCTGATGACACGGTTCCACTTGTCATGGGCATTGTGATGCCATTCCAACGTTCACGGACTTGGCTAAAGAGTTTAGCAAGTCGGACTGACCCACATTGAGATGCAACGATCAAGTCGTCATTTGCATGTCTCAATCAATGTAATCCTTAGACCTGAGGTTGTCGCACAATCCGAGTTGTGGATCACCGACTTAGGTTCTGTCAAACGTTGTTCTGTGACAAGGCAACTATAAAGGCAGAGTTCGGGTCGAATGAGAAGCAAGCTGCGTGATGTGGATAATCAAGATGGGATTTTGCCCCTCCGAATGGAGAGATATTCTCTGGGCCCTCTCGAGTGATATGATTCAGGAAGCATGGCCATGCGCGACTCAGTTAAGTGTTAACTGTGTCGGTTGACTAAGAGTTAGTCAGATGAATCACATGCCACAGATCGAGAAGAGAGTTGAGCTATTCAAGGGATGACGATAAATCGCCTATAGCTCGACAAGGTATATCGTGAGGCAAAAAGGACTAAGATGAATATCACATTGAAAGGTATGTCGTCATGACTCAATGGTACTTGGGAGTCGGCACGTTCTGCTAGGAGCCGCACCGGACCTAGCAGTCCGCCGTCGGAGCTCCTCCTCGTACGTGTGGATACCGGCAGAGGTGCTGTACGTTCAGCACTTCGACGTTCGAGGGATCGGATCGGCTGGATCGGATCGAAGGACTGCACTGCCCCGACGCGCTGCATCGATAATCCGCACCTGCGCGTCTAGTGGTAATACTCGTGGCCTTCTACCTCGGCTAGATCTTGGAAGCATCGTGTAAGAAAAGTTTTTGTTTATCTCTACGCGTTACAACAGTGGTATCAGAGCAGTAGCTCCTGGTATTATGCCCGAGATCCATACATATGTGATATGTAGTTAGCGTTAGATGTGATCTAATTGTTGTTTTGGTGGTCGGTCTATGAGATAGATCGGTTTTGTACAAGGTTGATTGGATCAATCGTACTCGGGGTTAATGGATGATCTGGTTCCCGTGATCATACTGCTAAGGTCGTGGAACAACTTACCCCTACCGGTCGGTTTCCGCCATCGGGGTATACGGTGACACATAAATCCAGTTGCGGTGATCGAAGATCAAAGAGTTTGGTCGAATCGGAATACGGATCTGATTCGGGTAAAATCGTTTTATCCGATGAAGAAATCCATGAGCGGGACCGCCGGCTTCGCCCTGTCGTAGCGCCTTAGATGTCGTTGCGAGTTCACAACGCCGGTAGATATCGTATCTATGCATAACTTGTTTTTGCAGGAAGTTGTGAATGGTATGGCTTATGTGCATGTGATGTGTGTAATCCATACATGATCTGCGTATCATGTTTGTGTCAGCCGGCTGGAGCCTAGGTGCTGTCATTTTATTGTATACCGGCCTGCGTGTCAGATTCTCTATGTAAATTTTCATTTACTAGCTAGTGTAGCTTGTTGGAGAACCCGGAAGGCATGCAAGTCGATGTAAAAGTCGGCTACATGGAGCAAGATGGCACGTGACAAAAGTTGGCACGAGTCGACTTGCAAGCTTTGTGGAGATGGAGATCACCATGAAGAGAGCCATACCATTTCACATTATAATTGTTTTTTTTGTGTTATTGTTATGTCTCTATTTACCTCTATTTAGATAGTTGGTAGATTCTTTAATCCCTCAAAGAAGGTCTAGTCGGTCGCCCCGCCAGTGCTGCACCATCACAAGTCGGACATTCTTGGTAGTGGGCTCATAAAATTGAGGTGCTACCAATTCTTTCCGGTTAGGTGGGTTTGAGTCGGACTCTTACGAGCAGAAGCACTTGGTAATCTAGACGAGTCCATCACAACGGTTGTGGGGCTCCGGGCGAGGTAGGTTGGGAGCCGGGGCATGTGATGCCACCCAACTAACAGGAGTCGTATAGAGATACGATTGGCAAGGTGTTGCCTACCTAGATCACTTGACGACTAGCGGTGATGCTAAAGCTCACTAGTCGACTTGCTTATTTAGGATCTTGAATCACTTAGCAACCATCGGAGGGATGTTGGTTCTAGTGGGAGCAAAAGTATTAAAGCGTTTAATATGTCTGCTCTTTTATGAATACATGTCTTAAGTGTTTTTGCGTATTTTATGTTGTAGATCAATGGCACCTAGCAACCATCCTCAGTTGTCCGCGTTTGCGTTGAGGTCAATCTTAGAGAAAGATAAGCTAAATGGAACTAATTTCACCAACTGGTATCGTAATCTGAGGATAGTCCTCAAGCATGACAAGAAAGAACATGTTCTAGAAACTCCACTTCCAGAAGAGCCAGATGACGATGCGACTGTCGCTGTCACGAATGCCTACCGTAAGACTAGAGATGAGTCTACGGAAATTAGCTGTCTTATGCTTGCACACATGGAACCGGACTTGCAGCAGCAGTTCGAGAATGTTGAGGCCTACCATATGATCGAAAGCCTCAAAAGTATGTTCCAGGCTCAAGCAAAGATGGAGAGGTATCAAGTCTCTCAAGCTTTGCTTGGCTGTAAGATGAAAGACGGCGATCCACTGAGTCCGCATGTAATCAAGATGATTGGTTACATACAGTCTTTGGATCGGCTGGGCTTCCCAATTAACGAAGAGTTCGCTACTGATATAATTCTGAACTCTCTTCCTAGTGCGTATGGTTCGTTCATCTCGAACTACCATATGCATGGTATGGATAAGAGTATCACTGAATTACATGGGATGCTCAAAACGGCAGAGGCTGATATCAAGAAAGGCGCCAGTCAAGTGTTGATGGTGCAGAATAAGGCTAAGTTCAAGAAGAGTTCTTGGACTAAGAAGAAGAAGGATAAGTCAGGAGGTAGCGCCCATGGCCCTGTCCAGAGTGCTCCCTCAAAGACTAAACCTTCTCCTACAGCCGGAGCCAACTGCTTCTATTGCAAGCAAGATGGCCACTGGAAGAGGAACTGCACCAAGTATTTGGCTGACAGAGCCAAGAGTGGAGGTGTGACTTCCAACTCAGGTACGCTTGTGTGCAATGTTATAGACATTTATCTTGCTGATGCGCCTAATAGTTCTTGGGTATATGATACCGGACCAGTTATTCACATATGCAACTCGTTGCAGGGACTGGTAAGAACTAGGAGCGTGGCAAGAGGAGAGGTTGACATTCGGTCGGCAACAAGGCGAGAGTCGCTGCGTTGGAAGTCGGCACGATGCAACTTCATTTACCTTCAGGATTTATTTTGGAACTAAATAATTGTTATTATGTTCCAGCGCTTAGTCGAAACATTATTTCCGCCTCATGTTTGATGAGACAGGTTATGAGTCGAATATTGAATAATGGTTCTTTTATATTGGAAAGATATGTTTCATGGCTTTGCACCTGTTCAGAACGGGTTATTTATTTTAAATCTTGATAGTGAATCGGTCTATAACATAAATGTTAAAAGGTTGAAACCAATCTGAATATGACTTACTTTTGGCACTGTCAGCTTGGTCATATAAGTTGGAAGCGCATGAAGAAGCTCCATGATGATGGACTTCTAACTTCGTTTGACTTAGAGTCATTCGAGACATGCGAATCATGCCTGCTAGGCAAGATGACCAAGACACCTTTTGCAAGGAGTTGTGAAAGGGCGTCCGACTTGTTGGAACTAATACATAGTGATGTATGTGGTCCAATGAGCACAACAGCGAGAGGTGGTTATGAGTACTTCATTACCTTCACTGATGATTTGAGTAGGTATGGATATATCTATTTAATGAAACACAAGTCGGAAGCCTTTGAAAAGTTCAAGGAATTCCAGAGTGAGGTACAAAATCAGCTCGGCAAGAAAATAAAGTTTCTACGGTCGGACCGTGGAGGCGAGTACATGAGCCATGAGTTTGATGACCATCTAAAGAGTTGTGGAATAGTTCCTCAACTCACTCCGCCAGGTACACCGCAGAGAAACGGTGTATCGGAACGGAGAAATCGGACCTTGTTGGACATGGTACGATCAATGATGAGTCGGACAGATTATCTTTATCATTTTGGGGTTATTGTCTAGAAACTGCAGCTTTCACACTAAACAGAGTACCATCAAAGTCAGTAGAGAAGACACCACATGAGATGTGGACTGGTAAAAAGCCAAGTTTGTCTTTTCTTAAGATTTGGGGTTGTGAAGCATTTGTCAAGCGATTTCAGTCGGACAAGCTCACTCCCAAGTCGGATAAGTGTATTTTCGTGGGGTATCCGAGGGAAACCTTGGGGTACTACTTCTACAACCGGGAAGAGGGCAAAGTGTTTGTCGCTCGGAATTGTGTCTTCCTTGAGAAAGAGTTTCTTAGTCGGGAAGTCAGTGGGAGCACGGTGCAACTCGAAGAAATTCGAGAGGAACCGGCTAGGGGCGAGTCGGCGAACGCCTTAGAGGCTGAGCCGGTCGTGGTACCTACACCGGTAACAGCACCTGAACCACGGAGATCTTCCAGATTACAGAGTGCTCCAGATGTTTTACTGTTAGACAGTAACGAGCCGGCAACTTATTCGGAAGCGATGGTGGGATCTGATTCCGAGTCATGGCTTGGAGCCATGAGATCCGAGTTAAAGTCCATGGATGAAAACCAAGTTTGGAATTTGGTTGATCTGCCTGACGGTGCAAGACCCGTCGAGTGCAAATGGGTCTTTAAGAAGAAAATTGATATGGATGGAAATATTTTCGTCTATAAAGCACGACTTGTCGCGAAGGGGTTCCGACAAGTTCAAGGAGTTGACTACGACGAGACCTTCTCGCCCGTAGCGATGCTTAAATCAATTCGGATCATGTTAGCCATAGCAGCCTATTTCGACTATGAGATATGGCAGATGGATGTCAAGACGGCTTTCCTTAATGGAAATTTAACTGAGGACGTGTATATGATACAGCCCGAAGGTTTTGTCGATCCGGCTAATACTGACAAGGTATGCAAACTTCAGAAATCCATTTATGGGTTGAAGCAAGCATCTCGGAGTTGGAACATTCGCTTTGATGAGGTAGTCAAATCGTTTGGCTTCATCAAGAGCGATCATGATTCTTGTTTATACAAGAAGTTTAGTGGGAGAAAAGTAAATTTTCTAATCTTATATGTGGATGACATATTGCTGATTGGAAATGATGTCATGATGTTGCAAGAAACCAAAGAGTCATTGGAAAGGAGTTTCTCAATGAAGGATTTGGGTGAGGCGACTTACATATTAGGAATCAGGATCTAGAGATAGATCAAGGCGGCTCATTGGATTGAGTCAGAGTACTTATCTGAACAAGGTTTTGAAGAAATTCAAAATGCAAGAGTCCAAGAAGGATTCTTGCCGATGTCCATGGCATAAAACTTAGCAAGACTCAGTGTCCTTCGACGACTGATGAGCGAAGTCGGATGAGTGTGATTCCGTATGCTTCGGCAATAGGATCCATCATGTATGCCATGATTTGTACTAGGCCAGATGTTTCCTATGCTCTAAGTGTTACGAGCAGATACCAGGCTGACCCTAGCGAAGCCCACTGGGCAGCGGTTAAAAATATCCTTAAGTACTTGAGAAATACTAAGGAAATGTTCCTAGTTTATGGAGGTGATGAGGAATTCAGTGTAAAGGGTTACACGGATGCGAGTTATCTCACCAACTCAGATGATTCTCGTTCGCAATCTGGATACGTGTTCGTAATGAACGAAGGAGCTGTGAGTTGGAAGAGTTCCAATCAAGATACGGTGTCTGCATCTACAACAGAGGCTGAGTATATTGCTGCCTCAGAGGCGGCAAAGGAAGCTGTTTGGATCAGGAACCTCCTGATGGATCTTGGTGTGGTTCAGGGCGCGTCCAATCCATTGGACGTATATTGTGACAACAATGGTGCTATCGCACAATCCAAGGAACCTAGACAACACCAGAAGAACAAACATATACTCATGCGGTACCACCTCATTCGCCAGTTTGTCGAACAAGGTGATATCAAGCTATGCAAAGTACACACGGATGCAAACATTGCAGATCCGTTGACAAAGGCGCTACCACAGCCTAAGCATGAGGCTCACACGAGAGGTATGGGCATTAGATGCCTAGGCATATGATGCCAGGATGATTGACTCTAGTGCAAGTGGGAGACTGTTGGGAATATGCCCTAGAGGCAATCATGTATGATGTAATTCCCACTGTACTCATAAAGTTATTAAGTTGTCCTTGTGTTGAACATCTGATATATATCATTGAATATGTGATTCGATTGTGGAACTATGTATTCATGTTGTTCATACTAAATTGTCCTTGGTCATTTAGATTGTGCTGGACACACATCCTAGACTAATGTGAGTGTTGGTTGATGACACGGTTCCACTTGTCATGGGCATGGTGATGCCATTCCAACGTTCACGGACTTGGCTAAAGAGTTTAGCAAGTCGGACTGACCCACATTGAGATGCAACGATCAAGTCGTCATTTGCATGTCTCAATCAATGTAATCCTTAGACCTGAGGTTGTCGCACAATCCGAGTTGTGGATCACCGACTTAGGTTCTGTCAAACGTTGTTCTGTGACAAGGCAACTATAAAGGCAGAGTTCGGGTCGAATGAGAAGCAAGCTGCATGATGTGGATAATCAAGATGGGATTTTGCCCCTCCGAATGGAGAGATATTCTCTGGGCCCTCTCGAGTGATATGATTCAGGAAGCATGGCCATGCGTGACTCAGTTAAGTGTTAACTGTGTCGGTTGACTAAGAGTTAGTCAGATGAATCACATGTCACAAATCGAGAAGAGAGTTGAGCTATTCAAGGGATGACGATAAATCGCCTATAGCTCGACAAGGTATATCGTGAGGCAAAAAGGACTAAGATGAATATCACATTGAAAGGTATGTCGTCATGACTCAATGGTACTTGGGAGTCGGCACGTTCTGCTAGGAGCCGCTACCGATTGATCGATTGGGAGTAGGACTCCAATCGTGTCCAAGTCGCCATGAGCCTGCAGGGTCGCACACTTAAGAGCGGGAGCAAGTATTGGTCGGGTTGGACCCGAACCGGAAATGGACTGGTTTTGTGAGTCGGACTCACAGAGGGAATGGGCCACAAGTGTTGTGCAGCCCATTACCATACGCTATATAAAGAGGGGCACAGGTTGCCCAGCGGGAAGTTAGTCCACTCTCCCATGCGTTGGGAACCCTAGCCCCACTCGGTCCAGCCGCCGCACCGGACCTAGCCGTCCGCCGTCGGAGCTCCTCCTCGTACGTGTGGATACCGGCAGAGGTGATGTACGTTCAGCACTTCGACGTTCGAGGGATCGGATCGGCTGGATCGGATCGTAGGACTGCACTGCCCCGACGTGCTGCATCGATAATCCGCACCTGCGCGTCTAGTGGTAATACTCGTGGCCTTCTACCTCGGCTAGATCTTGGAAGCATCGCGTAAGAAAAGTTTTTGTTTATCTCTACGCGTTACAACAACTCGACCGTGCTTCCATCGTCGCCGACCTTCACGTAGTCTGCCACGCCGCCTATACTACTCCCATCCTTACCGTCTCACGGGTGTGGACATGCCACAAGTGGCCTCTCGAATCAGGCCTACACGGTTGAACAAGGACCGCCGTTGGCTTGACCTCACCGTCATAGCGTTTGACCCGCATTATTTGCCAAGTCGACATCACCTATGTGTTTCTCCCCAAAAAATAAGCATTTGATCACAACGATAATTTGGGTGGCAAGAGCTAATAATTGTTTGCAATGTCTTTGTAGATGGACGGTATGTATCACTTCGTTTCCACCAATTTCATTGATACTTCGGATGATGAATCCAACGATGATGATAGAGTTGATACTACCAGAAACGTGAACCGCTCCCGAGTCGTCCCCCAGGGTGTCGCCTGGGGCGAAACCCTAAGAGCGGGTCGGGAGGGCGGCCTACGCGCGGCGGCCGGGGCGGCGCCCCGGTCGTGCAGCGGCGAGTGCCTCTCCTCTTGGTTGCTGCCATGAACGTAGGAGCCCCTGTCTTTGGTGATGGGTGGAGGCAGGGTGTTGTGGACCGTCCAGATCCATTCGGGGCTCATCTTCGACGGTTCCCCGGCGCGAGAAGGGCGCGGTGGAGGTGGTGGTGCGGTGGTGTTGGGCATGTGTGGTGGAACAGATGGAGGGTGGGGTGCGGGACAAGACCGAGCGAAAGCTTGCTCCTGCCTCGGCCGGAGCCAGCGGCGATGGCACCCGCGGGCGTCTACTCTCGCATGAGGTCATTGTCGTGTTCCTCTGGCTAGCTCCCCGTTCCATTCTCCGGGGGAATCCCTAAATCTGAGTGCTCCGGATTGGACGATTGTCACACCCCAGTTTTTGACTCTTGGACTATGCTCAAGAAGACAAAGATTAGGGCCAACAATTTTTTTTTAACAACATGATTGTTTGGTCTAACAAGTGTTTGCCATGTTAAACATATTTGCAACACAAGTCCTGTTTCCATATAAAACCAATACCTTATGTTTCTGAGAAATATTCCTATTTTATTTCCCCTGATGTTTTCATAATGTTACTGGAGTGGATTTTTATTCCAAAGACTTGGATCATTCTGGTTTGCTACTTAAAACAAACTTTTAACTTTGTTGGATCCAAGAAAACAAGTTTCCAAGATGATCTATGAAAGTTTTCTTTTAACTTTCCTATAGAAAACAGGTCCTTAGACTGAATTTTCTGAATTTTTGCAGTAAACAGTAGCAGATACACTTTTGCACTTTTGATTTCTTGTTGATCCCTTGATCTTTTGGAAGTGTAACCAAGCCTAGTGTGTTGACCAGCATTCCTACTCGACCAATAATGCATTGGGTTCCTTCTAGAAGCCCCAGGCCTGAACTTATTAGAGAGAGAAGAGGTGTCAACGTGGCAGAAGTGGGAGCCCATGTATTTGACTATTTTGGTTTCCACTTGCACCACTTGCACCCTTAGCCAGGGTAGAGCTTGCAACCACATTATTGATGATTAGGGCAAGCCAGGGCACGAAGTAGAAATGACCAAAAACCCTAGGGTTTGCTCTATGCCATTGTTGGCATGAACCCGAGCTTCCCATTTTGTCCTCCAAGTTTTCCTACCTCATCTATAAGTACCAGGGCAGTGCCCTTGAGTTCCTTGCACCTCTCACTTTCTCTCCTAGCCTCCCTGGTCGTTTCCTACCTGAGCCCTTGCCCTTAGAGCCTGTGAGCTCGAGAGCTAGCCACCCGAGATCACCACGGCCTCGGCCAAGCCCTGCTCACACCCTGCTTTCCAGCCTCTCCCACCACCCTAGCAACTCTCCCCACACTCCCCTGAACCTCCCAGACAAGGCCCCGTGCCCTCTAGGCCCCGGAGGCACCGCCGCCATCCACGGGCGCCGCCGCGGACGCCGGTTGCGTTCCGCCGCGTGCGGCCAGGCCTGCCGCCCCTGTCGCCGCCCCTCGACTCCCCAGCCCTCCAGCAACTCCCTCGAGCGCCCGCAGCCCTTCCCGAGCCCCACGGTGAGCGCTACGGCCGCGCCCTTTTCTTCCTGTTTCGGGTGAGAGAGAGAAGATCGGGGGGGAGGAAGAAATGCCAGCGCCGTTCGATCTATGATCGACGGCCGCGCTCAAACAGCCGGTTTCCCGCGCCCGCTCGCGCGCCGAAGCGCAGCTGGGCCGCGCAGCCCGCTGATGGGCCGCGGCCGCAGTGGATTCCAGCCCGTGTGACTGTATGTTTATTCAATTAATTTCTAACAGAAACATGCACCATCATTTTGGACTTCGGAAAAATATTAAAACTGCAAATTAAAATCTGGAAAAATTCAAGGACCTAGAGATATGAAATATAAACCACCCAAAATTTGCAGATCTACTTTTGGACGATTATTTTGAACACAATGAATGTTCTCCCTCAGACTATCAGTGAGAATGTTTTAACTATAACTTTTAAAATATGTGACTAAATGGAACAAACTCAACTGTTCTGGATAGGTATTGAAAATATCTATCCAATGCACCTAACCTAACATCAAGGTGAGTTATGATATGAAAATGCCATCCCGATTGCTAAAGGACCAGTAGCCTTTTCTTTGATTTGTTTAAGGAGTTTAAAAATGCTTTTTGGAGAAAATCCAATAGGATGTGTTTGGTATTGACTATATCTATCATATCCTAGCTTAGATTAATTTTTGAAGCTCTAGATAATTTTTGGTGGACAGATCTAGAAAACATCACCTTTCTGTTTCTGTTTTTAATAATGTTCTTGTTTGAAATGATTGATGTGGATGATTGGATCTTGCTTCCTAGCTTGTATAAAGTTTTTAGGACTTGTTATTGAGTTGTTTCCTTACAGTACCTCTACCTTAGAAGGTGTGTGCATGTTTGGAAAACAGAAATAATAATGAAATAGCATTGGTTCCTTCTAGTTTTAATAATTGGAATTTTTGGTGATACCTAGATCTTTGGGTGAATGCTTTGTTAATTTTGGTGCTATGATTCTATGGATCCAGTACCATTTTGGTACTGTTATTTTGAAGTTAATACCTCTGTTAGCTTGCATGTCTTTTATAGTGAAGCATGTGTGGGTTTTCTTATTCTTATGCACTAGTATTGTTTTCACTAGAATAAATGGCTTTGTAATATTTTATTTTGTTATACTAATTTTTTTCATGAGTAACCAGAGGCTTAGTACCTATTTTTCATTGGTATTAGTGGGCCCATAACCCACTGGTTCCATTGCATCTTGGTTGAGGATAGAAATCCCCAACCATGCACCTGTGAGAAATTAACATGATTAAATACATGATTGATTTCTATTTTTCCACCATGGAAAATATAATTTTTTGTTTTCACTTATGCAAGTGAGAAGCTTATTTCTTATCAGAGGATACTAGTATGTTAGATGTGATCCAATTTGTTAGCATAATATTCCTTAGGGGTATCATGTCAAGAAATGGTTCACTATTGAGTGGTAAATTAAATTATTTGCAAATGAACTAAATTCCTTGTGATTGGTAGATTGTTTGTGTATGATTTTAAATTGAGTGTTTGGATTTTTGAAAAGGATTATATGACTTTTCATTAAGTGCATAGCTACTGGTTGTGTGAGTTATACCTTGATTGCTTGCTAATAATTGTTTCAAGGAAACAGAAATTGCTAGAACTAATTTGTGCTTGTTTAATAGTTGTTTCATGGGATTATTTTGATGTAATTGCTTCCTAGCATGAGTATGATTTGTGTACTGTTATTAGTTACATTTATATTCATGACTTGTTTGATTAGGTTTAAGCAATCATAATAGCATTATTTGTTTCCCTAGTATTGAACTAGTGTCACCACTAGGAAATGGTGATTCTTGCTATAGTTGTGGCATCTTTTATTTTATGAGTATATGAGTTTATTATAGCATGTTTAGGAAGTTATTACTTCTGTTATCATGCCATGAATTATTTAATTTCATGTGCTATGGTTGTAGATTAATAATTATTACTTATAGCATGCTTGTGTAGATTTTCCATCCTAGTATGCTATTAGTGCAGTCATGTTTTATGCCTGTTTAATAGGAGTATTATCTTGAGTAAAGATGGTGTTTTAGATTATTTTTATGACTTGATTATTTTGTTATTTAGCTACTGGTTGTTTGTTAAATTTTCATGATTGATGGATTCCAAAACTTCAAGTAGACACTAATGTAGTAAATAAATAGCCTTTTCATCTGTGGTGTGTTTGCCTGCTGTTTGAGAATTGTCTGAGTGTGTACCTTAGCATGAGTGTCATACTTGTGTTATTTGTTGTGCTAGTGTTGTTGTTGTGCTTAAGAGTATCTTATGAGACTAAGACATCCAACTAAAATCACAAACACACTTAAGTGATAGTAATACCCACTGCCATGGGTATTGATCTGTCTGTTTGTTTTTATCATAGTAACCTAACCCTTTGCACCCACAAGCTATATTTTTATCTTCTTATATATCTTGTTATGAGAGGGGTACACCACTCCATATGTGGTATGTAAGATGTGGGATATGGTTTCCTGAACCATATGTTTGTCTGACGCTAGTTTTGTACCCTGAGAGCTATGTGAGGCAGTTTTCTCGATAACGTTTGTGAGTTGGCGCCATTATACTTTGATTGCTGTAGGTGTTTTTAGCTTGGTTGTGTTCTTTTAGACCTAAGTGTGTGTCTTGTATTCTTTTACGACGCTAGAAAACGAAGAAGAAGAAGAAGCAGTTGTGGAGTTGTGCGTCAAGTTCAAGCTACTTCAAGGCCAGGGACATTAAGAGATTGAGGCAAGCCATCCTGATGCTTGCTGTTATAATACACTTATCATTATCTATCATGCATGCTTTACTTCTGAAAAGTTTTACAAAAACTTTGATTTTTCCAAAAACTAGTTTTGAGTGTTTTCTACTACTACTATATATATACTACTACTATGCCAGTAGTTGATACTTGGTGTTACAAAGCCCATAAGCCACCATATGGTATTTATTACCATCAGATATATTAGTCCCTAAGTGAACACCTTAAAATTGTGTTTTTACAAAACAAAGGCTTTATGGAAAACCCGGAAGAAAAGGCGGATCCTTATTCTCCGGAGGAATGAGGAAGTGGTCATTTTTGGGAAAATGGTGTTCTTTCAAAAATGACACATAACCTAGTCTTCGCCGGACAACCTTTACCGTACTGCCACCCTACCCCAACATGGGCACGGGGCTTAACTGGAAGTTTGTCCTTGTTAGTGTGTGTTCTATCTCAAATGCTATAAGGGACGGGATCCCTTGAACCGATTGTCGCCAAAACTCCCAATGATGAGACATAAAAAGTGTGGGATTAAGTTTCCCTCCGGTCGCGTCAGTTGAGGCATCCTGGCTGGCGGGGGTTAGCTCGGTGCCGGGGTTGACCGGTAAAACTCAACTGAGAGATAGACACATTCTAGCTTGAACATAGTGGAAAGTTATGATCAGTGATCTTATGTTTCACATACTGTTGTCACAGTCCGTCATTGTTCACGGCAGGTGTACTGAATCTGGTGGATCTGTACACCTCTGCAGAGTACAACTTTTTCGAAGAAGCCGCGTCCTCGGATATGGACAGTTGAATGGCCATGTAGCTAGCATTGTGTCAATGTTTTCAAAAAGGAGTTTTCAAAAAGGTGTTGAACTTGGGAAGTTCGGAAAGGAAGGAAATCTTGTACCATGGAGGTACCGATGATGGAAAGCCAGAAGTTGTTTTACAAAACAAAAAGTTTCGCAAATAAAACTTTTCTACTCTAAGCAAGAACTCTGGAAACTGATTCCAAGAAGTTTTGCAAAGAGAAAATATTCTTTTAACAAAACTTTACAAAACCTCTTGTACATGCGATATCTACAAGAGAAAGAAAAACTATATTATTATTTTTCTGAAGTATCTTCTTCAGCAAAGATATAGATTAACCTGACTGCAACTATGGTGTCATCCTATATGAACACCATTGATAGTGCACCCTATTTATAGTCTACCTATTACACCATATGAGCATTCTTGCATTTTTGGTAAGTTACATGATGGATGTCTTGCTGAGTACATTCAAATGTACTCATTATGGTTTCGCCCCTGGTATCTACTTGCCAGACTTCGAGAAGGAGTCTCAGAAGAAGATCGACGAAGAGGAGTACGGAGCTGATGGCTATGCGAACTAGGATCGTCTCCGGGTCAGCAGCCTGTAGGTGGAGGCGTGACTTGGGCTGTACCACGTTATGTGTGCATTTAGTTTTTCCGCTGTGTGTGTGTTGTGTGTTGTCCTGCGTGACAACCGTGTAGTCTCGGTCATGTGACCATGTGTCTTTGTAAGTGTTGTGTAACCGTGTAATGGATATTGTATCTGTGTACCAGTTTGATATGTTGTTCACGACTGAATTCCTGGGATCGTGAATGTATGCATATCAGGGGTGTCCTAGAACAGTGGTTCGAAGGGCAGGCCCTACAGAGTTGGTATCAGAGCTATCCTGACCTTAGGAGACCTTAGTTAGCATGGACGTTAGCTTGTACCCTGACAATGGAAGTAAAACAAACCAGATCTTTAAGCTGATTATTTTTGAAAAGGATTCCATACTCCATCCCCACTGGTTTTCAAGAAAAACTCTACTTACACTCAAAGTTAAAAAGGGAGCATTTTAAAATTCTGCACACTTTTACCTAACTTAACCCACTTTTAAAATCCTGTGTAGATGGAAGTTATCTTCACCAAGTCCTTCCGGCTGGGATCGCATGCACCTTGCTACCGCCGTTTTGAGGAGGATTTGATCAAGATGGCTCATCTTATCGGTCGTCCCACACCTGAGTTGAAGGGAGCCCAGATTCACCATGATGGACGAGAATTGTCCTGGTTGGTTGTCTGCACCATCCGTGCACCTCTGCTAGCACCGTCAACCCCAGAAATCATTTGGGAAGTGGTAGAGAGCAGTTGGGAAGATGGCATCCTTAGGGTAATGCAGCTGGTCATTGCCAAGCTCGCGAACTTCTTTCGCGACAAGTTTGCAGGAACCCCTTATAGGTACTTTGGAAGACGCGACGAGGATGACAGGCCAGTAGAAGTCACTGGAGACTTTGTGTTTGCTCGTCACTTCCAGCACCTAGAGGGACAGCTGTACAACACCCAACTCTCCCTTGATAGAGTAAGGGCAGATCATGACCTTCGAGGAAGAGAGATAGACCAACTAGAAGCCAGTCTTGGTGCATCTTCGGTTACCGAGCGTCGCCTCAAGGTACTGAAGAAGACAATGAAGTACACTGACTCCCAGCACCGCACACGAGTGAGAGCCCTTCAGCTTCAGCTTGCAGCCAACAAGGCTAGAGTGGAAGAGCTGGAGGAACAGCTACGCGCTTTCTCGATCACTTAGGATTGCCCCAGGATGTTAGGAGTTGTGTAATCCCCTCTGAGACGCTTGTTTGTCTGTATGGTGTGAACTCTGTTATAGCTTTGTGTGCGCTCGTTGTGTTATAAGCCTTATGCTTAGCCTTGAGAACCCTTAAGATAAGGTGTGCTTGTTAAGACTCTGTTCCATGCATATGTCAATCTTGGTTTGAGTTGGCGTTTGTTTCTTCGACGTTTGCTCGTTGTTGTGGTGCATATCGTTCTCATATCCGTTATGAGCCGGTATGTGTCACCAGTTTTCAAAAGAGAACCACCTTTAGTTGTTTTCACCTTACACCGTTCCTTGTCTTCAGCATGGCCAGCAATTTACCTCCATCACCCGAGCCGACAGTTGCTCAATTGTTTGCTCTGCTGAGGGAAGGAAGTGAAGCCGCTCGTGCTGAACTTTTTGCCACCCGTGTTGCGCTGGAACAGTTGACTCTGCTTGTCACCATGAACGCTGAGGATACTGCTTTCCTTATGAGAGAATACCAGCAACTGCTTGCTGGAGAAAGCCGCAAAAGGAAGACAGTGATACCAGGAGAAACTAGTTCATGGGTGCCTCGCAGCGTTTTGCCTGCAATGCCACAATCTTCAAGAAGGCGTGTGAAGGTCAAGCCTAGAACCACGGGTTGTTTTACCTGTGGACAGGAAGGACACTTTGGTCGTGATTGTCCCAAGAAGCACCATATTCTAGCTCATCCTGATGAACCCCAAGAACGCCAAGGTCCATCGCATAAGAGACGAAAGAATCTGATGAGTGGACCTCGGGACCAAGCTGAGGTTGCAGAGGCATCTGCAACTCATGCCAATGGTACATTTTCGAACCAAACCTGTGAAACCCCCTTGCTTGCTTGTCGTTATACCCTGAGAAACCCGACGTAGATGGAACACTAGAAGTGTCACGTCGGACTAAATAAAATCTAAACGATACTAACCAAAACCTCCATCAAATCTTTGGTATACCACCCTCCAAGGTAAATTAAGCTTTTGCCACAAAAAAAAGTTGTTGCCGTATTACAAGAGTTGATAGAACTACAAGTCCATCGGAACTCCAAAGAGATACATTGCTCCGGAAATCAGATTACACCAACAGGAAAGGATTATAAGAAAACAAGATACAAGTCTGTTTTCCAGCACAGGCCACTACACCTACTTTGGTGTATACCCTAGCCTTACCAGACCCTCTCACAAGTGAGAGCCTAGTGTGAAGGTGAGCTACTCTCACCTGAGGCAGAACCCCGAGTCAGTCGACGACGGATTCCCTCCAGTCTTCCAGGCTTAGTGCCACCAGCGTGAGCCTCCACTGGCGCAACCACCGGCGCCACCGCTCGTCTTTCTTCCACCACGGTCTTGGTCCGGATACCATACCACCAGCCGTGGATGTCCCAGCATGCGAAGGTCATGGCTAACAGGATCACTGTGACCGATCCCACCAAGCAGCAGCTGAAGGATAGCACGATGAGGAAGTGCTCCAAGAAATTTGCTCGCTCGAGCAGAGAGACGTACTCCTTAAATAAGTCATTGATTAACTGGGAAATGAAGCTCATCGTGAGATGAGATTTGGAGGAACACAGCCACCCTTTTTATAGCAGCAAGAGCAGAGTCCTCTCCTTCATCAAGCACTACGCGGGAAGAGCCAAAGAATCCAGCCGCAGTGCTCATAAATGGCGCGAAAACACCGCGCACCTCTTCCCCAAGTGGCTAGAGCATCGACCTGTCACACTCGTAGCAGTCCTACAGCGAGGTGTCAGCTCATCATGGACTCACAGTGGGCGGGACACCCTGATTGCTAAAAGTGTGCGCACCTGATGAGAAGAAAAGGCCACAAGGAGAAGGAGAAACACGGAGGGCATCGACTGCCAAGTGAGCCCAGTCCCACACGTCAGCAAAACACTGGAGAAAACCAGGGTGCACCTAGCTTCTGAGCTTTCCTCCCAATCATGGAAAGCCTACTAGCTGTTTGTAGCCTATACCCTGCCAAACTAGGTTTCTGTGACCACTTATGGGTGGCCAGAACCTTTCCTGTCGATTTTAGAAAAGTGAAATTTCTTGTTTTGGGGTACCTTAGAAAAGCAACTTTGCTGGAACAAGTTGGCTTTTCTCACCCTGGCTTGATAACATGGTTTTTAGGAAAAACCCTGAGTTCAAGTTTAAAACATGACACCCAAACCTTGAAAAGAAAATAATTTACCTGTGAATTTTGGTAAGGAAAACCAAAGGGGGGAAGCCCCTGTAAATAAGGTTACAAACCATCAACACATGTTTGTAAGAAAATCATCTAACATTTTTGTTTTGACCATACCCTCTTCTCGCTTGCCTGCGAATCTCGGGACGAGATTCTTTTAAGGGGGGAAGGTCTGTCACACCCCAGTTTTTGACTCTTGGACTATGCTCAAGAAGACAAAGATTAGGGCCAACAAATTTTTTTTTAACAACATGATTGTTTGGTCTAACAAGGGTTTGCTATGTTAAACATATTTGCAACACAAGTCCTGTTTCCATATAAAACCAATACCTTATGTTTCTGAGAAATATTCCTATTTTATTTCCCCTGATGTTTTCATAATGTTACTGGAGTGGATTTTTATTCCAAATACTTGGATCATTCTGGTTTGATACTTAAAACAAACTTTTAACTTTGTTGGATCCAAGAAAACAAGTTTCCAAGATGATCTATGAAAGTTTTCTTTTAACTTTCCTATAGAAAACAGTTCGTGAAAAATGATCCAAATACCTGTTTTCTACCATTGTTTTCACCAAGCTATAAATTGTTATTTTATGATTTCTTGACTTTTAATTAAACCTTGAAATGTATACTACAAAGATATAAGCTCACTTTTATTTTTGGAGAAATAAAAACTATCTTTTTCTTGATGTGTTTGTGGTATAAAATTAAGGCAGAAAATGGCATTTTTGAGAAACAAATAAAAACAGGAAGTATACCTTTTCCTCCAATGTTTTCATGGCCTTAACATATTTCAAATTTGTTTTCAAAAGTTGTTTGTGAAAGTGTATAACATGGTTAACAAATCCATACCTTGAAAACAAATTTTGAGAATCATTTAAGCACTGAAAACAAACCCAACTTTTTCAACTTTCTGTCTGTTTTCAACACTTAGAAAATTTCTAAGTCCTTAGACTGAATTTTTGTAGTAAACAGTAGCAGATACACTTTTGCACCTTTGATTTCTTGTTGATCCCTTGATCTTTTGGAAGTGTAACCAAGCCTAGTGTGTTGACCAGCATTCCTACTCGACCAATAATGCATTGGGTTCCTTCTAGAAGCCCCAGGCCTGAACTTATTAGAGAGAGAAGAGGTGTCAACGTGGCAGAAGTGGGAGCCCATGTCTTTGACTATTTTGGTTGCCACTTGCACCACTTGCACCCTTGGCCAGGGCAGAGCTTGCAACCACATTATTGATGATTAGGGCAAGCTAGGGCACGAAGTAGAAATGACCAAAAACCCTAGGGTTTGCTCTATGCCATTGTTGGCATGAACCCGAGCTTCCCATTTTGTCCTCCAAGTTTTCCTACCTCATCTATAAGTACCAGGGCAGTGCCCTTGAGTTCCTTGCACCTCTCACTTTCCCTCCTAGCCTCCCTGGTCGTTTCCTACCTGAGCCCTTGCCCCTAGAGCCTGTGAGCTCGAGATCTAGCCACCCGAGATCACCACGGCCTCGGCCAAGCCCTGTTCACACCCTGCTTTCCAGCTTCTCCCACCACCCTAGCAACTCTCCCCACACTCCCCTGAACCTCCCAGACAAGGCCCCGTGCCCTCTAGGCCCCGGAGGCACCGCCGCCATCCACGGGCGCCGCCGCGGACGCCGGTTGCGTTCCGCCGCGTGCGGCCAGGCCTGCCGCCGCCGTCGCCTCCCCTCGACTCCCCAGCCCTCCAGCAACTCCCTCGAGCGCCCGCAGCCCTTCCCGAGCCCCACGGTGAGCGCTACGGCCGCCCCTTTTTCTTCCTGTTTCGGGTGAGAGAGAGAAGATCGGGGGGGAGGAAGAAATGCCAGCGTCGTTCGATCTATGATCGACGGCCGCGCTCAAACGGCCGGTTTCCCGCGCCCGCTCGCGCGTCGAAGCGCAGCTGGGCCGCGCAGCCCGCTGATGGGCCGCGGCCGCAGTGGATTCCAGCCCGTGTGACTGTATGTTTATTCAATTAATTTCTAACAGAAACATGCACCATCACTTTGGACTTGTGAAAAATATTAAAACTGCAAATTAAAATCTGGCAAAATTCAAGGACCTAGAGATATGAAATATAAACCACCCAAAATTTGCAGATCTACTTTTGGACGACTATTTTGAACACAATGAATGTTCTCCCTCAGACTGTCAGTGAGAATGTTTTAACTATAACTTTTAAAATATGTGACTAAATGGAACAAACTCAACTGTTCTGGATAGGTATTGAAAATATATTTCCAATGCACCTAACCTCACATCAAGGTCAGTTATGATATGAAAATGCCATCCAGATTGCTAAAGGACCAGTAGCCTTTTCTTTGATTTGTTTAAGGAGTTTAAAAATGCTTTTTGGAGAAAATCCAATTGGATGTGTTTGGTATTGACTAGATCTATCATATCTTAGCTTAGATTAATTTTTTAAGCTCTAGATAATTTTTGGTGGACAGATCTAGAAAACAGCACCTTTCTGTTTCTGTTTTTAATAATGTTCTTGTTTGAAATGATTGATGTGGATGATTGGATCTTGCTTCCTAGCTTGTATAAAGTTTTTAGGACTTTTTATTGAGTTGTTTTCTTACAGTACCTATACCTTAGAAGGTGTGTGCATGTTTGGAAAACAGAAATAATAATGAAATAGCATTGGTTCCTTCTAGTTTTAATAATTGGAATTTTTGGTGATACCTAGATCTTTGGGTGAATGCTTTGTTAATTTTTGTGCTATGATTCTATGGATCCAGTACCATTTTGGTACTGTTATTTTGAAGTTAATACCTATGTTATCTTGCATGTCTTTTATAGTGAAGCATGTGTGGGTTTTGTTATTCTTATGCACTAGTATTGTTTTCACTAGAATAAATGGCTTTGTAATATTTTATTTTGGTATACTAATTTTTGTCATGAGTAACCAGAGGCTTAGTACCTATTTTTCATTGGTATTAGTGGTCCCATAACCCACTGGTTCCATTGCATCTTGGTTGAGGATAGAAATCCCCAACCATGCACCTGTGAGAAATTAACATGATTAAATACATGATTGATTTCTATTTTTCCACCATGGAAAATATAATTGTTTGTTTTCACTTATGCAAGTGAGAAGCTTATTTCTTATCAGAGGATACTAGTATGTTAGATGTGATCCAATTTGTTAGCATAATATTCCTTAGGGGTATCATGTCAAGAAATGGTTCACTATTGAGTACTAAATTAAATTATTTGCAAATGAACTAAATTCCTTGTGATTGGTAGATTGTTTGTGTATGATTTTAAATTGAATGTTTGGATTTTTGAAAAGGATTAGATGACTTTTCATTAAGTGCATAGCTACTGGTTGTGTGAGTTATACCTTGATTGCTTGCTAATAATTGTTTCAAGGAAACAGAAATTGCTAGAACTAATTTGTGCTTGTTTAATAGTTGTTTCATTGGATTATTTTGATGTACTTGCTTCCTAGCATGAGTATGATTTGTGTACTGTTATTAGTTACATTTATATTCATGACTTGTTTGATTAGGTTTAAGCAATCATAATAGCATTATTTGTTTCCCTAGTATTGAACTAGTGTCACCACTAGGAAATGGTGATTCTTGTATAGTTGTGGCATCTTTTATTTTATGAGTATATGAGTTTATTATAGCATGTTTAGGAAGTTATTACTTCTGTTATCATGCCATGAATTATTTAATTGCATGTGCTATGGTTGTAGATTAATAATTATTACTTATAGCATTCTTGTGTAGATTTTCCATCCTAGTATGCTATTAGTGCAGTCCTGTTTTATGCCTGTTTAATAGGAGTATTATCTTGAGTAAAGATGGTGTTTTAGATTATTTTTATGACTTGATTATTTGGTTATTTAGCTACTGGTTGTTTGTTAAATTTTCATGATTGATGGATTCCAAAACTTCAAGTAGACACTAAGGTAGTAAATAAATAGCCTTTTCATCTGTGGTGTGTTTGCCTGCTGTTTGAGAATTGTCTGAGTGTGTACCTTAGCATGAGTGTCATAATTGTGTTATTTGTTGTGCTAGTGTTGTTGTTGTGCTTAAGAGTATCTTATGAGACTAAGACATCCAACTAAAATCACAAACATACTTAAGTGATAGTAATACCCACTTCCATGGGTATTGATCTGTCTGTTTGTTTTTATCATAGTAACCTAACCCTTTGAACCCACAAGCTATATTTTTAGCTTCTTATATATCTTGTTATGAGAGGGGTACACCACTCCCTATGTGGTATGTAAGATGTGGGATATGGTTTCCTGAACCATATGTTTGTCTGACGCTAGTTTTGTACCCTGAGAGCTATGTGAGGCAGTTTTCTCGATAACGTTTGTGAGTTGGCGCCATTATACTTTTGATTGCTGTAGGTGTTGTTTAGCTTGGTTGTGTTCTTTTAGACCTAAGTGTGTGTCTTGTATTCTTTTACGACGCTAGAAAACGAAGAAGAAGAAGAAGCAGTTGTGGAGCTGTGCGTCAAGTTCAAGCTACTTCAAGGCCAGGGACATTAAGAGATTGAGGCAAGCCATCCTGATGCTTGCTGTTATAATACACTTATCATTATCTATCATGCATGCTTTACTTCTGAAAAGTTTTACAAAAACTTTGATTTTTCCAAAAACTAGTTTTGAGTGTTTTCTACTACTACTATATATATACTACTACTATGCCAGTAGTTGATACTTGGTGTTACCAAGCCCATAAGCCACCATATGGTATTTATTACCAT
Source organism: Alopecurus myosuroides (assembly GCA_028641055.1). NCBI lineage: Eukaryota > Viridiplantae > Streptophyta > Magnoliopsida > Poales > Poaceae > Alopecurus > Alopecurus myosuroides. The sequence goes on along the minus strand of CM054057.1, from coordinate 732,451,771 downwards.
CAGATATATTAGTCCCTAAGTGAACACCTTAAAATTGTGTTTTTACAAAACAAAGGCTTTATGGAAAACCCGGAAGAAAAGGCGGATCCTTATTCTCCGGAGGAATGAGGAAGTGGTCATTTTTGGGAAAATGGTGTTCTTTCAAAAATGACACATAACCTAGTCTTCGCCGGACAACCTTTACCGTACTGCCACCCTACCCCAACATGGGCACGGGGCTTAACTGGAAGTTTGTCCTTGTTAGTGTGTGTTCTATCTCAAATGCTATAAGGGACGGGATCCCTTGAACCGATTGTCGCCAAAACTCCCAATGATGAGACATAAAAAGTGTGGGATTAAGTTTCCCTCCGGTCGCGTCAGTTGAGGCATCCTGGCTGGCGGGGGTTAGCTCGGTGCCGGGGATGACCGGTAAAACTCAACTGAGAGATAGACACATTCTACCTTGAACATAGTGGAAAGTTATGATCAGTGATCTGATGTTTCACATACTGTTGTCACAGTCCGTGATTGGTCACGGCAGGTGTACTGAATCTGGTGGATGTGTACACCTCTGCAGAGTACAACTTTTTCGAAGAAGCCGCGTCCTCGGATATGGTCAGTTGAATGGCCATGTAGCTAGCATTGTGTCTGTTGGAACGCGTAGAGATAAACAAAAACTTTTCCTAGCGATGCTTCCAAGATCTAGCCGAGGTAGAAGGCCACGAGTATTACCACTAGACGCGCAGGTGCGGATTATCGATGCAGCGTGTCGGGGCAGTGCAGTCCCACGATCCGATCTGGCCGATCCAATCCCTCGAACGTCGAAGTGCTGAACGTACAACACCTCTGCCGGTATCCACATGTACGAGGAGGAGCTCCGACGGTGCACTGCTAGGTCCGGTGCGGCGGCTGGACTGAGTGGGGCTAGGGTTCCCAACGCATGGGAGAGTGGACTAACGTGCCCGCTGGGCAACCTGCACCCCTCTTTATATAGCGTATGGTAATGGGCTTCACAACACTTGTGGCCCATTCCCTCTGTGAGTCCGACTCACAAAACCAGTCCATTTCTGGTTCGGGTCCAACCCGACCAATACTCGCTCCCGCTCTTAAGTGTGCGACCCTGCAGGCTCATGGCGACTTGGACACGATTGGAGTCCGACTCTCAATCGATCAATCGGTAGCGGCTCCTAGCAGAACATGCCGACTCCCAAGTACCATTGAGTCATAACGACATACCTTTCAATGTGATATTCATCTTAGTCCCTTTTGCCTCACGATATACCTTGTCGAGCTATAGGCGATTTATCGTCATCCCTTAAATAGCTCAACTCTCTTCTTGATCTGTGACATGTGATTCATCTGACTAACTCTTAGTCAACCGACACAGTTAACACTTAATTGAGTCGCGCATGGCCATGCTTCCTGAATCATATCACTCGAGAGGGCCCAGAGAATATCTCTCCATTCGGAGGGGCAAAATTCCATCTTGATTATCCACATCACGCAACTTGCTTCTCATTCGACCCGAACTCTGCCTTTATAGTTGCCTTGTCACAGAACAACGTTTGACAGAACCTAAGTCGGTGATCCACAACTCGGATTGTGCGACAACCTCAGGTCTAAGGATTATATTGATTGAGACATGCAAATGACGACTTGCTCGTTGTATCTCAATGTGGGTCAGTCCGACTTGCTAAACTCTTTAGCCAAGTCCGTGAACGTTGGAATGGCATCACCATGCCCATGACAAGTGGAACTGTGTCATCAGCCAACACTCACATTAGTCTAGGGTGTGTGTCCAGCACAACCTTAACGACCAAGGACAATTAGTATGAACAACATGAATACATAGTTCCACAATCGAATCACATATTCAATGACATATATCAGATGTTCAAACCAAAGGACAACTTAATAACTTTATGAATACATTGGGAATTACATCATCTATGATTGCCTCTAGGGCATATTTCCCAACAGTCTCCCACTTGCACTAGAGTCAATCATCCTGGCATCATATCCCTAGGCATCGAATGCCCATGCCTCTCGTGTGCGCCTCATGCTTAGGCTGTGGTAGCGCCTTTGTCAACGGATCTGCAATGTTTGCATCCGTGTGTACTTTGCATAACTTGATATCAACTTGTTCGACAAACTGGCGAATGAGGTAGTACCGCATGAGTATATGTTTGTTCTTCTGGTGTTGTCTAGGTTCCTTGGCCTGTACGATAGCACCATTGTTGTCACAATATACGTCCAAAGGATTGGACGCGCCCTGAACCACACCAAGGTCAATCAGGAGGTTCCTGATCCAAACAGCTTCCTTTGCCGCCTCTGAGGCAGCAATATACTCAGCCTCTGTTGTAGACGCAGACACCGTATCTTGCTTGGAACTCTTCCAGCTCACAGTCGGTGAGATAACTCGCATCCGTGTAACCCTTTACACTGAATTCCTCATCACCTCCATAAACTAGGAACATTTCCTTAGTATTTCTAAAATACTTAAGAATGTTTTTAACCGCTGCCCAGTGGGCTTTGCCAAGGTCAGCCTGGTATCTGCTCGTAACACTTAGAGCATAGAAAACATCTGGCCTAGTACAAATCATGGCATACATGATGGATCCGATTGCCGAAGCATACGGAATCACACTCATCTGACTCCGCTCATCAGTCGTCGAAGGACACTGAGTCTTGCTAAGTTTTATACCATGGGACATCGGTAAGAATCCCTTCTTGGACTCTTCCATTTTGAATTTCTTCAAAACCTTGTCCAGATAAGTACTCTGACTCAATCCAATGAGCCGCCTTGATCTATCTCTATAGATCATGATTCCTAATATGTAAGTCGCCTCACCCAAATCTTTCATTGAGAAACTCCTTTCCAATGACTCTTTGCTTTCTTGCAACATCATGACATCATTTCCAATCAGTAATATGTCATCCACATATAAGATTAGAAAGTTTACTTTGCTCCCACTAAACTTCTTGTATAAACAAGAATCATGATCACTCTTGATGAAGCCAAACGATTTGACTACGTCATCAAAGCGAATGTTCCAACTCCGAGATGCTTGATTCAACCCATAAATGGATTTCTGAAGTTTGCATACCTTGTCAGCATTAGCCGGATCGAGAAAACCTTCGGGATGTATCATATACACATCCTCAGTTAAATTTCCATTAAGGAAAGCCGTCTTGATATCCATCTGCCATATCTCATAGTCAAAATAGGCTGCTATGGCTAACATGATCCGAATTGATTTAAGCATCGCTACGGGCGAGAAGGTCTCGTCGTAGTCAACTCCTTGAACCTGTCGGAACCCCTTCACGACAAGCCGTGCTTTATAGACGGAAATATTTCCATCCATATCAACTTTCTTCTTAAAGACCCATTTGCACTCGACGGGTCATGCACCGTCAGGCAGATCAACCAAATTCCAAACTTGGTTTTCATCCATGGACTTTAACTCGGATCTCATGGCTCCAAGCCATTACTCGGAATCAGATCCCACCATCACTTCCGAATAAGTTGCCGGCTCATTACTGTCTAACAGTAAAACATCTCGAGCACTCTGTAATCTGGCAGATCTCCGTGGTTCAGGTGCTGTTACCGGTGTAGGTACCACGACCGGCTCAGCCTCCAAGGCGTTCGCCGACTCGCCCCTAGCCGGTTCCTCTCGAATTTCTTCGAGTTGCACTGTGCTCCCACTGACTTCCCGACTGAGAAACTCTTTCTCAAGGAAGACACCATTCCGAGCGACAAACACTTTGCCCTCTTCCCGGTTGTAGAAGTAGTACCCCAAGGTTTCCCTCGGATACCCCACGAAAATACACTTATCCGACTTGGGCGTGAGCTTGTCCGACTGAAGTCGCTTGACAATGCTTCACAACCCCAAATCTTAAGAAAAGACAAACTTGGCTTTTTACCAGTCCACATCTCATGTGGTGTCTTCTCTACTGATTTTGATGGTACTCTGTTTAGTGTGAAAGCTGCAGTTTCTAGACAATAACCCCAAAATGATAAAGGTAGATCTGTCCGACTCATCATTGATCGTACCATGTCCAACAAGGTCCGATTTCTCCGTTCCGATACACCGTTTCTCTGCGGTGTACCCGGCGGAGTGAGTTGAGGAACTATTCCACAACTCTTTAGATGGTCATCAAACTCATGGCTCATGTACTCGCCTCCACGGTCCGACCGTAGAAACTTTATTTTCTTGCCGAGCTGATTCTGTACCTCACTCTGGAATTCCTTGAACTTTTCAAAGGCTTCCGACTTGTGTTTCATTAAATAGATATATCCATACCTACTCAAATCATCAGTGAAGGTAATGAAGTACTCATAACCACCTCTGGCTGTCGTGCTCATTGGACCACATACATCACTATGTATTAGTTCCAACAAGTCGGACGCCCTTTCACAACTCCTTGCAAAAGGTGTCTTGGTCATCTTTCCTAGTAGGCATGATTCGCATGTCTCGAATGACTCTAAGTCAAACGAAGTTAGAAGTCCATCATCATGGAGCTTCTTCATGCGCTTCCAACTTATATGACCAAGCCGACAGTGCCAAAAGTAAGTCATATTCAGATCATTTGGTTTCAACCTTTTAACATTTATGTTATAGACCGATTCACTATCAAGATTTAAAATAAATAACCGTTCTGAACGGGTGCAAAGCCATGAAACATATCTTTCAAATATAAAGAACAACCATTATTCTTAATATTCGACTCATAACCTTGTCTCATCAAACATGAGGCGGAAATAATGTTTCGACTAAGCGCTGGAACATAATAACAATTATTTAGTTCCAAAATAAATCCTGAAGGTAAATGAAGTTGTATCGTGCCGACTTCCAACGCAGCGACTCTCGCCTTGTTGCCGACCCGAATATCAACCTCTCCTTTTGCCACGCTCCTAGTTCTTACCAGTCCCTGCAACGAGTTGCATATGTGAATAACTGATCCGGTATCATATACCCAAGAACTATTAGGCGCATCATCAAGATAAATGTCTATAACATTGCACACAAGCGTACCTGAGTTGGAAGTCACACCTCCACTTTTGGCTCTGTCAGCCAAATACTTGGTGCAGTTCCTCTTCCAGTGGCCATCTTGCTTGCAATAGAAGCAGTTGGCTCCGGCTGTAGGAGAAGGTTTAGTCTTTGAGGGAGCCTCTGGACAGGGCCATGGGCGCTACCTCCTGACTTATCCTTCTTCTTCTTAGTCCAAGAACTCTTCTTGAACTTAGTCTTATTCTGCACCATCAACACTTGACTGGTGCCTTTCTTGATATCAGCCTCTGCCGTTTTGAGCATCCCATGTAATTCAGTGATACTCTTATCCATACCATGCATATGGTAGTTCGAGATGAATGAACCATACGCACTAGGAAGAGAGTTCAGAATTATATCAGTAGCGAACTCTTCGTTAATTGGGAAGCCCAGCCGATCCAAAGACTGTATGTAACCAATCATCTTGATTACATGCGGACTCAGTGGATCGCCGTCTTTCAGCTTACAGCCCAGCAAAGCTTGAGAGACTTGATACCTCTCGGTCTTTGCCTGAGCCTGGAACATACTTTTGAGGCTTTCGATCATATCGTAGGCCTCAACATTCTCGAACTGCTGCTGCAAGTCCGGTTCCATATGTGCAAGCATAAGACAGCTAATTTCCGTAGACTCATCTCTAGTCTTACGGTAGGCATTTATGACTGCGACAGTCGCATCATCATCAGGCTCATCTGGAAGTGGAGTTTCTAGAACATGTTCTTTCTTGTCATGCTTGAGGACTATCCTCAGATTACGATACCAGTTGGTGAAATTAGTTCCATTAAGCTTATCTTTCTCTAGGATTGACCTCAACGCAAAAGTGGACAACTGAGGAAGGTTGCTAGGTGCCATTGATCTACAACAAAAAATACGCAAAAACACTTAAGACATGTATTCATAAAAGAGCAGGCATATTAAACGCTTTAATACTTATGCTCCCACTAGAACCAACATCCCTCCGATGGTTGCTAAGTGATTCAAGATCCTAAATAAGCAAGCCGACTAGTGAGCTTTAGCATCACCGCTAGCCGTCAAGTGATCTAGGTAGGCAACACCTTGCCAATCTTATCTCTATACGACTCATGTTGGTTGGGTGGCATCACATGCCCCGGCTCCCAACCTACCTCGCCTCGAGCCCCACAACCGTTGTGATGGACTCGTCTAGATTACCAAGTGCTTCTGCTTGTAAGAGTCCGACTCAAACCCACCTAACCGGAAAGAATTGGTAGCACCTCAATTTTATGAGCCCACTACCAAGAATGTCAGACTTGTGATGGTGCAGCACTGGCGGGGCGACCGACTAGACCTTCTTTGAGGGATTAAGGAATCTACCAACTATCTAAATAGAGGTAAATAGAGACATAACAATAACACAAATAAAGCAATTGTAATGTGAAATGGTATGGCTCTCTTCATGGAGATCTCCATCTCCACGAAGCTTGCAAGTCGGCTCGTGCCAACTCTTGTCACGTGCCATCTTGCTCCATGTAGCCGACTTGTACATCGAATTGCATGCCTTCCGGGTTCTCCAACAAGCTACACTAGCTAGTAAATAAAAATTTACATAGAGAATCCGACACGCAGGCCGGTATACAATAAAATGACAGCACCTAGGCTCCAGCCGGCTGACATAAACATGATACGCAGATCATGTATGGATTACACACATCACATGCACATAAGCCATACCATTCATAACTTCCTTCAAAAACAAGTTATGCATAGATACGATATCTACCGGCGTTGTGAAACTCGCAACGACATCTAAGGCGCCCGACGATTTTGGAAAACGCAGATCTCATCTGCATTCCGATCATGGATTTCTTCATCGGATAAAACGATTTTACCATGTGTCAATGTTTTCAAAAAGGTGTTGAACTTGGGAAGTTCGGAAAGGAAGGAAATCTTGTACCATGGAGGTACCGATGATGGAAAGCCAGAAGTTGTTTTACAGAACAAAAAGTTTCGCAAATAAAACTTTTCTAATCTAAGCAAGAACTCTGGAAACTGATTCCAAGAAGTTTTGCAAAGAGGAAATATTCTTTTAACAAAAATTTACAAAACCTCTTTTACATGCGATATCTACAAGAGAAAGAAAAACTATATTATTATTTTTCTGAAGTATCTTCTTCAGCAAAGATACAGATTAACCTTACTACAACTATGGTGTCTTCCTATATGAACACCATTGATAGTGCACCCTATTTATAGTCTACCTATTACACCATATGAGCATTCTTGCATTTTTGGTAAGTTACATGATGGATGTCTTGCTGAGTACATTCAAATGTACTCATTATGGTTTCGCCCCTGGTATCTATTTGCCAGACTTCGAGAAGGAGTCTCAGAAGAAGATCGACGAAGAGGAGTACGGAACTGATGGCTATGCGAACTAGGATCGTCTCCGGGTCAGCAGCCTGTAGGTGGAGGCGTGACTTAGGCTGTACCACGTTATGTGTGTGTTTAGTTTTTCCGCTGTGTGTGTGTTGTGTGTTGTCCTGCGTGACAACCGTGTAGTCTGGGTCATGTGACTATGTGTCTTTGTAAGTGTTGTGTAACCGTGTAATGGATATTGTATCTGTGTACCAGCTTGATATGTTGTTCATGACTGAATTCCTGGGATCGTGAATGTATGCATATCAGGGGTGTCCTAGAACAGTGGTTCGAAGGGCAGGCCCTACAACGATGTTGGCGGCTTGCTGTCATGTCTCTCGTGAGGGCATCGTTCATGGAGATGGACCCAGCTAGAGGAACCAGTGGGTGAGCTCGAGCTTCCACGGAGGGCTGGAGGCTCAAATATCATCGCCATGCAAACCAAGGCAAAAAGAGTGCTTACGATAGCATGTACGAATACAAATACTCAAATTGTATACACTACAAGGTATTGTAGACACTCTCTCTGCCTTTACCATGTCCTAGTTTAAATCATCGCCATATAACTAGGAGGACATTCATCATGTTGATAAATTAGGATACACAAAAGAAAAACAGGTGGAACAATGGAAAATGTACAGAAAAAATGAATCTGACCTCAAAATTTCTAAGTACAACAAGTAGAGTCACTCCTAGAACCTGGCATCGGTAAATCATCAGCCAAAGTGTTAATCATTGGCCAAAATTGAACTAAACTTTAAAAAAATACCAAATGTAAGCCGTGAACCCAAAAAAACCCAAATCTAAGACTAATCTAACTGAAGAACCCAAATCGGGTACGGAATTAAACCATAACCTATCGCAATCATGGTGGAAATAGATGAACTAAGCGTGTCGAATATCCCAAAATTAAGCCATAGAACAAAACCACGTCTACGGGAGAAACAACGAAGCAAAGATGTAGAATGAACGGTAAAAACATGTAGATCTACCGTGCATGTCGTGCTACGCAGTAAAATCAAGCTCAATCTACAGAACTACGCTACATACAAGGGATAAAAGGGTTAGATATCATCTTACTGCCATTGCCAAAGCCCTCGATGAGGACGGGCGACGTACGCGGTGATCTCAAAAAAAAATCGATGAAGATCCTGCCTGCCTAGGGAGGAAGAGGATGCCTGGCCTTCGTGTCTCGCCGAGGATGGTCGCCGAGGTGCTGTCGATGTCCCGGCGGAAGAAAATCCGCCGATGGAGAGAGGAGAAGCTCATGAAGGCGGTGAGAGAGATAGAGCGAGTGATATGACTAGAAGAGAGAGAGGTGGAGGTGAACGCAATTAAAGGGCGCGTCTTCCCGAAGGGGTTGATGCTGCGTCTCCTGCGCAATAAAGGGCCGTCCTAGCGCCAGTTGCCAAAAACATTTCACAAAAGAGAAGAAAAATAATTTGAAATGGAAAGAAAAACAATTAATACAGAATAATAATAACTTAACCACAAAGTACTCCATCCGTTTGATCTGACAAAATAAAAACAATTTCCCGAATTTTTTGAAAGACAAAATGCAGATTCATTTTTTTGAAAACCAAGCCTATCTGAATTGTGTTGATTATTTAGTGATATCGTGCCTTTTTTATAAATGATAATCTACTTGCTTGGACGTGTTAGGGTGGACACTAGGAAGTCCCAAGACAATGGTATGGCCCAACTCTTTACAAGATTCCCTCCCGTTTCTCTGTTCCGGGAGTTTCGGGCCAATAGTGCATGTAAATTCGAGAGAGAAAGAAGTCGAACTCTAAGTAGTCCTGGAACCCGCAGGAGAGAATCCGACGCCGGTGAAGCCCTAACAGAGAGAGTGAGGGAATCTTATTCCACCATGTGTTATGGTGGCATTCAAACGCTCCGGAGCCCCTCTCCGGAGAAAACCTAGCCCCGTTGGGGAAAAAGGGGCGGAACTGTCGTTCTGGCCCCTCTACGTGAGCCGGAAGGGGGTAGCAAAGTGGAACCAATTCCTTGGTTGTGTTAGGTTAGGCCCCAGGAACACCCAAGAAAATGGTAGGGCCCACCTCTTGTCCAAATTCCCCCGTTCCGTCAGATCCGGGAGTTTTGGGTACTAAGTAGTCTTGGAACCCGCCAGATAGAATCCGACACCGGTGAAGCCTAAACACAGAGAGCGAGGGAATCTTGGGCATCCAAGAACCATGCCACACTATAGAACAAATGTTATGGCGTGCAATGGGATTTGGTGGCATTCAGACGATCCGGAGCAACATCTCCGGAGAAACCATAGACCCGATGGGGAAAAAGACGGAACTGCCGTTCTGGCCCCTCTACATGAGCCGAAACGGGGTAGCAAAGTGGAACCAATTGCTTGTTTGTGTTATGTTAGGACCAAGGAACACCCAAGACAATGGTAGTTCCCACCTCTTCGAAAGATTCCCCCAGTCCCGTCAGATCCGAGAGTTTCGGCTCTAATTAAGTAGTCTTGGAACCCGTAGAGAGAATCTGACGCCGGTGGAGCCCTAACACAGAGAGTGACGGAATCTTGGTAATCCAAGACCCATGACACACTCTAAAACACATAGTATGGAATACAATTGGATTTGGTGGCAATCAAACGATCTGGAGCACCCTCTCTGGAGAAATCATAGCCCCGTTGGGGAAAAAGAGGGAACTGCCGTTCTGACTCCTTTACGTGAGCCGGAAGGGGGTAACAAAGTGGAACAAATTTCTTGGTTGTGTTACGTTAGGTACAAGGAACACCCAATACAATGGCAGGGGACACCTTTTGGCAAGATTCGCCCAGTTCCATCAGATCCGGGAGTTTCGGGCTCTAAGTAGTCCTAGAACACGCGAGAGAGAATCTGACGCTGGTGAAGCCCTAACACACAGAGTGATGTAATCTCGGGTATTCAAGACCATGACACACTATAACACACATGTAATGTCATACCATGGGATTTTGTAGCATTCATACGATCTGGAGCCCCCTCCGGAGAAACCATAGCCCCGATTGGGAAAAAGGCGGAACTACCATTCTGGCCCCTCTACGTGAGCCGGAAGGGGGCAGCAAAGTGGAACCAATTGTGTGGTTGTGTAAGGTTAGGACCAAGGAACACCAAAGAAAATGTTAGGGTCCACCTCTTGGAAAGATTCCCCTAGTTCCATCAAATCCGGGAGTTTCAGGCTCTGAGTAGTTCTGGAACCTGCTAGAGTGAATCCGACGCCGGTGAATCCCTAACACAGAGGTCGAGTGACTCTTGGGACTCCAAGACCCATGGCACATTCTAAGACACATGGTATGGCATACCATGGTATTTGGTGTAATTCAGACGATCCGGAGCCCCCTCTGGAGAAACCATAGCCCCGATGGGGAAAAAGACGGAACTGCAGTTCTGAGCCCTCTACGTGAGCCGAACGGGGTAGCAAAGTGGAACCAACTTTTTTTGTTTTGTTAGGTTAGGCCCAAGGAACAACAAAGAGAATTTTAGGGCCCATCTCTTGGCAAGATTCCCCCAGTTCCGCCACACCCGGGAGTTTCGGGCTCTCAATAAGTAGTCCTCGAACCCGCAAGAAAGAATCCGATGTCGGTGAAACCCTAACACAGAGAGCGAGGGAATCTTGGGCATCCAAGACCCATGACACACTCTAGAACACATGGTATGTAATACCATGAGATTTGGTGGCATTCATATGATACGGAGCCCCCTCTCCGGGTAAACCATAGCCCCGCTGGGGAAAAAGACGGAATTGTCGTTCTGGCCCATCTATGTGAGCCAGAATAGGGTAGAAAAGTGGAACTAACTGCTTGGTTGTGTTAGGTAAGTCCCAAGGAACACCCAAGAAAATGGTAGTGCCCACCTCTTGGCAAGATTCCCCCAGTTCTGTCAGATCCGGGAGTTTTGGGCTCTAATTAAGTAGTCTCGCAACCCGTACGTAGAGAGAATCTGACGCCGGTGAAGCCCTAACACAGAGATCGAGGGAATTTTGGTCATCCATGACCCATGCCACACTATAACACATATGGTATGTCATACAATGGGATTTGGTGGCAATCCGACAATCCGGAGCCCCCTCTCTAGAGACACCATAGCCCCGCTGGGGAAAAAGACGGAACTGCCGTTTTGGCCCCTCTACGTGAGCCGGAAGGGGGTAGCAAAGTGGAACCAATTTCATGGTTGTGTTAGGTTATGCCCAAGTAGCACCAAATACAATGGTAGGTGCTACCTCTTGGCAATATTCCCCCAGTTCCGTCAGATCTGGGAGTTTCGGGCTCTAAGTAGTCCCTGAACACGCTAGAGAGAATCCGATGCCGGTGAAGGCCTGGCACAGAGATAGAGAGGTAATATAGGGTATATAAGACCAAGAAACACTCTAAAACACATGTTATGTCATACCATGTGAAATGGTGGCATTCATACGATCCAGATCCCCCCTCCGGACAAACCATAGCCCCGCTCGGGAAAAAGGCGGAACTGCTGTTCTGGCCAATCTACGTGAGCCGGAAGGGGGTAGCAAAGTGGAAACAATAGTTTGGTTGTGTTATATTAGGCGCAAGGAACACCAAATAAAATGTTAGGGTCCACCGCTTGGCAATATTTCCCTAGTTCCGTCAAATCCGAGAGTTTTGGGCTTTAAGTAGTCCTGGAACCCGCTAGAGAGAATCCGACACCCGTGAAGCCCTAACATAGAGAGAGTGACTCTTGGGCATCCAAGACCCATGACACACTCTAACACACATGGTATGGCATACCATGGGATTTGGTGGAATTCAGACGATCCGGAGCCCCCTCCGGAGAAACCATAGCCCCGATGGGGAAAAAGACAGAACTGCTGTTTCGTCCCTCTAAGTGAGCCGGAAGGGGGTAGCAAAGTGTAAACAATTTCTTGGTTGTGTTAGGTTAGGCCCAAGGAACACCCAAGAGAATGGTAGGGCCCACCTCTTGGCAAGATTCCCCTAGTTTCGTCACACCCGGGAGTTTTGGGCTCTCATTAAGTAGTCCTAGAACCCGCGAGAGATAATCCGACGCCGGTGAAACCCTAACACAGAGAGCGAGGGAATCTTGGGAATACAAGACCATTAAACACTCTAGCACACATGTTATGGCATACCATGGGATTTGGTGGCATTCATACGATCAGGAGCCCCTCTCTAGATAAACCAGAGCCCCGCTGGGGAAAAAGACGGAACTGCCGTTCTGGCCCATCTACGTCCGGCGGAAGGGGGTAGGAAAGTGGAACTAACTACTTGGTTTTGTTAGGTTACGCCCAAGTGACACCCAAGAAAATAGTAGGGCCGACCTCTTGGCAAGATTCCCCTAGTTCCGTCAGATCCGGGAGTTTTGGGCTCTAATTATGTAGTCCTAGAAGTCGTAGAGAGAATCTGAAGCCGATGAAGCGCTAACACAGAGAGAGAGGGAATCTTGGTCATACAAGAACAATGCCACACTATAAAACACATGTTATTGCATAAAATGGGATTTGGTGGCAATCCGACGATCCGGAGCCCCCTCTCTGGAGAAACCATAGCCCCATTGGGGAAAAAGATGGAACCGCCGTTCTAGCCCCTCTTTGTGAGCCGGAAGGGGGTAGCAAAGTGGAACCAATTTCTTGGTTGTGTTAGTTTAGGCCCAAGGAATACCCAATACATTGGTAGGTTCCACCTCTTGGAAATATTCCCCCATTTCCGTCAGATCCGGGAGATTCGGGCTCTAAGTAGTCCTGGAACATGCAAGAGAGAATCTGACGCCGGTGAAGCCCTAACACAGAGAGTGAGGGAATCTTGGTCATCCAAGATCCATGCCACACTATAACACACATGGTATGTCATAAAATGGTATTTGGTGGCAATCCTACCATTCGGAGCCCCCTCTCTAGAGAAACCATAGCCCCGTTGTGGAAAAAGACGGAACTGCCGTTCTGGCCCCTCTACGTGAGCCGGAAGGGGGTAGAAAATTGGAACCAATTTCTTATTTGTGTTATTTTAGGAACAAGGAACACCCAATACAATTATAGGTGCCACCTCTTGGAAAGAATCCCCCGGTTCCGTCAGATCCGGGAGTTTTAGGTTCTTAGTAGTCCCTGAACACACCAGAGAAAATCCGACGCCGGTGAAGCCCTAACACAGAGAGAGAGGTAATATCGGTCATCCAAGACCATGACACACTATAACACACATGGTATGTCATACCATGGGATTTTGTGGCATTCATATGATCCGGGGCCCCCCTCCGGAGAAACCATAGCCTCGCTGCGGAAAAAGGCGGAACTCCCGTTCTGGCCCCTCTACGTGAACCGGAAGGGGGTAGCAAAGTGGACCCAATTTTTTGGTTGTTTTAGGTTAGGACGAAGGAACAACAAAGAAAATGTTAGGGTCCACCTCTTGGCAAGATTTCCCTAAGTCCGTCAAATCCGGGAGTTTTGGGCTTTAAGTAGTCCTGGAACCCGCTAGAGAGAATCCGACGCCGAGGAATCCCTAACAAAGAGAGCGAGGTAATCTTGGGCATCCAAGACCCATGACACACTATATCACACATGGTATGGAATACCATGTGATTTGGTGGCATTCAGACGATCCGGAGCTCCCTTCCGGAGAAACCATTGCCCCAATGGGGAAAAAGACGGAACTGCTGTTCTGGGCCCTCTACGTGAGCCGGAAGGGGGTCGCAAAGTGGAACAAATTTCTTGGTTGTCTTAGGTTAGGCCCAAGTAAAAACCAAAAGAATTGTAGGGCCCACCTCTTGGCAAGATTCCCCCAGTTCCATCACACCCGGGAGTTTTGGGCTCTCATTAAGTAGTCCTGGAACCCGCGAGAGAGAATTCGACGCTGGTGAAATCCTAACACATAGAGCGAGGGAATCTTGGGCATCAAATACCCATGACATACTATAGAACACATGGTATGGAATAGCATGGTATTTGGTGGCATTTAGACGATTCGGCGCCCCCTCTCCGGATAAACCTTAGCCCCGCTCGGGAAAAAGACGGAACTGTCGTTCTGGCCCATCTACGTGAACTGGAATGGGTAGAAAAGTGGAACCAATTGCTTGGTTGTGTTAGGTTAGGCCCAAGGAACACACAATAAAATGGTAGGGCCCACCTCTTGACAAGATTCCCCTAGTGCCGTCAGATCCGAGAGTTTCGGGCTCTAATTAAGTAGTCCTGGAACCCGTAGAGAGAATCTGACGCCGGTGAAGCCCTAACACAGAGAGCGAGATAATCTTGGTCATCCAAGACCCATGCCACACTATAACACGCATGGTATGACATACAATGGGACTTGGTGGCAATCCGACAATCCGGACCCCCTCTGTGGCATAACCATAGCCCCGTTGAGGAAAAAGATGGAATTGGCATGAAAACAACATGGAACATCAGAAATTATAGATAGATTTGAGATGTATCAAGCATCCCCAAGCTTCGTTACTACTCGTACTCGAGTAGGTAAAACGATAAAAACAAATAATTTCTGAGGTGACATGCTACCAACATAAACTTTATCATCTAAATTGTAAAAGCATATGTAAAGATGAGATCATAGTACTTTAAACATAGGCATGATAGATACAATTCTAACAATGAAACTTAGAAATCACTTTGAATCATGAAAAGTAACACAAATAAAATATCATGAATAATAATGCACTTGAAAGTTATACGTTTGTTTTGAGCATAAAGAAAACATAGCAATGTGATATTTCACTTGTCCTTAAAAGTAGGGCAAAACATAAATGCCAGGACACCTTCAAAGTTCAAGTGGATGACTAGAACAAATAATTTGAGAGCAAGTAATAACACATCATGAATCAATCAGTAATAATCTTTGGAACTGATGCACATTAAACTCATAATGGCAACTACGCTCTCTTAATTGTGCATAAAGTTAGAAGACGGAGACTCAACATAAAAGTAAAAGAAAGGCCCTTCGCAGAGGGAAGGAGGGATTAACTCATGTGCTAGATATTTTTTAATTTATTAAATAGAGGTATTGAAAACATTTTTTTAGAGAGGTGTATGCTTATGTCAACAAATGGTAAACAGAAAATACAGTATGTCACAAGCCAACTAGACTTGACAAGAGCGGCTCCCATTGAAGCACACAACAGGTATAGAAGGTCATCCCTCTTTCTCTTTTGTTTACACAATTATGCTTTGAGTGATAAATCAGGGGAACAAATAGTGAAGAGAATTCAATAGTAACCAATTTTGGGGCTGGGCACCCCGCTGCCACCTCTTCTACAAATTTGGATAAGCGAATGTGCCACTAGTCCAGGTGTGTAATGTCCAATCAACAAGTGAGATAAAGATTCTCTATTTACGTTCTCATGAGCTAAAACATGGGCACAAAACAGGAATAATTTTGAAAATTTTAAAGGTAGCTTATGAGAAACTTACTTGGAGTGGCGGTTAATACCACATGTAGGTAGGTATGGTGGACACATTTGGCAAACTTTGGTTTTTGGGAGTTGGATGCGCGAGTAGAGCTCATGCTCAGTACAGGTGGAGGCTAGCAAAAGATTGGGAGCGACAAATTAAGAGAGCAATAATGGCCATAATCATGCATAGCGACAACAACATTATTAATCAAAGCATAAATGGTATTACAAGTCAAAAAAAATGATCATAAAGGCTATAAGTGACTGGTTTGTAGTCATAACATGGTGTAAGTATGCGCTAAGTCAACCAAATAAAGCATTCGAAGGAGAACACCACAAATTTATGTTTCAATGTGATAAAAACAACTCATGATTCTTTCAATGGCGCATTAAACACTCTCAGCTATTTGAGACAATTCATGCTACAATAATAATAACTAAGCATAGAATTAGAATAACATATAATCACGAAAATTGTACTACTGCTTTCCAACACTAATCATTTCAAACTAAACAAAAACTCTCCAAGAGATAAATAAAGCAATTAAACAAGAGAGTACTACTACTACTCTACTATAACTAACAGCTCTGAATAGGAGATACATGAAAAACAAGAGCTAAAAGTATTTGCAGCATCTAGAAGAAAAACTAAGAATACAAGCATGGAAGAAAACGAGTATTCATATGAAAAAGCGAAGCGTGTCTCTCTCCCACACAAGAATGATGGGATCCAACTAAGTTCATTGCAGCAAGGAAAAAAAAGAAAACAAAACAAAAAACAAACAAACACTCCATGTAAAGTGCATATGATGTGACCGAATAAAAATATAGTTTCACTAGAAGTAACCTGATAAGTTGCTGATGAAGAAGGGGATGCCTTGGGCATCCCCAAGTTTAGACGCTTGAGTCTTCTTATAATTTTATAGGATGAACCACGGGGGCATCCCCAATATTTGGCTTTTCACTCTTCTTGATCACATTATATCACCCTCTTCTCTTGACCCTTGAAAACTTTCTTCACACCCAACTCAAAGTAATTCTCACCAGAGGGTTAGTGCACAATAAAAAATTCACATGTTCTCCTTGGACACAAGCATTATTAATACTTTTTAAACATTAGCTACAGCCACTGATGATTTCTGGAGCAAAGAAATCCACTCGACATAGTAAAAGAGAGAATGCAAGTAAAAAGGCAGAATCCGTCAAAACGAGAACAGTCTGTACAGAAGAATTGTTTCAGGGCACTTACGTTGCTCAAATCGAAAAATGCAAAGCTAGAAAAAGTTTCGGAAATAGCCGAGGATTAAGCCAAAAAAAATGCAGGTGATTTTGATATTTCTGTGAATTTACACAAATTTAACGGCAGACAGGAGAAATATGTTTCTTGCGCAGAAATCCAAATCTAACCTCAACTTTCACTAGAGACTTTACTTGGCACAAACAAAGGAGTTGCTACAGAAGTAAACAACACCTTGACTCAAACAAAACAGAATAAAACATTGCAAAAATAAAACCATGGGTTATCTCCCAAGAAGTGCTTTTCTTTAACGCCTTTTAGCTAGGCCCAGAAAACAAGAATAAAGTATTTTCAAGCGCAGAAGCATCCAAATTGTAACTTGTTCTTATAATAGAATCAAAAGTCAACTTCATTCTCTTCCTAGGAAAGTGTTCCATACCTTTCTTAAGTGGGAATTGATATTTAATATTCCCCTCTTTCGTAGCAATGACAACCCCAACAGTTCTAAGAAGCATTGCATTCAATATTCATAACAATGAAATCAACGGGGACTAGGTTACTATGAACCATAATAAGAACTTCATCAACTCTCCCCAAAGGGTTCTTTCTAACATTATCAGCAAGACGAACATCCAAATAATAGTGTTGCAAAGGTGGCAAATCAAGCATTTCATAGAGTTTATTAGGCATAACAGAGATAGTAACACCAAGATCACATAAAACATTACAATCAAAATCATTCACCTTCATTTTAATCATGGGTTCCAAACCATCATCTAACTTCCTAGGGATAGAGGCTTCACGTTTTAATTCTTCTTCTCTAATTTGCATGAGAGCATTTGAAATATGTTTTTTGAAAGCCATGTTCATAGCACTAGCATTACGAGAACTAGAAAGATTTTGTAGGAACACAATTACTTGAGATATATTGCAATAATCAAAATCAAGATCATTTTTATCAAAGGTAATGTGACCATTGTCTTCGATATTTCGAAACATTTCAACACTTTTATCAGAAACAATTTGAGTGGTTTGAGGTAATTTTAAACGTTTAACAGAAGAAGTTAAGAATTGCCAACACCAATTACTTTACCATTAATAGTAGAAGGTTTACTAGCATGAGAAGCTTCAGTTTTACTAGTGGTGTTAATAGTGCAAACATTAACTATATTATTCTTTCTTGCTATTTTATCTTCTGTTTCCCATCTAGCATGCAGTTCAGCTAACATTCTAACATTATCATCAATTCTAACTCAAATGGTGTTCAAAGTTTTGCCTTCTTTAACATCACGAGGAATAACCTTTATTTTAAGAAGATCAACATCAAGAGAAAGGCTATTAACTTTAGAAGCAGGAACATCAATTTTGCCAAACTTTTCCACAACAGATCTATTAAAAGCAGTTTGTGTACTAATAAAATTCTTGAGCATGTTTTCAAGATTAGAAGGTACACTTCTATTGTTGTTGTAGGAATTACCATAAGAGTTGGCATAACCTTTACCATTATTTGAAGGATATAGCCTATAATTGTTGCTACCTAAATTATTCCTATAAGCATTGTTGTTGAAATTGTTATTTTTAATGAAGTTCACATCAACATGCTCTTCTTGAGCAACCAAAGAGGCTAAAGGAACATTGTTTGGATCAATATAAGTTTTACCATTCACAAGCATAAACATAATAGCATCAAGCCTATCACTCAAGGAAGAGGTTTCTTCAACAGAATTTACCTTCTTACCTGGTGGAGCTCTCTTAGTGTGCCATTCAGAATAATTTTCATCATATCATCAAGAAGCTTTGTTCTAGAGCCCAAAGTGATGGACATAAAGGTTCCTCCAACAGCTGAATCCAAAAGGTTTCTTGAAGAAAAATTCATACCTGCATAAAAGGTTTGGATGATCATCCAAGCAGTCAGTCCATGAGTGGGACAATTCTTTACCAAAGATTTCATTCTTTCCCAAGCTTTAGCAGCATGCTCATTATCAAGTTGCATAAAATACATAATTCTACTTCTTAGAGATATAATCTTAGCAGGAGGATAATATTTTCCAATGAAAGCATCTTTACATTTAGTCCATGAATCAATACTATTTTTAGGCAAAGATAACAACAATTCCTTAGCTCTTCCTCTCAAAGAGAAAGGAAACAATTTTAATTTAATAATATCTCCATCTACATACTTATATTTTTGCATCTCATAGAGTGCAACAAAATTATTAAGGTGAGAAGCAACATGATCTGAACTAAAACTAGAAAATTGCTCTGTCATAACAAGATTTAACACAACAGGCTTAATCTCATAAAAATCATCAGTGGGAGAAGGTGGAGCAATAGGTGTGCTAATAAAATCATTGTTGTTTGTGCTAGTAAAGTCACACAACTTGGTGTTCTCAGGAGTACTCATTTTAGCAAGATTAAAAACAAGATAAAAATAACAACTAAAAATAAGAACTAATTTTTTGTGTGTTATTGATATAGAGAATCAAACAAGATAAAATAAAATAAAGTAAGCAAAACAAAAACAAAGTAAAGAGATTGGAGGTGAGAGATTCCCCTTGCAGAAATCCTCTTCCTCCCCGGCAACGTCGCCAAAAAAGCTTGATGGTGCAGGAGTGCACTCGTTGGGAAACACCAAGAGGAAGGTTATGAAGAGCACATCAACAAGTTTTCCCTCAGAAAGAAACCAAGGTTGAATAGACTAGTAGGAGAAAGAAATCACTTCCGAAGGTTGTTGTCAGCTGATGTTGGCAGGGTGCACTACCGGTTCAAAAGCAACGTGGAATCTATACAACACAATCAAATTACTTTGCCCCAATGAAGCAGTGAGGTTGTTAATCTCGTCGGTTTTTCTAAAACAAACGATTAGACGTATAGTATGAAAAATAGTAGTTGTTTGCTGTAAATGAAAGAGAACAATAATTGCAGTAGTAAAACAATAGTTGGAGTGGTTGTACTATCAGTGTAAAGAAATGGACCGGGGTCCATAGTTCACTAGAGGTGTCTCTCCAAAACAGATAGATAACATGTTGGGTAAACAAATTACAGCCGGGCAATTGACAGATATAAAGGCTACACCGTAGTACATATGCATGACATGATGATTACTATGTGATTCGTGTGGGCATTACGACAAGATTCATAGACCGTTATCCAACCGCATCTATGACTAATAATCCACCCTCGGAGTGTCATCCGATCAAACCTCGGGTATTAAGTTGCAAAAAACAGATAATTGCATTAAGCAAAGTGTGTAATGTAAAAAATGTAAACATCGTTATTTTCTCCCTAATGGCAACAGCACAACCCCCACCCGTTATGTTTCTGTCACTCGAGCGTGAGTAAAAGGGAGGCATGAATCCACTATCGAGCATAAATACTCCCTCTTGGAGTTATAAGCATCTACTTGGCCAGAGCATCTACTAGTAACGGAGAGCATGCAAGATCATAAATAACATAAACATGATAGATTGATAATCACTTCACATAGCATTCAATATTCATCGGATCCCAGCAAACACAACATGTAGCATTACAATAAGATGATCTTGATCATGTACAGCTCACATGACTAAACATGAGGCATAAAGAGGAGAGAACAACCATCTAGCTACTGCTATGGACCCGTAGTCCAAGGATGAACTACTCACGCATCACTCTAGAGGCAGGCATGGTGATGAAGAGCCATCCGGTGATGATCCCCCCTCCCGGCAGGGTGCCGAGGAGAGCTTCAGAACCCTCCTGAACTAGGGTTGACGATGACAGTGGCTATGAAACTTTTGGTGGAAAAAGGCTCGGGTATATTTTAGGTTAACCCATGGAGGAGCTTTAATAGGAGAAAGGGAAACATCGGTGGGTGGCCAGGGGGTCCACACCACCTGGTGGCGCGGCCAAGGGGGGCCACGCCGCCCTATGGCGTGGGGCCCCTGAGGCCCCCTCCGGGTCTCCTCCGGACTCCGTGTACGTGACAACTTTCTAAGACTCTGGTATTTTGTTTCATCCAATTCCGAGAATATTTTTGGAACAAATTTTCTGAAACCAAAAATAACAGAAAACAAGAATTGGCTCTGTGGCATCTTGTCAATAGGTTAGTCCAGGAAATCCATAAAAATGACATAAAGTGTATAGGAAACATGTAGCATATGGCATGAAAACAACATGGAACATCATAAATTATAGATACGTTTCAGACGTATCAGGAGGCTGCAATATCCGGATTAGCCCAATATTGGGTTACTTCTCGATGGGCTTCGTTGACTCTGTCATTGGCTAGAGGATTTGATGGTCCTACGCAAAGGACTCCCCCAATGTCAACGGTTCTCCTCTGGTGGATCTGGACAAGTCAGTGATTCCTAGAAGCTCGTGGAAGAATCAGTTATCTGTTGAAGAGGTTGCACCGACTGAAAATCTAGTGTCCCAAGTTGCCACCCTGAAGGCCGAAGGGCTCACCGAGACTCATCTGGCTGCCATGTTCCTTAGGCATCGAGTTCAACCACTCAATTCGAGTGCTGACTCGACTCACCACTTGTGCCATGAGGAACTCTCGAGTAATGAACTCGAGCAGTGTTTGCGCCAGATCACCCGAGTGAAAGAAAACAAAGCAGTCGATTTGACTCCTGCTCTTCCCCCACTCTGCTCCTCGACCGAATCTACCAAGGTGATTCCTTCTCTCTGTTTTCTGTTTTCTGCTTTTCTCTTTTTCTACTTCCATTGTTTCGACTGACTTCTTTCTTCATTGCTTTACTCATTCTTTCTCTCTATACAATCTAGATGTTCTTCCTAGTGATCCACCCAAGGCGAGCACCATCCCTCTTATGGAAGACTTGACTGAAGCTGCTGCGGTGGAATTGGACTCTATTCCTTCGGTCGCCATTGCAAATTCTTCTTGAGAGGCAGACAATCTTGAGGATTTCCAGGAGGAGACTGTTGAGGAATCTAGAGTGCCTCCTAAGTATACTCGAGTAGAAGTTGAGGTTGAGGAAGCCACCTCCAGGGGCTCGAGTTCCTTGAGTGCAACCGGAGGAGATGAGTTGAGGAACCCAATTTCTGCGGTTCCCCTCTCTTCGATGCCTCCACTTGCTCCTCAGCAATCAGCGGCTCCTTCGGCCAAGAAAGTCCGCCGAGTGTACGGTCTGGGTTCTCTGAGCAGGTAA
Source organism: Alopecurus myosuroides (assembly GCA_028641055.1). NCBI lineage: Eukaryota > Viridiplantae > Streptophyta > Magnoliopsida > Poales > Poaceae > Alopecurus > Alopecurus myosuroides. The sequence continues at coordinate 732,429,615 of CM054057.1, read as the reverse complement.
GTTTCACTCTTTTTTTTTGTCGTACTAGTCAAGTCCTTGGGTTTTAACTCTTGCCATTTCAGGGATCCCATTCCTCCTAGGGCTCCAACTCCTCCTCCTGTGACTGATTCTTCTACTGCTTCGACTCCCCCTACCGCTTCGACTGCTGCACTCACTCCTCCTACTCACGGAAGGACTGGTTTGGGTGCTGCTCCTGAGGCTAATGCTCCCACAGCTTCGGGTTCCTCGCAGGGGACTCGAGATAAGGGAGTCATGGAAGAAGGCGCTCACAGGTACTCTGCCGTTCCTAAGGCAGAAGGGAGACCTAAGGGTCCAGGGGCTTGGATGGTGGACTTGACTGAGACTGATACTTTGGCTCCCGAATTCCAAGTTCGAGACCACGTGAGTTTCTTTTTGATTTTCTTCCGTTTTCTTTGCTTGTTTTGTTGGGTGCGCGATCAGCGCTCCCGATGGGAGTAGCCACCGACTCTAGGTTTAGCTGCTTGCAGGCGAGCGGAGACTCAAGTATCTAACTCGATTGTTGATTCTTGTATTACTCTAGCCTTTCCTGGCGAGCATGAAGGACCTGAGCATCCGCTTTGTTGGTATTGGGAGGCAGAGAGATTCTGCTTTAGCAAACTTCTCCAAAGCTAAAGGTAAAAATACGCTTCGATTCCTTTATTAATCTTGCATGTTTAACTGGTTTCCTTTGCTTGTTTTAGAACTCTTGGTTTCAACTACTCCCGAGAAGAACTCTGCCGTTGCTCATGAACAAGAACTCGAAGCGCAGAATGCTGCTATGCGGCTAGAGGCCACGACTGCTTAGAAGAGGACTGAAGCTGCCATCTAGAAGGCCGATGAGTGGAAGGAGAAGGAGAAGGAGGCAATCAAGCAGTTCTCTGACCTGGAAGAAACTCATGTCCCTCGATTCCACACCTTGATACATAGCTTGACAGGTAGTTGTCTTTTGTTCATCCTAAAGTGATTTCTTTCTAGTATTTCTGTACTATAGCTGACAATTACTTTGTACTGTGGCAACTGTCGTCGGGAGTCCTCCTACCCTATCTCGTCAACTACGGGAGGGCCATTGCTGGATGCGGTGAACTCCTCTGAGCAGCGGGTGGAGAAAGCCAAGTGTTTGTTGGAGAAGATTCGGGGAGTACTCGTGTCCTTCCACGAGTGCCTGTTCCCCAAGGAGGAGGTTCCTGCTACTCTGAATGCGCTGCTGGATGTGTTTCATGACACAAACGTCCTAGCTGATTTCAGTCGGGAGCAAACCCTATCCGGGGCGGAAACAGTGCTGAGACTCAGCCGAGCACATGACACTGAAGAGAACTTTGAAGCTGCGCTGAGCGGACCTCCACTGGACTCGACGGGAAAGAGGTAGACCTGAACCCCTTCCCACGTTTCCACCCACGACTCTACCAGCAGACTTATGACACCCCTTGCCATTTACCTAACTAAGAACACTCGACAGTGGCGCACTGTTTAGTTGTGTCCCACTGATACAAATGGATATACTTGTGGTGGTGCGCCACTGATACATGGCATATGCAATTGTATCAGTGGCCCATTTCTTACTAGTGCGCCACTAATACCTGACATATGGTGTTCCACTGATAAAAATGGACATACATGTGGTGTCAGGTATCACTGGCGCACTGCTTACTGGTGCGCCACTGATACCTGGCACCACATGTATATGCATTTGTATGGGTGACACACCGAAGAGTAGTGCGCCACTGATACTAGGAAGATCATGGTGCGCCACTGATAAGTGGACCTATTTCCTATGGCCCAATCACAACCATATAAGTGAGACATGTGAATGATGGTGTGCCACCGATGCTAATCCACCTGTAGCCATTTCTCTAGTAAAGATCCTTGGTGCATATTATAACGTATTGTGACACTTTGTTGTGTGGTTTCATCTTAATGTTCATTATCCTTCTTTTATAAACGTTTTTCCGTACTAAGCACGGTATTTTTGCTTGTTAATTAATGCAATCTCATTTAAGCCGAAAACCATTTTCCTAGATGTCCACCATATTTTATTATGTGCAAAAATTTATTCGTGAGTTGGTACAAGTCACCCCCACCAATTTACAAAAGTGATCAAATGATTTTTTATTTCTTATATTGAATCACTCATCTCAAAAGATGGAGCAACGAGTTTAAAAAGAATCGGAAAGTGAAATTTTCATGTTTTTCAGTGGGCATTGACGTGTAATGATCGCACTACTCTATATCTGTGTTTAAAATGTTACCTTGTAAATGCAATAGTTTATATAATCAGCTATCCAATAAGTAGATATAAAGCACTAGACTCCAGAAGTCATTGTCTATTATCACTCTAGGTACTTTGGGACAAGTATGAACTATAGTCTAAGGGGTGATTATACTTTATAAACGATATATGTTTGTTCTATGATTAATTTTCAAATTTAAACGTTATTTACCGAAAGTTTCCATAGTGTAGTAGGAGTTCCCCCAACTCCGAGGCTGTCAGCGTTGTGTCGGAAATTCAACGAGTCGGCTGTCGTGAAGCGATGCGACGATAAAATAGGGGTGTGGAAGATGAGCGTTTTCTATACAGGCCATACAAATAGTCTTTTTTTTTTTTTTGGGGAAACTTTGTGTATACACACCTGCAATTTTTATTCTAGAGTTTTGAGCTTTTTGAAATGAATCTAAAATGCATTTTTCAAAATGAATGCATATGGGGCCAGCCAACTTGGCGCGCGGTCAATGGCGGAAAGCGACAAAGTTAGAAGCAAATAAGATAAGCGGCTACTTGTCCGAACCTTCCAGAACCCTCTCTCCCGTCTGAAACTTCCAGAAGCGCCCGCCAGGTCACCGCGAATAAGATAAGCCGGGGACGCGAGGATTGTTCCAATCCTTCCATTGCAGAACCATCTGGAAACTTCGGAATCGGAAGGCCGGTGTGGGGGTCGAGCTGTATAAATGGGCGGTGAGAGGCGACAGGCTCTGTACTTTCTGCCCTGCTTCTCTCTCTTCACCTTCATGCTCTGGTCTCTGCGTCCCCCAATTCAAACAATTTTGCCCGTTCTTGATTATGTAGTCCGTACTATGTAATCTCCCCCTCTCTCCAATTACTCCATTGTTTTTGTTCTTGTTTCATCATGTTTCCGTTCAACGGCATTGTGAAAGAGGAGGGATTTGAGTACTTGGCCGGAGCCGCGGCGGATGGCTCTCCGCCGTACTTGTGGGCCGGTGACGGCGCCTCCTGGGAACCGCCTCGACCGATGGACTGCCTCGGCAGCGGCGCCTTGGCGGAGCTGCCTCGACCAATGGACGGCCTGGGCGAGGCCGGCCCGACGCCGTTCCTGAACAAGACGTACGAGGTGGTGGACGACCACGGCACGGACACCGTCGTGTCGTGGGGCGTCGCCGGGAACAGCTTCGTGGTGTGGAACCCGCACGCCTTCTCCACGGCGCTCCTCCCGCGCTACTTCAAGCACGGCAACTTCTCCAGCTTCGTCCGCCAGCTCAACACCTACGCAAGTCCCTGTCTGACGGCCGACTCATTCTTCTTCTTGGGTGTTTGATTGATTGGTTGATTGATGGGTAACCAGAGGATGCGGATTGGATTTGTTGCGTTGCAGGGGTTCAGGAAGGTTGATCCGGACAGGTGGGAGTTCGCGGCGGAGGGGTTCCTGCGGGGCCGCAAGGAGCTCCTGAAGACGATCACTCGGCGGCGACCACAGCAGCTGCAGGGGGCGTGCGAGGAGTTGGGGCAGGAGGGCAGCCGTCTGCAGCGCGACAAGGGCGCCCTGATCGCGGAGGTGGTGAAGCTGCGGCAGGAGCAGCAGGCGACGCGCGCGCTGTTGCAGGCCATGGAGGAGCGCATCGCGGCCACAGAGCAGAAGCAGCAGCGGACGATGGCGTTCCTTGCGCGGGCGACCAGGAGCCCGGGTTTACTCCGGATCCTCATGGACCGGCAGCGCATGCGAGGTGGGGAGGACACGGAGAGCTTGTGGATGGAGCTGCTAACCCTGGACATGGAGGAGAAGCCGAGAGAGGCAGGGGACGCCGACGTAGACATGCTGATGCAGAGCCTGTACAACCCCGAGTGAATGGACCGAGAAGGAGAAGGTTAAGTTGCCAAAAACACAAAGGGACTTGCCGCTTTGGGTGGTGGAATAGACAATAATGCTTCGAGAGGCGTACAGTTTAGTTTTTTTTTTTTTTTTTAAAGAAGAAGAGGGTCTAGGACTGGGAGGACCCCGAGGCTGCATTTATCCCGCCGTTGGTGGATGACACATTACACGTAGGACCAAAAGAAAACAAAACTTACATCTAGGTCCTTAGCAATTACAAACAAGATCCTCGAACAGAAATAAGAAAAGCAACCGAGTCCAGGTCTTTGTCCACGCAGTCACGCCGGGGACAAGACCACTTGTGGTACTGCGGCGGGAGCACACCGCACCAGAGCAGAAGGCCTCCATCATGCCATCAAGGCCGAGAGGAGCACCACCGTTCGGTGTAAAACAGGTGCCGAGCAGGGAGGGAGTGGCCGCCATACGGCCTGCAGATTCAGCAGTCGAACTGCACAGCGCAATTGGAAGAATTGCTGTGGGAAAACTCCTAGGGTAAGCAGCTGTTGAATATATAAGCTATTTAACATATGATTTAATCCGAAATAACATTATGTACATCATGACAGTAGCAATTATACTAAGCTAGCACAATGGAAGAACATATCCGATCTACGACAAGAACTAGAGATATGAATTCCAGTAATATCTCATACAAATGGAATAGAGATACGTACAATGCAGCGGTAGCGGCATCACCTGTGTTGTTGTCCATGTTGTCGCCCATGAAGAGGTTGCCGAGGTCGGGGAAGAAGTCGTCGTTGGGGAAGTAGTCACCGTCAGCAGTCGCGCGAGTGCGCTCCCAAAAACCTGATCGCCCCTCTCCCTTACAGGATCACAAGAGGCGAGGTTCCGGAGGCCTGCTGTCCCTTCTCGCGATGCACGCCGAAAGGAGGGATGGAGGAGACTTTATTGCCGGCGCAGTGATTTGGGACGGTGCGAAACCATATGACGAAGTGGCGGCTAGGGTTTACCGTATGCGCGTATACTGTAGACAGGGAGAGACTTGGGCATGACTCCACGTCCGAGTCGGTTCGGTTCTACGTACCAAAAGAAGTGGAAATGGTTTAGGCATTAACGCGTCCGTTAATTATCATATTAATGACTCATTAAGTTTTTCCAACTGGCAAAATACACGCTCTCGGCTCGGCTCATTCCCGCAACCCGTGGCGCGTCGTGACGAGGCGAGACGTGGCGAGGCGGGCGGCGGAGGAGAAGCGCGCGTGTGGCACACATCTCCTCTGAAAGTAAAGTATGGGCACCTAGAGGGGGGTGAATAGGTGCTACAATTTTAATTTTTCTTTCGATTTAGGCTTGACACAAAGGTAAATTCTCTAGATAGTGCAACTAAGGTGAATTTACCTATATGACAAGGAAAGCAATAAATGCAACTAGTACAACGCTTAATGCAACAAGTACAACAATTAATGCAACAAGTACAACAAGTTAGGATAAGGGAACGAGGTAACCGATGGGGGGCGCGGAGACACGATGTATTCCCGAGTTCCTCCTTGTTAAGGGAGTACATCTCGTTGGAGGGGTGTGAGCTCGCCACGAATCCCTCAAGCAAATGAGAGGGGAAATGAAATCCGGTTGGTGAAGACGTAGATCGGGGGGCTTCTCCTTCAATCCTCCAAAGATCAAGGATTTTGGGTGGATGAATTGGGAGATCTAGCAAGGTGGGGGAGCTCCAACAATGGTGACTTCAATTCTGGACGAGCTAACCTGAGGTAGGTGGAGGGGGGGGGGTATTTATACCCCTCATAAAGTCTAAGAGCCGTTGGAGCTTTTCTGACAACTTCACACCGGAGACTCCGGTGTAAAGGCCAGAGACTCCGGTCTGGACTTTTTCGCAGAGCACTAGTCCGGAGACTCCGGACAGTCTCCGGTGCAACTCCGGACTGGATACAGCAGGCGACACCAAATGGGCAGCACTTGGGGAAAAACTCCAGGAAACTTCTGTCCGGAGACTCCGGTCTTGGCGTTGCGGATTGACTCAGAGATTGAATGGGGTCGAGCGGAATAAAAGAACCTAGTCACACCGGAGACTCCGGACAGTCTCCGATAAGACTCCGGTGTGAGTGCAGCACACGACACCAGAAAATCCAGAGCCGTTTCTTCAGAGGCAGCTCCAACACCGGAGACTCCGGACAGTCTCCGGTAAGTCTCCGGTGTGAGTACAGCACGCGACACCAGAAAATCCAGAGACTTGGCAATGGAAGAAATCTCCACACCGGAGATAGCGGTCTGGGAGTCCGGAGACTCCGATCTGGAGAAAACTCCAGCAGACAGAAATCCTGGTGAATTGCCCCTTTTTGCAACATCACACCACCGTATCAAATATGTTTTTTACCCCTGAAATACATCATGTGTTGTTAACAAACACCAGAATAAGATGATTTAAGCGTGTTTGCACTTTCAATCTCCCCCTTTTTGGTGTTTGATGACAACACACATATTTGCAATAAAATCACAGCTAGGCTATGTTTGAAAAAGATAGAGCACTAACAAAGTGAGCTCCCCTATATTTTAAAAACAAAGCCCTCTAGAGCAACCATTAGTGAACAATAATACAAACATGCATAGAGACAATAGATAAAGCAATAATAGATAATAATATGAAAGGATAGCTTCACCACGTGGTCTCACACACACATAACATCCATTGTTTACTAGAAAAGCAAAGCAACTAAGATAGCGGGAACACAAGCCATAAAAGGCCAATCAAATTCAAAGACTCGTCTTTCGAAGCAAATAAAGCAAAGCAACCCGGAGAAGACAAAGCTACTTCTCCCCCTTTGGCATCGAGACACCAAAAAGGGCAAAGACCACTACGCAACCCAAGGGCTCAGTCATCGTCCTCATAGTCATCGTCGTCGTCATCCACCGGGTCCGTTGCCTCACTATCATCATCACCTTCTTCTCCCTCGTCATCTCCCTCATCATCCTCAGCATCAGTACCAGAGTTGAAGAACTCAAGGTCCTCCTCATCATCCTCAGGCCGATCCTCAACATGTTCTTCTTCCTCAATCTCAGGGGCCCTGGCACGGTGGGTCGAAGAGGAAGGAGCCGAGGTGACATCCTCAAAGTCACCCCACGGAAACTGATCAGTGTTCCACTCCTCATATGACATAGTCACAGAAGCGGTGGGAGGAGTGGGTGGAGTAGTGGGAGGGGTACCCATAGGAGGAGTAGCTCCAAGTCTAGTGTGATCATGCAGCTTGGAGATCATCTTCTTCAGCTCACGCCTCTCCTTATAGGCCACATGGTTCTCCTTGTGCACTGCAACAGTCATGCACAAAATGTTGCGCTGGAACCAAGAAAGCTTCTTCATCTCATCCTGAGTCTCCTCCCTTCTAGAGCGGAAAGAGGGAGGATCAGCATTCTTCCTCCTAGAGCGAGGAGGCGCCTCAACGTCCCCCATGGGTGTGTCACCATCAGGAAGGTGAGAGGACAGAATCTGGAGAGAACCCACTGGATGCTCAGTCTCGGTAGCCAAACCAGGAAACTTATCAAGGATGAGCCTCATCACATAAGGAGCATACATGGGCACTTTCTTGATCTCGATCATAGCTGAGTATATCTCCTCCTTGATGAAATGCATAATATCAATCTCAAAACCCTCTCCATCAGGACCAGCAAGGTGACACTAGAAGGCCTGGTAGAGGAGGTTCACAAGCCACCACGAATAGCATCCACATTCCCGGCCTTGGGAGCAATGTTGGAGCGAAAGAGGCGAAGGCAGATGTTGTAAACCCTCCTGGGATCCTTAGCTGTGCCGGTGCTGGATATCTTCTCATACATCAGAGCCATGCGATTCTTGTCATAAGCCACTCCGTGAATGTGCATGTGGTGGCCACTCCCTTCTCCCCAAGGGTAATCAAGAAGCTCAGCAAAGCGTCTCATAGAGGAGTCACACTCAACAGACCCAGACATCCACTTCAAGGTAACACCATCATCTTCACCAAATGTGACAGTGGCAAAGAACTGCTGAATGATAGAGGCATTGTAGTTCTGCTGAATGCCAACAAGATGCTCAACACCCTGTTTCTTCGTGATCCAGATAGCCTCCTCAAAGTACTAAGAACTGCCGAGAGCCTCTAAGTCTAGAACTTTCTGGGGACATACAGGCTGCCTGAACTGGGAGTGGATCTCACGCATGATCAACTCAGACTCCCTCCTCCAATAATGAGAAGTCTTAGCAGTGCGGGCCATGGTGAAGAAAGGACGCGCCCGCATGATCCTGTACTCCTTCTTGCTCATGGAGACCACAGAGGTGATCCTGTGATACTTGGCCTTCTTCGCGAGTTCACCCCTCTGCCTAGCCTCATGCTTCTCTTTTTGACGCCTCTCAGCCTCAAAGGTGTTCTTCTGGCCAAATTTACCAGTGGCTTCATCAGTGACAAGATAGTTGCGGGTATGACCACGGTAGGCACGCTTGTTGGGGTTTGAGGACTTTGACTTCACCCTTTTTCCTGAAAGCAAACACAAAACCAGAAACACCACAACAGAGAGAAACAAAATGAGCATTCATGTCCAATAAAAGTGCAGAAACAAAACAGAACCACTTAAAAACAGTTCTGGAAGATTCACACCGGAGTCTCCGTCTGGCAGACCGGAGTCTCTGGACTGACACAGGAGTCTCCGGCCTGGCACACCGGAGTCTCCGGACTAGGCGTCAACAGAGGATATGAATCTAACACAGCTGTTTCTAAAGATGGATCTATCAGTTTCTACCTGGTTCAACTAGCTAAGGTGATGCTACCAGCAACAGGTACAACTTCTCCAAAAAAAAACCTAGACCCTTCGATCTAGATGAAAAACAATCAAAAGAGGAGTGGAGAAGGTGTACCCTTGTCAACCTGGCCGGTCATTGTGCCTCCCTCCGATGGGAGAGGCAAGGGGAGGCGGGGGAGGCGGTTCCCGACGGTGGGAAATGACCAGGGAGGAGCTCCTGGCGACGGCGGCGGCGCAGCAAGTTATTGGGGGCGTGGGGGAAGTGGGGAATGAAACCCTAACTTCCCTCAGCCCCCAGATTTTATACTACGAAACCCACACCGGAGTCTCCGGTCTTAACACTGGAGTCTCCGGACTGGCCGGAGTCTCCGGTGTGGCAGACCGGAGTCTCCGCACCTATGCCAGAAAAACTTCCCCAAAAGGACACGAAATGCAAGAATCAATAAAAACCTGTCTAAAAGGTGGGTTTTGGCAAGGAAAGGTAGAAACAAAATCAGGACGGGAATTTTATACTCAAGAAAGTCGAGAAACCATTTGGAAATCAAATTTGAGTATATTATCCAAAAAATGCCAAAACCCGGAAATAAGAACCAACTCTTCAAAGAAGAGTTTGGTGGCCTTGGCCACCATGTAAGAGTTCATGGTATGCAACCGCGAAGATATATCTTGGGGGCATTGCCATTACTCAACATTGAAGCTCACAATTCAACATTAGAAAAAGAGAGATAACAATGAATTTTTGCTTTGGGCATAATGGGGGGAGGGAGAACCCAATGTGTTAGGATAACACTCCCCCTATGTCCATGCCTACACCTAAACTCGAACACGTTTCATCTATAGGGGTGTGTGCAAGATCTTCAAGTCAAACTCCTAGAATCAATGACATTTAGCTCATTCCTCAAGAACAAGAATCTTGCATCATCAAGTGGCTTCGTGAAAATATCCGCAAGATTGTCCTTGGTGGGCACATAAGATAGTGCAATATCCCCTCTTGCCACATGGTCTCGGATGAAGTGATGGCGTATCTCAATGTGCTTGGTTCTTGTATGTTGTACGGGATTGTATGCAATCTTGATGGCACTTTCATTGTCACACAAAAGAGGCACCTTATCCAAATGAACTCCATACTCCTTGAGAGTTTGCCTCATCCATAGCAATTGAGTGCAACCACTTGCGGCGGCTACATACTCGGCTTCGGCGGTGGAGAGAGATATGCAATTTTGCTTCTTGGAAGACCAACTCACCAAGGACCTACCAAGAAATTGGCAAGCCCCAGAAGTGGACTTCCTATCATCTTCATCACCCTCCCAATCAGAATCCGTGTAGCCCTTGAGAGAAAATTGTGCCCCCCTTGGGTACCACAAACCAAATCTTGGGGTATGAACCAAATAACGAAAAATCCTGTGAACCGCCACTAAGTGGCTATCCTAAGGAGCCGTTTGATACCTTGCACACACACCTACACTCAAATCGATATCGGGCGTAGATGCACAAAGATAGAGCAAAGAACCAATCATAGAACTATACAACTTTTGATCCACATCTTTACCCTTTGGATTACGAGATAGGTGGCACTTGACTTGCATAGGAGATGTCTTGATCTTAGCATCTTGGAAGTTAAACCTCTTGATCATATCTTGGGTATACTTGGCTTGAGAAATGAAAGTCCCACGAGCCAATCGCTTGATCTCAAAGCCAAGAAAGAATTTAAGCTCACCCATCATAGACATCTCGAACCTGTCAGTCATAAGCTTAGAGAACTCATCATTGAAAGCTTGGTTAGTTGAGCCAAAGATAATGTCGTCCACATAGAGTTGGCATATGAAAAAGGTCTCCCTTTACTCTCTTGGTGAAGAGAGTGGGTCAATCTTCCGAACTTCGAAACCACGATCATCTAACAACTCCCTAAGGTTCTCATACCAAGCACGAGGTGCTTGTTTGAGACCATAGAGAGCCTTGTCAAGTTTGTAAACGTGGTTAGGAAAGTTGAGATTCTCGAACCCCGGATGTTGCTTAACATATACCTCCTCTTTTAGTGGACCATTCAAGAAAGCACTTTTCACATACATTTGTTGCAATTTGAAATTATGAGAAGATGCATAAGCAAGGAGGATACGGATGGACTCAAGGCGAGCCACGGGTGCATAGGTTTCATCAAAGTCCATGCCTTCAACTTGACTGTAACCTTGAGCAACCAATCTAGCCTTGTTCCTTATGACAATGCCATGCTCATCTTGCTTGTTCTTGAAAATCCACTTAGTGCCAATAACATTGTGGCAATCTTTGGGCTTCTCAACCAATCTCCAAACTTTGTTGCGCTCAAAGTTAATGAGCTCATCATGCATAGCTTCAACCCAATCGGAATCCTCAAGAGATTCAAACACTTTCTTCGGTTCCACCATAGAGATATGAGCTTGATGCTCACTAAAGTGTGCCAATTGCTTTCTTGTGGATCTTTTAGCTTGAATATCCTCTAAGACCTTGTTGTCTTGGGCATCAATTTGCTTCAGAGCTCTTCTTATCCTTTTGACACGACGGGCTTCGATCTCCGCATTATTGCACGGAGGGATCACTTGATCATCTTGATCATTTGGGTCCCCATCTTGACCAACTTGGCCTTGATCATCATCATCATCATCATCATAAACAATATCTTCAACACTTGCTTCAACTTGAGGAGAGGATGAAGCGGATGGTTGATCTTGGCCTTGACCTTGACTCGCATTAGTGAGAGGAGTGGGTACGACTTGCGAAGTCACTTGGTCAACGAGAGGAGGGTCTTGAACAAGTTCTTGGTTAGGTGTAATACTTGGCTCCTTGGCTTGTTCTTCTATTGTAGAGGAGGGCTCCACTTGAGTAGAGCATAGTCCTTCTCGAGTCGCCATAAGGTGTCCCTCAATGGGACGGAAAAATCCCACACCCATCCTTCCTATGGCTTCTTGAAGTATTTCAACATCTACATTAGAAACATGAAATTGCGCCACTTGGGAGCCATTATTTTCCTCGAAAACCACACTACAAGATTTATATGAAAATCCGTGAGGCTTTGTCAAAAACTCTATAAGTGTGGGATTCGGCACCGTAACCAACAAATATACCCTCAATAGTTTTGGTTTGAAATTTAGACAACCTAACACCCTTGATCAAATAAAAGCACTTACAACCGAATACACGGAAGTAGGAGACGTTGGGCTTGTTGCCGGTGAGGATCTCATATGGAGTCTTGTCCAAGCCTTTGTGGATGTAGAGGCGGTTGGAGGAGTGGCATGCGGTGGATATGGCCTCGGCCCATAAATATTGGGGAGAAGTGTACTCCGCCAACATGGTCCTTGCCATATCGAAGAGAGTGCGATTCTTCCTTTCGGCAACACCATTTTGTTGAGGAGTGTAAGTGGCGAAGTATTGATGACGAATGCCTTCTTCACTAAGGAATTCAATTATTATTGAGTTATGACTCTGAACCCTATTTAGATTTTTGCATTGTGTTGACGTTGCACTTCGTTGGAGAAGTCGATGATGGTTTGTTGAGTTTCACTCTTGCACTTGAAGAAATAAACCCAAGTGTATCTTGAATAATCATCGACAATCACTAAGCAATACTTCTTGCCGCCAAGACTTGCCTCGGGCACGGCACCAAAGAGATCAACATGGAGAAGCTCCAAGATCCTCTTTGATGAAATAATAGTCTTGGCCTTGTGCACCTTGTCATGCATCTTTCCTTCCACACACGACCTACAAACGCGATCCTTTGAAAAGGAACCATTTTCTTTTAGTCCGACAATAAGGTCACCTTTGTGAAGACTTTGCAAACTTCTCATGTTTACATCCCACATCCGCCTTCCCGAAAACACACATTTCTTGAGAGTTGGTTGACTTCAAAAAGTCCACCACGAACAACTCATTTCAACATGTCCCACGTGAGCGATGTCAAGAGTCTTGCTCCTCAAAAGGACCACTATATCACCATCGAAAAAGACGGAGAAACCCATCTTTCCAAGAGAGCGGACGGAAAGTAAATTGTAACCAAGGGATTCGACAAGCATGACGTTCACGATAGTGATATCGGGAGACACCACAACCTTGCCGAACCCGAATACCTTAGACGAGGACGAGTCTCCATAAGTGACGGTTGCTTGGATGTCATTTGGCCACATCTCCGTCACTAGTTCTTTGCTTCCGGTCATATGGCTAGTGCATCCACTATCAATTATCCATTTAGTCCCACCGGAAGCATAGTCCTGCAAGAGATCATTGACTAGAGTTAGGACCCAAGGAGGGTCCCTTCATGTTAGCAACAAGGGTCTTTGGAACCCAAATAGTGTAGTCAATGAAACCCTTAATGGGACCAACATATTTAGCTTGCACAGCACCATAATAATCAACATATAAGAAATGGTGTGGATTGTTAGTTCCCGCGGATGTGCTACGAGTAGTGTTGTCCCTCATGACACTACTACTCGAGGCAACAATGTTTGCTTGAGAGGGTGTGCTACGAGTAGTGTTGTCCCTAATGACAATACCACCCGAAGCACCATTGTTGGTCTTCTTCTTGTTCTTCTTCTTGGCTACATAGCCAAGACCTTGCTTGCCCAATTGTTGCCTAGGAGCACTCAATTGTGGTCTAGCAATGACCACATTAGAGCTAGGGGCAACCACTTGTGGGGAAGGATTCACAACCTTCTCAACTTGAGGGCCTTTGCCCTTGAGCCTTACTAGCTCATCCTTCAACCTAGCATTTTCCTCAATAATATTTGCATGATCACAAGAAGAAGTAGAGGTGATAGGATTGTTAGGTTGATTAAGTTGAGTTTGAAGTTGTTCATGCAACTCTTTGAGGGATGAGTGTTGGCTTTCCAAAGCTTTGTGATCCTCGGTTAGCTTTTCAAACTCCTCGGTTAGTTTACCATGACCAACCCCAAACTCGACCTTATCCTTTTTAGCCTTTTTATATTTAGCAATAGCAAGATCATGTTCCTTAGTGATGTTAGAGACAAGTTCATTATGAGTTAATTCATTAGATTCAAGTTCATCCTCTAGAGAAACTCTACCATCATGCTCTTCCTCAAGAGTCATAGAGAGGGATGCAATTTCATCCGCATCCCTTCTTTCAACCTCACCTTTCTTCTCAAGAGCATCTTGGGCCTCTCCCAATTGCCTCATGAGATACTCAAAGTACTTCTTGGTCTCCCCTTGCATGTTAGACATAAAACGGTCCAAGGAGACCCTTTCTTCTTCTTCTTCTCTAAGACTAGCAAGATGTTCTAGTTCACTAGGGGCTTAGAGATGGGAGAAGATGATACCTCCGTGGCCTTAGCCATGAAGCACTTGGCATTTCGTTGAGGATGATCGTCATTGGGGGATTCAAAGAGGGATGGAGATGATGGAGTAGAAGCAATAGCTAGAGCGACCACTTCACTTGTGGTTTCTTCTTCTTCATCACTCCCGGAATCGTACTCCTCTTGAGTCAAGAGCACAAACTTTGTGGGAGACTTATTGTTGAATGGTTTCTTCTTGAAGTGAGGTTTCTTGTACTCAACCTTGGACTTGTCCTTGCGAATGAGCTTTCCATTATTGAACTCTCTATTCTCATAGGGACACTCCGCAATGAAGTGGTGCTTATTGATGCATGTAAAATGCATAGATGAATTTTGCATATTTTCACATGGTTTTCTATTACATATTGCATCATATAAGGGTATAATTCAATGTTTTATAGTATTTTGGGGTTAAATTACAAAGTCCCCCAACTTTTATGGAATTAACCCTGCCTGTCAGAAACCCCGTATTCTATATTTTTGACGTTTCAGGGGGCAAACTTCCGCGAAATCACCTGAAAAACTGCGGGGGGCATTTTCTTGGAAGGAGAAGACTTGCGGGCGAAGGATCCAAGAGAATTGGGCAAGGAGGCCCAAAAGAGGACCCTCCACGCGGCCAGATTCCTTGGCCGCGTGAGAGGCCCCCTTTTGGCCCCTGTGGCCCCAATTCCTTCCATCTTCGACTTACCGACTCCGTCTTGACCTAAAACCGACTATAAAAAGGGTTTCCCGTACCCTTACGGAGACGAGCACGGCCGAAACACCGAAACACCGAAATAGAGACTTGGAGTTCCAGATTGGAGGGGGAAAACTCCGACGGGGCGCCGCCGGTGTGATCTCCTACCCCTCCAACGTCATCTCCATCGACATCTCCATGAAGAGGGAGTAGTCCAACCTAGGGCTATGGGTTTGTGGAAGTAGCACTTGTATCTCTCTCTCTATGTGCTTCACTAATTAGATCCGTATGAGCTGCCTCACATGATTACGGGCACCGTTGTAATTCCTATGTGGTGGATCTTTTCTATGAGTTATTGAATCTGAGATTGCAATTGTTTCTCTTGAGTTATTTGAGTAGATGTGTCTTATGTACCCCGTTCTTATTTGCTATCTTTGATCAATCTAGTTCTTGAGAGCGTGTGTGGGGTGATGGGTGCATTAGTTGGAGTAACGGGCGGTGGCTAGTGCTGTGAAAGTGACAGAAGTTCAGCGATCGACTTAGGTTTTGTTAAACCTTTCTTAGTTACCTCACTAGGGATAAAAAGGAGTACCCTGTTACCGGGGATTTGAAGTGACACTAATCAATCTCCATGACTAGATCTAGCAAGTTCTTACTTCAACTTCATGTCACATTGCTTAAAGCTATACTCTGTTTTTTCCTTAATTATCGAGGTGTTATGATTTATTTCGCATCTTGGTGGAGTATAAGAGGGATCAATATGACCGTAGAGATCTCTATGCTAGGACGTGATGCCCATATGAAAGTACTCAATGTTAAACATGTTATTGTAATCTCACATGTAATTCTTTATGTCCACCGTCTACTTTATTTGAGAGAATGCAAGTGTGAAACCATGAACCCCGGTCCTATTTTAAATATAAATGTTCAAGATATCGCTTATCGGGAACTTATCGGTCAACCCTCGATAAGTGGTAAATCGGTCGATTTATCGGGATATCGGCCAAAATATCGGAATATCGGCCGCAATATCGGAATATCGGCCGAAATATCGGCCAATTTATCGTATCGCCCAGACACTGATAAGCGATAAATCGGCCGATTTATCGGAATATCGGCCGATATCCTTAACAGAGAATATAAGAAAACACTCTAGTTACTTTGCTGCAATTTACTTTACTTGCACTTTATTTTACTTGCATCTCCAATTCGAATTTACATTATCTCCATCACCACTTTCATCACAAAAATACAAAAACAATCCATTGCATATTTATTTTCTCATTTGCATTTAGTAGTAGATTTAATTATTGCACATTTACTTTCAGTTTTGCATTGCAATTTAGAAGTCTCACACCTTGTGCTTGACAACCACTTGGTGAGGTTGAGGGCACAAAATTCTCTACTTGTTTGTAGGATCCTGGAGGAAGCTTGGAAGACAACTGCTGAAATACTGGCTCCCCAAGAGTTCGATATAAACCCTCGAGTCACCCTCGTGGGGAAGAAGGCTTGCCACTAGCTACACACTCTGCACTTGGAGTTGAATACTTTCTCTGCGTTTTGGGGAACCCCAAGAGGAAGGTGTGGTGAGCACATCGGTAGGAGTTTTCCCCCTTAGTTAAGAACCAGGGTTATCAATCCAGTAGGAGAAAGAGAATTTTCGGAAGGTTGATGCCATTGACGGTGGTGCTAGCGCTTCACCGGTGTCAGCAACAACGTGGAACCTGCACATCGGTACAGTGAGGTTGTCAATCTCACCGGTCTTGCTGAAAACAAAGATTAGACGTATAGTGTGGAAAACAGTGTGTGCTTGCAGTAAGTAAAGAAAGCATGAAATTGTTGTGGTTTGTTTAACAGTGTGGAAAAATGGACCGGGTTCATAGTTTCACTAGTGGTGTCTCTCCATAAAAGATAGCATGCTGGGTGAACAAATTACAGGTGGGCAATTGACAAATAGAGGTTGCACCGTAGTGCACAATATAACATGAATATTACTATGGTATTTAGTGCGGGCATTACAACAAGATACATAGACCGACATCCATCTGCATCTATGACTAATAATCAACCCTCAGGTTATCATCCGAAACCCCTTAGGTATTAAGTTTCAAGCAACAGATAATTGCATTAAACAAATTGTGTAATGTAAGCAATGATTATGCACGCGTGCACTCTCACCGCTGTTTTCTCCCTAATGGAAACAGCCCATCCTCCCCCTTCACGTTTCTGTCACTCGAGCAAGGCAACAAGGAGGCATGAACCCACTATCGAGCATAAATACTCCCTCTTGGAGTCACTAACAACTACTTGGCCAGAATAACCACTAGCAACGGAGAGCATGCAAGATCACAAATAACATATGCAATAAAGACTATAATCAACTTGGCATAAGGTCAATATTCATCGGATCCCAGCAAACACAGCATAAAGAATTACATAAGATCAATCTCGATCTTGATAGGCAGCTCACGAGATCTAAATATGGAGGCATATGAGGAGAAGACAACCATCTATCTACAGCTATGAACCCGTAGTCCAAGGATGAACTACTCACGCATCCTCCGGAGGCAGGCATGGTGATGTAGAAGCCTCCGGTGAAGATCTCCTCTCCGCCAGGGTGCCGGAAACACCTTCATAACCCCCCTGATCTGGGGTTGACGGTGACGGCGGCTACGAATCTTTTTCTGGGATTTTGATCAGGTGCCTAGGGTTTTCCATCCAGGGGGGCTTAAACAGGCGAAAGGGAAAAGGTTGTGGAGGCCGGGGGGCCCACACCCATAGCTGGCGCGGCCAGGATGGCCGGGGCACCCTATGATGTGGCCCCTCTGCTGCCCCTCTTCGACTCCTCTTCAGTCTTCTAGATGCTTCCAGGGAAAATAAGACTTTCGGGCTTCGAATTTTCCAATTCTGCGAATATTTCCAGAACAACTTTTTTGAAACTAAAAAAACAGCAGAAAACAGGGAACTGGCTCTGTGGCATCTTCTTAATAGGTTAGTCCGGAAAATCGATAAAAATGACATAAAGGAGGGAGAAAACATGTAGCAATTGGCATAATATCATCATGGAGCATCATAAATTAGGGATACGTTTATGACGTATCAACTCACAAGAGGTAGAAAGACACACAAGATCCGTGTGATTTTTCCTGATTTGTGGGATTCAGACGTTCGAGAAATACCACTGATCCAACGGCTCATGTCGCACCCTGATTTCTAGGGGATACTCACCGTACGAACTGGATAGCAGATGCTTGGATTATGGGGCATAACTGCTCCCACGTCCCAGCTTCCTGGTAGGCCTGCGCTTATGCGCGACAACACAAGCCCTGCTATTCCATCGTCGATGTAAACTATCCACTAGAGATCAAAGGCACTTCCGTCGACGTACTTCAAACCATACACACATGGTACGTCAACGGCGTTTAACAAGGGATATCACAACAGATCTCTACGACACAAAAGATTGAAATAAGGTGCAAAAGGCTCTCATTAGAGCAGAGATAGCAAATACACTCATTCAGAGGACACATGTCCCAACAATACATCATTACAATACAGCGGAAGCATTCAACATGTCTGAGTACAGACAAGAACCAAATAGGCCTAAGAGGCCAGAAACAAACAGACGGAGCCCATCCACGAAGTCTCGGATCCTCCCCGGGTCCGCTATCTACTCGTCAGCAGTCTCGTCATACTCCACGTAGTTGCCACCATGTAGATCCTCGGAAACGTAGGTCTGCGGAAACCACAGCCCCAAAGGGGTCAGTACATAAACGTACTGGCAAGCAAGACTCACAATTCACCAAAGTGTAACCCGTCAACACCAAGCACAGATGCCTTGGGTTCAACGGAAGAGAGGGGATATAAAAGATGCTGCAACTGGCTGCGCTAACCAACTACAGAGATTCTACCACTTCCGGCTAACAGAAAGGAGATAAGATCGAGGATTGTAACCAACTGAAAGATAACTTCAAACAAACCCATCCTGGATCTCGCCCCTTATCCAAAGAAGCGATCCGAGGATAACTCACACAGTTGTATTAAAGGTGAATCAAATTATTATGTCATCAACCTATTACTAGTCAAGTTATTAATCATGGGGTGTAACATGTTTGATCATTATGTTTAAGTTGTCCTGAGTACTTGTTAGCCAGTACTTTCACCAAGTAATCCATAACCGCGGAAAACACGGCTTCTCGAGAAGATTATCCCTGCAGGGTTGCACCAATTTGGCCGTACACGTTTGAATAACCCGCCAGATGGGAGATCACCCCACCAAGCGGGGCACTCAACACAACCAACCATTCTTCGCATCAAGCCCAAAGAACCTTGGGCGCACGGCTAATCAAGCCCCGAAGAAAAGGGACCCTCATAGCACTCTAAGACCGTGTCCCCCTATATGCCGACTACAAAAGTTCCACCCTGGCCTGGGCTCGCAAAAACATGCATGCGGCAAATGGAAAACACGAAATAAATGAGGCGATTTGGACGAGATGCGAATCAGGTCAAGTTGAGGGGGGCGCCCATACTCGCTTCCCACATGCGGTTAGTGCGCTCATCATGGATCAGTAGACAAGACCCTTTTCCTATTAGGGTCGACACTAGCAGGCCTCAAAACCACACAGGGCCTCCTGGCGGTGCCTTATCATCAAATTTATTATTAATAGTAACATTAGCATGATTGATTGATTAAACATCGAGCCCCCGCAACGTAATAGAAGTAGTAACAGTAAGTAACGGGTAACAGACTCGAGCAAAACAACCTAAGCATGCTAGTAAGACACGGGCAACAAGCAATGGTGATAGGTATGGAGGTGAGGCAATATCAGGTTTAAGGGATACATGTGATAGGTTCGTAACAGAAACAACTACTACTAGGGCTAGCAGAAAAGAACAACGGAAAGTATCGGTAACCAAGGTTGAAAGGAACACAGTGGTTCATGTGAGTGATAACTTGCCTGCAAAACCCAGTAGCCTGGTACTGAGCTAGATCCTTAGAAGGGGTGTCGTAAGTATCGTCGGTCTCAACGTCGTCGTATATCCAGGAAGAAGCAAACAAACAAGGCAGAAAGGTAAACAATCACTATCATGGCATAGGTGCACAAACATGGGATGATGCATGTCATGTTAATAGATGCATCAGAATAAACTACTTGACAAGATAACACAATTTAATTGGACCCATATGCAATTGGATTGCATATGGAAAAGATACATTGAAATAAGTGGAAACAAATGATTTACAATTAATTATTATGTGAGAGTTTTTATCATGATGCATGCATGATGATAACAACAAAATAACAACAAATAACAATGATAGATGCAAGGGAAAAAGGATTGGAATAAGTTTTGGAAATCATTGATTAAGTTTGGAAAGTTTGGTTACTTAAAGCATGTCACACAAGTAATTGTTGTTTTCAACAAGTTAAAGTGTTCAAAACAAATAACAAAGTTTATATTTGAAAAGAACATCAAATTTTAGTTGGATTACATGTTTCACTTGTTGAAAAAGGATTTCAAATGAATTATTTATGAATTAAAAAAGTTTAAGCAAGAATTAAATGAATTTAATTCAAACATGAACTTATTTGAATTTTTATTGGTTCAAAACATTAAGTGAGATTCATATTTGAAAAGTTTATGCTTTTATGGTTTGAAAACATATTTTATATGAAAGAATTTGATTTTGTTTAACAATATAAATGATTTAAACAAGGTTTAAATCATTTAACCAATTTTAATTATTGAAAACATGAAACAAATTTTATATTTGGAAAGGTGGTTTAATTTTGCATGGAAAAAATATTTCATTTGTTGAAATTGGATTTAAAATGAGCAAGTTATTATTTTGGCAATTTTTAATGCAATAAAAAAGAAACAGTTGTTTTCAGCAATTTAAATTATTCAAAACAGCAAAACAAATTTATATTTGGAAAGTACATGAAAAGTTGATTGGAAAACATATTTGGTTTGTGAAATTTGGAATTTTTATGAACAAGTTATGAATTTTGCAAGTTTAAGTGAATTTGACAAGTTTTCAAATTTCGCACCAATTTAAAATATTCAAAACAGGAAATAAATTTTATATTTGGATAGAACATTCAATTTTGGACAGAAAACATATTTAAAAAGTTAAAATTGGAGTTGGGATGAATTTCTTATGCAATTTACAAAATTGGGTGCAAATCTGCCATTTTTTAGTGAAACAGGGACTTAGAAATAATATTTCAGGGGTCTAGAATTAATGTGCAAGGGCCTAGTTGTGATTTCTGAAAGTTTTTGTGACCAAACCATTGGAAAATAAAAAGATTGTTTTTATTGGGAGAGGGGGGACTCGATCCCTGCACCTCTAGTGCGCGCACAAGGAACTAACCAGTGGGGCTGGCTTGTGTTTGTGATAGAGAAAGGCTCGGGGGTGGATAAGCTGTTGCCTGCGGATTTTTCTTCTGAACTTAACTGAAGCCAACCGGTACTGCAATCTGTACCACGACAGAGCCATGGCCAGCGAGTTCTGGTGCTCGCCGGAGGGGAATAGGGAGGCGCCGGGTGGCCGTGGGGCGGGTGCGGCCGAGGGGAGAGGGAGGAGGCGAGAGGAGGAAGGAGCGGTGAGGATCGAGGGGTTGCTCACCTCGAGGCGGGCAGGGAGGCACCGATCGGGTGCAGGTCGGGGCAGACGTGCAGGGCGGCGACCGGCGGCGAAACGGTGATGGCGGCGGCGCACCGGTGGCTCCCAGCCACCGGGAAGACGTCGAGGAGGAAGCTGGTTTCGCGGGGAACCCATTCCCGCACTCGGACTGCGACTAGGGAGGCTAGGGAGGCGGTGATCGCCGGAGGGGGAAAGGGTTTTCGGGTGGAGGTTTCAGACAGCTACAGAGAGGTTCAGAGAGAGGGAGAGGAAGAGAGAAGAAGGGATGGCGGCGGTGGCTTGGGGAACTAGGGTTAGCAGGTGGTCGAGGTAGGTTAGATATAGGGCATTGGAGCTTGTACGGCAGCTCATCCAGCGGGGGAGGGGGAGATCGTCTGGTTCTGATCGTGTTCGTACAGGGTGACGTGGGGTGGAGGAAGAAGACAGAAAAGAGAGGGGTATTGGGCTAGGAGGGATGTGGGCTTGGGGTAGGAAAGAAAAGGAGATGGGCTGGGAGAAAAAATGGGGTTGGGCTGCTGCTCCTCCTTTCTCTTTTGTTATTTTTTTTGTTTCTTTTATATTTTTTTTGTAGCAAACAAAATTGGAAGAAAAGGAGGCCTTTAGGGTTAGGAAGAATTCATAGAAAAATAGGGTGAACTTGTCATGTTAATTTCAAACAGCTAACCAATTTGGATTTCAAAAATGTTTAAGTTTTTGGTGCTGTTTGGAAATAAACCAAAATTAGATTATTTTGAAGATTTGAAATGATTAATGAAATCAACCTTTTAATAAAGTGACCCAAAAGAATTAATTGGAAAACAAGGGATGAGAGAAAGTTTTGGTTATTATTTTTATAGTTTCAAATTGGTTTTGTTTGAAGATATTTGATTTGAATTGGAATATTTTGTTAATTTAATATAGAAACAACAATTTAATAGGGTGAACCCTATTATTAGTTGGATTAGAATTATTGGAATGGTTTGATATTTGATAATTTCCAAATGAGGTGTTGATGATGATTTTGCTTTGAATTTGAAAACCAATTTGGAAAGGCTTAGTGGAATTTATAACACCATTTTATTAAGTGATTCACATGGAATAAAGTGAAACAAATTGGTTGTTTTTGTATTTTTATTCCAAAAGTTGTAACAGAACAAGTATGAAAACATTGTTTGAGTAAGGTTTGAATTTGAGTTGTGAAAACAGTGGAAAACAAATGCAACAATTTAGAAACAAAAGCAAACAACATGGAAACAATATGATGACATGATGCAATACTTAAATAACAAGAAATCAAACATTCTAAATGGTAGGTTTTCATACTTGGGATGTTACAGCTCACAAGAGCTAGAAAGAAACACACCCCTGATCCAACCACTCACAATACCTAGAAAGAAACACACGATCCGTGTGATTATTCCTGATTGGTGGGATTCAGACACTCGGGAACTAGCACCGATCCAACAGCTTACAAGAGCTACAAGTTTATGCCGATTCAGCTAGAAACAGGACAAATTTGAACTAGATGTGCCTCGTAATTTGCTCATAAATTTTGGCAAAAATCATTTTTAGGTACTCAACTACCCATAACGAGAGACCTTCTCCTGGTGTCATTACATATGTCCTAGTATCCACAAAAAATAATAAACTTGGAATACAACAGTTCTGTTGAAAAAGTGTTCACAAAAAAGAGCTATCTCCTCCTAACATTCTAGGGTTTCGGTTGAAATGACGGGTGTTATGGCCAAATATATGGCATAGTTTCTTATAATGAGGCCATATTGCACACAAACATGCATCTTGGAAGCACGGACAATGTTGACGAATGATATTTTTAACAAAAAATCAATTTCTATTTTCGGAGTGTCAGAAATGGTTTTTTTTATGAAGGACCTACCACAAACATGTTGCAAAACTTGGGGGCTTAATTTTTTGAACATTATAGGACATGTGATATGCACAAATAAATATTTTTTTTTCTAAGAAAAGATCTCCATCCACCTCTTTTAAAAATCACAAGTTTCTCCCGATTCAGCTAGAAATGGGACAAATTTGAACTACTTGTGCCTCGTAATTTGCTCATAAATTTTGGAAAAAAATCATTTTTAGGTACTCAACTACCTATTTCAATAGAGACCCACAATGAGTTGCTGAATATACAACCCCTAGCTACGAACGGTCATTCCCACCGTCTTGACTTTCTCCTAAAGCGGGCTGAGAAAATTCCAGAGAATTCAAAAAAACCCTAAATAATGCGAGACCTTCACCTGGTGTCATTACATATGTACTAGTATCCAAAAAAATAATAAACTTGGAATACGACAGTTCTGTTGAAAAAGTGTTCACAAAAAAGAGCTATCTCCTTCTAACATTCTAGGGTTTCGGTTGAAATGACGTGTGTTATGGCCAAATACATGACATAGTTTGTTATAATGAGCCCATATTGCACACAAACATGCATTTTAGAAGCATGGACAATGTTGACAAAGAGTTGCTCAATATACACCCCCAGCTAGCTATGAACGGTCGCGTGGTGCGGGAGTTGTGTCGCGTGGCTGTGTCGTGCGGGAGTTGTGCCGCGTGGCCGCAAGCGCGCGGTACAAAATGCCGTGTCTCGAGCGTCTTCTCCTCTCCACGCGTCCAGTCCTCTCCCTCTCTCCTCTCCACGCACCGTCGCGCTGCCGCCATGCCTCCGAAAAGGAACAGCACCACCGGCTTCCGTGGCGTCCGAGCGGGGCCAAACGGTATATTCACCGCGGAGATCCGCTATGGGGACGACCGCATCCCCCTCGGCTCCTTTGCGATGGCGGCGGAGGCCGCCCGCGCCAACCGCCCGCGGTCGCTGACGAATTTCATCGACTGCCACACCCTCTGGGAAGTGGAGGCCAGGGCGCCGACGCCGCAGATCGTCACCACCGCCGACCACCGCCACCTCCGCGACCACGCGTTTCAGGTCCTAGTCGACGCTAGGGACGAGCGCGCCATCCGTGAGTATTACCGGAACAATCAGGGGGAGGAGAGTGCCGACGAGGACCTCTGGTAGACCCGCGCGGATGAGCAGGCAGAGCGCCGCCTCGAATGCCACCTCGCGTTATAGTCCGCCCAGGAGGCAAGGACGAAGGCGCTGCAAGAACTCCGCCGGGCCGACCACGCCGGCGAAGTTTAGGCCTCCGACGATCTGAGGTGGGAGCCTATCTAGGACACGATATCGTGCACCTCCGACGACGACGAGGAGGTCACCGATGAGTTCACCGCCGACGACAACCAGGAGGAGTTCACCGACGAGTTCCCCGACGACGAGGAGGAGGAGTAGTGTTTGTCTGTTTTCTCTTTTTAATAAAAGAATTTGTATTCTGGCGAACTGCGGCGCGCTAGCGCATCAATTTTCTGTTTTGAATAAAAGAATTTGCAGCACTCTATTTCTTTTTTATAGAGC
The DNA here is from genome assembly GCA_028641055.1 of Alopecurus myosuroides. Lineage (NCBI taxonomy): Eukaryota > Viridiplantae > Streptophyta > Magnoliopsida > Poales > Poaceae > Alopecurus > Alopecurus myosuroides. The sequence goes on along the minus strand of CM054057.1, from coordinate 732,404,726 downwards.
TTCTGTATTTGCTGTCGCACCGCGCTCGCGCCTGAAAACACCCCAACGCGCTCCAAACCGCGGTTTCCAGCCCTATTTTGGACTTAATTTGAGTTTGCACTATCTATTTAAATCCATTTTGAAATTTAAAAATTTGAAAATATTACAAAACATCACAAAATTTATTTTTAGTTGATAGCTTTTAATTTTACAAATTTTTAGAAATTAGTTTCATATCATTTGGACTTTTCTTTCAAAAGTTATAGTTTTTTTAATAAAACAGGAAAAGAAAAAGAGACGGAAAAAAAATACACCTTTAGTACCGGTCGGTACCACCAACCGGTACTAAAGGGGTGAATATAGGCGGGGACTTAGGCGTTTCTTCTCCAAAATTTTTCCCAAGTCCCCACAGAACAACTAACGCGATTCCGGGCTCCTCTGATCGCCGACGAGACGCCGTCCTGCTGCCGGTCCCCCTGCGCCCCTGCATCGCCTTCGGCCCTCGTGCGCTGCCGCCTCCTTGCTCATCGCCGTGCGCTGCCTCTCCCTCTCGCCTCCCCGTGCCCGTGGTCGCCCCGCACCTCCTCCTTGAGCTCGTCGCTGCCCCGCGCCGCACCTCCTCGAGCTCGTCGACTTCCCATCGCGCCACCACCGTACCGCGCCCCACCACCCAACCGCGCTCCACCAACCGCGCCACCACCACCCCGCCCGCGGTCGCTGATGAATTTCAACGACTGCCACACCCTCTGGGAAGTGGAGGCCAGGGCGCCGACGCCGCAGATCGTCACCGCTGCCGACAACCGCCACCTCTGCGACCGAGCGTTTCAGGGCCTAGTCGATGCTAGGGATGAGCGCGCCATCCGCGAGTATTACCGGAACAATCAGGGGGAGGAGAGTGCCGACGAGGACCTCTGGTAGACACGCGCGGATGAGCAGGCAGAGCTCCACCTCGAACGCCACCTCGCGTTATAGTCCGCCCGGGAGGCGAGGACGAAGGCGCTGCAAGAGCTCCGCCGGGCCGACCATGCCGACGAAGTCTGGGCCTCCGACGATCTGAGGTGGGAGCCTATCTAGGACACGATATCGTGCACCTCCGACGACGACGAGGAGGTCACCGATGAGTTCACCGCCGACGACAACCAGGAGGAGGTCACCGACGAGTTCCCCGACGACGAGGAGGAGGAGTAGTGTTCGTCTGTTTTCTGTTTTTAATAAAAGAATTTATATTCGGCGAACTGCGGCGCGCTAGCGCCTCTATTTTCTGTTTTAAAAAAAAGAATTTGTAGCACTCTATTTCTTTTTTATAGAGCTTCTGTATTTGCTGTCCCACCACGCTCGCGCTCGAAAACACCCCAACGCGCTCCGAACCACGGTTTCCAGCCCTATTTTGGACTTAATTTGAGTTTGTACTATCTATTTAAATCCATTTTGAAATTTAAAAATTTGAAAATGTTTCAAAACATCACAAAATTTATTTTTAGTTGATAGCTTTTAATTTTACAAATTTTTAGAAATTAGTTTCATATCATTTGCACTTTTCTTTCAAAAGTTATATTTTTTTAATAAAAGAGGAAAAGAAAAAGAGACGAAAAAAAAGAAAATACACCTTTAGTACCGGTCGGTACCACCAACCGGTACTAAAGGGGTGAATACAGGCGGGGACTTAGGCGTTTCTTCTCCAGAATTTGCCCAAGTCCCCACAGAACAACTAACGCGCTTCCGGGCTCCTCTGATCGCCGACGAGACGCCGTCCTGCTGCCGGTCCCCCTGCGCCCCTGCATCGCCTTCGGCCCTCGTGCGCTGCCGCCTCCTTGCTCGTCGCCGTGCGCTGCCTCTCCCTCTAACCTCCCCGTGCCCGTGGTCGCCCCGGACCTCCTCCTTGAGCTCGTCGCCGCCCTGCGCCGCACCTCCTCGAGCTCGCCGACTTCCCATCGCGCCACCATCGTACCGTGCCCCACCAACCGCGCCACCACCACCCCGCCCCACCACCGCGCCCCACCGCCGGCTTCCCCTGCCCTGCGCCTCCAAAGTGACAGAGGCAGAGAGAGAACTGTGAGTGTAATTTTCCTTTTTTTTCTTAGTTTTTTCTATTGTAAAATAGATAGTACAATTATAATTAGAAATTAGTAAAATAGATATAGTGAAAATTAGTACTTAGAATTAGAAATGCAAATTAGCACTTAGAATTAGAATAGCAAAAAATTAGTACTTAGAATTAGAATAGCACATTAGCACTTCGAATTTTTTCAGTACTTAGCATTTTTAGTACTTACAATTTTTGGTAGCACTTAGAGAATTTTTAGTACATAGAATTTTTAATACTTAGAATTTTTCGTAGCGCTTGGAGAATTTTTAGTACTTAGAATTTTTTTGTCGCACTTGGAGAATTTTTAGTACTTAGAATTTTTAGTACTTAGCATTTTTTTAGTACTTAGAAATTTGCTAAGTGAATAGAATACTTAGTACAATTATACTTAGTGATTTTTATTGTATTTAGAAATATTAGTTTTTTTAGTACTTACAATATTTAGCACTTACAATATTTAGTTTTTTTTAATTTAGTTGATAATATCAAATATTGATTGCTATTTAAATTTAGTTGTTATAAAAATTTAAATTTGATTGCTATTAAATCGAAAATTATACTTACTGATTTTTATTGTACTTAGAAATATTAGTAGAATTATTCTAAGTGTTTACAATACTTAGTGATTAGAATTAGAATTACAATTTAGTGATTTTTGTAGTGACATTGTGCTATGCATCCGGACGCCCGCTGTTCTTCCGAAATGAGGAGAAAGAATATTTGGCGCAACAGATGGTATATAATAGTGCCCTACCAGAAGCCGATGACGATTGCGAAGACTTAACCACACAATTTCTGAACGACTCCGGTGTAGGACTTGAGTCTGAAGAAAGAAGGGATGACGAATTGCCCTTAACAAACTCCGACAATGTGTATATTATGGAAATGATATATCAGTAGATGCATTGATTTATTTGTATTGCCCTTATTAACGAATCTTTTTTCTTTTATCCTTCTGGGTCATCGAGCAAATCTGCTAGAAAGTAAGGTCCTCGAGGCCCGACAAAAGCTCTATCGGACAAGGCTAAATTATCCCTCATCACATTTAAGGCTAGTGTCGAACCGGTGGAACCTGCAGAGAACGTCAAGAAATTTGTAAATCAAGCTGGATACTATTAGGGACATTGTACCGATCAGCATTGCAGATTGGCATAAGCCGAAGCAGGCGGCGGTTGACGAAGCTAGCTATGTCAGCGACACTACGAAAGGGTTACTTTTGGGGGAGTCTACTGACACACTTCAACCTACCGGTAAACTTCACGGAAGCCCAGAAGGAGAAGCTCAAGGAATGGACTCTTAAGAAGATGGCCGTACAATTTCAGAGCTGGAAGAAAAAATTATGGGTAGACTTTGGAGATGAAGGTCCACAATTCACTAGAAGATATGAGAAGCTAAAACACCACTGACCTACATTTAAGGCGTATAGGAACTCGTCAGGATATAAGTCCCGATCAACTAGAAATGTAGATAATGCTAAGAAGAAGCTATATTATCATAAATTGGGGTCAGGTGGCTACAAGACTGCCATTCCTCTGTGGAAAGAATATGAAGCTCAACTGCTGGCAGCCGGGGTCAGTCCACAGACATACGATTGGCCCGAGCGGTCCAAATTCTGGTTGTACGCGCATGGGGCAGGGTTGGACCCAAAGACAGGGCAGATCGTTGCACAGGGAAAATGGAAGCAGAAAATTGAAACAATCACCAAGGAGCTTGTAGAAGCAATAGACAAGGTTATAAAGGGAGTGCACATTCCCGATAGAGAGAATGACGAGTTGACACTAGCTCTGGGGAATCCCGAACACGTTGGACGAGTACGAACCCTCCCAGGTCTCACCATGAAGGATGTGTGGCTGGAGTGCGCTGAGAGTTATAAAAGCCGTTCGAGAACGAAGAAGAAGTGCGCTGACCGATTATCGACATTGGAACAACGGGTGTAGCAGCTGGAGCAGAATCGATAGAGGGCACCTGATCAGCAGCTTTTTATAGAAGATCATCAAGCCGATACCGCCCCATCTCAGCCGAGAAGCAGCGTGGGTTCCTCGCATCTTGAAGGATGTGGAGCAAGCTACCCCATGGATTATATCACTGAGAAGACAGAGTGCGAGCTACATGTTCCAATGGCGGTTGGCTATGTTTACCCACAACAATATGGAGCAACGCACCATCATCAGGCCATTCCAGCTGACTGTGCTCTTGGCGGGGTGGATGACATTGTGCCTGGTTAAGAAACAATGGATCTTGATCATCCTGGAGGTGACGAGGAGAAGACACTGGGCGATGTCAAGCGCGGTTTCGCCCTCTGGACAAAACAATACATCGTCTTTTCATGCCCCGTGCCAAGGCCACATGGGCAGCAAAGGCCATCGACTACTCCTTCTGTCAGTCCACATGAGCAGCAAGGGCCATCGACTACTCCTGCGGGCAGTCCACATGAGCAGCAAGGGCCATCGACTACTCCTGCTGGCAGTCCACATGAGCAGTAAGGGCCACACCTACCTGAGGGGGTGCCAGCGCGTGTCTAGCATCTCGATATCCTCCGCGTGAGGAAACGACCGTTAAGAGGAACGGTGGGGCCAGCGCGTGTCTAGCATCTCGATATCCTCCGCGTGAGGAAGCGACCGTTAAGAGGAACGGTTCGCCGGCTAGGAAGAGACCCAGAATAGAGAGAGCACAGCCGCCTCTTTAGAAGTTACCTCGGGAAAGACCTAACGAGGAAAACGACGCCATCGTTCGTTCCGAGGTGGCAGCCCTTCTATTGAAAAGTCATATGACGAGATGGTCCAGGCAGGAAAAGGGAAACCGGTGGTCCGGCAGGCGGGAAAAAGGAAACATCAGGTCCGGGGAAAAAAGGGAAAAAAGTTCCCCAGCTCGGAGAACAAGCCGGTCAATCGGTTGCCCCTCTCAAGGTGTTTGACGAGAAGGTCGCTCAAAGTACTTATAAACAACACACAACCGATATCGATTACGCCATCGCTGAAGTAGCATATAAATATGAAAAAGGGAAAATTTGGTCGAGAATGTCTCCATCCTACCAACAAAAATGCGCAATTTGCATGCGTGGTACTTGGGTAGGGCAAAGGAAGGGTACGTGGCTATGATGGTGGCAGTTAAGGAGGAGCACTACTTCCAAGATTACGCTGTGAGAATTTACTTCGGGGATCTTTTTGTGTTATACAATCTCCGAGACCTCGACAAATCGTTGCTCAGTTGCTATTGTCTGTAAATGATTTATTTATGTAATTTCAGAAGGCTTTAGCAAAGTTCTTTCATTTTCTGTAATTATCCTCAATTTAATCTTGTTTGCGCTATATTATGCAGATTGAAGATGCTCGAATGCAAAAGGAATGAAATCAAGGATATTGGGTTCATTGACATGGATACAATGCATGAATTAACCATAAAGGATCCGTTGTATAACAAGGATACACCGAAGACTTTTCTAAGGTTTTTGAAGCGACAAAGTGACAAAAAACAAATACTTTGGCCTTATAACTACAAGTGAGTGTTACTTTCTTCTAATACATTCTATTTTGGATTATAACTAATGAGTTATATCTATGACACTGCATATTTAAACGTGCGCAACTTCCACTTTATGCTTATTGTCATTAAAATGCACGATAGATTTGTTGAAGTCTATGACTCAATGAGGAAACAACCTATAGATTACAAGCATTGTTTTGATAGTCTCAAAAGTTAATTTTATTTAATTCTTATCGGCTTTTTCGTTAATTTCCTGATGTCAACAAATTAATAACTCTTTTATTCATTTTTTTGTTGGGCGGCGTATGGGAAACGTTCATCAAGGAAGATCCGGAAGGTGGATGGCCACCAAAGCTGACATGGCGTGGGAAAGTAAGTACTATTACCTAGGTCCACACACCGCTATCATACTTGGTTATTGTTTGATTGAATTATATTCTTGCACAAAAATGCGATCAACAACCAAAGGGGACTAATCTATGTGTTTACTATGTTTGTGAGAACATTCACAAGATTGTCACCGAGAGAATAAATAATAATAGAAATAAGGAAGTATGTAAACTATATTTACAAAATTATTTTGTTACTATCAGTTCTGCCGAGTTTCAGTCATAATTGTTTTATTATGATTTGATAGTTTATGTATGTATTCATTTGTATCTCTCTCATTCTTTTACAGTTGGCAAGAAACGGGAGAAGCTCCCCCTCAAGCGCCGCCTCCAAGCAATTTGCGAGGAATTGGCGGGATTTTTCCTCCAAGACATCATAGCTCCTTTCGGAGAGTACCACCATGCATCATAGTGTATGCCTCAATGTAATAGTGAGCTAGCTACATGTAATATATAGTATGACTCGAAGAGTACAACTATGAAACACTACTTAATTTGCGATCTCATGTAATTAATTGCATGTGTTATATGTATGCACCAAGTTGATATAGGCATCACCATGATGCATGTAGATGTTTTATATATATACCCAAACGCGTTTCTGGCGCATCGACGCGATCCTCGTACGATGAAAAGGTCCGATATGGCCCCTCCTAAACCCTAAACCTCTCCTAAACCATAAACCCCTCCTAAACCCTAAACCCATCCCAACCCTTTGGTACCGGTTCGTAATGTCTCCAACCCCGCGGGCTCCCCTGAGGCCACGTGGAGGCATCTTCAATACCGGTTCGTAATGAACCAGTACTAAAGGTTGGACTACCTTTAGTGCCGATTAATTAGTACCGGTTGTCCAACCGGTACTAGAAGCCCTCTGGAACCGATACTAATAGCCTGTTTTCCACCAGTGTACTACTCCCGGTGGACGCACGTAGATCCTGATTCCTGACGAGGCAATGATAAAGCAACGGTGCAAAATGTAAATAGTAGTGAAAGTGTCACGCATGTCATTATTATTTCTTTAGATTCGGAAATTTGTACCTTTTTTGTTTCTTTTATGTGTATGTTGAATTTGGTTCTTTTTTTTGCGGGAATTATGAGAGCTTTATTCAACAAAAACTGTTTTAGGATCATCAGCCATCAGGCTTGTGACCAGGAAGCTAGGTGCAGAGTTCAACCAACTGTCAGTCACCTGAAGAGAGCACAGATGCTTAGCACACAGGTGAGCAGGCAAGTTGGCGTCACACAGTACATGCTGAATTACAAATGTAGTGAAAGAAACAGCAAGCTCTCCTATCTCTAATATGATAGGTGCCACCACTGACCGTGAGTAGCTCCTAGTGTTCTAGAGGTTAACTACCTCCAGGCAATTAGTTTGCATTATCACCTGCTGGAATCCTCCAAGTTTGGCTAAGATCACTCCTTCCCACCAAAATAATGTCTCGACAATTAGCGGGTACATGGTACCTGGCAACGGCTTTCTCCATGCTCCCAGCAAAGAAGAAAAAGATTGCGCCACCCCACCTGCCCCGGCCGAGCACAAGCTGGCCTCACTGGCACCATCACAATTGAGTTTTATATAGCCGTCATCAGGTGGCTGCCATCCATGCCCTGGCAGAATGCTTGCATGGTGCCGAGGGATGTCAAGTAATGCCAAGTCCTCGCGGATGCGGCGCACCGAGAGCACTGAATCAAACTGCTCATCACCATGTGTTAGTCGATTTTTCGAGTTCCAGATTGCCCACATGACAGAGATGATTTGTGCTTTCTCCTTCTCCATGAACCTGGCTTCACATATGATATCACGTGCCCAAGTATCTCGATGTAGCTTTGGAAGTCTGACCTCCAACAGGGACAGTGCCTCGTCCCAAAAATGACGTGCATGCGAGCAGTAGACGAGAGCATGCATGAGATCTTCCTCTGTCGCTAAGAAAATGTTACATATAGCACTTTCCTTAATATGTCTTCTCCTCAAAGTACATTTATCTGGTAGAATGTTTCTGACAACACGCCACCAAAATACTCTAATTTTTGGTTGAACTTTCAGTTTCCACGGGGCATACCACATCTGGTCATCTCTCTGTGAGGTTCCTACACCTCTTTCTTCCTCTATACCACGACGTTCATTATGAGTCATTAGTAATTGGTGCGCTGATTTCACAGAGTACAACCCTGAGCTCTCAAAATTCTAAGCCAAAAAATCATCCCCACCTCCAGCTCTAAGTGGAATATTCAGAATTGCTTCAGCGTCTGGTGGAATGAAAAATTCCCTCACTGCTTCTGTCTTCCATGTACAGGAAACATTATCAATAAGATCCTTAACCATCACAAATTTGTTATCACTTTGTCTGAACTGGGGTTTAAGAGTACGTGCTCCCGGGATCCAATTGTCAGTCCATATGTTGATAGAGGAACCATCAACCACACGTTTAACCAGACCAAGATCCAAAACTTCTCGTCCCTTCATAATTGCTTTCCATATCGGCGACACAGAAAATGGTATAGTAGCCTGCATGAAATCCACCTCGGGGAAATATTTATTCTTCATAACCCTGGCACAAAGAGATGTCGGATTAGTTATAAATCTCCAGCCATGTTTCCCTAATAATGCCGTATTAAAGGCCTCCAGATCACGAAAACCCATTCCACTCTTTGCTTTCAGGGTAGTGAGTGCCCCCCAGCACAGCCAATGTAGTGATCGTTTGTCGAGGGAACTACTCCACTAAAACCTAACCATGCAGGAAGAGAGAGTTTTGCAGACTTTCTTTGTCAAGCGGAAATAGCTCATACTATACGTAGGTATAGATTGAATAACAGATTTTAGAAGAGTGTCCCTTGTAGAGCAAGCTAGCAGTTTTTCCGACCAGCCTTGTATTTTGCTTCGAGCCCTCTCTAGGATGTGATCAAAAGTACCACTTGTTATACGCCCCACAACCGTAGGGAGCCCGAGGTATCGTTCACTAAAAGTTTCCACATGAATCCCTAGTAACTATTTGATTTCCTGTTTCAAAATAGCTGGGGTATTTGGGGTGAAGAACACCGCACTTTTATCTCGATTTACTATATGTCCCGGACTAGCCGCATAAATAACCAGAATTTCATTGAGCCGCTGCACACTGCGTGAGTTGGCACTGATAAAAATAAGACTATCATCCGCAAACAACATGTGATTAACCCACATCGATCTTGGCGACACTCTGATACCTCTATTGACAAACGCACCACCATAATTGTTGAGTAAACATGTCAACCCTTCTCCACAAAGTAGAAAGAGGAAAGGTGTCATCGGATCACCCTGCCTAAGTCCACGTGAAGGTGTAAAGAAAGGCAACAGCTCACCCTTCATCCTCATCGTGAACGTGACAGACGACACACACTTCAAACTGAGTCTCACAAAAACATTACTGAAACCTAGTTTCAGGAGATTTGCCTCAAGGAAATGTCACTCTACACTGTCATAAGCTTTCATCATGTCTAGCTTAATGGCACAGGAATAATTCTTTCCTTTTTTCTTTCTCCGCATGGAATGGACACTTTCAAAAGCCACTAAGACGTTATCAGTAATTAAACGTCCTCGGACAAAAGCCCTATGTTCCTATCCTATGATATCATCCATGAAGAGTCGCAATGTATTTGTAATAGCCTTGGCAACAATTTTGTGTAACACTGAACATAGAGAAATAGGTCTATATTGGGAGATTGGCAACAATTTTGTGTAACACTGAACATAGAGAAATAGGTCTATATTTGTAATAGCCTTGGCAACAATTTCCGTACCTTCGGGATGAGCGTTATTGACGTATCATTAAACCCAACAGGCAACTATCCACCATTTAGAAAACCAATAACAGCCGACACAAGGTCATCTTGAATTAGATCCCAATGACGCTGAAAAACACCCGCTGTAAACCCATCAATGCCCGACGCTTTAGATGGTGCCATTTGAAACAGTGCCGATCGTATCTCCGCTGGCTTAAAGGGTTTAAGAAGAGAGTCATTCATATTTGTTGTAACATGGCTGAGAACATGCTCTAGCAGCTGGGACATATCATTAAATCCCTAAGATGTGTACAAGTTCTGATAGAAGGTTAGGACTTCCCCTTTATCCTCCTCTTCATTTGCATGGACATTGCCATATGTTCGCATTAAACCAGCAATTTTGTTCATCCTCTTATTCTAGGCTGCCTAGGCGTGAAAATATGTAGTATTGCGGTCCCCTTCCTACAGCCATTGGACGCGGGATCACTTACGCATCCATATCTCCTCCCGCTGGAGTGCCTCACGTAGTTTTGACACCATTCTTCTTTCTTCATCCGATGGGCCTCTGATACGTCCATTTTGCAGCACTATTTTAGATCATAATTTACTACTATTCATCGATATATTTCATATTTAGAGATGATACTTATGTTATTTCATCTATTTTGCATGTTTTACAATTACTGGAGAATAATTCACCTAGACCAGAAATCAGCTAGAAAAAGCATCGTCAAGATACCATATCTTTGAAGACCAGAAGAAGAAGGGGGACATCGGGAAGTTCCTATTTCACCAGAAGACGGAGCCAGCAAGGAGGGGAGCCAGAGGGGGGCCTCACATGGCCCACACCATGTGGTGACGTGCCCCCTCCCCCTTGGCCGTGCCGCCAGGTGGTATGGCCACCCTGGCCCACCTCTGGCAGAGCCCTTTCGCGTACTTCATCCCGAGGGAACCCTAAGACCTAGAGAACCATCGAGGAAATATTCTGCCGCCTCCTCGGGGCGAAAAACAACAGAGAGAGAAAGGAAATTCCTCCCTGGAGAGGGAAAATCATCCCCATCGTCACCGTCATCGCTCCAGGCATCATCAAGATCATCATCGTCATCATCATCACCACCACCACCATCATCCTCACCATCCACCTCAGTCCCGCTATAACAATTAGAGTTCTATATCGTTGTTCTTCACTAGATCTCTCTCCTGGTGTCGATTACTTGTTTGTAGTTGGTGCTTACGAGATTTATCGGTGTTTGCACTTTATGACCATATTGTTATTCATCATTATATCACCTCTAATTATGATCCATATGATGTCTTGTGAGTAGTTCGTTTAGTTCTTGAGGACATGGGAGAAGTCAAGATGTTAGTAGTGGAATTATATTCAAGTAATATCTAATGGTTTGATATTAAAGTTGTGGTGCTATTCTTCTAGCGGTGTCATGTGAACGTAGACTACATGACACTTCACCTTTATGGGCCTAGAGGGATGAATTGTGTATTTGGATACTGATTGTGATTGTGGGGTTGCCGAGGTGATAGAAACCTAAACCCCCGTTAGGAAACCAATGCACGAGGGAGTGTAGGATCCCATAAATTAATGTTGTGGTTAGATTCATCTTAATTACTTTCTTATAGTTGCAGATGCTTGCAAGGGGTATAATCATAAGTATGTATTAGTCCTAGTAGGGCGGTGCATTAGCATAGGTTCACCCACACTACAAGAAATATGTTGATACATGACCCTTTTATAATGGCTGTGGCTGAACTCGTCATAGATCCATGACCATTTTTAATCTGTTGGTCATGACATATTTGGGAGGGACTAAAGCCCAATATTCATATGACTTTTTTGGCAAAAAAGTCATGATTTTCTTTAACAAGATGGTCATAGAGCATGATACCTGGTGTATGACTTTTTTTACTTAACTAAGACCAATTGAATTGGTCATGTGTTTGTTGGCTGTGATGCTTTGTATTACTTGGCAGCTACCTTAGCGGGTGGGACGCACTGACTTGTTGGACCTACTGACACGTGGCAATATTGATTTGTTGATTGGTCTGACAAGTGGGCCATGGTCTCATGTTTTTTCTCTCCCAGCTGACTACTACTACAAGGGAGCACATCCCACAGCCTCTAACCGCCAGCAAGCCAACAGCCAGCGCCCAGCCCATCGCCCAGCGCACACAGCGCGATTTATAGAAAAAAATAAGCGCTCGTGGGGACTCGAACCCCGACCGCGTTGGTTGCATCCCATGTGCATTACCATTGAGATGTAGACGCCAGTCTGTTAGGTATCCAAGACACATCCTTTTATTCTTAACTTATCCACTACCTTTGAGTTAAAGACCGAGGCAAGTTGTCTGAATCCTAGACCGAGGCAAGTTTTCTGAATTCTACATCGGAGACACAAGACGGAGGCGGGGGAGGCTACCGGAGGGGGAGGCTACCAGTGGCGGAGGAGGTGGTTGTTGCCAGCGGAGGCCTCCACAAGACCCGCCGGAGTGCCTCGGTGCTTACTGGCGGGGGCGGAGGTGGCTGGCAAAGGCAGAGCCAAGGGCAGGAGCTGCCCTGGTTGACCTCGCCAGGACAGGAGCGCCTCGCCCTGCTGCTGCTCGAAGAACAGCAGGGCGCCTGGCCTCTCTCTGTGACCCGCTGGTGGCACCCCTCTCCTCTCTCTGGTTTTGCTCATGCTCGAAGAACAGCAGGGTATGCACCCCTCTCCTCTTTCTGGTCCTGCTGATGCTGCTTTGCATCTCTGCTGTAATGTAGTGTAGAATTGAGCATGCATACCCCACCCGCTACTCTGCTGTCTAATATTACAAGGTAACTGATTAGGAAATTTAAATGTAACAACAAGCATAGATGAAAGTAATCTAGTGTAATTAAGTAATTAGAGATTTATGGCATAGCTAGGTTTTTTTGTTCTTGAGTAATTGACGTAAGTGACATAACTGAATAACAAAAATGGTATTTATGTGTGAACTGAAGAATAAAGCAACAGATTTTCATGCTCTTGTTACCGCTAGATTTTGTAGTGATGCATTATAATTTGCTAGAATAAAGTAACCGATTTTCATGCTCCTGTTACCGTGTTACTTACCGTTAAATTTGCATCATTTTGTGGTCTTTGGCAGATGGACAGAAGTTGGATTGTAAAAGGGGTTAGAAAGCTTTCCATTGAACATATCAAGGGAGTGGAAGATTTCATGCAATTTGTCCGCGCAAGATTTGCCAACGATGCTGCCATTCTTTGTCCATGTTGTCGATGCTTGAACCATAAAGAACAGACCCAAGGAAGAGTGGAAGATCATCTGCTTCTTAATGGGATGGCCAACACATATGATAGGTGGGTCCACCATGGACAAACTTTTCTTGAAGAACCTCAACATGGTGAAGATGATGAAGAGCCACACCATGGTGGTGATGATGACTTCGACTTTATGGAAAATGTTCTGCAAGATGATGATGGTTTGGAGAAAGAGGATGGATATGAAGATGATAGGATTTCTGACCTATTGAGGGATCTGTACAATTCTGAAGACCATGTTGATGGATAGAAGTCATTATTTGCGGAGGTATTAGAGGAGGCTAATCGCGTAGCTGTTGTAGGTGGAAAATTTTCAAGATTTACCTTCACCATGAAGTTACTCCACGTCAAGTATTACTACCGTATTATGCTGCATTCAACGCAATACTCAATCTTTTGACCTTGCAATTCCCTAATAGCGGTGTTTCCAAGAATTATGATGAAGCCTTAAGCATAATCCGCAAGTTGGGTCTAGGTTATGTTTCAATACATGTCTGCCCAAATAATTGTGTCTTGTTTTGGAAGCATTCTGCCATGTGTGAAAACTGCCCCAAATATAGGGCGTATTTGGTAGCCCGGTTCAACTGAGAAAATCTCCTCTCACCCAGTTTTTGGTTGTTTGGTAGCCTGGTTTAGCCCTTGGGCCATGCCCACCTCATACAAAAAAGACCCCTCAGCCATGCCCACATGAGAAGTGGCAATCGTGCTTCGCATCCCGGCCAGGCTGAGGTCATACAAAAAATCCCGCGCGTGGGCCCGCTCGCGACTCGCACGGCAAGCCCTCTCCCGAAACCGTGTTCATTTCCCCTAGCTATTTTCCTTGAGCGAGTCGTCGTCCATGCCGTCGTGAGGCGCTGGACCTCGCCCCGCCGCCTCAAGCACGCCCTGCCGCCCAGGCCCTGACCTCGGCCCGCACTCGACCTCACCCGCCATTTAGCGGCGGGGCGCCTCACCCTGCCGCCCGGCGACGACCTCCACTGCCGTTCAGTGGCTTGGTCCACCTTCCTGCGACGGTGCCCCTGATTTCCCGGAGTGGAGCGAGAAGGACCCACCCGACGCCACCAGTCACCGTGGCCCCGACGCGCCCATCACCGCGCCCGGATGCGGCCGGTCGCTGCATCCCCGAACCGCCGTCGGCGGCGCCGGAGCTCGAGGAGAGCACGGCGGGGACCCGATTGCTTTTTATTTTGTCTGTCCAGGGATCCGATTGTTGTTTATTGTGTTTTCGGGGACCCGATTGCTTTTAATTTTTTGTAGAGCCTGGTTCTAGTCCCACAATCTACCAAACATGATCTCTAATGAGCTCGCCCCAGCTGATACGACCTACCAAACACTGTGAAAAAACACACCTGTATGTGATCAGCTTGGGTGGGCTCAGCCTGTATGCAAAGAGATAGCCCACCCAGGCTACCAAACATACCCATAATGTCTCAAGGTGGAAAGATGCCAATGGGAAAAGATCGATACCGCAGAAGGTTTTGAGGCACTTTCCTTTGAAAGCAATGATGAAGCGGATGTTTCTCTCGGAGAAATCATCAGATGATGTACAATGGCACAAGCTCAAGCGGCAGCCTGTGGAAGATGAGTTGAGCCATCCAGCGGATGAAGAAGTATGGAAAGATTTTGACGAGAAATATCCAAAGTTTGCAGAAGACCCAAGGAACATAAGACTCGGCCTTGCCATGGATGGCTTTTATCCGATCGAAAACTAGAGAACGTCATATAGCATGTGGCCAGTTTTTGTGGTGCCCTACAACATGCCCCCATGGGCATGCATGGATCAGTCCAACTTTATGATGGCGTTGCTTATACCGGGTCCAGAGTCTCCAGGAAAGGATTTCGATGTCTTTATGGAGCCTCTTGTAGAAGAATTGCTCGATCTTTGGAATGGTGTACCTATAATACGTACGACGCCTTGACTCCTGACAAGAATTCACTTTGCGTGCTGCAGTCATATGGTGCATCCATGATTTTCCAGCACTGCACACTTTGTCGGGGAGGATCACGGCGGGTTATCAGGCATGTGTGCGTTGTGATAAAAATCCTTTCTCAACGAGGATAAGGAACAAGATTTGCTTCATTGGGCATCACCGTTTTTCTTCCTCGAAACCATCGCTGGCGAAGAAGTACAGAGTTTAATGGTAAGACTGAAACCCGCGACCAGCCGACAGAATTTAGTAAAGAAGAGCTGAAGCAGAAACTTGAAAAGATCAAAGAGGTGAGACCGGGAAATCTTGCAAAGAAAAGAAAGCGTGAGGAAGGTCAATGCTGGGACCGAAGTTCATGTTTGTGGGACTTAATATACTGGCCCGATCTCAAATTGAGGAATAATCTCGACGTAATGCACATCGAGAAAAATATATGTGATAATCTTCTTGGGACATTCCTCAACATTGAAGGAAAGACGAAGGACACTTTGAACTCTAGGCTTGATCTTGAAGACATGGGCATAAGGGAAGAGTTGCATCTAAGGCCTAAAGGCAAAGATTCATTTGAAATGCCACCAGCATGGTATACAATGAGTAAAGAAGAAAAACATGCATTATGTGAGTTCATCGGAGCCGTTAGATTTCCCGATGGTTATGCTGCTAACCTAGGAAAGTGTGTTTTCCCCCGATGGATGCAAGCTCCATGGGCTAAAAACTCATGATTGTCACATCCTTCTCCAAAGGATTTTGCCGGCCGGCCTCCGAGGAATCATGCATCATGATATATAACAAGCAGTTGCTGAGCTGGGAAATTTCTTTAGAGAATTGTGCTGCAAAATAGTCTAGTTATTTGTGCTGAAAAGACTTGAAAAGGAAATCCCAATAATTCTTTGCATGTTGGAGAAGATCTTCCCTCCGGCCTTGTTCACCGTGATGGTCCATTTGACCGTGCATTTACCAAAAGAAGCAATGCTTTGAGGCCCTGTGCAATATGGCTGGATGTTCCCAGTCGAAAGAAGGCTGCTTACTTGTAAGCGTTCCGTGCGAAATATGGCGAGACCTGAAGGTTTGATTGTTGAAGCCTATGTCGTCGATGGGTGCTTGACATTTTGTTCAAGATACTTTGATGATCTGGAAACAAGATGGAATCACCCAAGCAGAAATAGTGAGAGGGATGATTCGCACATTGGTGATGTCTCAGTTTTCAAGCACGGTGTGAAATTTATTGGAGGGTCAAAGTACTTGGAGGTTGATGATGAATATGACAAGATGGTGTGATTTGTGCTCAGCAGTTGCGCAGAGGTGCAACCATCTATAGAGTAAGTTATATTTTGTGCACTCGTTATATTTTCTCCTTGAGTTGGAAGGAACCCAACTTTTATCACCCACCTGATGTTTTAACTCAGTAATCTTTCGTTGGGTTGGAGGATTTGCAAGGAAGAGTTGAATCAGCAAGAAATCCGCATCCCTGTTGATAAAAGGCTTGCCAAGGGATTTGCTAAATGGTTTAAGAATAATGTGAGATCTTTAGCCATGGAATCCATTATGACACGATCTTGTTTTTGTGGGTTACTCACCCTGATTTATTTTGTGCAGATTGGCAAGTTGCATGAGGAGAAGAAGGCAAGTGATGATCTCTTTGCTTTGGCATGCGAGTCGGATAAGCGAGTAAGAGTGTATTCAGCATGTATCGTTGACAGTGTCCGGTACCACACTCTTGACCGCGAGAAAAACAGAAAGACACAGAATAGTGGAATAGTCACCGAGGGAAACCACGATGGTAATCCTTTT
The DNA here is from genome assembly GCA_028641055.1 of Alopecurus myosuroides. Lineage (NCBI taxonomy): Eukaryota > Viridiplantae > Streptophyta > Magnoliopsida > Poales > Poaceae > Alopecurus > Alopecurus myosuroides. The sequence continues at coordinate 732,388,006 of CM054057.1, read as the reverse complement.
GACTTCTATGGTCAGCTTAGAAGTATCATTCATTTGAAGTACAACTCCAGCGGAGGCATCGACCATTCAGTTGTCTTATTTCGATGTGACTCGTTCGATCTTGGTGGCAAGAAGAACGCCAGATTGAGAGATGATGGACACTTCAGAAGCATCAACACTACAAGGTTCTTTTTTAAGAATGATCCTTTTATTATGACAACACAAGCAATAAAGGTATTCTATGTGCTAGACACCGATTTCAGGGAAGTTGGCAAGTTGTGCAAAAGTTCCAGCATAGACACTTGTGGAGTATTAAGGAAACTGAAGTGGAAAAGGGTACAGGTGGTGGTGGCCTAACATATCAGGATGATGATTGTACAGAAGTTCCGGTGCAGACACGGGAAGCCAATGTCCAAACCAGAATGCGAAGGGACCGGCAAGAACCTGTGCTTGTAGATGATGCAGTTGTAGAAGGCATTAAGAAAAAAAAAGGTTGTTGTCAATGAACATGAAAGCGAGGATGAAGGAGATGATACTATGTTGCAGTATGCTAGTGATGATGAGGAAAATAGGACTGGGCATAGAATTCCTGGTTTTGGCATCGATGACGATGAGTAGCAGATGGTCATGAAGGTAAAAACATAACTATGCTTCTAGAATTTAGATATTACTAACCTACTAGAATTTCATTGATGTTAGATAGTACTAACATTTTGGAATTGTATTGCAACCTGATGCATCTTGTAGTTGCTTGATGTCTCCAAGATGGATGCATGTTGATGTCTGTTGCTGTCTGTTAGATGCATTTTGTAGTTGCTTGATGTCTCCAAGATGGATGCATGTAGCTGCTGTTGGATCTTGTAGTTGATTGTAGCTGCTGTTGGATCTTGTAGTTGATTCCTGTTGGTGAAACTTGTAGCTGTCTGTTGGATCTTGAAGTTGATTTCTGTTGGTGAATCTTGTAGTAGATGGATAAATTTCTGTTGAAACTTGTAGAATTTATGTTGGTGAATCTTGTTGTCTCCCAGATGGATGACTGTTTCTTGATGAATTGTTGTTGAAACTGAATTTGTGCTTGCTATTGAGCAATGAGCAAAAAAGGTTGAGGCCCGGGACTCAAACCCAGGACCTTAGGTTCCTGCCGACTATGTCTTTCCATAAGGCTGCTTTAGTGATATTGGTAGATAGTGATGTATAACAAATTATATATATAAATTGCATATTCTCTAAACTCGAACAGATAGTCCAGGACTGGAACTATAATGGAAAAAGAGTGTTGAGGCCTAGAACTCGAACCTAGGACCTCTAGTTTGAATAGATAGTTCATTACCACTGGTTGAGATATGTGATCTTGTCACAGTAGGATGTTTACCGCAATATTGATTTGTTGATTGGTCTGACAAGTGGGCCATGGTCTCATGTTTTTTCTCTCCCAGCTAACTGCTACTACAAGGGAGCACATCCCACAGCCTCTAACCGCCAGCAAGCCAACAGCCAGCGCCCAGCCCATCGCCCAGCGCACACAGCGCGATTTATAGCAAAAATAAGCGCTCGTGGGGACTCGAACCCCGACCGCGTTGGTTGCATCCCATGTGCATTACCATTGAGATGTAGACGCCATTCTGTTAGGTATCCAAGACGCATCCTTTTATTCTTAACTTATCCACTACCTTTGAGTTAAAGACCGAGGCAAGTTGTCTGAATCCTAGACCGAAGCAAGTTGTCTGAATTCTACATCGGAGACACAAGACGGAGGCGGGGGAGGCTACCGGAGGGGGAGGCTACCAGTGGCGGAGGAGGTGGTTGTTGCCAGCGGAGGCCTCCACAAGACCCGCCGGAGTGCCTCGGTGCTTACTGGCGGGGGCGGAGGTGGCCGGCAAAGGCAGAGCCAAAGGCAGGAGCTGCCCTGGTTGACCTCGCCAGGACAGGAGCGCCTCGCCCTGCTGCTGCTCGAAGAACAGCAGGGCGCCTCGCCTCTCTCTGTGACCTGCTGGTGGCACCCCTCTTGTCGTGGGATAATCACGGCAGACGTTACCGGGGGTAACTGATCTTGGGGCAAGACGACACAGGCGTTTGGGAGAGGGTTTAGCTCAGAGGAAAACATGATGGTACTCGATCTGATAGCCGGCAATCAAGTCGCCGAGTCTCCGATCTCGATGTATTAACTCAACTCTCGTGTTACACTGGATGCTCGATATCAAGCGATATTGCTAGAACTCTTAGATCTCTAAACTAGACCGAGGGGCCGGTTTATAAAGCACCCGGACCCCCTGGCTTGCCCTCCAAGGCGCACCCTGAACCCTACCCGGACACCGCATACGAAAAACCCTAACTTTCCTTACCGTAACCCACAATCCGGGTTACGAGGCCTACGAACTTGGGCCGTCCAGAAGCTCCTTTATCCTTAGCCGGATCTTGCGCAGCGTCCATTGGGCCGAGTTACACCTTGGTGTTGGCCTACCGGGTTATCATCCCTCCATCAGTAGTCCCCAGAATAGCTTGGGCTTCACGAGGTTTTCTTTGAAGCGCACGCTATTCCCTGCAAAATTATCAAACTTACAAACTCAATGGAGGCCGGGTTAAATTGCTTTGATAAACAGCTAGGCCTAACTCCACGGTGGCCATATAATAACCCGGCTTTCTCCAAGTCCTTTACTTAGCTTTCCGGGTCAACGCCCTAATAAGAATGTTAAAGATCCGATTTTCTTTACTCGATAATTGCCCCTAATGTTGCGGAGAAGATCTCCTTCTTATCTCTGTCCGGATATCTCGTCCAGCACTTAAAGCATATCTCGCAAAATCCGTGCAGATGGCCGTTACTCCGAAATTTTCGGTTCCCCTCGTTGAGCCAGGTTTATCCACACCCTTATAAATAAGTGCTTAGGGGCAAACCTAACCCCAACAGCTCATTTCCCCCCTTTCCTCTTTCTCTTCACTTCCGCACTCAAGTTCACAGAGCAACATCACGGAGACCTCACGCGCGTCACCGGAGCCAATCCGCCGCCGGCTGCGCTCCGCCACGGTTCGCCCCGCGCCGCCGCCACAACCCGCCGTCGCGCCCCCAACCCGCCCGCCGGGAGTCGCAAAGGGGCACCAAGACTGCGCCATTTGCCTCCGCCGGGCTTTACTCCAATCTATTCCAGTAAGTTTCCTTTATCCATCAATTTGACCTTGCAATTTCTCGATCTATTTCAGATTGGATTGGAGTCAACCCACCGGTCGTTTTTTCTTGTCACGCCGAATTAGGTCGCTCAAATTCATTCTAGCTCATCCGATGGATTGAATATAGACTCCACTTCATCCCCCTATCGCCCTTAATCATTAATTTCACCGTAAATCTGGAAATGAAATCTCCAATCTAAGCTCAGGCCGCCCCAATTTTCCGCGCTTGCCTCCGATACCCGGAAAATCCTCTTCTTCCGGTTCTTTTACTTGCGATAGATACACGAGCAACCACCCGTCTTCTTCAGACACCTTTCAATACGTAAATACCCCATAGTTTCTATAATGATGCTTGATACCCGGATAACTCCTAGCTTCCATGTTTTCTCGATACCGCTTCACAAATATCCGGACAGCTCATTGTTTCCGAGTCTTACTTCTTGTAACCTTTGATCTTGTGTTTCGCAGGTCGATCTCATGGCTCCTAAAAAGCAGGGGAAGCAGTCAGCCAAGGCCAAGACCACCAATTCCATATCCGCCAACTGGGCGCGATCCACTGTTACGAAGGCCAAGTTGGAAGAACTGGCCGAGTTAGGGGTTCTCCCCTCCCAAAAAGATATCCATTGGAGGGTGCCGGGTAACGAGACCCGGCCCACACCTGCCGATGATGAGGTAATATGTTTCGTGGAGCACGTGACCCGGGGGTTCCGTCCTCCGGGTCACCCTTTCTTTCGAGATATTCTAAGCCACTATGGCCTCCGGATATTTGACATAGGGCCTAACTCTGTGTTAAATATTTCCCACTTCATTGTTCTTTCCGAGTCATACTTGTGCACTCCGCCAAGTTTGGCTTTCTTCATCGAACTTTTCCAGTGCAAACCGTGCCGCGAAAGCGGTGCCGGAGCACTTCTTGCTTGCGGCGGGGTCTCTATCCAGCGCCGCAAGAATTCTCCAATGCCACCCCTTACTCTTAACTCCCACGTCAAACACTGGCAACTCTCATACTTTTATTGCCGGGACACCTCCCCACCCGGTGAAAAGAGGATGCCGGCTTACTCAGAGGGCCTCCTTGATATCTCCGAGACCTTCAACGCCTTTTCCCCTGACTCGGACAGGGAGGCAATTCGACCTTTATTGGCCAAAATAACTATTCTCTCGGCCCAAGGTCTCATTGGGCTCAACCTGGTAAAGACTTGGGTCGATTTCCGGATCCAACCCAACTCCATCCGCACAAAGTTAATGTGCGAGTATTCGGGGCATACCACGGAATCGCTCTGATACTCCACCAATAGCTTTGCAGCCGGAGACACCAACAAGACTATCAAGAGCTTCTTGACAGAGAAGTTGGAGGTAATCCGGAATATAGCCGGGTTAGAACCCTTCACGCGTGAGAACCCGGCCCCCAAGGTAAAGACTCGGCTTCCATATCTTTACCTTCACACTTTCCACTCGATATGGCCAATAACCCTTATTCTTATATCTTCATCTCAGGCCGATGATCCTTTTTGGAAGATTGAAACTCCTCCTAGCTCTGAAACTCCAGAGGAGAAAGAAGACGCCGTTAACTCGGATGAAGGTACATTCCGAGTTTCACTTAGCTTTTTTGAAATCGCTGTTGCTCGTTCTTCATTTTCCGATTGTAAATCCTGATAACTTTCAGAACAAGAAGAGAAGGACGACGAAGAAGAAACTGAAGGCAAGGTGGAGTCAGCGAGTGACGAGGACGACGCTGAGCCAACAGTCAAGGTCGGAGCAAAGAGAAAACCCCAAGGGGTCGTCTTCAAGGTTCCATACCTTTTCCTTGCCTCTAAACCATATTTCTTTGATAACATGAACGAGCTAAACCGGAAATTATCCACTTGGTCGTATTTGAAGGAACCGCTCGTGACCAAGCGTCGAATAACTCGGAACTTTCCAGGTGATGGCACTTTTAATCCGGGTATTTCGTCGTCTCCGGCTCGACGCGCTGGTATTCTCTTAATCCTTTCTTAAGTATCAAAGTCTTCCCGAACCATCCCCTTACGGGACAATTCCACGTCTTGCTCAATGCTTTTCAGTTTCGTCCGGGTCCAGCAGCGAGTTCCCCTCGGACTATATGGTGAATCCCGGGTAAAATTCCTTTCCTGATGCTTTACCGTTTTTTCATCACTTTTTTCTAGTTGTACGCTAACTGCTTTACTTATACTGCCCGTAGGGCCACGATCACTGTCAGCGACCAAGATGATATGGAAACTGACGACCCGGGTAAGGAGAACCTGACTGATGATATGCATGCCGCAGCTGGCGGAGAAGAACAACAAGTACCACCAATAAACCCAGCCGACCGAGAGGCCGAGTATCCCATAGCCTCGCACGTACTCGAGGAGGAAGAAGCTGCAGACTTGGGCGCGGGAGAAAGGGCACCAGACTCCGATACTCGGACGACCCGGATACCCTCTCTCACCAAGAGGAGAATCCCTTCTCCAAGTCCCCAAGGTCCCGGGTCTTCCAATTTGGGCAATGATACTTTTGACCAGATGATGAGCACTCTCCTTGCTATGAAGGCCTCGGAGAGAGATGTGCTAGAGCGCATGGCAGCGGAGCACCAGGTAATGTTACCTAATATCTCTTCTTATCCATCTAGTCCCCAAGTGCCGAGTATAATTTGTTGAAATTGTGCTCGGTATTCTGCGCGATACTCGGCTTGCCATGATACCCGACTAATTCTCATACTTTGGTTTCTTACAGGCACAGGCCACCCGGTCTGATGAACTTTTGCTCAAGACCGAACAACTGCTGCTTGCCGAGGTAAAGCAGAGAGAGGCCCTTGAGGATGAAGTGGAAACTTTGAAGAAAAATGTTTCCAAATATAAGAAAAGGTGCACCACTGCTCGAACCGCACTGAAAAAGCTGTCGGAGCAAATTACCGATACTTATCATATCTTGCTTAGTAAGTTTCTTGCTGCTGACTGCTTTCATGCCTCTGTTTTGTTACATGATACCCGAAATTACTGATATGGCCTTTCTTTGTTTCAACTGCAGGTGCTAACCTTGCAGCCCCAGAAGAAGATGCTGTTGCAAAGGCTAAAACTTTAAAGACTGTGCTCCGGACTTTCTTTGCCGGCACCAAGTGGATATTGGATGCCGTGAAGTGGCCAACTGAGGTATATCCGGGTGAAGAAAACCTTATCCAAGCCTGCTCCACCGTGCCTGCATGGATCGAGATCTGGAAACGCTCGGCATGCCGGATTGGTATGACCCGGGCCTTTGCACTAGCTAAGGCTTATTTTCCTAAGCTTGAGCCGGCAAAGGTTATATCCGGGTTTCCAGAATTCAAAGCGGATGGCTCCAAGTTTGGGCCCAAGGACTTCAAGGCCGTACAATCCGCGGTGCGTCACTCGGCAACCACTTTGGCCGAGAGTATGGATCTGCGTACGCTTATGAGTTCGTACGATGCTGAAGACAAAATCGTGAAGGAGGAAGCACCCCCACCCTTCGACATTTTGGAGAAATGGGCTGCCGATTCGGCCAGGAAGAGGGAAGAAACCGCGAAGAGGGAGGCCGAGTTAGGATCAGAGCCAACCACCTCTACACCGGCTGTCCTCCCGCCTGTCCGTCCTGATGCGAAGAATCCGGGTGACGATGCCGGGAGAGCTGCGGAGCAAGCCCAGGACCAAGACCCGGAGGGCAAGGGCAAGGGTGTGGACCCTATTCAAGAAGCCGAGTGAACAAATGCCATCACGATACCTTGGTCGTTTCGATGCTCTTGTTCGAAACAGATATTCTTTTGTCGGTGCACCTATGCACCTTTGATACTAGTACCAAGATTTGTAACGTACTTTAATTCCTTGATATACCTCGTGCCTCTTCTGGCCTCTGGATGAACTTGATATTTATCTGGTTTTTGAGTTTATTCTTTATATCCGACTTTCTTTATGTTCCTTTTGTGAGACTCGGTTTCCGAGTTTCATGGATTTTGACAAGCGGACTTTTCTTTAAGTCCCCAAGTCCCCAAGACTCGGATGTTTGGGTTTTTTGAGTTTTAGCAACTAAGCAACTTTTCCTTTTTTCAAAATCCCCAGTCCCCAAGACCCAAAATGCCGAGTCTGGGATGTATGGTTTTTCCAAGGGAACAAGTTGTTTGCTGCCAAGCCCAAGCCCAGAGCCGTTTCACATAGGTATTGAAGTTATGCTTGATAAACGTTGAGTTTCCGGATATTAGCCCTGTACTCTGCATAACTTGTGGTTTAGATGACCCTTTTGACTATCTTGTACTGTAAGCCGCTTTCGCGTGGATACCATGTTGTTACATCTATACGAAAACAGGGTCAAGCAAGTCCCATTGGGCTTCATGGCTGATTGTAATCGTAAGCGAGCAAATCATGCCACTTTAGTGCGAGTCACATCGAGCTTAAGTAAGAAAAGTCAAGAAAATTTGGCTCCTTTGTCCGGTTATAAGATTGCAGCCGTACTCGTTTGCGAGTAATCGGCCCTTATAACTCATAGGCATCAAGGCCGGGTCTTTGAGTTTGTAACTGTGCTATTCAAGCAATCAGCCCTCAAGACCTATATATATGCAACATACTTGATGATACTGATGTACTGGTAGCAATAAATAATACTTATCTGTAACCGGAGTGAAGATCATAACAAAATAAGACTTGATAACCATCTCTTTATTGATACGAGAAAGTTTTGGGTCAGCAGGCCGCCTCATTAAAAACCTTCCAGTCCCCTTAGGTACCCTGGATAGGAAAAGAGTGCGTCTGGAACCTGCTGCCCGTTACATTGTTTTAGTTCTTCTTGGGATTCTGTCCGGAACTGACGTAATCGATGCACACTCTCCACTTGTTGATCTTTTTTACTATGAGTACCGGGTTTGCCAGCCAATCCGGATAAGGCGTTTGCATGACGCGGCTGGCTGTGAACGGCTGCGCAATTTTTGTGGTGGATTGTTTGAGTGAATCACCCTTGATGAAAGCCACCATCTTGGTGTCTCGTGCTGCCTTGAACTTTGCCCTTTCGCCTTCAGTACTCGGCTTTTTCAAGGCTGTTCTGTCATCCGGGTCTGCTTGAGACCGGTAATATTTGAGTTCCTCTTTTCTACAAGCTTGTTCAACCATTGCTGCATCTCCTTCATCGCACTCGGCCGCTATGTCCCGGCTTCCATGTATGGTGATGGTCTGTTTAGGACCTGGAATTTTTAGCTGTAGATACACATAACACGGCCTAGCCATGAATTTAGCATAAGCCGGCCTTCCGAATAGCGCGTGATAAGGACTGCGCAATTTGACCACCTCGAAAGTGAGCCACTCAACTCGATAATTGTCCTTTGATTCCCCAAAAGCTACCTCCAATGCGATTTTTCCCTCGGGGCACGCTGAGTGACCCGGCACTATCCCATGAAAAATTGTTGAACTTTTTTGTAGCTGAGACTCCTTGATACCCATGCGTAGAAAGGTTTCCCAATACAGTATATTGATGCTACTTCCACCGTCCATCAGGACCTTTTTCAGCTCATACCCATTGACCTGCGGTGCGACTACCAATGCTAAGACTCCCGGATGTTCTATTCTTTCCGGATGATCCCTTCTGCTCCATGTTACGACCTGTTCTGACCACCTCAGGTATCTTGGAACAGCCGAGGACACCGAGTTTACCGCCTGCTTCAGTATCTTTTTGTCCTTGTTGGAATTTCCTGTAGTATGCACATGATATTGACCCAACTGCTTGGGGTTAGCCTGAAAACCTCCAGCTCCCCCTTGGTTGTTACCTTGATTTTCCGGCTGCCGGGTTACCGGCTGGGGGTGGGCCGTTGCCCGGGTTTCCACCTGGACCCGGTCCTCCTCCCCGACCTGCACCTCGCATGGCTATGTTCACTTCCTCATTCTTCCACCTCTGCAGGTCGGCGCACTGCTCCAAGGAGTGGTTAGCTGGCCTACCGTTCCTGCTGTGCTTCGGGCATGCCATTCTGAAGATGTCCCAATTATTACTCGGCCTTGGTGGCCCTTGATAGTTTCCTCCATTGTGATTTCCAGTGTTGAAGTTTCCATCTGCCCTAGGTCTTGAAGACCCGGCCTCTGTGCTAGCGACAAACTCTGAGCCTCCATCAAACGCTTGTTCTGATTGCTCCCATTGTTACCTCCATTGTTACCCGGCGCTGATCCATTGCCGGTTCTTCCGTTACTTGTGTTTGATTTTCCTTTCTTGTCATCAACATCCTCTTCCGTAGTATCCGTCGAAGCGTGTTTGTTGCAGGCATCCATCAGCTCTCCCATCGTGACTTCTGAAGCGTTCCGACTAGATTTCATGCGAGTTAACTTTTGTACTAAAGGTGTGTACTTGCAGGTCTTTGCCATAGCTTGCAGCGCATCCTTGGGCTGAATATCTGTAGATGAATGAAGTATCTCCATAACCCGGCGCACCCAGCTGCGCGCCGATTCTCCCTTCTTCTGAACACATCGCTCTAGGTCATCAATGGTGAATAACTTTCTGCATGTCCCATGAAAGTGCTTGATAAACGCAGTTTTCAATTCTCCCCATGACTTGATAGATCCTTCCGGTAGATTGGTGAACCATAACTTTGCTGCTCCCTCTGACATCATTAGATACATGAATTTGGCTTGAAGATTCTCGGATGCATTGCGAATCAACATGGCCATCTCATAACTGCTCAACCATGTTTCCGGATCCATAGTCGGCTCGTAATTCACTAGTTTACCCGGTTCTTTGAACTTTTCCGGGTAAGGTTCAGCCCTGATGCTATCCGAAAGACACTTAGGTCCTGCAAGAGTGGTCGAAGCTGGTCTTACTCGGGAAACATGTGAACCTGCAGGGGGTACAGCTGGACGCGGTACTGCTGGTGTCCCATGTACCGCAGACCCGGCCACGGCTCGCCTGGCTCTGGAACTGTCCACGATGGCCTGTGCTGCTGATGCTGCTGGTACTGCCTGAATGTGTGGAGGAGGCGGCATTTGCTGCTGCTCTTCCCTCCGCCGTGCCGAACTTGTCTGGATATTGCCGGCATTGCCTCGTTGTTGGCTGATATATGGTGTCCCATGCATTCCACTTCTGTGATCCGGGTAATTAACTTGTTGTTCTACCGCAGTGCGCAGCATATCTATCGCCCGCCGGGTCTCCTCTGCGTGGGGTGACTCTCTCACGGGGATTTGATTCAATGCAAGCGTTGCCGCGTACACGTTATCCATGGGATTGTTGTAATGACCCGCCGGTGTGTGAAACCGTGACGGTGGTGGCGGGGGTACTGCATTGCCTGTCGTAACTCCAGTTTGTGGTAAGGGTAACCCGGCCTGCACGTTCGCCGGCTGTGTTCCCGCAATTGCTGGTTGAGATGCAGTTCCTTGGTTCACCGGTGGAATCGGCTGATCTTGAGGTGTGATAAACAGTGTAGCCAGATTTATAACTCCGCCTAACGCTGGTAATCTGGTTTGATGCCTTTGATTTATTCTAGTTGTTTCCTCTCGGAGTCGGGTTTCCAATGCATCCAGCTCACGTTGGCGTGTGGCCATCCCTTGCTTTTCGGCTTCTACTTGCCTTCTCTGCTGCTCCAATGCACGACGGGCTACGTCCAAATCCCTAACACGTTCCGCCGCGTTCTCTGGAGCGATAACTGTGGCAAGAACTGTCGGATCTAGAATCAGATTGTTGTCGAACAGGGCCGGATGTTGCGGATTGGAAGGACCCGCTCCTGGTGTCCGGTTTGCTAGGAATCCAAACATGTTCGCGTGTAACTCGTTTTCCGCCGCTTGACTGGTAACCGATGCCGATTCTCCGTCAACCTGGGCCAAAACCGGGTTTCCGTTAGCCGGTCCCTGCTGCCGGGTCAACGCTTGTGCTGCCCCTGGCTGCGGCCGCGGTTACGTTCTCCTGGTTGAGATTGGTCGCGGGGGCCGTGTAAACCGCCACCCGGCGCACAATGCTTGGCGCGAATTCATACTGTTCCTCTTCGCTGCTATTTTCCTCGTACCGGTTCTCCAGCAGGCGCAGGATAGACTCGGTATCACCTTCTTTCTCGACCCGGCCACGCGGGGTCCATGCCGGCTCCTCCGACTGTTCCCTCTTCGTGGTGGGTTCTTCCATTGGATCCGTTGTCCCAACTGATTCTTCTCCATCTGATTGGATATAGGTGGTCTTCCCTAACACAGAATCAAACCCAAAGTCGCCAGGGATCGAACCGGAAGTACGTACCATACCGATGAAGACGCTGATCTGGCCGATTGTCATGATAGACCCGGATTCGAGGTTATCCGACTCTGGTCCCCAGCCAGAATCATCCACCATCTTCTCTCCTTCATGGTCGATGTAGATCTCGCCGATGACTAGATTCTCCATGTTCTTCCGAGCTTCTCCCGTGATGTAAACACCTTTGGACGCAGGCCCCACGGTGGGCGCAACCTGTCGTGGGATAATCATGGCAGACGTTACCGGGGGTAACTGATCTTGAAGCAAGACGACACAGGCGTTTGGGAGAGGGTTTAGCTCAGAGGAAAACATGATGGTACTCGATCTGATAGCCGGCAATCAAGTCGCCGAGTCTCCGATCTCGATGTATTAACTCAACTCTCGTGTTACACTGGATGCTCGATATCAAGCGATATTGCTAGAACTCTTGGATCTCTAAACTAGACCGAGGGGCCGATTTATAAAGCACCCGGACCAACTGGCTTGCCCTCCAAGGCGCACCCTGAACCCTACCCGGACACCGCATACGAAAAACCCTAACTTTCCTTACCGTAACCCACAATCCGGGTTACGAGGCCTACGAACTTGGGCCTTCCAGAAGCTCCTTTATCCTTAGCCGGATCTTGCGCAGCGTCCATTGGGCCGAGTTACACCTTGGTGTTGGCCTACCGGGTTATCATCCCTCCATCACCTCTCCTCTCTCTGGTTTTGCTCATGCTCGAAGAACAGCAGGGTACGCACCCCTCTCCTCTCTCTGGTCCTGCTGATGCTGCTTTGCATCTCTGCTGTAATGTAGTGTAGAATTGAGCATGCATACCCCACCCACTACTCTGCTGTCTAATATTACAAGGTAACTGATTAGGAAATTTAAATGTAACAACAAGCATAGGTGAAAGTAATCTAGTGTAATTAAGTAATTAGAGATTTATGGCATAGCTAGGTTTTTTTGTTCTTGAGTAATTGACGTGAACTGAATAACAAAAATGGTATTTATGTGTGAACTGAAGAATAAAGCAACAGATTTTCATGCTCTTGTTACCGCTAGATTTTGTAGTGATGCATTATAATTTGCTAGAATAAAGTAACCGATTTTCATGCTCCTGTTACCGTGTTACTTACCGTTAAATTTGCATCATTTTGTGGTCTTTGGCAGATGGACAGAAGTTGGATTATAAAAGGGGTTAGAAAGCTTTCCATTGAACATATCAAGGGAGTGGAAGATTTCATGCAATTTGTCCGCGCAAGATTTGCCAACGATGTTGCCATTCTTTGTCCATGTTGTCGATGCTTGAACCATAAAAAACAGACCCAAGGAAGAGTGGAAGATCATCTGCTTCTTAATGGGATGGCCAACACATATGATAGGTGGGTCCACCATGGACAAACTTTTCTTGAAGAACCTCAATATGGTGAAGATGATGAAGAGCCACACCATGGTGGTGATGATGACTTCGACTTTATGGAAAATGTTTTGCAAGATGATGATGGTTTGGAGAAAGAGGATGGATATGAAGATGATAGGATTTCTGACCTATTGAGGGATCTGTACAATTCTGAAGACCATGTTGATGAATAGAAGTCATTATTTGCGGAGGTATTAGAGGAGGCTAAGCGTGTAGCTGTTGTAGGTGGAAAATTTTCAAGATTTACCTTCACCATGAAGTTACTCCACGTCAAGTATTACTACCGTATTATGCTGCATTCAATGCAATACTCAATCTTTTGACCTTGCAATTCCCTAATAGCAGTGTTTCCAAGAATTATGATGAAGCCTTAAGCATAATCCGCAAGTTGGGTCTAGGGTATGTTTCAATACATGTCTACCCAAATAATTGTGTCTTGTTTCGGAAGCATTATGCCATGTGTGAAAACTGCCCCAAATATAGGGCGTGTTTGGTAGCCCGGTTCAACTGAGAAAATCTCCTCTCACGCAGTTTTTGGTTATTTGGTAGCCTGGTTTAGCCCTTGGGCCATGCCCACCTCATACAAAAAAGACCCCTCAGCCATGCCCACATGAGAAGTGGCAATCGAGCTTTGCATCCCGGCCAGGCTAAGGTCATACAAAAAATCCCGCGCGTGGGCCCGCTCGCGACTCGCACGGCAAGCCCTCTCCCGAAACCGTATTCATTTCCCCTAGCTATTTTCCTTGAGCGAGTCGCCGTCCATGCCATCGTGAGGCGCTGGACCTCGCCCCGCCGCCTCAAGCACGCCCTGCCGCCCAGGCCCTGACCTCGGCACGCACTCGACCTCACCCGCCATTCAGCGGCGGGGCGCCTCACCCTGCCGCCCGGCGACGACCTCCACTGCCGTTCAGTGGCTTGGTTCACCTTCCTGCGACGGTGCCCCTGATTGCCCGGAGTGGAGCGAGAAGGACCCACCCGACGCCACCAGTCACCGTGGCCCCGACGCGCCCATCACCTCGCCCGGATGCGGCTGGTTGCTGCATCCCCGAACCGCCGTCGGCGGCGCCGGAGCTCGAATAGAGCACGACGGGGACCCGATTGCTTTTTATTTTGTCTGTCCAGGGATCCGATTGTTGTTTATTGTGTTTTCGGGGACCCGATTGCTTTTAATTTTTTGTAGAGCCTGGTTCTAGTCCCACAATCTACCAAACAGGATCTCTAATGAGCTCGCCCCAGCTGATACGACCTACCAAACACTGTGAAAAAAACACACCTGTATGTGATCATCTTGGGTGGGCTCAGCCTGTATGCAAAGAGATAGCCCACCCAGGCTACCAAACACACCCATAATGTCTCAAGGTGGAAAGATGCCGATGGGAAAAGATCGATACCACAGAAGGTTTTGAGGCACTTTCCTTTGAAAGCAATGATGAAGCGGATGTTTCTCTCGGAGAAATCATCAGCTGATGTACAATGTCACAAGCTCAAGCGGCAGCCTGTGGAAGATGAGTTGAGCCATCCAGCGGATGAAGAAGTATGGAAAGATTTTGACGATAAATATCCAAAGTTTGCAGAAGACCCAAGGAACATAAGACTCGGCCTTGCCATGGATGGCTTTTATCCGATCGGAAACTAGAGAACGTCATATAGCATGTGGCCAGTTTTTGTGGTGCCCTACAACATGCCCCCATGGGCATGCATGGATCAGTCCAACTTTATGATGGCGTTGCTTATACCGGGTCCAGAGTCTCCAGGAAAGGATTTCGATGTCTTTATGGAGCCTCTTGTAGAAGAATTGCTCGATCTTTGGAATGGTGTTCCTATAATACGTATGACGCCTTGACTCCTGACAAGAATTCACTTTGCGTGCTGCAGTCATATGGTGCATCCATGATTTTCCAGCACTGCACACTTTGTCGGGGAGGATCACGACGGGTTATCAGGCATGTGTGGGTTGTGATAAAAATCCTTTCTCAACGAGGATAAGGAACAAGATTTGCTTCATTGGGCATCTCCGTTTTTCTTCCTCGAAACCATCGCTGGCGAAGAAGTACAGAGTTTAATTGTAAGACTGAAACCCGCGACCAGCCGACAGAATTCAGTAAAGAAGAGCTGAAGCAGAAACTTGAAAAGATCAAAGAGGTGAGACCGGGAAATCTTGCAAAGAAAAGAAAGCGTGAGGAAGGTCAATGTTGGGACCGAAGTTCATGTTTGTGGGACTTAATATACTGGCCCGATCTCAAATTGAGGAATAATCTCGACGTAATGCACATCGAGAAAAATATATGTGATAATCTTCTTGGGACATTCCTCAACATTGAAGGAAAGACGAAGGACACTTTGAACTCACGGCTTGATCTTGAAGACATGGGAAGAAGGGAAGAGTTGCATCTAAGGCCTAAAGGCAAAGATTCATTTGAAATGCCACCAGCATGGTATACAATGAGTAAAGAAGAAAAACATGCATTATGTGAGTTCATCGGAGCCGTTAGATTTCCCGATGGTTATGCTGCTAACCTAGGAAAGTGTGTTTATCCCCGATGGATGCAAGCTCCATGGGCTAAAAACTCATGATTGTCACATCCTTCTCCAAAGGATTTTGCCGGCCGGCCTCCGAGGAATCATGCATCATGATATATAACAAGCAGTTGCTGAGCTGGGAAATTTCTTTACAGAACTGTGCTGCAAAATAGTCTAGTTATCTGTGCTGAAAAGACTTGAAAAGGAAATCCCAATAATTCTTTGCAAGTTGGAGAAGATCTTCCCTCCGACCTTGTTCACCGTGATGGTCCATTTGACCGTGCATTTACCAAAAGAAGCAATGCTTTGAGGCCCTGTGCAATATGGCTGGATGTTCCCAGTCGAAAGAAGGCTGCTTACTTGTAAGCGTTCCGTGCGAAATAAGGCGAGACCTGAAGGTTTGATTGTTGAAGCCTATGTCGTCGATGAGTGCTTGACATTTTGTTCAAGATACTTTGATGATCTGGAAACAAGATGGAATCTCCCAAGCAGAAATAGTGAGAGGGATGATTCGCACATTGGTGATGTCTCAGTTTTCAAGCACGGTGTGAAATTTATTGGAGGGTCAAAGTACTTGGAGGTTGATGATGAATATGACAAGATGGTGTGATTTGTGCTCAGCAGTTGCGCTGAGGTGCAACCATCTATAGAGTAAGTTATATTCTGTGCACTCGTTATATTTTCTCCTTGAGTTGGAAGGAACCCAACTTTTATCACCCACCTGATGTTTTAACTCAGTAATCTTTCGTTGGGTTGGAGGATTTGCAAGGAAGAGTTGAATCAGCAAGAAATCCGCATCCCTGTTGATAAAAGGCTTGCCAAGGGATTTGCTAAATGGTTTAAAAATAATGTGAGATCTTTAGCCATGGAATCCATTATGACACGATCTTCTTTTTGTGGGTTACTCACCCTGATTTATTTTGTGCAGTTTGGCAAGTTGCATGAGGAGAAGAAGGCCAGTGATGATCTCTTTGCTTTGGCATGCGAGTCGGATAAGCGAGTAAGAGTGTATTCAGCATGTATCGTTGACAGTGTCCGGTACCACACTCTGGACCGCGAGAAAAACAGAAAGACACAGAATAGTGGAATAGTCACCGAGGGAGATCACGATGGTAATCCTTTTGACTTCTATGGTCAGCTTAGAAGTATCATTCATTTGAAGTACAACTCCAGCGGAGGCATCGACCATTCAGTTGTCTTATTTCGATGTGACTCGTTCGATCTTGGTGGCAAGAAGAACGCCAGATTGAGAGATGATGGACACTTCAGAAGCATCAACACTACAAGGTTCTTTTTTAAGAATGATCCTTTTATTATGACAACACAAGCAATAAAGGTATTCTATGTGCTAGACACCGATTTGCAGTGAAGTTGGCAAGTTGTGCAAAAGTTCCAGCATAGACACTTGTGGAGTATTAAGTAAACTGAAGTGGAAAAGGGTACATGTGGTGGTGGCCTAACATATCAGGATGATGATTGTACAGAAGTTCGGGTGCAGACACAGGAAGCCAATGTCCAAACCAGAATGCGAAGGGACCGGCAAGAACCTGTGCTTCTAGATGATGCAGTTGTAGAAGGCATTAAGAAAAAAAAGGTTGTTGTCAATGAACATGAAAGCGAGGATGAAGGAGATGATACTATGTTGTAGTATGCTAGTGATGATGAGGAAAATAGGACTGGGCATAGAATTCCTGGTTTTGGCATCGATGACGATGAGTAGCAGATGGTCATGAAGGTAAAAACATAACTATGCTTCTAGAATTTAGATATTACTAACCTACTAGAATTTCATTGATGTTAGATAGTACTAACATTTTGGAATTGTATTGCAACCTGATGCATCTTGTAGTTGCTTGATGTCTCCAAGATGGATGCATGTTGATGTCTGTTGCTGTCTGTTAGATGCATTTTGTAGTTGCTTGATGTCTCCAAGATGGATGCCTGTAGCTTCTATTGGATCTTGTTGTTGATTGTAGCTGATGTTGGATCTTGTAGTTGATTCCTGTTGGTGAAACTTGTAGCTGTCTGTTGGATCTTGAAGTTGATTTCTGTTGGTGAATCTTGTAGTAGATGGATAAATTTCTGTTGAAACTTGTAGAATTTATGTTGGTGAATCTGGTTGTCTCCCAGATGGATGCCTGTTTCTTGATGAATTGTTGTTGAAACTGAATTTGTGCTTGCTATTGAGAAATGAGCAAAAAAGGTTGAGGCCTGGGACTCAAACCCAGGACCTTAGGTTCCTGCCGACTATGTCTTTCCATAAGGATGCTTTAGTGATATTGGTAGATAGTGATGTATAACAAATTATATATATAAATTGCATATTCTCTAAACTCGAACAGATAGTCCAGGACTGAAACTATAATGGAAAAAGAGTGTTGAGGCCTAGAACTCGAACCCAGGACCTCTAGTTTGAATAGATAGTTCATTACCACTGGGAGAGATATGTGATCTTGTCACAGTAGGATGTTTACCGCATTTTATATATAACATTTTTGTGTGCCGATTCACTTAAAAATAAGTGAAATTTAACTGGAGTTTAACAAAATGTAATACTGGAGCTTGCTGGAACACATTCCATAACCTGACATAGCATGTTCAAACACAGAATTTCACACACATTGCTCGAACACATTCCATAACCTGACATAACATGTTCAAACAACCAAAAGCAAACATAGGTTCTTCTTAAGTTCAAAAGCATAAGACTCTATCTTGACAAAACTGACATAGGTTCCATAATCTGACAAACACATCACATAAGTTCAGAGACAAACATTACTAACATGACTCTAGCTTGACAACCTGACATAAACATCTGGTCAGTTCAAAAGCATCAGACACCCTCTAACTAGAGCATCAGAGTGGCTTAAGCTTCTTCACACAAACCTCCACATGGCTTCAGCTTCTTCACAACCACCTTGAGACCTGAAGTATTCTTGAGGGTGCGGCAAAACCAGAAGAGAATGATATCTCCCACTTTGTACTTCTCGCCCCATTTTTTCACCACAGACATCCATTGCATCGTCATCGTGGCCCTGTTGTCACCTTTGGCTTTCCCAAGCAGGATCTTGACATCACTTTCGTCATTTTTGTGGTGATAGACCTTAATGGTAGCTTCCTTGCTAGGCAGGTGCCTTAGGTTCTTGCTGAGCTGATCCTTGGTATATTTTTTGGTGAAATACTGCAAGGAAAATGTAAGAAATTAGTCACTGTGCAAACATATACCAATAGAGATGCATAAGGTGTGGTACAGTTCAATACCATTTTTCATTTGATTTTGATGGTGTGTGGCTTCTTCAAAGTGCAGATGTAGAATGGCTTGTTTGGTATGTTTTTGGCACATAACTCCTTGAGCAAAGCCACCTGTTGGTGGTCCATCGCAACTTTGTTGCGAAACTCGCAATGTGGTGCATATGTGTCATGGCCCTTGTTATCTGGGCCTACATACAAGGATTAAGAAATATAAATACAAAACTTATTGGCACTAAAAGAAATCAGAAGCACGAGTACAAGCCATACCTCTGATGGTCTTGGTCCTAGGGCACACTTCATCGTCACTGATGGCAATTGCGTCAACTTCCTCCTATTTCATGGCCATTGTGGCCCAATAAAAAAGACAACAATAATTATATAGTGCACATGGCCACAGAAATGTTTCCAAAATTCACAGAATCAATAATTAGATACTACTTTCACATGTATTTCAACTAACCATATAGTGCATATGGCCACATAAATGTATACAAGAAGCATATATTTCACATGTACTATAACTAACCAACAAAGGTAGCACAAAGATTTTTCAACTACAACACTTACTTATGATGGATTGAAAGAAACAAGGGGTGCAACAAGTATAATAATAATACGACCAGCTACAGCTACCAATCAAGACATGTTCACGGCAGGGCTGAAATGTGCATTGTTACCTTTAACATCTACCAACAAAAACCACTAAATGTGCATTGTTACCTCTAACAGCTACCAACAAAAACCACTAAATGTGCATTGTTACCTCTAACAACTACCAATCAAGACATGCATCAGTGCTGAAATATTCAACTTCAAGGGAAAAAACCAGAGGCAAGTAGTTCACAACAGCAACTTCCAATCACAAGATTCACCAACAACTTCCAATCACAAGTGCACGAAGGCAATATATTCCTACAAAGGTAATATCTTCCTACAAACTACATAGAAGCAATGCACAAAGGTAATATCTTCCTACAAACTACACAACAACAGCAGCAGTGAACAAAGATAAAATTTAGATCTATCTGTACCACTAAACGCGAAATCCACTATCTTGTTCGGACTGAGAGCCTAGTGCTCTCTCCTGTGATTACTCTAAAAAAGGAGAAAGATGGAGAGGGAGAGGCAAATCCACATGCGAAAGAATCGGTGGGACACGAGGAAACGACAACGATGGTTGTCGTTGCTCTAAATCTAGCAGAAACAGCGACAGAGGAGGGACACGAGGAAACGGAGGCGACAGAATCGGTGGTCGGATCTTCGTGTACTCGGAACTGGTGAGGGGGAGTGGAGGAGGCGAAGTGGCGAGGGAGAGTGGTGGGTGGGGGGGGAGAGTTGAAGAGGAGGTGGACTCGAGGAGCTCGACTCCTATCTGCCCTACGGGGCCTCACTGACATGTGGGTCCCTCGGACGGGGTCCCACATGTAAGCGCCACAATGTTACTAGAGGTGGACTTGAGTGGTGTTGGAGTGGTGCTGTGGGGGCATTTTGCTTAATCACATTTGAATAAAGAAAAATTTCAAAAAAGAACCATTTTCTGAGCGCTCAAAACGGCTGTTTTCTGTGAAGCAGCTCTCGAGACCATCGTCCGAAATGGTACCGATCCATTTTTCCCTCGAAGTAGACCTCATTCTGGGCTACATCACCGAAAAGCACGCGTTTCAGGGAATTCGGCCTATTTTAGCCCATTTAAACAGTTTCCTGCCGATTCAGCTAGATTCTGCCCGATTTTGAACTGCAGCTCCTTCACAGATTGCCCATTCTTTTTTTTTTTGAATACTAGGACATATATAATAACACCACGCAAAGGTCTTGCATCATTTCGAGCTTTTTTGAATTTTCTGGAATTTTCTATGCCAGTTTTAGCAAAAAGTCAAGACGGCGGGCATTACCTTTCGTAGCTAGGGGATGAATATTGTGAAACTCTTGGGGTATCTGTGAAGAAATAGGTACTTGCGTATCTAAAAATTATTTTTATAAAAAATCATGAGCAAACTATGAGACACCTGTAGTTCAAATTTGGCCCGGTTTCAGCTGAATCGGCAAAAATTTGTCTTTTTCAAAATAGGTGTATTTAGAGCTACTAAGAGGTAGGAATTTGTTTATTTGTAGATCAAATATGACATATTTTCTTTATAATTTTACTTTGTACATTTTTGTGTCATATTTTGTGTACGTGCTTCACAAAAAACCCAATTTTTACACTCCGAAAATGGAAAATGATGTTTTTATTCAAAGAAAAATAATAGTTTCTTCGTCAACATTGTTAGTTGTTCCAATATGCATCTTTGTGTGGAATATGTGCACATTTAAACAAACTATGCCTTGAAAGTGGCCATAACATCCGTCATTTGGCCCGAAACCCAAGAATTTTCGTAGATGATAGCTCATTTCTATGAACACCTCTTCAACCCAATTGTCGTATTCCAAGTTTATCATTTTTTGTGGATACTAGGGCATATATAATAACACCACGCGAAGGTCTTGCATCATTTCGAGTTTTTTTTTGAATTTTCTGGAATTTTCTATGCCGGTTTTAGGAAAAAGTCAAGACGGCAGGCATTACCTTTCGTATCGAGGGGATGAATATTGTGAAACTCCTGGTGTATCTCTGAAGAAATAGGTACTTGTGTATCTAAAAATAATTTTTATAAAAAATCATGAGCAAACTATGAGGCACATGTAGTTCAAATTTTGCCCGGTTTCACCTAGATCGGCAGAAATTTGTCTTTTTTTCAAAAGAGGTGTATTTAGAGCTACGGAGAGGTAGGAATTTGGTTTTTTGTAGATCAAATATGAAATATTTGCTTTATAATTTTACTTTGTACATTTTTGTGTCATATTTTGTGTATGTGCTTCACAAAAAAACCCATTTTTGACACTCCAAAATTGGAAAATGATGTTTTTATTCAAAGAAAAATAATAATTTCTTCGTCAACATTATTGGTTGTTCCAATATGCATCTTTGTGTGGAATATGGGCACATTTAAAAAATCTATGCCATGAAAGTGGCCATAACATCCGTCATTTGGCCCGAAACCCAAGAATCTTCGTAGATGATAGCTCATTTCTATGAACGCCTTTTCAACACAATTGTCGTATTCCAAGTTTATTATTTTTGGTGGATACTAGGGCACTTATTATGACAGATTGCGAAGGTTATCCATTTTTTTTATTTTTTTGAACCTTTTTGAACCTTTTATGCCGATTTCAGAAAACAGTCAAAATAGGGGACATGACCGTTCATATCTAGGTATTGAATCTCACAAAAATCTTGGTGTATCTCTAATGAAATAGGTACTTTTGTACCTAAAACTGATTTTTACAAAAAATCATGAGCAAACTACGAGGTATCTTTAGTTCAAATTTGGCCCGGTTTTAGCTGAATTAGCAGAAATTTGTCGTTTTCAAAAGAGGCGTATGAAAATCTTTTTATAGGAAACAATTTGGTTATTTGTAGATCAAATATAACACATTATAGGTTCCATCACTAAATGCACGTGTTTCCGGGATTCCTGGCTATTTTCGCCAATTTAAACGGATTATTGCCGATTTAGCTGGAAACACCCGATTTTGAACTACAGGTCTCTCACTGCTCACCCGTTATTTTTCACAAAAATCATTTATAGTTTCACAAGTGCCCATTTCATCAAAGATACAGAAAGATCCATGCATGATTCAACCCTAACACGCGGACGGTGACCGCGGCGATTTTGAACGGGTCTAGAAACAGGTGATAGAAATTCGAAAAAATCCAAAAAAATGGAAAAGCTATTCATGTTATGTGACATAGCAACCGAAATAGTTGGTTTGAATTAATCAATATCCTATTATTTTTCCTAAGTTTCAAACGTGAGTACGAAAATAGAAAACCATCTTCAAAACTTAATTCCCGCCTGTCTGAAACATTTCCCAGTCGGACCAATTCTGCCTCGCCCCGACAAATTCATTTCCCGCCCCGTCCAATTAATTCACGCCCCGACCAATTCATTTCCCGCACAAATCCCCACCGCTCCGATCCAATCCCCACCTATCGCCTCTCCGGAAACCCCACCTCTCTACCGACGGCGGCGGAGGAGGCACACCGCACTACACCATCGCACCCCACCTCTCCCCACCGCATCGCACCACCGCACTGCACCACTATCCCCTCTACCCTCTCCCCACCGGACCGCACCACCGCACATCACCACTACCCTGACGACGGCGCCAGGAGGCGAGACAGGATGTGCGACAGGAACCACGAT
This sequence comes from Alopecurus myosuroides, assembly GCA_028641055.1. Taxonomy (NCBI): domain Eukaryota; kingdom Viridiplantae; phylum Streptophyta; class Magnoliopsida; order Poales; family Poaceae; genus Alopecurus; species Alopecurus myosuroides. Next base: position 732,365,259 of record CM054057.1, on the reverse strand, counting down.
GACGGCGGCAGGAGGCGGGACAGGAGGCGCGACAGGAACGACGACAACGACGGTGGCACCATCGATCTAAAACTCGTCGATGGTGAGTTCTCCCGTCCATCTCCCTTAGGTCCTTGTTCTAGGTTTAGGGTTCCACCTCACCTACATCATTTGATCCTCCCCTGCATGATTTGATCCATCTCCATAGCTCCCTAGCTCCTCCTTCTAGGTCTAGGGTTCTAAATCCTAGTTAGCATAATGCTGCCCCTGTTGATGCTATGGTTTAGGATTATGCTGCCCCTGTTGATGCTAGGATTTAGGATTATTGCTGCTCCTAGATTATGCTGCTCCTCCTTCTAGGGTTAGCAGATGGAGAACAGACACCAATCATGACAGGGTTTTTGCTTCCCCTGTTGATGATAGGATTTAAGATTATTGCTCCTACTTCCATGTTGATGCTAGGATTCTTGTTGCCCATGTTTATTCTTGCTGCCCCTATTGATGCTAGGATTTTTGCAGACCCTGTTGATTTATCTAAAATTAGCCCTGTTTATTCTAGTGATGGCTAGTAATTCTATCTTATTATGTTGATTATTGTTATTCTTGTTTATCTGATCTTTAATGCCAAATGTTAAGAATTATTTTGTTAGCTGGTTTAGGGCTCATTGATGCTACTGTTGTTTAGTTTTACAATAAGTATGATATGAAATCATATTTGCTAAGAGGGAATGCTATATTTGCTAAGAAGGAAGTTAATTTCCTGTGACATCAAATGTTCCTGTGAACTAACTCTCTTTTCATTACAATTTTTTACTAACCAGATCAAAACGCCCTGTTGAGATCAGCAATGGCAAAGATGTCAAAGAAGAACCTGCTGGCTGATATGTAACCTTGTTCCTTATGCTTATCCTTCTACCTTGTCTATGTTTGCTTCCATGTATCTCTAGCTTATTACATGTTGTTCTTGTAATATATGGTTATATTGTTTCCTTGTATTGCATCCTATTATGTGCTGTTCTTGCAATATATGGTCATATTTTTTCTTGTGCTTGTTAAGGTACCAGGAATAAGTATAAATAAAACATGATAGGATAGATAAATTGCCTAGAATGGGGTTGTTTAGTAGTTGCTAATGAATTAACTGTACCGAATACCATGTTTCAAAGATACAACTTACTTGTTTTCGTTGTCTTGCTTCTCAATGAAATTCAACCAAATCAAAATCATGGTTACTTAATTTTTTTTTTAAAGAAGCACCTGCCACAGAGTACGAGAAGATTAGGGTTCAGAAAATGTTGAGGAACAATCGTATATTCTAGTCCCTTGGCATCGGTGCTCTAGTGTCCATGGTTAGGAATTCAAACAATGATGTTACTCAAGCTAGTGCGATTACAACCGATGATTCAACATCTGCCATAACTCAAGAGTCAAGCTTAGAGTACAGTCCTAAGGACGATGAAGTGATTGGTCAAGATGAAAGTGATGACACTGTAGTGAAGAAGCAAGTTACGGTGGGTGTGGTGGTGGGCAGGGGGAGGGGGCTTAATTTTTGTGCTCTTTGTTTCATGTTTTCCATAATCTGTGCAAACACTTTTCTTACTCATGATCTAATGCCATTGTCTTTGTTTTTCCTACGAGGGACCGAAGGTTTCTAGAAGGAAGAAGTGTGCTGTTAAGAAGGTAAGCAGCAGAAAGACAAGCACACGGATACGCACTCTTGATTCAACTCCATCTTCTGCAATGGCTCCTGGAAGGGTGGTGGCTCCAGATCTAGAAAGAACTAAAAGAATGCTAGCTGATATCTAACCTGATCAAGATGACAACAGTTGCTTCAAAAGGCAGAAGAAGGCGATGGCTCCAACCAGCATGGAAGAAAACTACACCACACCTGCATGTGGATGAAGGAAGCACAGAGAACATTGATGGAGAAAGGACAATGCACAATGATGGTGTAAGCTTTCTATGCAACAATGTACAAGGCCCATTGCATGTGGATGAAGGAAGCACAAGGGACATGGATGGAGAAAGGACAACGCAAGTCACAAAGCAGTCGTAATTGATAGTTGCTGGCTCTACTGAACATAATCAACATACCTCTGATGGAGGCAAGTTACTCCTATGCCATTCCTACATTTTGTTTGATGTATCCATCGGTAGAACATGACATCTTACTAGTGTATTCTGTTAACCAATGGCATGCATGTATATATATATATATATATATATATATATATGACATTCTGCTATGTTTACCTTTTCAGATGAAACTGCTTTGGTTAAACACAAGAGAAGGGGAACAGGGCTAGAGAGGTTAAACAAGGGATTGGGTGAGAAGGTCACCATACGAATTGCTCAAGGGATGAACCGTCTAGAGAAGCCGATGTAGGCTGCTTTGCTTGCATCAGAGTGTGGCTATATTGCAAGATCTATTCAGCCGGTGCTGCCTCACTTTAAGGAGTACAAGAAGGATCCTAACATAGTCAAGAACTTCATTGGGAAAGTTTCTGTAAGCTCACTACTTTGAACCTGAATCTCATGTTCTTGCTGTGGATACCCCTGGCAATATAATTACCAGACTGTCCCATTGCCTTGTTTCCTATTTGGGTAGGCCAATTTTCACATTGACGCTACTGAAGAGACTCTTGAAAAGACTTGCAAAGACATCTTGAAAAAAGTATCAAAGAATAGACGCCACTTGATCAAGAAGGATTTCTTCAATGATGTGGCAGCTAATGAAGTTAGCGCAAAGTGCCCGGTGGAAGGCTTGTCAGACAATGAATGGCAAAAGCTGGTAGAACTGTGGTCTACCCCGAAACACAAGATATGTATGTTCAGGCGCTCTAGGTTTTGTTAATGCTTGGTATGATGTATCTGCTCCTATTTTTTATTGTACTTTTCTCGTTTTTCTAATGTAGAAAACCTGTTAAAGTGCGAAGAAAAAACGAAGTAAAGTCAAGTTTCAGCAAAGGACAGGTTCTCGATGCTACGCTGCCCACATCTATCAAACTGTAAGAAAACTCATGTTTTTCAATTGGCCTAAGAATCTTTTGCCTTGAAAGCTTATAGTCTGACTGCCATCTTGATGGAAAATGTTTCAGAATGGGGATCGTAAGGGTCAAACCTTGACTGCGGAAAACCTGTATAAGGCTACCCATAATAGCAAGAAAGAAGGTTTCTCCCAGGAGGTGCAGGCAGCTATAGTAAGTTACTTGTGCCCCATGAAAACTTATGTATTGTCTCTCCCAGGAATTTTTCAAGGCATACTTGATGTTCGATGATCTATTAAATGTGTTTAAAACATATTGTATTAGATTCTATTGATAGGTTTAGATGATTTTTTATGAAGTATAGTTAATACAGTTCTGCACTATGCTTCTACATGACCTTCTTGTGATCTTGGTTGGTGCCGAGAAATTCTCTCTAGCTTGTTATATGGTAGTATATATGTTGTCTGTTATATGATATTTTCAGATGTGTTGCCTGGTAAGGTAGCTCCAATTTGCTATAACAAAATTTTAATATGTGTATGTGTGTTGTGTATCTGTAATTGCAGAAGGACATGTAGACTATATTGGATGCTCCAGCACAAGAAGGCCAACAAAAGTCTGATGTCGATGTTGTTGCTGATGTGCTTACCAAGAAATGCCCTTCAAGCACATTCCTCCAGAATGTCGGTCTTCAATCAAGCTCATCGAGGAAGTTTAGTAAATCATATCCTGCTATGGTTGCACATGTCATTGAGCTAGAGGAGAAGCTTGAGAGGGAGCAAATCCAAAATGAAGCGATGCGGGCAGAGCTAGCTGAAATGAAGAAGAGGACCGAAGAAGCAGAAGTTGCACAAGCTGTACGTGAGAAGGAGAATCTTTTGCTACAACATAAGACGGACGAAACTCATGCGCAACTAGCTCACGTGATGGCGTTGTTTGGAGCCAAGGATGTCTGATGGTAAGTTCCCATGTGTGTTTGCCGGGTTCTTTCTCCTGTGAGCATCATGCATTAGTATAGCCAGATGTGGAATTTTACATCACTTATGCCTATGGCTGTTGCATGTCCTGAAGCTTTTCTAAACTGTGAAGCTTTTCTGATTTTAAACTATGACACTAGTAGGGGATGGCTTATAGCCACCAGCATACTGCTGGCCAACAATAATTTCTGTTGCCCAGCGCTAACAGCACTGGCGAACAGAAATATCTGTTCGCCAGCGCTATTAATACTACCGCTGGCAAACATTCCACCTGGTTCGCCAGCGCTAAGGCTGGGCCCCACCTGCGCGCGCTACAGCCGCTGCCTCATTTTACCGCTGGCGAACGGGGCTTGGGGTTCGCCAGCGCTACGCTCAATACCGCTGGCGAACAGGTGTTGTTGTTCGCCAGCGGTAACATGTGGGCCCAGGACGCATGTTAGCGCTGGCGAACAACAACACCTGTTCGCCAGCGGTATTCTGGCAGATCTGCCATAAGTGGTACCCCCACCACCCACTTTCCCCTCCACTCTTCCTTCTTCACCCTTGTCCCCTCTTCTCTCTCTAGCTCGAAATTATGCCTATTTCTCCACCCTCCTACTATTTTGAACCAACTAAATTTATTTTAGTTGGTATATATGTTTATCTCCCTCCTAACACCATTTCTACCCCAAATTTTCCCTCCCTAGCCATCTAGATCTAGAATTACCCCCTTTCTCTCCAAAGCTCCAAAATTCTCCGGATATCATCGTGTAGCCATCTATTCATTTGAGGTGGGATGAATGATAATATATATAATTAAATGAGTTTGTATATAAATTTTGTCCGGATACACGCGATATGCAATATGTGTGAAATTTCACCGGATTCAACAATGGTCGTGTGATGGAGACGATAAATGCATGTGTGCGCAATTTGTTGTGGAATGAAATTGAGTAGCCAACTATCGCCGGAATGTTGATTCATTTCCGTCTGGCATAGTTTGGCACTCCCTAATAAACCTCCTATTTGTAGGAAGGTCATGCCGAATTTTTTCGTGAATACGACATGAAGTGAAATTTTTGATATGAAAATGTTTGCCACTTTGCCGGAATGTTGATTCATTTCCGTCTCGGCAAAGTTTGGCACTCCCTCTAACCTCCAATTTGTAGGAAGGTCATGCCGATTTTTTTCGTGAATATCGAAATATATATATATATATATTATGTTTGGTTCTAATATTAATTATATATATCGGCGCGCTCTCGTGCAGGAGACATATAATGGTGGTCGTTAAGAGTGAACGTGTCGTGAATAGTTACTTGAGACACGCGACAGAAGACATGTTACAAAATGGCCGTAAGGAGATACGATGTCCATGTCGAAAGTGCAAACTAGGGGGCTTGCTCAATCCCTTTACCGGAGACTTGCTCAGTCACCTCCTAAGGTATGGTTTCATGGATGGGTATAACAGTCAGTGGGTAAGTGATGATGAAGATGATGAAGTCCATGGGGCGGCGGTAGGAAATGATGTGCAACAGGACAATAGCAACGATCGACTAGAACTACAGCAGGACCAAGATCAGCCTCATGACCCCGCACATGATCATGGAGAAGATGTTGAACAAGACGTGGAAGAAGATCACGAGGACACAGGGACACCCCTAACGGAAGTTGTGCGTGACCCTCATCTGAAAGAACTGCTTTTGAGAAAGACGACTAACTCGATATCTGCTGCTAGAGAGCAATCGAAGCTGGCGCAACTAGAGATAGACTCGAAGACACCGTTGTATGCAGGCTGCGGTTCGGGAGAGTCCCGCCTGAGAGTGGCCCTCGATGTTCTGCAGATGAAGGCGAGATACAAATGGAGCGACATAAGCGTCGATGCAAGCCTGCAATACTGGGACGATGTCCTTCCAGAGGGCAACACCTGTCCTAAAAGTTGCGACGAGGCCAAGAAAGTCGTGTGCCCCTTTGATTTACCTCACGAAAAATACCATGTGTGCATCAACGATTGCTACATTTATCGGAAAGAGGACGCGAACAAAACCATTTGTCCAGTTTGCAGCGCCGCTCGATACAAGAAAGGGAAGAAGAAAGCTCCTCGGAAAGTTGTGTGGTACTTTCCGCTCATTCCCCGTCTGCAACGGTATTTCGCGGACCGCAAGGAAGCAGAGCCGTGGAGATGGCTATATTTTGGGTTCGAAATCTTCCGACATAAACGTGTTATTGAGATCAATGTGTTGTATTCGTACTTATGAGAATTGGATATGGATGCATATGTATAGATGTGTTAATTTCGTTATCGATGTGTTAAATTCGTTATGGATGGATGCATATGTATCTATGATTTATCGATGTGTTATCAGTGATTTATATGTGTGAAGTTTATAAATTATAGAATTTGAATGTATTTGGACCTGGGAATATACAGAATCAGAATATACAAACTGTTATACAAAAAAAAAGAAAAAATACAAACCTGTGAAACTTACCACTGGCGAACAAAGTACCTACCGCTGGCGAACAGTACCACTGGCGAACAGGATGACTACCGCTGGCGAACCAATACCGCTGGCGAACAGAGGAGCTACCGCTGGCGAACATAGCGCTGGCGAACAAGGCCTTGTTCGCCAGCGGTAACATGCACTACCGCTGGCGAAGTGGTGTTCGCCAGCGGTAACCTGCTACCACTGGCGTGGTAGCGCTGGCGAACACATGTTCGCCAGCGGTAGCTGAAATTTGTTCGTCACTGGTAGCCCTTTTCCTACTAGTGTGAAGCTCTCTGTTTGGTTGTGAAGCTCACTGCTCTAGCTGAAATGATTCCAGTTTCTGTGCATAGTGGAGTTCTTTTCTCTATTTCTCAATGCATAGTGTATTGCAGTTTCTGTTAGGTTTTCTGAAGCTCATTGCTCATGCATTAGTATAGCATTGCTGAAATGTAGCATAGGTAGATGTGCCTTCTTTTCTGTATTGCACTTTCTGTCAAGTTTTCTGAAGTTTATGTTGTGTTCCTTTTTTTCAGGTCAGATAACAGGATGTGGAGTGAAGATAGAAGTGGAGTTGAAGATAGAAGTGGAAGTGCATTCTGTTTTACTTTTTTTGGTTGGTACCTTGTGGTATCAGTTTTGCCTTGAGTTATGTGAACCTGAGTTATGTGAACCTGGTCCCCGAGTTATGTGAACCTAGAACTTGGAATGTTGTGAACCTTGAATGTATTGGTAATTAAAATTTTCATTCTTGCAATGATGTTCCTTGAATATGAGTTCCGTGATGATTTGCATTCTAGAATGAGTTGTAATTCAAATTTACTGGAATTCAAATGTGTTTGTATGGATTTGAATTTGACCCATCTATATGAAATTGGGCTTAACAGTAAAAAGCCCATGGCATCAGCCCAACTACTAGTGGGTTGTATTCAATTATAAAAACTAAAAATTCGAATTTGAATGGACCAAAAGTAGTCAACATCCATGAATTATATTGGACCATAAATAGGCCAAGGCCCAGATTCGAAATGGACGAAAAAGGCCTAGGCCTAGAAGAAATTTCACATGAGCCTTTTAAGACGACAACAAATTAAAGGAAAAAAAATTAACGGGGTAAAACATTGGGCTGGCCCATTTGTTGGAGTAGCATGGACTGGGCTGAATCTCTTCCATGACCTAGTCAGTTGTTCATAATTTTTCCACGTAGGATTGGCTACGTAGGATCTGACGTGGCTATGGCAGGATATCACATGACTAAATCAATTGGTCATAGGGTTATGACCCCTCTGATTGAGTCATAGAGACTATGGCAATTCCATTAAATTAGTCATTGACGATCAAATAAGACGCTCGGTATGCGACTTTCCATTTTTGGTTAAAAAGGGGTCATGAATGAAACTAGGTGACCTTCTAGTGACAAAAATTGAGAGTCATGTATCAACATATTTCTTGTAGTGCCACACAACACCTATCAAAACAATAAGTATTAATCAACCATATGAAGCAAAAGCACTTGACGAAATTCCGATGTGTTCTCGAGAACGTTTAGTCATCATAAGTAAACCAACCGGCTTGTCCTTTGCTCCAAAAAGGATTGGGACACTAGGTGCAATTATTATTACTGTCTTCTATTCACTCGCACTTTGTTTATCTGCTATATAAAAACCCCCAGAAAACATGTTTGCTAGTGTTTAAAGTGAATCCTCTATCCAACCTGCTTGTCAGCACCTTCTGATCCTTGTTGGGTGATGCGTGTGAATAGACGTTCGTTGGGAGACCCAAGAGGAAGGTATGAACAGTGCAGCAGCAAGTTTTCCCTCAGAAAGAAACCAAGGTTGAATCGACCAGTAGGAGGAAGGAGTAACTTCAGAAGGTGAAGCAGCTGAGATGGCAGGGCGCACTACCGGTTTAGAAGCAACGTGGAACCTGCACAACACAATAAAATCACTTTGCCCCAACGAAGCAGTGAGGTTGTCAATCTCACCGGTTTTGCTGAACACAAAGAGGTTAAACGTATGGTGTGGAAAACAGTAGCAGCAGTGTCGAGACATCGTAGTAAGGATCATAGACGGGGGTGCCATGAGCCTATGGGTAGAGACGTTGGGGACGTGGTAGTACGACAATCGAGAACACCAGGTTTACCCAGGTTCGGTACGGTGCAACTAAGCGACGTTCCTACTCCTGCAATCTCACTAAATCAGGACGGAAGCCTGAAGTATACAAACTACAATGTGAGTAGGGTTTCGCTAACTCGGCGAGGATCAACTTCTCGGCGAGTTGGCTTCTAACTAGTTGTCTATATCTTTCTTCTCTCCCGCCCGGCTTTATATAGATAGCCTGGTTAGGGCTTACAGAAAGGAAACCTAGAAGACTACAGAAAGTATCTAACTTGGAAAGTAAAGAATCCGTCTTCTTCTCCAAGCCGCACCACTTTGGGCCGTGGTCCGGGTTATTCTAGAATCCGGCTTCCTGCACATCAGCTTATTGGGCCACCCAATGGACTGTGATCCATTACCAACATGCCACCCTGGTAATCCGGCTCTTTTGACCAATGCCGAATATACCCCTAATCGGTATATATCCGACAGTAGCCCCCAAGAAGGATTGAGACTTCATTCTGCCACCTTTCGTCAATATGCATTCTTTTCCGAGAAATGTTGGCGCTTGGTCTTGATTCTTCTTTTCCCCAGAATTTGTTAACTCAAAACTCGGATTTTCTCAAAGTACGTCTTTTCTTCCACGGACCTTCGCGAAGAAGGAACTTTGTGATGTCAGCATGAAATCGTGCTGACATCACGGACGTTTGGGTTCAGTCAAAACCCTGCAACATATCTCCTGAGAGATTCTCGCGGGAAACGAGGAGATAACATTTATCACTCCGTCCCTTTATTTCCTGGAAATATCGGGCGTGACACGCGTCGACGATCCAACGGCTAAGATAGCCGTTGCAACGAATCTCAGCGCGCCTCCGGCTATAAATAGCCGCCTCGGGGCCTCCGGTTACTCTTTCGCATCATCTTCTTCCTCGAGCCCCCAGCCATAGCGAGCGACCAGATCCAGAACCAGAGCTTGATCGACTGAATGCAAAGAACAACGAGTCCCTATCCTTCCACGGAGAAAAACCATTGATGGTTCATCTTCACGGCTGCACCACCACCAAATGGACGCCGGAGACTCTCCCCGCGCCTTAGACGTGGAGAACACCGCCATGGACATAGACTGCATCATCAACGACGTCGACCCGCAACTCGACTCGCCGGTACATGCGGCGGCGACCACGTCGGCATAAACCTCCAACATCTCGGCCCGTGGCCGGAACTGCAGCGCCGTCCACCTCTTCCGTTTCTCTTCCGCCTCTCTTCTCCGCGCCTGCGGAGGAAAACGTCACTCCCGGCGGCGAGGAGGCCTCCGGTTCCGCCACCGCCAGTGTGGAGGAAGGGAACAAAGAAAATGCCGGGAACCGGAGCCACTTCAACGTGGTTCCCTCCCTCCTTCCGGCAATGGAGAAGGAGGGGTTCATCCTGAAGGAAAATGGCGGTATGATGCAGATGAGACTGAGCCATCGCCAAAAGACGGCGAACGAGTCCTCCTCTCGGTGCAAATCAACAGAGGTATCGGACTTCCGCCATCCTCCTTTTTCCTTCAGGTCTTAGACCACTACAAAATCCAGCCACATAATCTCCCTCCAAACTCTATTCTTTACATTGCCGGGTTTCAGGCCCTGTTTGAGGGGTACTTAGGAATAGATCCTAGGCTAGATTTTTGGGAGTACTGCTTTGGGGTTAAGCGGAACCCTTCTGAGGGCGCCCTCCCAACTTGCGGGACCTTCTCCTTTACCCTACGTAGGTTTAGGGAAGATTGGTTCCCGAAAATCAAAACTCCGGAATCCGTCAAATCCTTGACGGGTTCCTTCTTTTATCATGAGGATGTCCCATTTCATGGAAAGGAAACAGGAATCCCACCTTTCGTCAATTCCACGGCCACTCCCCAAAATAATTGGGCAGTGGACGCGGTCCAAACTCTATCGATAGATCTGATGAGGATCAAGCGGCGTATCACCAAGCTTTTTTCCACCTCCCCTCCTCTTACCGGCATGGACACTGTTCTATGCTGGCTCGAAAGGCGGATTCAGCCTCTGGCTAACCATGGACCCCGGCTCATGTGTGAATACACGGGCCTAGAGGACATGATGAGGGCGACAAACAAGTCTTTGTCGAAAAAAGACTTGAAGAAACGCGTCAATCAGCTGGTATCAACTCGCGATCAGTACGAGGAAAGCCTGCCAATGTACACCGCAAAAAACCCTGCTCCAAAGGTATGGTTTTATCATTTTGGGCTGTGTTCTGAGTTCCCTTTTCTCGGATGTTTTTCTTACCCGGACTTTGTCTTTTTTGATATACTAGTTGAATGCCCGTGCGTTGCTACGGCCCTCAAATTTGTTTTGGAACCACATGCGTAAACATAATCGCTACAAATCACTTGCATTATTACAAAATATAAAATGTATTGAAATTATGACAATTGGTCATTAGAATTCATGATCATGTGCAATGAACATTGCTAAGTGATTTGAGTAGATGAAATGTCTATACAAATTGTTGTATTATTACATTTGTGTCACTAAACATAAATAAATAATCTTATGGCTTCTCTAGTCTTCATTTCTTCTGGAGGTCATACGCTAGGTCCTATAGCAAGGATAACTATAACATCCCCTAGTGGAGAGAGTGATTTGTTGATGTACTTTGCCTCCTTCAGCCTCTCATCTTCTACTTCACTTTTAGAAAGTTCTCACTTTAGCTAGCTCAGCCAACCACATGTGCGGTTTGTGCTCCTTTCCCCAGTCACCAAATGCTCACTCGTAACAATGAGGCCAACCAAGCTGCAAGTACATTAAAAGTACAGTTAATACATATCTAACCATGAATAAATTTTACCATGGTGAAACCTTTTTTTTGGGCACTGAATCAAATTAAATTATTTTTACCATGAATAAGAGAGTGCTTGAGCTGCACTATGATTCATTTTTTACACTTGACAACATTAACAACAATAATTATGCAAAATGCGGAAGCATTCAACTATACAATTAGGACTTATCTCAGTGCATATTTTGAATAAACAATATTAAGTGCTTACACTGCTACACTTTGAGAACAATGGATACATAAAAAAATGAAAAAATTCCGGAGGCATCCGCCGGTAGAAGAACCAAAAAATAAATAGAAGAAAATTAGCACAAAATATTGTTTGAACAGTGTACATGGATATTAGTTAATGAGGCAATACTGAGAGACAAAAATAGAAAAAGGACACATCAATATACATTTGCCAATCAATATATACAAAAAGCTATTTCTTTCTCTACATAATTCCAAATATAGCAATTCTGGTAAAGCACAATAAGCAGGCTTGACTTACTGCAGAGAATAGTCTGATGTCCATAGGCCCTTTGTTTGACGCTCTCTCTAATAATCTCCAAAATAACATGCATATGTTGTTGGCAACTGCATCAAAATGTCATATTCACTCCTGCGCTGGCCCTTGTTTGAGAAGAGTATAGGTAAATACACATCAGCGGACGACCGTACTCTACTTGTGTAGTTGTGTCCAAATAATTGTTAGAAAAAAAGAGCTCACGCTAGTATTGTCAGGCTCTATGACAGTTGATTTAGAATTCACACTTGGATAAAGCTTTAGAAGCTCATATAAACAGCAGGAACATAAAAGAAAAAACTGCAACTATGAGGTATATCCAGTCGGTGCAAGTAAATCACACAACAACTTTAGAGCAGGCGCTAAATTGCAAACGACAACAGATATCAAGCATCCAGATTAGTGTGATGCACCAGCTGCTCTGGGGTCATCACTTGTTACTTTTCACCTGCATTAAGGAAAATATAAAATTATCGGACAACATATCTTGTATCATGCATCATAGCAGTTAGTACATGGATAATGGTTACTCCAATATATTTCACTCGGCAAGATGGGTTCACATGAGAGAATAATGTAATTGGATGCACCCAAGAAAGCTAAAGGAGCCTTTAAAGTAAAAGGTCTTCTATGTGCAGCCAAATGAGAGAAACTATATATTTACCGTCCCACTTGTGTGAGAATGCAAAGCTCGGAGTTCCGTGTGGTACAGTCAAAGGCACCGGTCTTCTAAAACTAATGTGCATAAATTCTCTACTATACTAATTAGTACCTGCCACCAAAATTTGATTACGCGTTAATGTCCTAAAAGGTGTTGAATTATGCAGCCCTGACAATCAATCAACTAATTTGTTTAGAGTAAATTAATCACAGAGATTACTTAGTGCATGCAAAACTCTGATACGTATCTATAAAAAAATCAATTATTCAGCCCTGAATTAATCAATAACAATTTCATTCAGGGCCCTTCAGCATCTGTTCCAATTTCAGTATGAAATTAACTGCAATTAAGCCGTAGGATGTTCTTGAATAGTACAATCAATCAGCAGCAAGCTATTCTAGAAATAATATGTAGCGAATGGAAAGCAATGACCCCTCCATGTATATACATAGTAGCAGTACCATAAGCAATGGATGCAGCAATACACCCACCATAATAATTTCGCCATTGAGCATGCTTAAGCTGGCATCCAACAGTGCAGCGACATAGCAAAAGCAGGATAACAGAATAGAGAGACTCATATGCATATTGCCTATCCATTCTAATGGTAGAACATTATACTATAGTGATCCCTCGGGACACCAACCTTGTCTACCACAACAATAATAAAAGTTTTTTTTATCAAATAAATGGTAAATAGATGGAGATATGTGGCTATGTGTCTCGGCCATCTATCTCTTCAAACTATGTAAGCTTCAGGCTAGAAATGGATATGTATAATTATGTATACAAATGAAAATCATAGATATATGGCAGGTTCTTCTAAGGTTCCAGAAAATAAGTGAGTAAGAGTAGGCACTCATAATAAAGATTGGAGTTCAGTTTCCCACTAACACAACTAAGAAATGCATGTTTTAGAAGATTTGGAGCTGCTTCATAAAGTACTAAGCCAAAGACCGCACACAGCCAATACAACCTTGCGGTTCATCAGGACAATGTAAAATTAGTACTTCATTTCCTACATGGGTGTACCCGCCGGAACCAGGCCTTTCTCATCCACTCCTCATTGTCGTGGCGCCAGATCGTCCTGTCTAGATACCATTGACAAAAAATTAATATCATAAGTGAATCGCAAAAACATTGAGCAAAATGCAAGTCCAAGCCAAAACAATGCAGTTTGCACAGCTACATAGGAAAAGACATGTATGGTAGGTGGAAAAAATACCAGCGAGTACCAGGTCAGAAGCTTCTTTGGAAACCTGGGAAATTTTTGATTTTTTTATACCACTTTCAAATATAAGCCGAACAAAATTATAGGTTTTTAGATATTACTCTTATCTTAGAACAAATGCATAATAATTATGTGAACAATAAAGCAGTATTTTCTATCATTTTAACAAACGATAATGGACCATGTCACTGTATTTATAGGCTGAAGCATTGGTAATCGCAAATCTAATTCAATCATGATATTTACCTTTCCAGAATACCATGGACCCTTGTCTTCATTACTATGATGATGCAAGTATGTGAGAAAATCCAACCACACAGCCTGCCAAGGGATAAACCGAATTTAACCAAATTAGTTCTCAATTGTAGTGTACTTCTTCAATGGCTTATAGAAATTATAAGCTTGCCGAAATTGTGTATGATGAAAGACATGAAGCTTTTAGAACATAAGGGATATATAGCATAGAGCTTAAAGGCCACATCGCAAAGTTTAGACTGACCCGAACACCGATCGTTGCCAGCAAGAATGCGGTTGATTTTAGCACATCCTTCTTCTCATTGGGTAGGAACATAAAGCTGTTCGGGTGGAAGTGTGATCCCATTTTCCCTAGGATCCTGACAAACTGCACATAAAAAAATTAAGAGCACTCTGTCTCACTAAGTCTAAGGAAACATAGCATGGGAAATGGCAAGCTGAACCGCAACATCTTCCTCCCAGGCTATTGTACAGCCTCAGGGAAGCTTCAAATTGTCAAAATCCAAGGAGCCACCGGTCACAATTCACCAACTTCCGAACCTAGGCCGAATTATGCACGCGTGAGTCTGGTGGTGTGCCATCCGGAAAACCCTCCTATAATTACATTCAGCAAGTCAGCTTTCATAGAATTAACAACAAATCACAACGGGAATGGATGAATAGAATATGTGGCCGACCAGCTGTTCATCTGCGGGTTAGTCAAGAAGCACCACTATCCACTTCAGGTTGGTCAGGGAAAGGAGCATCAAGATACGGAGGACTTGCGGAGGGTCCGTCGGCGGCATCCAAGATGACACAACATTGTAGAACTGCTACGCCGGCAGCGCTCACGAGTCGATCTCCTGCCCTGGACTCGTCAGAGGCCATGGACGAGCGCGTCTGCGGCTGGAAAAGAGGAAGTCCCATGCCGGTCATGGAGGCGTCGATATGCTGCCAAGTACTCAAGGGAGGCTATGAATCCGCATGAGCTCGGGGAGGCCGACGCTTATGATCGGGGGCGGCAACGCGGAAGAGCTGTTGCGCCACCGAACTTCATGGCGGCGCTGGCAAGCACGGCGAAGACCGCCGATTGGAGCTTTAGTAGGGCTCCCACTTCTGGAGACGAGGCTTCCGTCGTGGCCGTCATTGATGCCACGCTAGAGGAGGCGTGAGGGCGGCCGCCTCCCTGCGTTGGCGATGGGGTTGTAGGAGGAGGCGGCGGCACCGGAGTCGGGAGCGTTCTAGGCGGAGACGGGATAGGGTTTGCGACTTTCTCGGGGAAAGCAAACGAGGATGCCCGATGAATCTCTATGTGGGTTAGTTGGGCTTGGCCCATTCGAGCGCGTGCGTCAAGCGGCCAGCGGACCAAGCGAGCGGAGCGAACGATGGACGTGAGAAAAATAAAACCATCGCTGGAGTGGGACGAAGGACGACGACGTATCAGTGGTTTGGGGAGAAGACGGAACGAATCTATTCTTTAAGTAGTAGAGATTCTAACTCTTCGCGAGTCTGAGCTCGCCACCGATGCCGAGTTGGTCGTGCTGCATGCCAACTTTGTAGGCCGACGGAAGCGGAAGAAGCCCTCCGCCAATCAGGAGTTCTTTCTACTCTATGCTTTTTATTGCATGTTTTTCTTTTCTCGGAATCTTACTTCTCGGAATTCCTTGCTTTTCCTTTCTAGCCTTGCTCCTACCACTCTGAAGCCAAAAAGCCGGAAGAAACATAAGGCTGTTGTTAAGAGAGGAGCGCAGCCGCCTGCCGCTGCTACACCCGACACTCCGACTGCAGCAGGGGAAGAAAACTCGGCTGCAAGGGAGGGAGAATATCCCTTGCAGTCCAGCCAACCCATTGCGCCCAAGTCGGACGCGAGGGAAAGGGCGGAGCTGGAAGTGGGAGGCCCTTCGCACGTTCCAGAGGAGGAGCCTATCTAGACTTTTGACAGGGACTTCAAGGTAAAAGAAGAGCCTTTTGACGAACACGGATATATCCATCCGTGGGTGACAAAGTACTTCGCTCCAGCTCCTTTAATCTGTCCTTGGCCGCAAGGCGGGCTTATAGTTAGGAATAATTACGTGTTCTCGCCTCGGTAGGTCATACAAGACGGCCTTTGCAATGTCGGAATTATCTTTGCCGAATACGCGAAGAAATTTAACAAAAATCTGGCAGGTCTTACAAGAATGAGCCAGGTAAATATCTCTAGCCCCCAAGCATTTAGACAAGTGTATTCTTATTTGACTGAATGCTTCTTCCTATTCTTGCTTGTTTTTGACTTAACCGTTATTTCTCTTGTCCATGTTTCAACAAACTGCCGAGACAATTAAAATGGAATTTTTCAGTAAACTTACCATCAAGAGCAAGGAGGTAAAAAATCTCCTTGGAGTTCTTGAAGATAAAGACTCGGAATTGGCATATGTTCAGCGTGAGCTGAAGGAATCAGCATGTAAGTCATTTTCCGAGTTTTTGAACTCTTCTTTTTCCTTGCTTTTCAGC